>CM035147.1:37703722-38921222 GCA_020205605.1 Panax ginseng | reverse complement strand
TTGACATTCGTAACTCCTATGCCATCCCTCACAATGAATCATCACATCAGGTTACCTTTTCTGTTTTTAAGTTATTTTTCTTATCCGGTTTGTTTATACGCCAAATCATTTGAAAAAATAAGCAGGATTCAAAAATGTATGAGCTTTTGTTTTGTTTTGTTTTCTTCTGTTTTCATTTTTTATCAGAAATTCAGCTATAAATTTGTTTGCTCAGGTACAAGGTTATGGACAATCTTAATTGGTAGGGAAAGAGCTTCTTTTGCAAAATAAACTAAATACGACCCAGACTGAAGATCCAATCTATTATAGACTACTGAGTGTTTTACAAATTTATGCCAATATGCCATCAGCAGTCTAGAAACTTGGAATATATTGTCATAGGGGAATGGTCATGTTATTGATTACGGGAATTGTTATTTCCATAATTATGTTTTGATAATTCACATGTCTCATGAGTTTGAGAACTTACCATTCATGTGAGAGTCCTTTTGAAAATATTAATTCCCTATTCATTTTCACATAAATTGTTGGATTGCCTTGTTCATTGCTTGTTCAGTTTATCTTTTACTTCTATTTCATGTAGAAAATTGATGTTGGTTAAGCTATCTGGACTGCTATGCATTTTCGTGTGTTTGCATGTGTGTTTTTAATGGTTCAAAAAGATAGTTTGGTTATATGTCCAACTCTTTTTTCTAATTTACCCCAATTTTAATGGTTTTAGGTTGCATTGGATATTGATTACCACCACAATATGTTAGCATCACATCAAAAGGTGAATCCAAAAGAAGTCATTGTTGGATGGTAATTTTTGTTCTTTGATAGAGCCGTTTGAATCCTCTTTTCCCTACTTAAGAGAATCATAAAGAGTTGTTTTGTTAAAGATATTAGATATCTAATATGATGTTGAACTATGTTGCTTTATTACATTTCTAATCTCATTCTGATGCACTGGTTTTCTTTATGGATATGTGATGTAGTTCGTATTCCCTCAGTATTTCTGTTCTGCGTATAAAACAGTAACGGCTATGAGTTGTTATGTATATATTTCTCTTTGTAATATTCTGCAACAGTTGTCACATGGTTATCTTGCTCTTTCGTATGCAAACTCTAAGATTTATGTGTTTCTATGTGACCATTTCCCATATGCTTCATTGAGTATTAAACTATTAATTGAGAGGAAGGACAAGAAACTACTCATATTAATTGATATGGTGGTCTGCAATTAGAACTAGGTTTTGACTGAATTCATATGGGTTTTTAAATTTTTGGTTCAGCATAAATTTGTTACTCAATTTGGGGATTTTGTTGTTATTTATTGCAGTTTATGCAAAGGGGAACCCAGAGAGTGGAGAAAATTAAGAAAGTAGAAGAAGAGGTCATACCTGATGGGAACTTTCCATCTTCAAGTACCCCAAAGAAATGGTAATCAAAATGTGAAATTTCAATTCCAGCTTGAATGTGAAGCTATGGAGTTCTTATTTATATTATTTGAATTTTTGTTACATTCCTTTGGGTAAGGATGTAAAGTATTTTTTTTGTAACAATTGGAATTTTATTCCTGAATTCGAGAATTGTGAAGATGTGGAATTCTTATTAGTATTGGATTTTTCTGTAGCACTTTATGATTGCATGATTATTCCATTCCTTAGCATAAGCATGTTATATATCAAACACAATTTATAGTCCAACCTAATATGCTCTTAGTTAGTCTTACTGCAAACATTGGATAATGAGTCTAGGAGGTAAATTGTAGGAGGTGTTTAGCCGAGATGACCAGATTTTATCTTTTTGTAGTTTGAATCTAACTTATATTCATGGTAAACTAATAATTGCTTGATCTGGTTAGCAGGCTTTGCTATGAACTTTCAAGTATCATCAATATTGTTGGTCTGGGTAATGTCTTTGATTTCACATTAGATGCTTTAATCTCATGAGTTACCCTCTGCTTAGGTATGTAAGTGAGCTTGTGTCATTAAATTTGTTTTTCTTACCAATCATGTATGTCATGCTATTTAGGAAGTTTTTGTAAAACGGTGGTACTAGGCTATACTAAAGCAATCAAATATATATATATATATATATATATATATGAATGAATGATAAGCAAGTATGCTTGCATTAAGAAAAGTCAGAAAGTCCTTTGATAGATATATATAAATATGTATACAAGGACTTAGAATGAATTGATCAAGTATGTTAGGTTGATCCTACATAAAAAAAACAAGAATTTTGTAAAGTCCTTAAAAAGAAATGATGTACAAGGACTATAAATATAGAAAGATCAAGCATGTTAGGTTGATCTTATGATGTAATAGATAGGCTTGTCTCGATCGTCGAAAGCATCGCACTGCAGATCGTGAGTCCGCCAGAGAGTCAAGGATAACTCGAGAGCTATCGAGGCGTAATCGTAGTCGCAAGATAGTAGATCTCGAGTTCGTAGACTGCCAGGAGAAACGATGAAGGATCGTGGTATATCGAGAAGAGCTTCCTCAGGATCGTAGTGTGCCGAGGAAGTCATGTTCGGAATCGTAGAGAGACCGCCCACCACGAGCCGATCAATATCCGCCAAAGCCAAGTCGTAAACGTAGACTACACTGGAGTCGAGAGTTCACCGATGCCGAAGCCAAGTCAAGGATCGAGACTACAATCGAGATCGTAGAGAGTCTATCGATGCCGGGCCATGTCAAGGATCGTAGACTACACTCGAAGTTCAGAGAGTCTATTGATTACATGCAGAGATCGTAGTCGAGCAAGATCGATGAAGACAACAAGCGCAAGGCGTAAACCGTAGAGTGTCAAGATCTCGATCTCAGATCGTAGTGTTCAGACAAACCAAAGTCAATCAGAGAGTGCGTAACTACGACTCAATAGTAAGTGCTCACAATGCATATAGGTAGAATCGTAGAGAGCAAGTATGATTCTCAACTAATGAGCACTCCTATAATATCCAAAGGAACAAAGCCTCCGTTGGTAAATGCAAAGATACATCCCACCAAGGGAACCAGAGAGCACTCAACGAATGGCATGCAAGCTAACAGAAGATCTAAGAACCAACCCAATCAACATCAAGATTGAGTTGTAAAGTTATTCAAGATGAAGTCTTCCACAAGATGATCATAAGAAGACTTCAGTAACTGACTAAGGAAAGTCAGCAAGTGCAGTAGCTGTCAAGTGAACAGAAGACAACGATCTTGGAAGCAACCGAGATTATAGTGTTTGCCAAACAAAGAAAGAACTGATGGAAAGTGAACCGAGATACTGGTTAGTCTCTGAAGAACAAGGCTAAAGTGATTAAGCCGTAGGGTCACCCATTGATGATAAGTGAACGGAGATCACAAGGAGAAAGCGAATCGGACGCCGCCACAAATCAAGTGTCTTGCTATTCAGAGGGGACCAGAGCAAGGAGTTAGGCCATCGGCCTTCGAGAACAAATGAAGCAAAATGTAAGTGTTCAAGCATCGCACAATGAAAGGAAGAGGTGTACTACATTGGAGATCCAATCAACACTCTTCAAGATCGTAGTGTTAACTCTACCAGTCAATGAGCAACACTCAACAAGACACTACGATCAGGTCCAAGAAGACAAGCATCAGAATCGTAGAGTTCGAACACCCGAAGATTGAAGCATTGGCAACGGTTCAAACTGAAGGATGGTATTCGGACAAAAGCTTATTGAGAGCATCGATGCAAAAGGACAACCTCTCGATCGAGAAATCAAGGAGATAATAAAGTCTTCAACCGCCCAAGACATTAAAGTGACATCTCGATGGGTAGGTGAAACAAGAGATCGCAATGTCGATAAAGTATGACATGTCACATCGCTAGCCTACCTCTCACAACTCGAGATCTGTGGAAGATATTTGAATAGCCTTCAATGGCTACTTTCCAACCAAGGATTGGGAAGGAGTATAAATCAGAAGAGCTTCAAAGATCGAGGTTGCCGGAGTTACCGAAGTTTGGAGAGAAGGTGGACTGTACTAAACCACGTAAGATAGTGAGTCCGAAGGCTCACTCTACGATCCACCAAGAACACTCAGATTCATGCAAAGGAAGAAGTAGAAGTGAGAGTTCTACTATGTAGAAGTGAGAGTTCTACTACAAGAAGAGTGTTCTGAACTGCCAAGAGAAAGAAGAGCATCATGTCATCTTGGTGTCCATCATGGGAAGACTCTAAGTACAATAGAGAAGAGCTCACAATCATCTTAGTAAGTCCATCATGAGAAGACATCAAGTATCAAGAAGGGAGATCGCAAACGTCATCATGGTGGCAAGCATGAGAAAATTTCTAAGTACCAAGAAGAAGAACTTACAGTCATCTTGGAAACCTATCATGTGTAGCATCATGTATCATGTATCAAGAGGAAAGATCTTCAAGGCAAGTCATCAAGGATCATCCAAGTGGTTGAGTAATCAAGAAGTCGAACATCATGCAACACTCAATCGCACTTCAAGGATGATCACGCCAAGTCGCTAAGTATAGAAGATGTTCAGAGCATGAAGACATCTTAGCAACAAAGACCAACTCCAACAAACCAACAAACAAACAACAAAAAAGCTGTGGCTCGAGGGTCCTCGTCTCAAGGGACTAAATGAAGCCAGGTGAAGGGTCCTTGTCCGGAGGGACTAAACGAAGTTCCAAGCCTCGTTGGGCTTCAAGAGTTCCTAGGGAACTAGAGGAGTCCCAAGGTCGATGGCCCTCAAGAGTTCTTAGTGAATCAAGTCCCAAAGTGCCGGGCCTCAAGGAATCTTAGTGATTCTGTGGTGCCGCCTTCCTTAGTGGAAACTCGCTAGTTGAAAGCGTAAGAGTGGATTAGAGCTTGAGTCTCCGAACCACTTAAAACCCTTGTGTCTTTTTTACATTATGTCATTTACATTATGTACTATAACTGCTATAATGCTATGTATGTTTTAATCGCTTACAACTAAACTTACTCTATTTAACAATGTATGTATGATTATGAATATATCAATGAAGGGATCTTTTACTTATTATTCCACAGCTTGAAAAAAGATTCTTATGTTTGTCATATGCTAATTTAATAGCTATACAAAATAATAGAGAAAAGTATTTGAAATAAAAAGGATCTATTCAACCCCCCCTTCTAGATCTATTGTGCTTCATCGAACTAACAATTGGTATCGAAAGGTGTTCTCATGCTATATTCAAAAGCTAATCGCTTTGAGTCCGATCCTGTGCACAAACATTGTTCTAAACTTAGTTTAGTAGTAAGTAACTTGTTATATGCAGATGAGCTCACACGTTGGAAATATGTGTATAGTAAATGTGTATATACACCAAGTCGCTTAGATTGGTCCATGTTCTCGATGCTACATCAACAAGACCAATCCTTGCCTCGCAATCAATCTTGTAGTCCTCAAGATCGACGAGAGAGCTCAAGAGACATCAATGACAAAGAGTCAAGCATCCACCAATCCGAAAGATGAAGAGGCTATACATGCTAAGAAATGCTTATCAAGAGAAGAAAGAAGATCTTCTCAAACTTATGTGTCCCGCCAACCAAAGAAATTGGGTGCAAACTTTGTAAACTAAAGGATGTCAAAGATTTTAATGCGTAGATTCTCTTCGCCTACATCTTCAAGACCACGATCGAGTGATTAAAGCCAACACGAGCAATAAAAGCGTCAGAGCAAAAGTGAAGCTATGCACATCAATGCCTAAACCGAGTATATCTAAGATAAATGATCGTTAAGAGACCGACAAGAAAAGGTACTTGTTCCTCACTATTACATGTGTTCATCATAAAAGCACCCTCTTGAACCATAACAAAGATTCGTCAAGAAGTCATAATCTACCTAAAAAGGTGAAGAGAGAAAGTACCTTAAGGATGGAAACTCAAATGTCTATAAACTTTCTCTCCATCCAAGTTTTAGGGTGAAGATGACATCTTCAAGGAAATCAAATGGGTCATAAGAGCATCACAAGTCAAATGAATTCTATGTGAAGTAATCTTTGCCGGTGGGTTAGTATGTATGTACAAATCCTTGTTCTAAGTGTTTTTGATAACACACACAAAGTATATGATGACGCTTCTACAAGAGTATCTTGATGATGTGTAGAAACCGATCACCTCCATGAATCAACTAGATACTCTTAAATAGAGTTGATTCACTCTGTGAACACTTAAACATTGTGAACATAACCCAAAGAAAATGATGAAACCATCAAAGATAAAGTGTGTGTTATTAAATGTCAAATCTATACACACACTCACCTTCATGCATATCAAAGTGTGTATTATCTAAAACTAGTCTTATGCATGAATATGCGATGTTGGTGATAAATGTGATGATTATCCAAATAAGAGGAACATGGGTTTAGAAAACTAACTCTAGCAGGACCCATTTAATTATGGGTACCAAAAATAGAAATATATTTAAACTCGCAGTACTTGGTCGGGCCTCGACACACTAAGGAATGTCAAGGTAAGACTTCAACCAAGAAGACTCAACCAAACAGAAGGCTAAGGACCTGCTCGTAGATGATTCTCGATAAAGTTCCTATTTGTCCAAGCTCGTCCTTGAAGACCCTCCGAGCTAACTGTAATGGAGCTCATACATGGTCGCTAATCTATATATGGAAGGTGCCATTCAACCAAAGGTGAAAAGAGTCCTATATGCTCAAATCAAGCAAAGCATGCTATATGAGAAGAATCCTCAAGGGAGCTTATAACAGAGGATCATCGAGCATCAGTCAAGAGGAACTCATAGTGGAAGCAAAACTTCACAAACACAAGACTGTCAAAGGAGACTACGATCGTAGTGCTATCAAAAGATCATAGAGTGATCAGTCCTGAAGATACCCATGCCTACGATACAAGGAGATTTATGTGATAATGATGATTCCAGTCAGAAGGAGATATGCAGGGCTGCCCTCAAATGAGTCTAAAGCAAAGGGAATCACATCTATCCGGGAAGACAGCTTCAACCATGGGGAGCAGTGATCTGTTGAGAAACAACAACACTGAGTTATACTATGAGGAAATGTACCAGCTACAAAGTCCCAAAACTTTGTGGTTGATGAACCAAATGAAGATCCATAGTCAGTAGGAACGTCTCAAAACGTACTACTGATAACCCTTCAGCCACCCAACTCAAAATCGTGGAGTGCCTACGATCAAACATCTGATCGCAGTGTAGAAGAAGGAGGACACCACGATTACAGCAAATGCAATTGTCCAAAGTTGGTAGAGGACCTCCCCATCAGAAAAGGTCGAATGAGATGTCATTGCAAATCACTTCTATATAGCATTTCATCCGAAAGCCTCCTGTGGACAAACCCGACCCTTAGCTCACTCTAAGAGGTTGGCCCTTCCCGAGCTACCTTGTCCCGTAAGAATTGCTTGATCAAATTCATCTCAAGGACCAAGTCACCAACGATCAGAGAGTCAAGATTCAAGAGAACTCCACGATCGTAAAGCAAACCTCAACGATCGTAAAAGATAACTCGACGATCGTAGTTCTACCAAAGGGTACTCCAATTCACAAGGAGCTTGGAAAATGAGACAATTGCTCAATCATTCAAAATGAGGAGATAAGTTCAAGTATATCAGTAATCAAGCTATGCTGCATCAAAATGAGGATATAAGTCAAAGCCATCCACTGCAGCATCTCGCAAAAGTTGATCGTTGAGTCAACAAAGGAAATCGTAGAGTCCATACCGCTTTACCATGCTACTCTACTTAATCAAAAGGTCAACGGTCAAAGCCACGTCGTCTAAACGTCTACTCTTCTAAAATGAAATATCTAACTAAAAAGTTATGGGGAGTTACAGCTCATTACTGGGCATCGTGCAACCAATGGTCGGTTGACACATCACTGGTTATGTAGAGTTAGAAGGAACTGCCATAAAGATAATTTCAAATCTGCAGACAGTTATCAAAAGCTATCGAACCTTTCTCCCTCCCATTTTCAAACCCTAAAATCTTCTCAAGAGCCAGAACAGATTAACACTCCAGAGCTTTATCAACTCACAATCAGCCATCTCTTATAAACCTCTCCGAATCAAATACCCACATTCTTCGAATTGCTCAAATGGAAAACTGGCGAGTAATCACTGGCATTCAGCTCTGAACCAAGTCATTCGAGAAATCCGAAAAGAAGTTCGTAGATATTCTCTCAAACTTGTGAGGAAAGTCGATTTCGTAATGTCTTGAGGCTAGCACTCGAGTATACGTAGACCTAGTAAAAGAGTTCCACTCAAACGCCTCCATAAACTCCAGAACCCTCTCTACCAAGGTCAAAGGTCAGTATCTAAAGTTGAAATCTTCTGACCTCAATCAATGCCTAGGTTTTCCTAACCAAGGGTCAAGAACCTTGATGATGTCAATATCGAACAAGCAAAAAGGAGGTCATGGGGTACCAAAGAAACCCTAGTCCGAAAGATATGAAGAAGAAGGAGTTTCAGAAAGACGAAGTTTCTTCATCAAATAGTTGGAAAATGCATATCGTGAAAGGACACCGCACATGACACTAGTTGCTTGACCAATAAATGAAGATAATGTCATAGCAATAGTTCTCAAGAAACAAATCAACTTTGAGCTATCTTGTTCGATCAAATTCCAAGTGGGTAGAGAAAGTCGAGGTGAAGAAGTCCACCAAAAAACCCCGACTAAGGTGTTTCATGGTAGATCACGAGTATTGTGATGAAGAAAAAAGCTAGGAGGAAGATCAAGGATAATGAAGGAGAGCCTTTGAATGTTCACAAAGTGATGTCTCCACAATTATTTGTGAACTGGAAGAAGAACCCCAAGGAGAACCAAAGGTTGACAACCGGGAGCAGCAGCAGAGCCTCTGTAAAGAAGAGGAAAGCAGAAGAGGCAGAAAACTCTCGAGTCCGATGACTCGTACAACATCAACCACACACCACCAAAAAGAAATCCAGAGGTGTGAAGAAAGCTGGTGTTGTGAAGAAAGCTCAGACCCCACCAAGGAGTCTCTCCTCCAAGGACAAGGATAAAGAAGAAAAAGTCCTAACTGCTGAAACAACTAAGAGGAGAAGTAACAGGCTGCTTCAAGGGCCATTCAGCAAGAAAGCTAACGTGAAAAACAAACCAAATTTCGCCTTCCCAAAATAGTACATCATCATCAAGAGAAGGACGTAGAGTCATTAGAAGAAAAGGAGACTAATGTCAAGGCCGAGTCCTCTCAAACCAAAATCCAAAGAGTGAAGGTGATGGTTCAAAGATCTCCGATAAAGAAGAAGAATGCTCAAGCCCCATGGCTAATTCTCGAGTAGTCAGTCACTCGCAAATGAAGAAGAGATTCAAGATGACCAAACTCAATCCCCAAATGCAATCGCCCCAACAAGCCCAGATAATGGGTCAGACAATGTTGTCTCAAAAGAAGAAGAAAATGCCCCTGCCCTTGCTAAACCTAAAGGAAGTTCTTCTGATAAACCAGAGGCTTCCAAGTCTGAAGAAGAAGAGGAGTCTGACTCTCCCATAGCTGAACCTCCAAGAAGAAGGAAGAGCTATGATCGCAAGCCAAGTTTGCCTCTAGAAGGAGTAGTGATCACTCCAATACTATCATTGAACTGAGTGATGATGAGTTTGTATCAAAGGATGAAAGTGCTGAGGAGAGGACCAACAATGAAGAAGATGAATCAGAGGAAAATCTTGCTGAAGAAAGCTCTAGGAATGAAATGCAGCAAGAAGGATTCTCTACTAGAAAAGATCAAGATGGGTCAGGCTCCGAGAGAGAAGAAATTGAAAAAGAGTGGTTTCTGCACCACAGGAAGCAGACGAACAAGAGGACTATCCAGTTCTCTCCCCTGCAAGATTTAACATAAGAATAGTGGTGGAAGTCTCAAATGAACTACCAGATGCTCCACCAGAGAGATGGGTTAACTATGGAAATGAGCAGCTCAAGGTAGTAAGAATGACTACCTTTGACATAGCTAAAAACTGGAACAACATGGAGCTAGACTGCTCGACCATTCTCTACAATCGACGACGACTCGATGAGATGGTTCTTCCAATGGATGCCATGGCTAAAGGCCCATACTGAAGGAGATGGAAGTTATCTCAGCTGGTGCTTCTCTCACTTCCCAAGCATGGAGTCGGTGGCTCGTAACTTCCCAAGGGTGAAGAAGTTTGCAACCAAAATGATCAAAGACCAGCCACACTTCAAAGTCTATCGACAACCGAAATCACTATATCCCCTACGATCGTAGAGTGGACTCAAGGAAGAAGGAACATGATCAAGGAGATGATCGAGAGTCCTGGTCACTCTATCGCCGAGATCGTTAAAATTCAACATCGAAGCTTCCAACCCGCCCAATCACGATCTCTCGACATTCCTCATCCTCAACCAAAGAATTGGTACTCAACGATTGTTCAGATTCTCCAAGCTTTCAAAAATCATCCAAGAATGAAAATAGTAGAGTCCAATCCAATGCTCAACCCAAGTCGCCCAACAAGAGGATCAAACTATTTTCGAGCAGAACTCATCAAGAGTTCTCGATGAATTAAGTGAGAAGATATCTCTACTCATCAAGAGTCATGAAGTCGACAAACAAAAGGAGATAATTCACTTCAGAACAGACTTCAAGCTACTATGGTTGATGTATCTTTCAAACTCCAAGAGAGAGATAACATCTATCAAAAGGCCATACAAGATCAAAAGGCAGAAGCTCTACGAGTTCAGAAGGCAAATGAAGAGCAGATCCAAGCCCTCTCTGACAAGATTGACGACCAAGCAGCTTTTTTTCTCAAAGGCAACTTGAGCTAGGCCAACAGGAACTCAAGTTTGAAGTTGCCAACTCCTCCTACCTAATGGAGCAGCTTATGTCCAACATGGAGCAGCTCTCACAAATGATTAATGACAAAAAGGGGGAGAAAAAAGACACAGAAAGAGAAGAGAAAGAGCAGAGCAAAGGCACTCTCAAAGAAGAGCAGAGGATAGGGAGGAAGAAGTCAAAGAAGAAGACAGCAAGAAGAATAGAAAAAAGAATCATCATCCGAGGGGAGCCAAAAGATGATGATAACATGATCGCAGAGTCCGAGGGGAGCATGTTCGTAAAGATGTCAAGGGGAGCTAGAGCAAGGGGAAAGCAAAGATGAAGGTCATCATCCTGTGGGGAGCAAGAGCAAGAAGAACAAACATATGAGTAGTTGATCATCAGACATCCTGAAAACATACATGGAGCTAAAGAGGTACATCTCTAACTAGTTAGGTATGTTCTGGATCTAGGATGTAAAGTGTCTTAATGTATAATTTGCCATATCTTTATAAATGACATTCATGATTATCTATTTTAGAAATACAGCTGCTCACTGTATATAAGATTCATTCATAACATGCATATGCACTTATTGTTTTCGTCATAATCAAATAGGGGGAGATTGTCAGGAATAAACATGTGAATGATATTCCTGATTACATATGATTTGATTATGATATAGATATATATATATATATATATATATATATATATATATGAATGAATAATATGCAAGTATGCTTGCATTAAGAAAAGTCAGAAAGTCCTTTGATAGATAATAGAAATATGTATACAAGGACTTAGAATGAATTGATCAAGTATGTTAGGTTGATCCTACATAAGCAAAAAAACAACTTTGTAAAGTCCTTAAAAAGAAATGATGTACAAGGACTATAAATATAGAAAGATCAAGCATGTTAGGTTGATCTTATGATGTAATAGATAGCTTTTTTCGATCATCGAAAGCATCGCACTGTAGATCGTAGTCCGCCAGAGAGTCAAGGATAACTCGAGAGCTATCGAGGCGTAATCGTAGTCCGCAAGATAGTAGATCTCAAAGTTCATAGACTTCCAGGAGAAACGATGAAGGATCGTGGTATATCGAGAAGAGCTTCCTCGGGATCGTAGTGTGCTGAGGAAGTCATGTTCGTAATCGTGAAGACATCCCGCCACGAGCCGAATCAATATCTCGCCAAGCCAAGTCGTAAACGTAGACTACACTTGGAGTCGTAGAGTCTACCGATGCCAAAGCCAAGTCAAGGATCGTAGACTACAATCGAGATCGTAGAGTCTAATGATGCCGAAGCCATATCAAGGATCGTAGACTACACTCTGAGTTCGTAGAGTCTATTGATTACATGCAGAGATCGTAGTCGAGCAAGATCAGATGAAGACAACAAGTGCAAGGCGTAAACCGTAGAGAGTGTCAAGATATGATCTCGGAGGATCGTAGTGTTCATGCACGGTAGAAGGCCGAATCGTAGAGTGCGTAATCACGACCTCAATGTAAGTGCTCACAATGCATAAAGCGTAATCGTAGAGCAAGTATGATTCTCAACTAATGAGCACTCCCTGTAATATCCAAAGGAACAAAGCCGTCAGTTGGCAATGCAAAGATACATCCTACCGAAGGGAACAGAGAGCACTCAACGAATGGCATGCAAACTAATGTAAGATCTAAGCACCAACCTAATCAAAGATCAAGATTGAGTTATAAAGTCATTCAAGATGAAGTCTTCCACAAGATGATCATAAGAAGACTTTCAAGAATCGACTAAGGAAAGTCGCCAGCGCAAGAGCTGCCAAGTGAATGTAAGACAACGATCTTGGAAGCAACCGAGATCAGTAGTGTTTGCCAAACAAAGAAAGAACTGATGGAAAGTGAACCGAAATACTGGTTAGTCTTTGAAGAACAAGGCTAAAGTGATTAAGCGTAGGGTCAGTCCATTGATGATAAGTGAATGGGAGATCACAAGGAGAATGCTAGCTGAACGTGCCACAAATCTAAAGTGTCTTGCTATTCAGAGGGGACCAGAGCAAGGAGTTAGGCCATAAGTCTCTGAGAATAGTCGAAGCAAATAAAAGTGTTGAAGCACTTCATAATGGAAGAGAAGAGGTGTACTACATTAGAGATCCAATCAACACTCTTCAAGATTATAGTGTTAACTCTACCAGACAATGAGAAACACTCAACAAGACACTACGATCAGGTCCTCAAAGACAAGCATCAGAATCGTAGAGTTCGAACAACCAAAGATTGAAGAATTGGCAACGGTTCAAACTGAAGGATGGTATTCAGACAAAAGCTTATTGAGAGCATCGAGGAAAAAGGACAACCTCTGATCGAGAAATCAGAAGGAGATAATAAAGTCTTCAACCTGCCCAAGACATTAAAGTGACATCTCTATTGGGTAGGTGAAACAGTAGACTACAATGTCATATAAAGTATGACATGTCACATCAGCAGTCTACCTCTATCAGCTCGAGATCTGTGAAGATATTTGAATAGCCTTCAACGGCTACTTTCCAACGGAAGGATTGGGAAGGAGTATAAATTAGGAAGAGCTTTAAAGATCGAGGGTTGCTGGAGTTCCCGAGTTTGGAGAGAAGGTGGACTGTACTAAACCACGTAAGATAGTGAGTCCGAAGGTTCACTCTACGATCCACCAAGAACACTCAGATTCATGCAAAGGAAGAAGTAGAAGTGAGAGTTCTACTATGTAGAAGTGAGAGTTCTACTACAAGAAGAGCATCATGTCATCTTTGTGTCCATCATGGGAAGAATCTAAGTACAATAGAGAAGAGCTTACAGTCATCTTAGCAAGTCCATCATGAGAAGACATCAAGTATCAAGAAGGGAGATCGCAAACATCATCATGGTGGCAAGCATGAGAAAGTTTCTAAGTACCAAGAAGAAGAACTTACAGTCATCTTGAAAACCTATCATGTGTAGTCATCATGTATCAAGAGGAAAGATCTTCAAGGCAGTCATCAAAGGATCATCCGAAGTGGTTGAGTAACTGAAGAAGCTGAACATCATGAAACACTCAACTGCACTTCAAGGATGATCACGCCAAGCTGCTAAGTATAGAAGATGTTTAGAGCATGAAGACATCTTAGCAGCTCAGCACCAACTCCAACAAACAAACAAACAACTCAACAAAAGCCAAGGCCTGAAGGGTCCTTGTCCGAAGGGACTAAATGAAGCCAGGGCTAGAAGGGTCCTTGTCCGGAGAGACTAAACGAAGTTCCAAGCTCATTGGCTTGAAGAGTTCCTAGAACTAGAGAGGTGTCCCAAGGTCATTGCTTGGCCTTGAAGAGTTCTTAGTGAATCAAGTCCCAAGGCCGGCCTCAAGGAATCTTAGTGATTTGTGGTCTTTGCCCCTTCCTTAATGGAAATCCTGCTAGTTGAAAGTAGAAGAGTGGATTAGGAACTTGAGTCTCTGAACCACTTAAAACTTATAAGACCCCGAATTTTATGAAATAAAATTATTCAATTTTTCTTATAATAACTATTCAGTAAATGGTTAAATTGTTAAAAGGTTAAAGTTAAGGGTGATATATGAATTTTTTCAAAATACACAAGTGGTTATAAAATATTCATTTTTGTTGGGGAATATTCGTTTGGTCGTGGAATATTCTTTCTGTCGTGGAATATTTGTACGACGACGCATCTATTTGTGGGCCCCATAATGGATAACTGTTGAATGAAGAAAATGACAAAATTGAATTTTTATAAATAATATGACATAGTTATTACAATTAACCTTTGTTGGAATCTTAAATTGGTTAAAATCTGATGTATCGCGTTATTACGCGAGGCACCAGATTGTTAATGCGATATTTTGAATTATTGATTCTTACGTAAGAAGGCACTATCAATAATTGTTCTGATAATTCTTGTTCAATATTTTATTGATTCAATAATTCTTTGCGTTGATATTTTATATTATTGTTGCTCAATAATTTTCATCGCATGAGATTTCCATTATCGGATCAATAATTCATATTATTTGAATATTATTATTAGATAGCATTATTGGCAATGTCTAGAAAGTTACATCAAGGAGAGGTTTGGTCACCTAATCAAGGCGCTAGTAAGGAGAAATTCTTATTAGAAAGCCCCCCTCTTTCCGAGGGCTACTGGTTGTCATAATTGTGATTACGTAATATTATTTGTGAATAATTAATTATTGATTTATATGATAAGGAAATATTTATTTGATGTGGATATAAATGATGGATTTATTTATGTGGTTATAAATGAAGGAGTTAATGTTGAGGTGTTTTATCAGTATTTTGTCGGATTGGAGGTATTAAAAGATCAAATCGGTGTTATTACAACTTTATTGTGTGAGTTATAATATTTAATCCAAATAGTTGGATCGTTGTAATTTTTGGATATGTTATACATATATAAGTTGAGTATATGTCCACAAATTTTGAACCGTTAAAAATGAGTGTATAATTTGTTATGAATTTTAAGAGGTGACTAATTCAAAAATTAGGTTATAAATGATTTTAGTGGAAAATTCTAGAATTGGTGGGCCCCACTTTTGGTTGGTGAGAAATGTGCTCAATTGAATTTTCAAATATGGTGGGTGGGAATAGTAGCAGGTAAAGCAATCAGGTTGCAGGTTAAGTCTACTTTTGCCAGCGTCTTTAACATTTTCCTATAAATAGAGGGCTAAGTTAGAATTGAAAATCACACCAGAATTCATAAGTTTTCTCTCTTTTTCTCTCTAGATTATTGAGTGTATTTTGTGAGTATTTAGATACTTGGTGAGTTGTTATTCATCAGTGCAAGTTTCCTTCAGCGTCATATCCGATATCTAGTCAGAAGTGCTGCTCTTTTGAGGTAAGGGATAGTAAGGGATGGTAAGGGATAGTAAGGGATATTAAGGGATGTTATATTCTTCATAATGATGTTATTCTTTCAATATCATTATACTGACATATTGGTATGAATCTTATTGTGGAATTTCTACCTTTTGAGTTGGGGTTACTATTCACATATATACAAGACTTATTCATGTATATGGCCTTATTTACGATATGACATTATTTACGATATACGATTATATATATACAACAACGGAGTACTATTCACGAGTTACTATTCATGAGTTACTATTCACAAGTTACTATTCATGAGTTACTATTCACGAGTTACTATTCATGAGTTACTCTTCACGAGTTACTATTCACGGGTACTATTCACAAAAAAAATTGGTTTCTTTTTCTAACCAAATTATCGTTGATTTATGAATCTTACTCTTGAAATTAAATCCATGTTTTGATGATATTGTTTTATTATCATATATAACATTTTATAATCTGGTGAAGAAATTTCTCTTTGACTTGAGTGTAAAGATGGGTAGATTATTGGTATGATCATGACTATGGGTTCTCTTTGGCCAGTAGTGCAAAGATGAATTGTGACTAGTATGATCATGACCATTGAATTTACAATTGAATATTTTTAGCTTAAGTGAAAAAGGTGAATTGATCAACATGGTTATAATTATGGTTTATATAGATTTTGAAATGATTATATATTTCTTTGAGATGTGAATATCTTTGGCCTATAGTGCAAAGATGACTTGTTGATGAATATCTTTGGCTCGTAGTGCAAAGATAAATTTATTAGTATGATTATGAACATGAACTGTGATTTGGTATAACCATGATCTTTGATGTTTCAGGTGATGAAAATTATCTTTGTCCTGGATGAGAAAAGAAATTTAGAACTACAATTACGATTATGAGTTATACATGTGATTGTGGACATGAATTGTTGATTGATGTTACAGGGATAAAACATTGTTGGTGGACTTTTAACATGGAGAAGATAATAGATTTTATGGTCTATTTGACTCTTCTAATGGATTGCTTCGTTCATTTGCAACTATGGTTGAAAAGTTTTATCATCTACCGTATATGTTCTAAATCTACGATTTATTATTGATGAAATTTGTTGATAATTTAATTATCTTTAGTCATGATATTCTTTATTGGGCTAGTTGTGCTCACCCTTCTGTTTCACAATTCCTTTCAGGTAATAAGGGTGTAGCTGGGTCGAGCGGGGGTAATAGGGGAATAGAACGGTGGTCATCATTTAGTAGTTATATTTGGTGAATCAACTAGGGTGAGGCGAACCTAACGTTGGAAGGGTGTTTTGCACTATCATACAAGATGTCTAATGACATACAACCTCGTATCATCATAAGACAGGGTTGTGCTCATCCACTTGCTGAGTATATTTACGAGCACTACCTATATAATCTTGGTGTTTGTTTGAAGTATAATTCTCATTTAGAGACAGTGGAGATAATGATATGTCAAGAGAAGACTCACCATTGGGAAGAATATGATAGTAATCTTCTCATTTTTCTTTGGGGTCTATTGGGTCAACCAAGGATAATTCTGTGGCCATATGATATCTATCATAACCTAGATGCATGGCCTCCCATGTACGAAGGTTTTCTTGAGCACTTCCCAAAGATTCTAATTTCTAAAACAGTTTTTGACTATACCTTTATGTAAGGTGTCACTGTGAGGTGTTGTCCACGGTTGGGACATGTGTCACATTTGGTATATATTTGTATCCAAAATCACAGCATATGTGTTATTGTATTTTGAACTACAATTGTTGTAATAAAGTTGTAGTTGTTTTCTGTACCATGTATTTGGCGACTCAGAATAGGTTGGATGGTATGGACCTATTTTGGGGTTGTCACAAAACCCCTTGTGTCTTTTACATTATGTCATTTACATTATGTACTATAACTGCTATGTATGTTTTAACTACTTACAACTAAACTTACTCTATGAACAATGTATGTATGATTATGAATATATCAATGAAGGGGATCTTTTACTTATTCCGTTGTGCTTGAAAAGATTCTTATATTTGTCATATGCTAATTTAATAGCTATACAAAATAATAGAGAAAAGTATTTGAAATAAAAAGGATCTATTCAACCCCCCCTTCTAGATCTATTGTGTCTACTGGGAACTAACACAGTTGAATATTACTCCTATTTAAGAAAGGCTATTTTTATTCCCATGTGGGAAAAGCTTTTAGAGAGGAAACAATCTTGGTGCTTGTTAGTGAACTCCATGCAAGGAGGTCATGAACCATTTCTTCTGGTTCGGCAGCTAACTTCATTTCTATTCTTCCCATAATTCTATTGCGCAATATTTGGCACTTTTGGGTCTTTCTTAGAATTCTGCATTCTTTAGTATCGAACTCAAATGTAAACACAAATATGAAACGTCCTTTGGATTTTTTTTAAAGATAAAAGAGTCTTTAAAAAATTAACCTATTTTAAAAGGAAACTTTGCCTTGGCACTTGTCAAAAAAAATAGAAGAAAAAATGCAAACAACATGCATCAATTACAAGATATAATGTATAATATTGTAAAATTCAATACAAAGCTGTGCTTAAATAATCTCTATATATGGATATCACTTCACCGTATGTGGTTCCTAGTTCCCACCGGTCAACCGACTTGATAATGTCCATGATTGCCTTTCACCCATAATAACACAATCTTAATATATGTTTCTCTCTGTACATGGTTTAATCAGAATAATTTGGACTACCAAGATTAACATGTCTTATACCATTGCATTCTTGAGATATTATGTTGTTACGGTTGCTTCTTTGAAATGGATACCGCTTGCATTACCTATATTTGCATGTTCATTGAACTCATAACTTCTCCATTATGTGTAGGGTTTAATTGAGAGGACGGACAAGGAACTACTCATATTAATTTGTAATAGTTATAGTGTGGCAAAGATTCCGATGTGGAGTCTGAGGTTAAGCTGGTTTGTCTTCACTAAAGCCTTATATAAATAAAATTATCTACCAAAAATTGATTACTTCCTGATATATATTAGGGCAGTTGTTGCAAACTCATACACAATTGTCTAGTTTGTTATGTTGCAAAAGTATATGTATATGTCAACATTTATAGTCGCACTAAAGGTTCATGAAATGGCCGATTAAGATTCTAATTTTTTCTTGTAACAACGCAATCATATAGCCACACTGAAGGTTCTTTTTCTATTTGGATTTGTAGCAAAGGATATTGTGATTGCCTATTTGTCTTTTCTACTTATGAGCAATATGGTGTACATTAGTACCACGTAGCAACTCTATTGTCTTTGTGTATTGATTTTGGCACTAAGTGCATCTTATGACCTATTTACTTCATTTTCTTGACTTGCTATTATTTTTAAATATGTGCAGGAAGACTGCTTCTACGACCTGCCTTACAATACTGGGTGTCAAATTTCCGTGCTACGTTTACGGAAGACAAGGGACAAAATTATGAAGTGTTCTCTCTCTATATATGTAGATATATACTCTGATTGAAGAACTGTGGTAGCTTTAGATTGTTAATTGTAAAGATAATGAATGATTATGTAGCGGATGATTTTATTAAGTTAATAATATTTTAGTTTTTTGTATTTTTGTCATTATTTGCTATGGCGACATTGAGCCAGCTAGGTACACAAAAAGAATGTCAAATTTTGATTTGGCAATAATATAATTCATTACCAAAGCATTGAACAAGTTTTAATATAGCAACAATTTTTTATGCATTTAGCAACAAATTTTCATTACTAATGGCATTAAAAATATAATATTTGCCAACGAAAAATTAACCTAATAACAACGAAGAGGATATTATTGCTAATACTAACATAAAAGGCAACATTTTTTATCGTTGCAAATCATATCAACTTTCGTTGCATATATAAAGAAACGACAACATATAATGTCATTTGTTAATCGGCGACTTTTCGTTTTATTGAAAAATAACCAAAGAACAAACATTTTTCGTTCTCGATTCAAAGATAATGTCGTTGCCAAATAATATAATCAAGAACGAAAAATTGTTGCTAAAAAGTTTACATTCAATAGCGAAAACAAGCTTAGGCAACAATTTTCATAATTTATCGCAACGAAAAATGTCGTTGCAAAATGGTGTCAATTACTGAGCGAAAATGCTTGGTCATTGTAAAAAAAAAACAGAGTTCATTTCGTTGCCAATTAACAGGCTTTTGCAACGAAATGGGGTTTTTAGAAACGAAATTTTAATTATTCTGCAACAATACATTTTGTTGTTAAAGGATCGATGTATCTGTACGAAATCCAAATTTCGTTGCAAAATGTATTACTTTTGGTAGCGAAACAAATACGTTCGTTGCGGAACAATTAGCAACGCTCATTGCGCAACGAAAGACGCAACGACAGAAAAGTCGTTGCCAAAAACTTTAGCAACGAAATTTGGCACCTTTAGCAACGAAAATCGATTGTTGCTGAAGCCCCATTTTTTTATAGTGTGATTAATGTCAATTGTTATAAATGTTAATACTAATTAGGTAAACCCAAAATTTTGACTCGAAACCCTAATCGTGAAATTAGAAACCCTAATTTACTAATTGAAAACCCTAATTACAAAATTAGGAACCCTAACTCTAATTGCTAAATTATAAAGTTTAATGTTAATTAGTGGACTTTAAACCCTAATGTTCATGTATAATGTAATTAGATAACCTATGTTAATTAAGAAACCCTAATTTGGAATTTTAGAAACTTTAATTTTCATTTTAACCTAATTTAAAAAATCCTAAAAACTAATATTTTTTAAAAAAAACCTTAGGGTTAAACCCTAAGGGTTTACCAAGTTACAAAAATGCCATTAAAATCAAAAGCCAAATCACCTAAATGCCCCTCTTGCATTATTTGAGATAACTTGTATATCTAGCAATAATTGGAGTTGGTGAACTAACCTTGACTTCCCAATTGACCAAATTTGTAGCACATCATTTATATATCATCAGCCACTTCATTACATGTTATATATATACACTAAAGAGAGAAAAGTGTGCATTATTGCTCATTTGATCACCAACATTCATCCAAGACCCCCTCTCTCTTCTAACCTAAGAATTACCTTAGTATATCAGTCCCAAAATGAAGCCCCACTACCTCTACTAGCAAATCAGTCGCCTTGAATCAAGATTTGTTCATATAAAGGTATAAATCCTAAACAAAAATTTGATCATTGATCCTCTGTTAAAAGTTATGTTTTAGTGTTAAAACATATTGTATATAGTGCATATTGATGATCTGGGTTGATAGATGTTAGATCCATAACATCTATAGGCTCGGATTTGATATTTTTCAAAATCTGGAAAATTGAGAGTCTGACAACCAAATGTCAGGTCCCATAGATCTCAGTTTGTTATGTGTTTTTGTTGTTTAAAGGTTTGAATATGTAGTATGCTATGAGATCTTGGATCTGGAACTTGAATCAAGTCCAGATCGTGTACAGATTGTTAGATATATGTGGTCAAACCACGTTGACCGGCCATGACTGAACGTTTCTGGGTAACCCAGAACGTGCCCATAAAGTTCTGACAGGATCTTGATGGGATTGGATCTGACAGTGGTTTGATGATATGTTTTTGTTTTTGTATATAGGTTATAGTATGTTATATGGAATACATGTTTATGCCTTAAAATCTCCTAAACATCAAACTGGGTGAATATAGTGGACAGTCAAACTTGGCAGCACGACCATGTTTTCTATTTTCTGGGTAACCCATAAAACATATGAACATGGTCTCTGACATGGTTTGACCGAATCATAACGGTTGATTCTGTTATTGGTATACTATTTTTATGTAATGGATCTGTTGTAATATATGTTGGCTACACACTAAAATCATTAAATCAGAAAACCATCAACAAGATTGCAAGTTATGGAAGCCCAATAGTGACTGCTCAAATTGTTCTTCATTTCTGGGTAACCCAAAAATGAAGAACAGCTCTAACAGCCACTTTGCATGCTCAGAACTCATTCTTGTTATACTGTTTGATTATGTTTGTTGTTGTATTGTTTAGTATTACACTAGTACTACAAGATCAGATGTGACGACCCCAAATCCAGGTACTTGAAACCCGAACTCGGTTCTCCACGATACCATTTCTTTAAGCTGAATAATACTAAAATAATAATACATTCGAACTTAATTTACATACATCAAAGTTTACTTCCCCAGGTACGTGACCTTCAAATACATTCCTTATAATACTTGAATAGATACCAACACAACTATAACCATTAACTCATGATACACACTTATTCGATCGCCTTTCCTTTTCCTTTGTTCGTGCTCGAGCCTTGAGTTGCTCATACATGCTTCGAAAACATTTAATTTAAGCAAGGATGAGCATTTGAGTGCCCGACAAGTAATAACAATATATATATATAATTTGAAAGAATATAAGTATTCTCTTACATATAACACTTCTACAACGAATCGAAAGTTGTGAAGTAATCTCATCTTGATAAAAAATTCACATAACAAATCTCTTCCAAATTATTTAAATTTGGCTCTGCTCTACCCATGAATAGGGTTTAAGAATCATACTACGAACATTCTTTTCATTTTCGAAAAGGTTTGGCGAAATCCATCCATAAACCGCATTTCTAGCTTACTAGACACGGAGGGTGATCACCCAGATTGTCCCTGTATTGATCAATACTACATAACTTGAGCGAAATTCATCGCTCTCACTCTATCCGCCCATGCAAAAAAATCTTCCCATATAGGGATGTTCATACATGCCTGGTTCCAAATCAAGAAGGTTTTAATCTTGCTCAACAATAATATGTAATTCAACATATATGTATACGGGTAATTGATGAGGTATATCAACATGTGAATAAATGCCATGGTTATCCAAGTGGGGACACTTGTATAACCATTTAGAAATCAACTTAATGAATATATATCCGAGCTAACATATTGATAATCAAAGCGCATATATAATGCATAGGGAATAGAATAATTCAAACTTCTTACTCATGTCCATTGCATAAAGAAAATGCAAAGGTAGGATACTTTACCGATTCAACGATTACAAATCTCAACTTAGGTTTTATCTCTTTATCACAACCTATCAATAATCGGATCATTCGTTCGATTAGAACAATATATCTTAACACATAGTATTGTTTATTACAACAAGATATAGTCTAATCACATAATCACGGTGATCATACTTTTAGTTCTATTCTATACTTGAAATATTTTTATACATTCTTCAAATATCTCATCCATGCTCTTTGGTAGCCTTTTCTTTCTATTATAGGATTACGACATTTGTCGACGCATCGATAACTTTATCGGGTAAATCTTGAGTCTAAGACTCTTATTTTATACCTCAACATCTCAGTAAATATCGGACATCTTAATTTTTAATCATTTTGAAATTTCCGGAAATTGAAAAATTTAAAATAATTCAAATCATCACTAAAGGGCCTATAGTGATATAAGCTTTGTTACTATAGGTGTTCTTCTTCAAATTTAGAACTTCATAATCGGTTCTCAAAGTCACTAGTTTGGCTTAAATTTATAACTTTCAATTATCGAATCATAATTAAATGATTTAAACATTAAACAATTCCATTATCATTAATAGTTTAATTAATACTAAACTATTAATGAAACCATTGCTAAAATATAAAAGTTATTTATAATAACTCAAACTATTTTAAAACATTTATATTACCCTTAAATGATTTTTAAAACAATAAAATCATTTTAAATAATTATCATTAATATTTAAATATTAATGTACTATTTATCCAAATATTAAAAGTCATTAATTATAACTTAAAATATTTTTAAATCCTTAATATCCTCTTTAAATGGTTTTTAAATAAGTAAAACCATTTTTAAACTATTTATTTAATAATAATTATTAGATAAACTAAATATCATTAATATTATCTTAATATCATTAATATTTAATTATTAATAAAATTATCATTTAAATATTAAAAGTTATATTTTATAACTTAAAATATTTTTAAATACCTTATTTTCATTTAAAATGATTTTTATAATATTAAAATCATTTTTAAACTAAATTATTTAATATAATCATTAAATAACTTTAATATCATTAATAATAATTAATGATTAAAATTCATCACAAAATATTAAAAGTCATCACAAATAACTCATTTACATAACCAATTCTAAGCCAAAATAAACATAGTAAACTAACTAGTTTATTAACAACACTAACTAAACTTCAAAAATTCAAACTTTAACTAACAATTAAAAATAATAACATTACAAAATTAAATAAAAACATACAGGATATCACGAATTCCACAGATTGAATACGCACTTCCACGCCTAAAATTTAACTAAGGAGATCTTTATAAAAAGTTCTCCCACAACAAAAGGCTTTCAAAAAAAAATTGGAGGCCTTATTGTTGGTGAATGAAACAAAGGCCAAGCCCTTCTATTTATAGGTTTAGAAAATGGTGAAGTTCTCAACTTAGTCGATGTGGGACTTGGTTTATACTAATTTTTCAATAGCTCACTTTGCGATTTTCTAACGCATTGCTCATAACTCCGATTAATCTGATTTTTGGATATGTTATACATGGTATGTAAGACTATTTTTAAAAATACTGAATTACCCAATTCGGGTTCATTAGGTAGCCCAAACAAGTCGTCAAAAGTGGGCGTTCATAATGAGCTTTTCAATCTCGTTTCAGCTTTACCCTCTCCCGCTAAAACAGTCATAACTCTTTCATTTTAAAACATTTTTGAGCGATTCTTGAGCCCACGCGAAGCTAACTTCTGGGGCTACAACTTTTATTCTTTGACCATTTTCAAATTCTGAACACATCAGCCCAGAAATTCCGTTCAAATGGACTGCATCGCACTTGTTGGGAAGTTTTGACACTACTACTTTGAAATGTCATAACTCTCTCCTCCGATATCGGATTTAGTCCGTTTCGGAGTCTATGGAAAGATTATTCGGTGTACTATAACATACCAAAAGCCCAGAAGGTTTTGAAATCATTAACTGATCGAAACAGTGTCCCGAATAGCACATCCCGCTGCTGACTTTCAGTTTTGACACATTTCCTTCCAATCACCGTAATTCCCTCATCCGAGGTCGGAATGAGGTCATTCCAAAACCTATGGCTTCCTAACTCAGTGCACTACAACATATCAAAAGTCCAGACCTTTTAAAGCACAAAAAGTGGACGAGAATGCCCACATTACTGATTGCCTAAAAAGCAGTTTATCATGATCGATCAACCATGTTTGACCATCTATAACTTCTAATCTATACATGATATGGACTTGATTCTTTTTTGCAGATTAAAGACCACATATCGGGCTACACATAACAACTTTTGAAGAACAAAACTCATGATCGAGCAAAGAGTTATGGCCTCGACATTTGGTGAAAAATAACGAGTAATCGGTTTTTCCAACTTGCTTAAATCTTCAAATTCGTGCACTTTGATGTTATGGGTCTTTGATTTATCAACCCATATCATCAATTAACATTCTATTACACAACTTTAAACAATCAATTGTATCAAATAACATCGAATCAAAGGATTTCTAGGTTTAGTGTTCTTATACCCTTTTGCCAAAAAATTCTTGATTCTTGCTTACGATTTGTTATGGGTGATGGTTGGGCTTTGTTTAAGAGTGTATGGGCAATCTTGTACAAGGCAATTAAATGTAATATTTCATCACTAGATTTAATTCTTATAATTTACCAATTAACTTCTATCCTTTGGTAAATTAAAACACTTATACAATAACATCGAAATTAAACCCGTGTAATTAAAATTAGGGTTTCTAATTGACCATTAGTGGTTCTTTAATTATCATTTATGTTACTAACACGATCGTTACGGTTTCTAATTTCAACCGGTTAGGGTTATAATAATTAGGGTTTGTCCTAATTATCGATGTACAAATGATAATTAGGGTTTCTTCTAATTACCGATATTCTTATTCACGATAACTTCATATACACAATACTACTACTCGTAAATACCCCATAAGCGAAGTTTAATAATTAGGGTTTCACAAAGACGGTAATATGTTATGACCTAATTGACCGTCGTTGCTCAATATTATCTGTCACGCACATACCCAGATACATAATTATGGTCTTTGTAAAATAATATAATATTATTATTCTCATCTCTTGATCACAATCCCAATCCGAGGTTTGGATCTCATGTATCCGACTTATTCTTCGTACACAACATCAATAATCAAGTTAAAATAATTAACTTAAATATTACGAACAATTCATATAATAAAATATTTATTATATAAATCTAATTATCACTTCATATATTATTTCCAATCATGTTTTCATGGAAAATAATTAATAAAAATATTTTGACTACGTAAATTTATTACCATATAATTTGTGGTAATTAATAATTCTAAAATTATTTCTAATTTTTCAAGTAATAAATGTATTCGCATTTATCGTTCACTTTACTTGACACTTAGTCTCGCAATTAAAAAAAAAAATTTATAGGCAAAATTTCTTATTTATTTTATATAGAAAATCTCTAAGTTATTACATTCACACCTCCTTTATAAGGATTCCGTCCCGGAATCACCGCTTTAAAACTCATATGCGAGAAGGGTACATAGCATATAATCATTGACGTAGATCTCGATCATACTTGATCGAACCGATCTTTAATTATTCATCATAACACTTATCTATCCGATTAAGCGTAAATATAAGATATATAAGTTATTCAAATAAGACTGGAGTTTTGTTTCCAATTTGCCACAGTATCTGGACCGTCATGTTGTAAACCCTCGGAGTTGCTTTTCGTTGGAGTTCTTGGTTGAGTTTGGTCACGAAATTGCTAACGCCCCATCGCTCTCCCCGTGGTTACGTTCTGCCTCCATTCCCCTCGTGGGCCGGTTCCTTACCTTATGCTCGGTCGATCCACATATAAAACATCCATTTGATCATCCTTGAGTTGGGCAGGTGGGAGATATATGACCTCTTGCTCTTGACTTCAGAAGCATCATACAAACTTGCCCTTGGACACTCGCCAGAGTGATTCTTCCGCAATTCTTGCCTTTGCACTACCGCTTCTTTATACCAACACGCTTTACTTGCATTTTCTCGGAAAAATTCCTCATTCTTTTCTCACCCCTATTCCCACTACTACTTTCTATCTTTATTGTTCCTTCCGACTTGCTTTTATTCTTCTTCTCCTTATGGTAGAGGCTCATGGCCTCACTTCCTGCTCAAAGAATGATAGCCTTCTCCATGAGTCTTTGTAAAAGTATTGATTTTGATCTTGACACCTTATTATGAGAGCCGTGGTTTTAAGCCCACTCAAATCTCCTTGCCTTCCTAGCTCTGTATCCACTTGATGTGGAGCAAACCTAGCTTAACTCATTAAATTTTGCGGCATACTCATAGCGATCATGTTATCTGCTTTAACTCCGGGAATCTCACTTCCATTCTAGGCGCATACTAACAGAGAGATAATTTTTGAAAAATAAACCAGTAAACCTATCCCAAGTAATTTCTTCTTTTCTGCCCGAGTCTTATTTGCCTCCCACCAAAAGTTAGCTTCCCTTTCATCATATAAGTGGCAAAAGCGGTCTTTTGCCCCTCATCTACTTTAGCGATTCTGACGCCTTTCTCTATCTCGTTCACCCAAGTCTCGAGGCTTCTATAGGGTCGGTGATCCTCTGAATTCTGGTGGTCCTACGACTTTGAAGTCTTTGAATTTTGCCAAGCGATTGTCTGGCTGGTTCCCTGCAGCTGGTATTCCCTGATGCATAGCCTGAGCTACCATGTTTGCAAAATTTTGCATCGATCTCTGGTGCCGCGTTCTCCAAAGATTAGTAGATTCTTCTACCCTTTGATTTCGAGTTTGACGTCTTGGTGGCATTATACGGTTAAATAAAACCATAAATTATACCCTTACATTTTAAACCTTATTGCATAAGATTAATGTATTAAACTCGTTTCATTTCTCAAACTTAGATTCATATTCATTTATTGAATATTTACACAAAGACATCCTCGCTTTAATCAACAAACTATCCCTTTGTGACTACGAAAAGTCTGGATTTAAAATCTTGACCAACATAAAAGTTGAAAATAGTTCATTACTTATCACACACATTACATAAACACAACATAACCCATACTACTTATTTACCAAACCTTTTTCCGGACATTCATTCGCTTCGATGTCCTTCCATTCCACAATTAAAACATCCACCTTGCTTATAGTTGGGGCAGCAGGGAGAGGTATGTCCCTCACTACCACAAATATAACATATCTTTTTCCTTTCTTCTTATCGAGGTTTTCCTAAGTCGAGGATCTTCTACCTTTCTTTTTCCCTTACCTCTCGGAGTTGCACACGAGGTGTTGCTTGAGGCTCCCATCCGGTCAATTCGGATTTTGAGCTTATCCCGCTTCTTCCATTGTTGCTAGCAATGCTTGACGCTTGTTGGATATTAAGCAACGTCTCAATCTCCCACTGACCTTTCCAACAGTAGAAACCTTGTTCTCCGGATCTGTATCTCCGTTGATGCTTGAGCGGCTTCAACTTTAGTGTCGAATCACTATCATCAAATCCACTATTTTCGGATCTCGATGCTACGTTTTTCCACTATAGCCACCTCGTCTCGATTTGGGTTCTGGTGAGCTTCTATTTCAGCTGTTGGCCTTGATATTAGCTCGGGAGTATAGATCTGATCCTTCTTATTCCACATATCTTTCTCACCAGACATCTACATACATAAGTTACCCTGATTAACATATAGTATATATACACAACAATCAAGAGTTCTATATATCTTATTTTGATTGATGATAAATTTATTCAATTCTCATCAACACCTATCTCTCGCCGAAAATGACTCCATCCACTCTGCATCGAATCGCATGAAGGTGATGACTAAAGCACGGTCTAAGGTATGTATCTCGGTGTCTTTGGCTTCTATTTCAACCTTCAACCTGTCTTATCTCGAATATCTCCTCTGCTCCAACCTCCTCATAACTCGGCTTAACGCTTATCTGTGCTTACAATATTCACACATATCATCACATGCTACCCAATACACCTCGGCGAGAGTAAAAGTTTTCAAATTGTCTTTGAGGGTCATATAGACCATGAACACATAGTTTTAACAGATTCATTCATACCATAAAACATTACGGTATGTTTACAATCACAAAGAAGGTAAACTACCATTAATAGTACTTTAGGTGATTAGCCTATATTGTACCCCTACGTCATGCATATAACGTATTAATCATGCCTAGCGAATATTTACGCTTATTAGATTGGATTATTTTATCCAAACAACATCGTTCACCTCGGTCTTATCATAGGATTCGCACCAAAACAATTTGGTTAGGAAATTTCTTTCAATGAACACTTAGAGTTTTCATAAACATTAGTCTAAATTTGATTCAAATAGCATAGACTCATATCAATAATTCAATTCAATCAATTATTTAGATGTAGCCAAACCCCGTTGGCAAATTAAACTTTTTGAAAACATTTTCGAGAATGACGTCATGATGCCGTACTGTATTAACAATCCGTTGAGGATGCCGTCATTGTATGACTTTGTCATAACACATCATACAATAATGGAACGACGACTTCAGGTCAAATTCACACTAAGTATTCCTGTATTTATAACTCCATCACATTTTTATCATCTCTCGCACTTTGAGTTACATGGTACATGAGTGATAATTAAAAACAATTTTGATATTTCAAATCATTTGCGTCTAAGCCGAAATAAGTAGCATAGGATAGTACTTTAAACCGTTTCAAAAATGATTACGAGTCTACATTTTTGTTTTCAAAAGCACATAGTGCGTATTTAGCTTGATGTCAAAAATTTTGAAGTTTAGCATAGCTAGGAGTTTAGGAAAACCTAACACCTTCACTAAAAATCATTTACTTAACAATCTATCATTCTCGTAATCCATAACACTCCATTCACACAAAACTATACCCAGTTCATCAAACCACACTTATGAGTTCATAAATTGCCACAATCATATGAGTTTAAGAACTTATCCTAGTCAGACCTTTGGCGTCCATTCGCTGAGGGGTTCATAAACATTTCATATAATTATGTGTCAAGAATGTCTCAAAGGTATGAGTTTTAAGAACTCGAACTTAATCTTATATTCTCTATCTATGACCTATCTACTGTTATATACACACCGAGAATGGAGTCATCCTCTTAATGTGCATATAACAAATAGCGCGACATAGACATTTCAATGATTATCAGTGCCAGAAACTAAGTGGTTTTTACACCAAGTACAATTTAGCTCCCATACGAAGAATCATACAACTCAGCTGCCGACATGAGTCCTCAATTGAATCCCCATCTAACACTAACCCCATTCTCCATACGAATTTATTCGTATTTATAATTCTCTTCTGGATCTGTACCAATTGATAGTACAATTCATACACAACAATCTTCTTTGTAAACTTTCCAATCATCGATTGATTCTTACCGGGTTGTCATAGCCTTATCGGATCACAGGGTGATCTCATCGTATATATTACGATTTAGTTCTATATCTTGATCGTTTTATTTTACGATCTCTCATAATCGCACTTTCGATCTTTTAGACTCAATCTATTCCCCACCACTTGTTTAACTTTATAATCGAGTTAGGGAACTCGTGTCTTTACACTCGCCGAGATTCATCTTTGAATCTTATCGACCAACTAACTCTATATGAGTTAATACTTATCCTAATCATTACGATTATTAGTCTCGGGTATTCCTACCTAAGCTTCATAACCAACATGACTTTGATACCAACTCGTGGCGACCCCAAATCCAGTACTTGAAACCCGAACTCGGTTCTCCACGATACCATTTCTTTAAAAGTGAATAATACTAAAATAATAATACATTCGAACTTAATTTACATACATCAAAGTTTACTTCCCTGTGCACGTGACCTTCAAATACATTCCTTATAATACTTGAATAGATACCAACACAACTATAACCATTAACTCATGATACACACTTATTCGATCGACTTTCCTTTTCCTTTGTTCGTTTCGAGCCTTGTGTTGCTCATACATAATCGAAAACATTTAATTTAAGCAAGGATGAGCATTTGAGTGCCCAAAGAAGTAATAACAATTATATATATAATTTGAAAGAATATAAGTATTCTCTTTACATAACACTTCTACAACGAATCGAAAGTTGTGAAGTAATCTGTCTTGATAAAAAATTCACATAACAAATCTCTTCCAAATTATTTAAATTTGGTACTGGCTCTACCCATGAATAGGGTTTAAGAATCATACTACTGAACATTCTTTTCATTTTCGAAAAGGTTTGGCGAAATCCATCCATAAACCGCTCTAGCTTACAGACACGGAGGGTGATCGACCAGATTGTACCTGTGATTGATCAATACTACATAACTTGAACGAAATTCATCGCTCACTCTCTATCGCCTTGGGCGCAAAAATCTTCCCATATAGGGATGTTCATACATGCACGGGTTCCAAATCAAGAAGGTTTTAATCTTGCTCAACAATAATATGTAATTCAACATATATGTATACGGGTAATTGACGGAGGTATATCAACATGTGAATAAATGCCATGGTTATCCAAGTGGGGACACTTGTATAACCATTTAGAAATCAACTTAACAGAATATATATCCGAGCTAACATATTGATAATCAAAGCGCATATAATCTGCATGCAGGAATAGAATAATTCAAACTTCTTACTCATGTCCATTGCATAAAGAAAATGCAAAGGTAGGATACTTTACCGATTCACCGATTACAAATCTCAACTTAGGTTTTATCTCTTTATCACAACCTATCAATAATCGGATCATTCGTTCGATTAGAACAATATATCTTAACACATAGTCTTCATCTATTACGATTGAAGATATAGTCTAATCACATAATCACAGTGATCATACTTTTAGTTCCTATTCTATACTTGAAATATTTTTATACATTCTTCAAATATCTCATCCATGCTCTTACAAAGTAGCCTTTTCTTTCTATTATAGAATTCGACATTTGTTTCGTCGATCGATAACTTTATCGGGTAAATAATTTGAGTCTAAGACTCTTATTTTATACCTCAACATCGTAAATATCGCAGACATCTTAATTTTTAATCATTTTTGAAATTTCCGAAATTGAAAAATTTAAAATAATTCAAATCTGTCACTAAAGGGCCTATAGTGATATAAAGCATTACTATAGGTGTTCTTCTTCAAATTTAGAACTTCATAATCGGTTCTCAAGTCGGCTAGTTTGGTAAATTTATAACTTTCAATTATCGTAATCATAATTAAATGATTTAAACATTAAACAATTCCATTATCATTAATAGTTTAATTAATACTAAACTATTAATGAAACCATTGCTTAAAATATAAAAGTTATTTATAATAACTCAAACTATTTTTAAAACATTTATATTACCCTTAAATGATTTTTAAAACAATAAAAATCATTTTAAATAATTATCATTAATATTTAAATATTAATGTACTATTTATCCAAATATTAAAAGTCATTAATTATAACTTAAAATATTTTTAAATCCTTAATATCCTCTTTAAATGGTTTTAAATAAGTAAAACCATTTTTAAACTATTTATTTAATAATAATTATTAGATAAACTAAATATCATTAATATTATCTTAATATCATTAATATTTAATTATTAATAAAATTATCATTTAAATATTAAAAGTTATATTTTATAACTTAAAATATTTTTAAATACCTTATTTTCATTTAAAAATGATTTTATAATATTAAAATCATTTTTAAACTAAATTATTTAATATAATCATTAAATAACTTTAATATCATTAATAATAATTAATGATTAAAATTCATCACAAAATATTAAAAGTCATCACAAATAACTCATTTACATAACCAATTCTAAGCCAAAATAAACATAGTAAACTAACTAGTTTATTAACAACACTAACTAAACTTCAAAATTCAAACTTTAACTAACAATTAAAAATAATAACATTACAAAAATTAAATAAGAAACATGCAGGATATCTGAATTCCACAGAATTTGAATCGCACTTCCACGCCATAAAATTTAACTAAGGAGATCTTTATAAAAAGTTCTCCCACAACAAAGGCTTTCTCAAAAAAAATTGGAGGCTTATTGTTTGGTGAATGAAACAAAGGCCAAGCCCTTCTATTTATAGGTTTAGAAAATGGTGAAGTTCTCAACTTAGTCGATGTGGGACTTGGTTTATACTAATTTTCAATAGCTCACTTTGCGATTTTCTAACGCATTGCTCATAACTCCGATTAATCTGATTTTTGGATATGTTATACATGGTATGTAAGACTATTTTTAAAAAATACGAATTACCCAATTCGGGTTCATTAGGTAGCCCAAACAGTGCGTCAAAAGTGGATGTTCATAACAGTTTTCAATCTCGTTTCAGCTTTACCCTCTCCCGCTAAAACAGTCATAACTCTTTCATTTTAAAACATTTTTGAAGCGATTCTTGAGCCCCCATGAAGCTAACTTCTGGGGCTACAACTTTTATTCTTTGACCATTTTCAAATTCTGAACACATCAGCCCAGAAATTCCGTTCAAATGGACTGCACCGCACTTGTTGGGAAGTTTTGACACTACTACTTTGAAATGTCATAACTCTCTCCTCCGATATCGGATTTAGTCCGTTTCGGAGTCTATGGAAAGATTATTCGGTGTACTATAACATACCAAAAGCCCAGAAGGTTTTGAAATCATTAACTGATCGAAACAGTGTCCCGAATAGCACATCCCGCTCTTGACTTTCGGTTTGACACATTTCCTTCCAATCACCGTAATTCCCTCATCCGAGGGTCGGAATGAGGTCATTCCAAAACCTATGGCTTCCTAACTCAGTGCACTACAACATATCAAAAGTCCAGACCTTTTAAAGCACAAAAAGTGGACGAGAATGCCCACATTACTGATCGCCCAAAAGCAGTTTATCATGATCGGTCAACCATGTTTGACCATCTATAACTTCTAATCTATACATGATATGGACTTGATTCTTTTGCAGATTAAAGACCACATATCAGGCTACACATAACAACTTTTGAAGAACAAAACTCATGATCGAGCAAAGAGTTATGGCCTCTGACATTTGGTGAAAAATAACAGAATTCGGTTTTTCCAACTTGCTTAAATCTTCAAATTCGTGCACTTTGATGTTATGGGTCTTTGATTTATCAACCCATATCATCAATTAACATTCTATTACACAACTTTAAACAATCAATTGTATCAAATAACATCGAATCAAAGGATTTCTAGGTTTAGTGTTCTTATACCCTTTTTGCCAAAAATTCTTGATTCTTGCTTCTGATTTGTTATGGGTGATGGTTGGGCTTTGTTTAAGAGTGTATGGGCAATCTTGTACAAGGCAATTAAATGTAATATTTCATCACTAGATTTAATTCTTATAATTTACCAATTAACTTCTATCCTTTGGTAAATTAAAACACTTATACAATAACATCTAAATTAAACCGGTAATTAAAATTAGGGTTTCTAATTGACCATTAGTGGTTCTTTAATTATCATTTATGTTCTTAACACGTCGTTACGGTTTCTAATTTCAACCTGGTTAGGGTTATAATAATTAGGGTTTGTATCTAATTATCGATGTACAACGATAATTAGGGTTTCTTCTAATTACCGATATTCTTATTCACAAGTAACTTCATATACACGATCTACTACTCGTAAATACCCCATAATCGAGTTTAATAATTAGGGTTTCACAAAGACGGTAATATGTTATGACCTAATTGACCGCCATCGTTGCTCAATATTATCTCATCGCACATACCCGATTACATAATTATGGTATTGTAAAATAATATAATATTATTATTCTCGTCTCTTGATCACAATCCCAATCCGGGGTTTGGATCTCATATCCGACTTATTCTTCGTACACAACATCAATAATCAAGTTAAAATAATTAACTTAAATATTACGAACAATTCATATAATAAAATATTTATTATATAAATCTAATTATCACTTCATATATTATTTTCAATCATGTTTTCATGGAAAATAATTAATAAAAATATTTTTAAACTATGAAATTTATTACCATATAATTTGTGGTAATTAATAATTCCAAAATTATTTCTAATTTTCAAGTAATAAATGTATTCGCATTTATCGTTCACTTTACTTGACACTTAGTCTAAATCATTAAAAAAAAAAAATTTATACGCAAAATTTCTTATTTATTTTATATAGAAAATCTCGGGTTATTACATCAGATACTTAGTTGGTCCAGAAACATCATAGAGTAAGAATTAAACTTGACCAAAGTGGGCATCTCAATAATTGGCTATGAATGTTCTTGAGCCTCAAGAACACCTAAGGCGACACTTTCTGTCGCTAAAGGCTATAACAAAAGACTTTTTAATTTTATTTAATTTATTTTCCAAAAATCATTTAAAAATAAAATTTATTTTTGAAAATTACAAAAATTATTTTAAGTTATAATAATTAACTTTTAATAATTTGACATATTTTTGATAAATATTAGTATTTATTTGAATATTATTAAAGTTTAATTTATTTAATAAATGCATTAAATAAATTAATTAAAATGATTTTATTATATTAAAAATCAATTTAAATGATAATACGGTATTTAATAATATTTTAAGTTATAAAATATAACTTTTAATATTTTAAATCAAATTTCATTAATTATTTAATATTAATGATATTAGATTTATTTAATAATTATACTAAATAAATTATTTTAAATATGATTTTTAATATTAGAAAAATTATTTTAAATGAAATAAAGAGTTTAAAAATATTTTAAGTTATAAAATATAACTTTCAATATTTAAAGGTAAATTTCATTAATAAATTAATATTAATTTATTTAATAATTATATTAAATAAATAGTTTAAAATAGTTTTATTGAATTAAAAAATCATTTTAAAATGATATAAATGTTTTAAAAATATTTTAAGTTATAATTAAGGACTTTTAATATTTTTATAAATAATACATTAATATTTAAATATTAATGGTAATTATTTAAAAATGATTTTAATTATTTTAAAAATCATTTAAGGGTAATATTGATACTTTAAAAATATTTTAAGTTATTATAAATAACTTTAATATTTTGGCAATGGTTTCATTAATAATTTAATATAATAGAATTATTTAATATTTAAATCATTTAATAATGATTCCATTGTTTGAAAAATCATGATAAATTATAATAATTGTGTAAAAATTATTATAAGTCATTTAAAATAATATGACTGATATTTACATTTATTAAAATACAGAATAGAGTTTTAGACTCGATAATTTCCCGATAAAGCCGTCGGTACACCGAAATGTTTCAGAAATTGATCTGGACTTAGATAGTTTGACTAGATATGTGTTTGTTTGTGATTCAATGACTGCTAAACCTATGTGACAATGTGATTAGGTTATGTGTTGACTGCAAATAGCAGTACTATGAGATATGATATATTATTCTAATCGAACGAATGATCTTATTAATGATAGGTTTCGATATAAAAGATAAAACTAAGTTGCGTAATTGTAAGCAGCAGCTCAGGCAAGTATCCTACCTTTGTATTTACTTTATGAAATGAACATGAGTAAGAAAGTTTTAGAATTATATTATCATTGTGTCAGATTATTAACTTTATTTGTTATCGATTTTGTATCCAATCTTTTGTATTCATACAAGTTCTTAAATTGTCCGATCATTGTTTATCAACACAGTATTACTGTATAATTCAGATATTTATTCTGTTTGTTAATTTCTAAATATGGTTATACAAGTGTCCTTACTTGGATAGTCATTTTATTTAATCACATGTTGATACATACTTATTGGTTTCCAGTATGTATACTCTGACTTAAAAGTTGTCTAAGTTATTTGATCCGGCTAGACACAAACTTAAAAAAAATATCGTTGAAAAAGATAGAACTTTATTATTATCCAACCAAATTATTTTGGTTCGGATTCCCGACTAAGTATGAACATCATGTATATGGGAAAATTTTTGTGCGCCAAAGGCGGATAAGATGAACGATATAATATTGTTCTTGCATGTAGTATTGATCAATAAAGGGCATAACGGGTTGATCACCCCCCGTGCCTATAAGTTATGACGATCTGCAGATAAATTTTTGTATACCTTTTCAAAAATAGAAAATAATGTTCATAGTCTGTCGACTGATCTCCATTTATAGTCAATACGTAGTTTCAAAAATTTGATATAGAATTGATATGTTGTTATTATTGGTACAGCTTACTTCACAACTGTTGATTCGTTGTAGAAGTGTCGTACAAAGAAAACATTTACTTCTTTCAACTAATAATTATTGTTGTTATTACTTGTTGGGCAATCAAATGCTTATTCTTGCTTTAAATTTAAATGTTTTCAGCTAAGCGTGATCAACGAGAAGGTTCAGGCAAGAACAAAGGGAAAGGAAAGATGACCGAATAAACTTATGATATTTTATGTAATAGTTTGACTTTATTAAGACAATGATATCTATTAATTATCTTGTAATGATTGTTTAAAGGTCGCGTACCTGAGATTAGACTCTGATATATGTAAATTAAGTTTGGTATTTATATTATTGTTATTATTATTAGTATTATTCCGCTCATAGAAATGGTATCCTGAAGCATCGAGTTCGGGTTTCAAGTACCTGAATTTGGGGGTGTCACAACTGAAGCCCTGGTTGTATAATAGAGTCTCTATATTTCAACTGAAGACATTTGCAGCAGTGCTTGAGAAGGCGATTATCATGGAAGGTGGAAGATGCCTTAACGAAGTACAATCAGGAACAGAAAAAAGAAGAAGAGTGAGAATGAAGGTAAAATTGGTGGTAGCAGTGGTGGGAATAACAATAACCCAAAAAGGAAGTGCGATGTGAGTGTAGGTGCTGGAAGTCAACAAAGTAGCTAGCAAAAAGGAAATTTGAAGTGTGTGCTACCTGTGGGAGAAATCACACTGGCGTGTGCTTGAGGGGTAAGCGAGTGTGCTTTAAATGTGGCCAAGAGGGTCAAGTTACTCTGAATTATCATCAACCGAAGAAGAATGCGTGTTACACATGCGGGTCAAAGGATCATTTAGCTCGTGAGTGCCCCAAAAAGAAAACTGGAGAGGCAACTGGGAGCAAGGGAGGTGGCAGTAGAGGTACATTGGCTATTGTTGGACCAACGTCATCAAGCAGGCCCATAACTAGAACCTTCAATATGACTATGCAAGATGCGGTGAAATCAAAAGATGTTGTGTCAGGTATTATCCCAATCAATGATATAAATGAATATGTATTATTTGATCCGGGTGCTACTTGCTCGTTTATATCTGATGAATTTGCTAAGAGTCTAGGGTTGCCTAGTGAAGAGTTGAATTTCCCTTTGAATATAGAAATTGCGAATAGGGAGGTGATTCCTGTTAGATTCATATATAGGAATTGTAGGGTGAATATTAAGGGAAATGTTATGACAATAAATTTAATCCCGATTAAACTTGGAGAGTTTGATATCTTATTGGGAATGGATTGGCTATTCAATTATGGAGCAATAATTGATTATCAAAAGAAATGTGTAAACCTTATGACTCCGTCAAAGGTAGTCTTCTATGGTAGCAAATTTCCTAGACAAGCAAGATGTTTGACGATTATGCAGGCCAGGAAGTTATTGAGACAAGGCTGTGTAGGATATTTAGCTTACATATTCGATACTCAGAGAAAAGGCATGAAACTAGAAGAGATGCCAGTTGTTAGGGATTTTGGGGACGTATTTCCAGAAGATTTGCCAGGACTTTTGCCTGACAGAGAGATCGAGTTCGTTATCGATTTTGTACCAGGGACTGTTCTGATATCGAAGTCCCCATACAGGATGGCTCTAGTATAGATGAAGGAATTGATGGTACAATTACAAGAGCTGCTACACAAGAATAACATTTAGTCGTATCGCCGTAGGGGGCGCCAGTGTTATTCATGAAGAAGAAGGATGGGTCAATGCGTCTTTGCATTAATTATAGAGAGTTAAACAAAGTCACTATTAAGAATAAATATTCGTTGCCAAGAATAGATGACTTGTTTGATCAGTTGAAGGGAGCTAGATACTTCTCGAAGATAGATTTGAGAAGTGGGTATCATCAACTAAAGGTAAGGAAGGAGGATGTACCAAAGAAGGCATTCAAAACTCGGTATGGACAGTATGCATTTCTGGTAATGTCTTTTGGTTTGACCAATGCCCCTTCAGGTTTCATGGATTTGATGAACATGGTGTTTAAACCATTCTTAGATAAGTTTGTGGTGGTATTCATTGATGATATCCTGGTGTACTCCAAATCTCAAGAGGAACACGTGGAACATTTATGCTTGACATTGGAGACACTAAGAAGGGGAAAAGTTGTATGCGAAATTCTCTAAGTGTGAAATCTGCCTAGAACGTGTGCAATTTCTTGGGCATGTGATTGACAAAAATGGGATTTCAGTGGATCCATCAAAGGTGGAAGCTGTAATAAATTTGGAACAACCAAGGACTCCATCAGAGGTGAGAAGTTTCTTGGGATTTGCAGGCTACTACAGACGATTTATTCAAGACTTTTCCAAGATTGCCACTCCGTTGACAAATTTGATAAGGAAAGCTGTAAAATTTATTTGGACGGAGAAGTGCAAAGAGAGTTTTCAGAAATTGAAGAAGAAGCTAAGCATGGCACCTGTATTGTCATTACCAGATAATACGGGAAAGTTTATGGTGTATAGTGATGCATCACATAAAAGACTAGGCTGTGTGCTTATGCAAAATAGAAAAGTCATTGCATATGCATCAAGGTAACTGAAAGACTATGAGAAAGGATACCTAACTCATGATTTAGAGTTGGCTACGGTGGTATTTTCTCTGAAGAAATGGAGACACTATCTCTATGGGGAGAAATGTGAGATATACACGAACCATAAAAGTTTGACAAATATTTTCACACAAAAGGATCTGAACATGCGTCAGATGCGATGGCTAGAATTGATTAAAGATTATGATTGTGAAATCTTTTATCATCCGGGTAAAGCAAATGTGGTTGCTCATGCCTTAAGTAGGAAGGGTCGGGAGAAGTTAATGTTATTAACCCCCCATTAGGAGATCATTTTAGCAATGGTGAAACTAGAATTGGAAGTAAAACTTCCGAAAGAATCGGATGAAAGATTATTCCAGATGGCAGCTGGTCCAACTTTAGTGGACAAAGTGAAGAACGCTCAACTACAAGATGAAGGATGCGAAAAAAATTAAAGAAGGTGTGTCTGAGGGTAGTGAGGTGAAGTTCAAGATTGATACTGAGGGATTGCTAAGGTTCGTGGGAAGAATTTGGATTCCATCAGTACCTGAAATTAAAGACGAAATCTTAAATGAAGCTCATAACTCAAGATATTCAATTCACCTTGGGAGTACGAAGATGTATCAGGATTTACGACAACATTTCTGGTGGCCGAATATGAAAAGAGATGTTGTAGAATGTGTCATAAAATGGTTAACATGTCAAAAAGTCAAAGTCGAGCATCATAGACCAAGTAGATTACTTCAACCGTTGGAGATACCAAAATGGAAGTGGAAACATATCACAATGGATTTTGTGGTAGGTCTTTCGCCTACTCAGAAAGGGTACGATGCAATTTGGGTAATAGTGGATAGGCTTACAAAATCAGCACACTTTTTATCGATAAAGATTAGATTCCATCTTGATCAGTTGGAAAAGTTTTACGTCAAGGAGATCATTTCGAGACATGGAGTTCCATTATCAATTGTGTCAGACAGAGATCTGTGATTCACGTCAAACTTCTGGAAGAGACTATAAGAATGTATGGGAACATAGTTGAGAATGAGTACGGCGTATCATCCTCAAACAGACAGCCAAAGTGAATGAACAATCCAGATGTTAGAAGATATGCTAAGACCGTGCATTATGGATTTAAAAGGAAACTAGGACGATCATTTATCATTGACTGAATTCTCCTACAACAACAGTTACCACGCGACCATTGGCATACCGCCTTATAAAGCATTGTATGGCAGAAAGTGGAGAACTCCACTGTGCTGGGATGAAGTTGGTGAACGTCAACTGTTAGGACCAGAATTGGTATAGATGTTGTCAAACTCGTCAAGGCAAGATTGGTAGCTGTTTAAGACATACAGAAGAAGTATACTGATTAACACAGACAAAATCACGAATTTGATGTTAAAAATTTTGTTTTCCTAAAAGTTTCTCCTTAGAATGAGAATATCTATTTTGGTAAGAAAGGAAAGTTAAGCCCAAGGTTTATTGGACCCTTTAAGGTGTTGCGAAGAGTAGGTGAAGTGGCTTACGAGGTAGCTCTACCTCCAGAATTAGAACATGTTCACAATGTTTTTTATGTTTCGGTGTTACGACCGTATAAACCCGATTATAAGTATATGATCGAGTATGAACCCTTACAGTTCGATAAAGATTTGTCTTATGAGGATATTCTTATCTGGATAGTTGACAGGAAGGAACAAGTGCTTAGGAATAAAGTGATACCTTCTGTGATGGTGATATGGAGGAACCACGGTGCCGGGGAAGCTACGTGGGAACTTGAAGATAAAATGATGAAATGTTATCTTGTGTTATTTATTTTATCTGTGTCTTTGATTCTGAGGACAGAATCCTTGTAAGGAGGGAAGAATGTGATGAATGAATTGTTTGAGTTTTGATTCAGGGAACAGAAACCTTGTAAGGAAGGAAGAATATGACAAATGAATTGTTTGAGTTGTGATTTTGGGAACAGAATCCTTGTAAGGAGGGAATGATGTAACAATCTAGAATTTTATGTGTAATTTCAAATATTTAGTGAATTAAATAAATATTTTGGTTGATGTGTATCATTAAATAAATATTTTGGTTGATGTGTATCGTTAAATAAATATTTGTTTAATTTGATTATTTATTAGTTAAATAAATAATTCATGAGTTGTGTGGAATTAACTTAACTAAGGTAATATGTTAATTAAGTTCATAATTGGTAATTTGATATTTTTGAAGTTAGTTAAAATAAAAGAATGATGAATTAATTATTATATGGTAATATTCTAATTTAATTTAATAATTAAATTAGAGAGTTGAGAAGGATTAAATGAATTATTATAATGTTGTTTCAAATTAATTTAATAATTAAATTGGAGATTTAGTGATTTGTTAAGTAAATTATAATTTAATGGGAATTATAATTATGTGATAATTTAATTTATTGTGTTAATGTTAACTTTAATTTAATTGAATTTGAATATTAGAATTTAATTAAATAGAGTGTGACAATTAAACTATATAATAAATGAGTTATTAAAATAAATTAAAAGAGTTTTAATTTAGTTTTGCCAAACAAGACTTAAGGATTTTTAAGTCTTTAATTTTAAATGGGTTTTATCAAACAAAGCTCAGGGCTTGTTAATCCTTATTTTTAATTTTGTTTTGCCAAATAAGCCCTAGTTGGTTTTAAATTTAAAATAAACATAACTAATATATTAAGTATTATCATTATTATATGTCAGATTTTTTATACGTAATAATATGTATTAGTTAGATTATATCAGTTTTACATTGCGTTAAGCTAAAAGAGAGAAAGAACATAGAAGAGAAAACACAGAGAGAAAATAGAGAAGGAAGAAGAGAAGAATTTTTGTGAGTTTGAGAAAATCAAAGGAGGTTGTTATCATCTGTGTTGCTCAAACAAGAAATTTAAGGTAGTAATTTAACCCTTTTGTTCTTAGTTCTTTGTGTTCTTGAGTTTTCATAAAAGTTCTCTATAAATGCATTTTTGAGTATAATTGTTGAAAACATGGTGTTATATGTGTTAATGGGTGTGGATAACATGTTTTATACCATTTATTCATGATATAGAGTAATTAAATTCGTAGAAACATGTTTAGTATTGAAGAACTTGAATTACAGTGGTATATGTATATGATATGGCTTATTTTAGAATTTAAATTGATGTTCAATTGATGTGTTAAATTATAAATTGTTTGTTGATTATGAAAATACACGAAGAAACAAAAATAATATGATTTAAACGGACTGTTTTAGTTGTAAAACGAATTCACAGTAAATTGTTTCTCAAAGAATGTCTAAAAATGAAGAAATAGTAAAAATAGTGAATTTAGAGGTTGTAATTTGGAAGTTTATGTTGTTTATATGGTTAGAAACATGTTAGGAACATTAGTTTGTGTTTTCTATAAACTTATTACAACTCAGGTAAGTTACAATTATTGTTAGAAAGGAGCTTTTAGGCCTAATTTGGCTTTCTACTTGTTCGATTCATGACTGTGAAACTTTTATTGGTTACCCCATACTCAAGGTGTTACCAATGTAATAATGCTATGCCCTACAGCCTTTCCTTAGCATAATACCCATACGGCGGGGGGTAGCAGAGTTGGGACAATTTGGTTTTAGTTGTGTGTAGTCTATTGTATGTGAGTCTAACCTAATCTAAAGAACAGAATAACATATTGAACATGTAATAAGATGTTATAATAGCTTGTTAAGGTGTATATCACATGGTATGATAATTTGATAAGTTGTAATAGATCTAAAATGTGATGCTCATGAAAAGATGTGATGTTGACTAAGTTAACGAGCCATACTAAAAGTGGGAACTAAACCCATGAAGTTAATATTAATATAACTAATGAGTGCTGTCAATATATATGGTATGTGTAGGACTTGTGGTGAACGTGAGTGGTGATCGTTTAACCTACGCACGAGGCAAGTTACCGAACCTTAATCTCTATTTGAGTTTATCCTATTTTACTTACTCTATGCAAGTTCTCCATCTCTAATCTCTTATTAAGTAGTTAAATTGTTACTGTTACGCAAGTTCTCTAACTCAAACTCAAGTTATATTTTTCAAGCATGTTAGTGGATAATTATCGTTGATTATTTCACATCTATGATTATTATTGAATATTCGGATTTATTGCAAGTTTCCTAATCCTACTCTTATTTAAACAAGTTCTCTAACTCTAATCTTTATTTGAGCTTATCCTACCTTACTTATTTCATGCAAGTTTGCTATCTTATCTTGTTTTAGAATTACACAAGTTCTTGAATTCTATCCAGTAAAGTTCTTAATTTAGTTTCCTTATTGGAAAATGTAACCTTAGCTTATCATTTTTGTTCAAGCAAGGTTCTTTATATCTCTTTAATGCTCTGAAAGTTATTCTTAAAGCATGACTTTGATGTATCATACTATTCATTTATGGTTCATAATTACTCTATAACATGTCGTTGTTAAACCCTCGCATTTTCATTAAACTTTTAATTCAACTAATCCTTAGTTGATGTTCGTTGAACTCTAAATTACCCTTGAAACTTATCCAAACCAAACTTACTTTGGTGCGGACTTGTATTTTAAAACTGAGATGAACAATCCTATTATAGGGGATTATTTACACGGAAGCGTTTAGATGTTTGTGCACAGTACATGGTATGTGTAACATTCCATAATTTTTAAATGTAATATTAAATATTTATTAATTTATATAAATATTTAATGGATGTGATTATCGTTGAATAAATATTTGTTCAATTGATTTATTTTTTTAGTTAATTATTTATTAAATAAATAATTGATGAATTAAGGAAATGATTATTATATTGATATTTCAATTTAAATGATTAATTATTTGTATTGTGTTATATGATTAAGAGATTTATTTAATTAATTGTGATTTGCATTAATTAAAATAAATATGAAAGCTTGATTAAATATAGTGTGACAAATAACTATGTTACAAGGAGTTATTAAAATAAATTAAAGTTGTTTAATTTAGTTTTAACAAACAAGGCTTAATATATTAATTCTTTAATATTTAAAGGGTTTTGCCAAACAAGCCTTATGGCTTTTGAGATTTGTAGTTATTTAAGTTAAAGAAAATAAATTAAAATAATAAAATATATTTTTGTTATATACGTTAGTAACTGACAATACAATTAGTAGTATTATTAAGGTTATATCAGTTTTTCTTACTACGCATATCAGTTGATTTCCTTGTTATTACGCATTATATTTTCCAAGTTTGAGAGTACCGAGTTTGTGAGAGATTCAGAGAGAATTGAGAGAGAGAGAGAGTCTTAAGAATTTGCATAGCAATTTCAGTAATTGGCAGCAATTATGTTGATAATTCAAGGTATGTTCTACAACTTGGATATTATATATATGTTTATGAGTATTACGGCAAACTTTTATATAATCTGTGAATTTCAAATTGTTGAATTATTGCTATACAATGGGATTACTTGTGATTATGTGAGTATATGATGATAGAGATTATGTATAAACAACAATTGTGTGCTAAATTCGTTTGATAGTAGTAGAAATTTTGTCAGTGTTTATGTTCTTCATATAGTCTGAGTAAGTACCAATTTTGAGGGTCAAATTGCATGCTAAAATGTTAATTGAGTTTTGTTTATGTTAGTTCAATGAGATACGAGCATAACATAATTGAAATGGAGTGATTTGGCCAAATAATGAATTCATAGTGATGATTTTTGGGATGAATATCAAAAATTGGAGTTTTATGTGAAAAATATGAAATTGAGAAATTAAAATAGTGTTAGTAGGTGTTAAATTGTGTTAAGTGATTGTATATGTTAGCAATCATGTTTATAATAGTTGTATATTTATTTTACGTGTTATTATCACTGTTTGATGGGTTAAATTCGTGTTAGTTAGCTTAATAAAAAGTGTCGAAATTACATTACGTAAAGCTGAGTTACGCGGTGAGTTCTTGTGGTAGTATGACCTTAAATGGGCGTAGGTAGCGGTATCCTGTGTGGTATGTGACATCCACATATAAAACTCACGCGGCCGCGCGAGTGGCCATTTTCAGACACTGAAGTCTGTTTATTCTGCAGACTTTGGTTGTTCGTTGTAGCTTAGCTTAAGGTTATGGAATGTTAGAATCATGTAACAACAATGTTAAATAGAGTCATGTTATGTGGATTATGAATTCAAAAATATTAAAAGTGATTCATAAATCAAGAATGCGTTATGTGATAATTTGGTATGCATAATGAACGTTAGACAAGGGTTGCGAAGAAAAACACTTAGAGTTTCTAAAATGTAAATGGTAATGATCATGTTATGGTATGTTAGCATATCTAATAGGTGTTGTGGTTCTAAAATTATGTGTAGGTGATCGTGAGTTTAATTTTATAGCTTATGCTCAAGGAAAGTTTTCTAACTCTACACTTTCGTTGAGCTAGTTCATTTATTACATTGTGCAAGTTTCTAACTCTACATTTTCGTTGAGTTAGTTCTATTATTATATTGATTCATTCTAACTTGTTTACAATTAAGCAAGTTTCTTAAGTTCTATTATTGTATAATTAGCGTAGTTTTTGAACTCTCGTCTCTATTATTGAACTGTTTTAATTCCTTGCATGAGTTAATACATTGTTTGGCAAGTTTTTAGTTTCCAGCTTTCTATCAGTTAAATGTGCGTTCAGGAATATCATTCTAATGTTATAAGACTCGAACCTTAGCTTATTTTATTATTCAAGCAAAGGTTAACCATTTTATTCATTCTATTGAATACTTATGCTCTATAGTTATTTCAAGCATGAGTTAGATATGTAGAATCAGTTCATTTACGATTCTCAAATGTTCTAAGTTATGTTGTTATTAAACAACTGTTGTATTATCAAGCATTGTTGATTCAACTAGCTCCCTAGTTGATGATCATTAAACTTCAATTACCCTTGAAAGCTTATACAAACCAAACTTTCTTTGGTGCGAACTTGTACTCTAAATACTGAGATGAACAACCCTATGTTTAGGGGTTTACGCTTAACGTTGAAATGGTTGTGCATAATACATTGTACGAAGGATTCATCCCCTAAGTACGTGGAGTCCTTATAGTCATATGACTGTTAAAGTTAAAGTTGAAAGATTACTTATAACTGTGGACATGGTTCATGGTCATTTGACCCTCAGTAGTATATTTAAGAATGTTAATAGAACAAATCATTCAGTTCTATTGAGCCTATTAATTGGCAAATGTTGAAATGTTAATAGAACATATCATTCATTTCTATTGAGCCTATTATTTGGCAAATGATGTAAAGATATTTATTCTTATTTCAAGTGAGCTTTGTTTTCTCACTCTTGCATATTTATACATTTATTGCAGCGATGGTTGAGAAGGTAGATAAACCTACAACTAGCAAAGGAAAGGGAAAAATGTACAAGTGATGAAGACTTGTAATTTTGCTTAAATCGTTATGAGGATAGACTTTTAATAATGATGTGATGTAATAATTTTATTTCCGCACTTGAATGATTGTATTAAAGGTTAGAGAACCTGGGAGATAATGTTTTTATTAAAGTAATCCTATATGTGCAGGTTTTTATTATTCAATTTATTATGATTGGGTAGTTAGATATGAATGTTTTGATTACGTGAACACCAAATCTTGAGGTAATGAAATCTTTTGGGATTTTGGGGTGTCGCGATTATGAAGTAGATCACCCGATACCCTAATCTGGGGAGTCCCTATAGTCTTATGACTGTTTAGGTTTAAGTTGAAAGAAATACTTATAACCTTGGACATAGTTCATGGTCTTGTGACCCTCAGATAATTTCCAGTATCAATTACTGATTATCGATGTTAAGATATGTTATTCAATTCAAATGAGTTTTTTCATTACCAGTCATTGTACTCTTTCAAGTGAGCATTTATTTTGCTCACTCTTGTATATATATATATATATATATATATATATATATATATATAACCATTGCAGCTAAAGTTGAGAAGGTTGATGAACCAACCACTAACAAAGGGAAAGAAAAGATGAACAAGTGTTGAATACTTGTAAATCTATTGATATGTATGTTTTCAGACTTGGTTTATTTATGTGATTTAATTATTTATTTATTTTCCGCATTTGATGAATGTTTTTTTTAAAGGTTAGATAACCTGGGTTTTATCGGTTTAAGTTATGTAATCCATTTAACGGGAAGATTTATTGCTTAAGTTTAATTATATTTAGGTAGTTAGAAATGAATGTTTGGATAGTGAACACCAAATTCTGTGGGAATGAAGTACCCAGATTTGGGGGTGTCACATTGCTAATATACGATGCTCCCATAAACCATATACCCTTAATAACTCGGAATCTATGGAAGTCAGAATGGGGAAACGACAATCAGTGACCTCAATGAAGGGATGGAAGCCCTGAGTCTGGTCAAATTGTCTCATCACTGTTAGAGGGTGGGAGGTAGTTGTTGGTTTGCATAAATGTAAATATACATACAATCAACATTTTAAAGTAGCAAAAACATGTCAGAAATCATATTTAAATTTTTTCTGTAATCGCAGGATCACCATATGCGATATTATTAATTGAGGAAGGGTAAAAGATATACCTTATGAAGATGATTCAACTCCTTAATTGATCTTCAAGTTCTAATTCTTTGATCCTACACGTTTCTTCGAATCCACTAATCAAACGTTCACTACTCAAATGTGCAGCGCTCTAAAGGTGATCCACCAAGAGTATATTGATTGAAGAAGTAAATTTAGATTCAACAATATCTTGGGTGGCTAGCCAGATCCCAAGGATGATCCTCCAAAATGTTGTCGATAAGGATAAGACATTCTTAAAATTATGTCTAACAACTATATTTGCTAAGGACAAAAACACGTGGCTACATATATCTGCACTTAACATAGTACGATGAAAGCGACCTGAAGTGGTCCTTGCCGACAACATTTCAAAGTCAAACAATTGGAAATTGACAGGTGTCCAAGTTAGAATGGAATAACAGTCAAATCACAATGGGAAGATTCCAAGGCGAATCTATAAAAGACGAACAATCACAAACAATTCAGGAAGAGATATTGAGATAAATTGATCAAGTCAAAGTGTTGCATATCTGAGCTCATAGTCTACTCACTCTACGATTTAAAAATCTCAACTGTTGTTAAGTTATGCCAGTAAAGAAGCTTAACGTTACTTAGTAGATCCTCAAATCTTTCAATTTTTTTGTGATTCAATCTTAGTGATTTGTGTATATTACAAATTTGTGCGACTTGAAGGATTTTTAGTGAATCAGTTGTAAATCAGTTCTTAGTGAACTTTAATATGACCTTTCCTTAGTGGAAAATCCATACTCTCGAAGTAGAAGAGAGGACTATGAGAGTTTTATGCTCTGGAGCTCTTAAAAATCTTTGTATCATTTAATTTAGTGTACTTACTTTCCGCATTCTACGTTTTGCATTTAAGTTTATCTTCGTTTTATCTTGTGACTTGTTTACACTTTCTTATACTAAATTTAGAATTGTGATTTCTTATTAATCTTTGAAAGGGTTTTTCAAAATATTATTTCACTATGCATAATCAATAAATTAACTTGGTTAATTTAACATTGATAATAATTTTCTGAACCAAATTTTTTTAAAGATCTATTCAACCCCCCTTCTATATCTTTTTGTGCCTTCGAGAATAACACTAACAATTCATTTGTATATAGTTTTTAAATTTAATATTTCATTTTTAATTTCAATCCTTCGAATTTGGTTATAGTTTTTTAGAGCTAAAAATGAGTAGAACTTAAAAGCTTAAAGTTTGTGTTCAAGGAATTTTATATGAAATAATTTTTTTGTAGAATACTAAGTTGTTATCATGGTTTTTAGTTTTAAAAGGTAATTAACTTAAATTTTAATAACTAATATATAAGTGAAGATACTTTTTAACATTTAATTAACTAAAGATCTCTATTTAAAATAAAATTGGTGACAAAAGTTTAATCATTAATATATTTTGTAATATATATTACACTCTTTAGTGTTATTTTCTCATTATATTTTTCCTTTATTTTTAATATATAGTTATTTATGAATAAAATTATTATAGAATAATAAGTTACTATTATGACTTTTAGTTTTAAAATTTAACTACATTTAATCACAAATATATAAGTTATAATTATTTTAACGTTAATTAATTAACTAAATGTCTCCTATATAAAATAAAATTGGCAACTAAAGTTTTGCTATTAATATATTTATAATATTAAGTAATTAAAATATTTTTTCCCTATATTTTTAATATTTAGTTATTTAGAGTCCAAAGTTGAGTAAAACAAAATTCTAAATATATTTTTAAAGTTAAAATTTATTATATGACTAAGTAACTAAAAGACTCTTTTAAAAAATAAAATTAAATTAAAATAATATGTTAACTTTAAAATTTGTATGAACATAAAAAAATTTGGTTCTACAATATTAACTATTAATTATTTTTAATAGTTAGTAATTCCACAACTTAATTTACTAATTACATATTATTACATTTGGTTTTATTGTTTTATAATTTACTATTAAATCTTATGATATTATATTATCATTATGTTACGTTGGGATTAAAAGACAATTGTAAGACTCCAACTTTTTAATGAATAAAATCGAATTTCTTCTATTTATTATTGTGAATAATAAGGTGTTAATTTGATATAATGCTTTGGTTATGGGTGAAATATGCAAATTTTGTAAAATAAGCAAGTGCTTATAAAATATTCATTGTTGTTATGGAATATTCGTTTGGTCGTGGAATATTCTTCTTTGTTGGGGAATATTCAATACGGCGCTTGACCATTTGTGGGCCCCTATATAACGAAAAAGCAAATCGGATGAAGAAAATGACAAGTTTGAGTTTTTATAATTAATGTAGTAGTTATTACCGTTAATTAACTTTGTTGGAATACGGTGGTTAAAATACGAGAATACGTGTGGTTGCACTTAAAGATATGGCGATTATTACTTGAGATTTTTGAATTATTGATTCTTTCGTGAAAGGCACTACTCAATAATTGTTACGATAATTCTTATTCAATATTTTATTTTATTGATACAATAATTGTTACGTTGATATTTTATATTATTGTTGTTCCAATAATTATGTCAACATTATCGGATCAATAATTCATATTATTTGAATAATATTGTTAGATATCATTATTGGCAATGTCTAAGGAAGTTCTGTCTAGGAAAGGGGTTTGGTCATCTAATTACGTGCCAATAAGGAGAAATCCTTATCGGAAAGCCCCCTCTTTCTTAGGAACGACCTAGTTGTCATATTTGTGATTCTGTAAAATTATTTATGAATAATTAATTATTGATTTATATGATAAGGAAATATTTATTCTATGTGGATGTATAGGGAAATATTTATTTTGTGTGGATATAAATGATGGAATTAATGCTGAGGTGTTTTATCAGTATTTTGTCGGTATGGAGGTATTAAAAATCATTCGTATTTCGAACATTTTCTGTTTAGAATTTGGAAAAACTTAAATCTACAGAGTTGTAGAGATTTTAATTTTCTATGGAATAGACATAAAATTTGTATTTTTCTGATAAAAGGACTATTTATTATGAATTATTGAAGTTTCAGAAATAAATATTTTTTAATAAAAACACGGTGGGCCCCACTTTTGGTTGGTAAAAAATGTGCTATAATTTTATTTCAAAAGTGGTGGGCGTGAATAGTAGCAGGTAAAGCCATCAATTAGCAGGTTAGTCTGCTATAGCGTGCTTAGTTAGAATTGAAAATCACACCAGAATCATAAGTTTTCTCTCTATATATTATCGAGCGTATTTTGTGAGTATTTAGATACTTTGTGAGTTGCTATTCAATGCAAGTTTCCTTCAGCCTTATACCTGATATTTCAGTCGGAAGTACTGTTCTTTTGAGGTAAGGGATGTTATTTTGTTTGTAAATGATATTATTTCTTTCAATATCATTATGCCGAAATATTGATATGAATTTTATTATAGAATTTCTATCTTTTTGTGTCGGGGTTACTATTCATGTATATGGCACTATTCACGTATACGACACTATTCACGAATACGACACTATTCACAGGAAAAATGAAATTTTCTTTTCTTTGTCCAAGTTGTCTATTATGGTTACTATCTTTGATTGTATCCATGTTTTGATCTTCATTCTTGAATTTCACTCCATTATGGATTATTTTGGAGTATTTTTGAACTTGGATAAACTTGTAACGTCCACGAATTTGAAACTCCTTATTAATTAAATATGTGATTTAATTTTAATGAGTTAGTTTTGTGAGTTTATTTAAACCTTATGTGGTTATGTGAATTTATGAAATGATTAAATGGAGTCACTAATAGTTATTTAAATTAGTGGACTAACCCTAAGAGTTTGATATCAAGAATTGATAGGATTCTTAATAATTAAATATTCAATTTATTTGAATATAGTAGCAAGATTTGAACATATTGATTTATGTCAAGTATGGGTATATCACCATTGAAGAAGTTAAGTTATCCAATATGAAACTTATTTGGTGATAGGAATTGGAACTGGCTTGAAGCTAACCTATTTTGCCTTTGCGAGGGGACCAAAGATACAATTGCTCGTCCCCAAAGAATACAAAATGATAGCAATTGCTGGTGAGTGTCAAACTTAGAAAGTTATGTTCTGCTATAAAAAAATGAATTGGAACATTAGTGTAATGTGTGGCATGCATAGAATCATATAATAAGAAGATATTCTAATGATATGGAGTATCAAGTAGTGCAATAAAATCATAAGTGATTGTTAAACAGAAATAAATTAATATTTGTGCATTCCAGAAATCAGAAAAGAAGTTATGTGTGTACACTTGATATATAATATTAAATAATGTTATAATATGCCTATGTGAGTAGTAGAGATAATTATGAAACTACCCGGACAATAATTCTTGACTGCGTAATTTTATTGCGTGTATTTAATGTACATGGGTTATATAATATGAGTACATAAATAATCCCCAAATTTCCTTGTGTAGTAGCATTTATACATCTATATTACATCATGGGAATTATAGTGTCCAAACCAAGCCTTATTTGATCAAGTATGATGAGATTTCTCTCTTGTCCCAAAATAAGTGTCACCAAGTACATGAACAGTGAACTAAAGGCTAGTTTACGTATTTTCCAAGTGGATAATCTTAGGTGATCATTTGCTAGCTAGGTAGTTGGTAGGGAGTTGTTAAACCACTCTTGATTAACCTTTGTTTCCTTCCATTACACCTTGGGCTCCAATTTTGGGTAATGCCAATGTCTAGTTCATGCTTCCTCTATAAATGCAAGCTCCAAATTCAGTTTTTGTTGTTTGTTAAAGTCTAAGATTTAGAGTCCTAAGTTGCTGAGAAATTTTGGAAGCATACTCAGTGTGTGAGGGGTCTAATTCAAGCCAAGAGGTATAAAATCTTAACTTGTGTTCTTGAAATGGGTTTTGTCAAATTCTTGAATTTTTTTAAAATTCTTTGTTAATCAAAGTGATTTGGCATGCTATAATGTGTTTAGGAAGTAGTCTTGCATATATGAACTCCTAAATGATGGTATTAAGCATGTTTAAATCAAGTTGAAGTGTTGATGTTTGAGGCTCTGCGAGCGAAGCAGGTTTTCTCGCTTCGAACTCGACCGGTAGCAATTTGCATACAGTTATACTAAGGTCTTGTTGCATTTGCGTCGTACCTCGAGATCCGATTCTTTGGTTTTGTTGGTTATATGTGTTACTAACTTGATGTTATGACTTTGATATATACATATAGAGGAGTATAATGACATGTAAGGTTTTCTTGTGTAGTATGAAGTGATCAACACATTTTAGTAAGAGATTTGTAATGAAAACTTAAGTTTAGAAAATGAACTTTGAAGTAATATATGTTTTACAAATTCTGAACTTATGAGATCACATACATGACTGATGTATAACTTAAGTGAGCATGATATATGATGTATAGTGTATTTATCATGATTTAAACTTGTTAGCTTTGTGTTAGGGAATGTTTTAAAGGAAAAGTTTGTTATATTAAAGTAATATACATGAATGCTACATGATGTAGGTTCTGATGTTTAAAGATGTTAAACATAACTTAATCACACATAATATGAGTTCTAAAGTTGTCTTGTATGTGTATATTGTATCATTCATGCTAAAATGATTTCAAAGATAACCTTGGACATATTTTCAAACATAAGTGCATATTATGTGAGTACTTAGATACTAAAGTAGTAAGATGTCATGTTATAGCTATATTACTCCTAAACATGATTCATATGTATTAAACTTGATGATTACATGATTTTTATGTTTTAATAACATATAAAGTGTAAGTTAAACTTGAAGTAGTAAACTCAAGTACGGTCATATGCTATGTGAAACTCTAGCATTAATGTATGTCAAATGGTATGTGTGATTAGTGTATTAGAGTTGGACTAAAGTCAGGAGAGCGGAAGCTCAACCCTGGCCTGGCCAGGGGACAGCGCAGCTGTGATGCCCCCAAAACAGGTATACATCACCCATCTTGGGTCGCCAGATACATGGTACAGAATACAAATACAAACTAATTATACAACTGTCGAGCAAAGTACGACAAAACATAAGTTGTGAGTTTTAATACAAATATTTGTCGTCTAGACAATATACAAACTCAAATTCAATATTATTACATTTATTTTCCCACTATTTCACTGAATAGTGAGGACTACTAATGCTATCATCCAGTCCGTCACTCCGGTTTCCCGACTAGTCCTCGCTACGTTCTCATTTCTGAAGAGAATAATGAAAGTAAAAGGGTGAGCTCAACTAGCCCGATAGGAAATATTATGACTAAGATAATGCGAGAATATATATTATCGTTAGCCTTCAACGATGATTAAACCGATACAATATAATAAACATCAAGTTTAATCGTGAAAAAGCAATCCATTAGAAGAGTCAAGTAGAGAATAAAATCTACTATCTTCTATGATTTAAAAAGGTTTTTCATCACTTTTATCAGTGAGACTCAGCTTAATAAATAATCCACATCATTAAATCATCCCTGCACTACAGGTCAATGATATTCTTTTAGTATCACGACCATGAATTATCCATGCACTACGGGCCAAAGATAATCGTGTTTTCATCAACGGTCCTGATCATGCCATAAAACAATTCATCTTTGCACCCTTGGCTGAAGAGAATCCATAGCCATAATCATACCAAAAACTATCCATCAATGCACTATGGGCCAATGAGGACTTTTTCCACATCATTTATAACATTACGGTCATGATTATACCGAATAATCCCTGGTCATAATCATAACAAGTCCATCGATGCACTGCAGGCCACAGATGACTTTCAACATAATATAAACATGAGGATGATGATAATGACATAATAATTCAATAAAAACAAGTTCAAGAATTAATTTATCTAGGAACCCATAACGTCCAAATTGTCAACATGATACTGCTTTGTGGAGTAAAAATTCAAGAATGCTCAGAAGAATATTTCCATGAAAAGATACTGGATGAAGCGCAAATATCAAGGATATTCCACTAATTTCATGGATTATAGAAGTCAAAACTTTAACCAACTGAGTATAATAAAGAATGGAATAACAAAAGAAATCATCAGGCATGCGATAGACCACACAGACAGGTTATTCTAACAGAATAATAAATAACGGAACAGTCAGGCGTAAAAAATGCATGCGAGGATATTCCAACAAAATAATAAAGACGGAATCAGGTCTGACATAAAACGCACAGATAGGATATTCCAACAGAATAATAAATAATGGAACCAGGTCATGCGTAAAGCACAGACAGGATGTTCCAATAGAATGATAAATAATGGAACCGGTCGTACAAAATGCATATAGGATGTTTCAAAGAATAATAAAAGAATGGAATAATGGAAGAATTTCCCCAAGTATAGGGTAGCGCAGCGTATCTGAGTTATTCCAATGAGAATAATAAAGAATGGAATAATGAGAGAATTTCACCAAGTATAGGGTAGCGGCGTATCTGAGTTATTCAACGAGAATAATAAAGAATGGAATAACAGAGAATTTCACCAAGTATATGGATAAGAAAGAAATAAGTTATTCCAATAGAATAATAAAGAATGGAAATTGAAGTTCTCTTCATGGATAAGAAAGAAATAATACTCCCTACCTTAAAGAAAGCTGGATATAGAAGTGGTGAAGTAGCGAGAATACTTTTTTTCTTTCTCTCTATAATTTCTTTCTATAATAATTGCTCTATAGCTTTAAATTGGTTAGAAATGAAGGAAAAATGAGCTTCTATTTATAGGAAAATATAGTTTCGATAATTGCACGTTTTGGGGCTCAAAATATTACAGTATCATACCTTACTCTTTTTCTTTATTTTTAATTTAGTCCTGCAAGTGTTATCAATCTTGCACCAACTCCCCTAATAGTAAATCATGTGAATCAATAGTACAATCATGTGAATAAATAGTAGAATCATGTGAAAAAATTAATTAAAGTATAGTACCTTTAACTATACCTCCATTTTTAACTTAGTTATGCAAGTATTATCAATCTTGCACCACCACCCCTAATAGTATAAGAATGTGAATCAATAGTACCCCGTGAATAGTAACTCGTGAATAGTAACTCGTGAATAGTACTCTGACACAAAAAGTGCTCCGAATACCCGAGTGAACAATATAACCTCCAGACATTAATTATCATCGAAATAAATGTCAATTTCCACTAACACTAATAATCCCAACACAATGGAACAATCAATTTCATCTTTAATCAACACAACTTATTCATCATTAATATTATAACTCACAATATTTAATAACCATGTCGTTCCCAGGAAAGAAGGGGCTTTCCGATAAGGATTTCTCCTTATTGGCGTGTAATTAGGTGACCAAATCTCTCCTTGACAGAACTTCTAGACATTGTCAATATTGCAAATAATAATATGAATAACTTTGTCGTCTCAATTATTGATTTAATAATATAACATATTATGCAGATGATATTGTAATAATAATTGAATCAATAATATGAGAGATATGATGCAGCAATTACTGTAGCAATAATTGAGTATAACTGAGTGACTTCTCACGTAAGCATCAATAATCAATACCGTGTGCTACAATGCAACCACGCCAGTACATCGTATTTTTACTACCGAGTAGTTCAACAGTTTTAATGGTAACACTTCCACCAGATTATTTTTATAAAAAGATAATTCTGTCGTTTTCTAACTACGACAATACTTCTGTTGTGGGGTCCACCAATGATTGTACCGACGTACGAATATTCCCCAACAAAAATAATATTCTCCGACCAATCGAATATTTTATAACAACTTGCATAATTTGAAAAATTTATAAATACTACCCACAACTATAACATTATATCAAATCCACACCATAATATTCAAAAAAAAAATATTTCGAGAAATTTAAATCTTTATTCATAAAATCTGGGGTTTCACAATCTCCCCTCCTTATGAAATTTTGCCCTCGAAATTTACGTACACACTTGATATGCCAAAGTTGTGAGGATACCTTGACTTCATTTCAGATTCTAACTCTTGAGGTATAACCTTTGAGTGTTGAATACGATCATTCTTATCCAAGATTTTAACACGTATCTCCTCATACGTTAAATCTTCTGCTATATCGTCTAGTTCTAATTTAATAATATGGTTTAGGTCATCCACATATTTACGTAATCATCGATACGTGAAAAACGTTATGAACACGCGACATACTTGGCGGTAAAACGAGTCTATAGGCCACAGTTCCTACTCGATCGAGGATTTCAAATGGGCCAATTAAATTGAGGGTTGAGATTTCCTCTCTTCGTCGATTCTGCTTCTAGAATAACGCCCTCTTGAACCTTCTTCATTCATCAGCTCCAAGTGTGTAGCTTGAGCGGATTTAACTTTATCGATTAAAGTCAATTCTAATCGTATATTCGTTATCTTTACATGGGTTCCTAGAGTCTTTAACTCTATCTTCATCATTTGTAAGTAAATACGAAAATGGGTCTTTGTGTTAACAACATAGCAAGTCATACGATCTTCGAAATGGGTTTCCATTTCCACGATGGTATTGAATGATACGATCGTAATCTTTACGAGCCAAAAATTTGATTTCACGTTCGCTTTAGTTGGGTAAATATTTAAGAAGTTAGAAATTCAGGGTCAATACAAAATTCGATTTCACGCCTGAGGGTAGGCTAAGAAAATTTATTATTAACAATAGAAATATCATTCAAAATTGTGACTTTCATCCAAGACTTGGGTAACACATCACATTGATACCTATCATCTTGTCATCGCCATTCACAGTATCGCCTACAGAAAGTTTGGCTTTGGTGCATTCCACACAAGGAAGTCAACAACGAAAGGACCGGGGCTCTTTACTTATGGCTTGATATGACAGTGATTGACTTTAGTGGTTTGGTTGCTTGAATTCGTATAACAGGTTGGTTAGGAATATGAAAGCTAACAACCTTACGAAAAGATTGATAATACTTGCATAGATAACTCCGGATATGATCGATTCCTAAAATCACATCCAAGGCAAGTATTTTCAAAGAGATATGATCGATAGGTAACGTGAAAGTGTCGATTTGAATTAAACAAGATTTATTAATAGTGGAGGTAACGAAGGTTTCTCCCAACTGAGTTTAAACAGATATATCAAAGTCTAACTTCTCCGGAGTTAGCTTCAAACATTGAGCACAACTAGGTGAAATAAAAGAGTGAGTAGAACCGGTATCTAACACGGTATAGACTTCGCAAGAGTTTATGACTAACATACCCGTGATAATTTTATTCAGGTTCGTTGTCATGAAAAAAAAACGCTCTCTCTTAAACTACTAACTTTGGCTTGTCTGGGACATCCTTTGGCAACACTATCCCAACTGGACTTGACTTCACCATACGACAAAATCGAGCTAGGTGACCTTCTCTTCTGCAATTAAAACACGCTTTGGATTGCTGCGTACAGTTTGGACAGATGTGTCCCTCCTGTCCGCATTTGAAACATACGACCGGTGTTCATTCTTCTTCCTTTGAAACAGGTGCTGGTGCCAATGTCTTCACGTCATTGTTGAACCTTCTCTTCTTGAAATGTCCATTCTTATTATTTTGGCCATGATTACCACCGAAATGGTTACCATTCATGGCATGATAATTTTCCCCACGATGGTTATCATTATTCCGATGGTCGTTGCCACCGGTACGATTACTATCATGTTGTTGGTCGTTGCCTTTTGGTTGTACTGACTCGTTATCGTGTTCTAATAACTGAGCCCTATTCACAACATCTGAATATAAACAAAGTTTGTGAGAAATGAGGTATTGACGTATATTGGGTTTCAAACCTCTTAAAAACATTCATGTCATTCGCTCCTCATTATCGACCAAATGGGATGCAAACCGAGACAACTCAGCAAACTTAGCCTCGTACTGCGACACGGTCATATTATTTTGCTCCAGCTTTATGAACTCCACCTCCTTCATGTGAAGAATACTTTCAAGAAAGTACTTGTCGTTGAACAGCTCTTGGAACTTCCCCCAAGACATCTTGAGTGCGTCGATGCAGGTGCGATTTTATGATTCCCACCGATGTCTGCCTTCTTCATAACATAAAGGTGGCAAAGGGAACCTTTTGCTCCTCTGAGCATCCCAAGACATCAAATATCTTGGTGATCTGCTTTAACCATCTCCACCTTAAGTGGTTCTGGCTTTCCCAAAAACTCCAGTGGTCCCAACTCCTTGAACTTCTTAGCGGTGACCAACCGTGGGTTGCCATTGTTTCCTCCTGCATTATGAACAGGAGTCTCTCTCGTCATGTGTTGCATGAATTCTAAAAAGCTCCAAAACGTACCGTCGTTCATCATTTGGTCAGTGTTGTTATTTACAGGAGGATTATCGCCATCCTGTTGCACATTGTCCTGATTATTCATCTGTGGAGACTCAACGGTCTCCTGTGCTCCATTCCTATTCTCAACATTCTCGGATATCATTTTCAAATACTACCACAAAACAAGGGTTAATTAACATATCACATCTTATCCCTATACTCTGACCGACCAATTAAATATAAAATAAACTTAGGTAGGTCATACTAGCGAAGGAATTTCCCGTCTCTCCCCTCCTAGTTCTTATCTCACATCTCAACCAGGGATCATATCCTTAAGCTTTGATACCAACTGTGACGCCCCCAAAACAAGTATACATCACCCGTCTTGGGTCGTCAGATACATGGTACACAATACAAATACAAACTAATTATACAACTGTCGAGCAAAGTACGACAAAACATAAGCTATGAGTTTTAATACAAATATTGTCGTCTAGACAATATACAAACTCAAATTCAATATTATTACATTTATTTTCCCACTATTTCACTGAATAGTGAGGACTACTAGTGCTATCATCTGGTCTGTTACTCCGTTCCCCGACTAGTCCCTGCTACGTTCTCATTTGCTGAAGAGAAAAATGTAAGTAAAAGGGTGAGCTCAACTAGCCCAGTAGGAAATATTATGACTAAGATAATACAAAATATATTATCGTTAGCCTTCAACAAGTGTTAAAGCGATACAATATAACAAACATCAAGTTTAAGCTCTTGAATGAACAAGCAATCCATTAGAAGAGTCAAGTAGAGAATAAAATCTACTATCTTCTATGATTTAAAAAGGTTTTTCATCACTTTTATCGCTGAGACTCAGCTTAATAAATAATCCACATCATTAAATCATCCCTGCACTACAGGCCAAGGATATTCTTTTAGTATCACGACCATGAATTATCCATGCACTACGGGCCAAAGATAATCGTGTTTTCATCAACGGTCCTGATCATGCCATAAAACAATTCATCTTTGCACCCTTGGCCGAAGAGAATCCATAGCCATAATCATACCAAAAACTATCCATCAATGCACTACGGGCCAATGAGGGCTTTTTGCACATCATTTGTAACATTAAGGTCATGATTATACCGAATAATCCCTGGTCATAATCATACCAAGTCCATCTATGCACTACAGACCACAGATGACTTTCAACATAATATAAACATGAGGATGATGACAATGACATAATAATTCAATAAAGCAAGTTCAAGAATTAATTTATCCAGGAACCCATAACGTTCAAATTGTCAACATGATACTGCTTTGTGGAGTAAAAATTCAAGAATGCTCTGAAGAATATTTCCATGAAAAGATACTGGATGAAGCGCAAATATCAAGGATATTCCACTAATTTCATGGAGTATAGAAGTCAAAACTTTAACCAACTGAGTATAATAAAGAATGGAATAACAAAAGAAATCATCAGGCATGAGATAGACCGCACAGACAGGTTATTCTAACAGAATAATAAATAACGGAACCAGGTCCGGCGTAAAACGCATAGACAGGATATTCCAAGAGAATAATAAAGCGGAATCAAAGTCCGGCGTAAAATGCATGAGACAGGATATTCGAATGAATAATAAATAATGGAACCGGTCATGCGTAAAAGCACGCAGACGGGATGCTCCAATAGAATGATAAATAATGGAACCCAGTCAAACGTGAAACGCATGCATGAGGATGTTCCATGAGAATAATAAAGAATGGAATAATGAAGAATTTCACCAAGTATAGGGTATGCGTATCTGAGTTATTCAATGAGAATAATAAAGAATGGAATAACAGAGAATTTCACCAAGTATAGGGTAGCAGCGTATCTGAGTTATTCCAACAGAATAATAAAGAATGGAATAATGAGAGAATTTCACCAAGTATAGGGTAGCCCGCGTATACAGGTTATTCCTACAGAATAATAAAGAATGGAATAACAGAAGTTCTCTTCATGGATAAGAAAGAAATAATACTCCCTACCTTAGAAGAAACTTGATATAGAAGTGGTGAAGTAGCAGAATACTTTTCTTCTTTCTCTCTATAATTTCTCTCTATAATAATTGCTTTATAGCTTTAGTGAATTGGTGAGAAATGAAGGAAGAATGAACTTCTATTTATAGGAAAATATATTTTTGATAATTGCACGTTTTGGGGCTCGAAATATTACAGTATAATACCTTCCTCTTTTTCTTCATTTTTAATTTAGTCCTGCAAGTATTATCAATCTTGCATCAACTCCCCCAATAGTAAATCATGTGAATCAATAGTACAATCATGTGAATAAATAGTATAATCATGCGAAAAAATTAATTACAGTATAGTACCTTCAACTATACCTCCATTTTTAACTTAGTTATGCAAGTATTATCAATCTTGCACCACCACCCCTAATAGTATAAGAATGTGAATCAATAGTACCCCATGAATAGTAACTCGTGAATAGTAACTCGTGAATAGTACTCCGACACGAAAAGTGCTACGAATACCCGAGTGAACTATATAACCTCCAGACATTAATTATCATCGAAATAAATGTTAATTTCTACTAACACTAATAATCCCAACATAATAGAACAATCAATTTCATCTTTAATCAACACAACTTATTCATCATTAATATTATAACTCACAATATTTAACAACCAGGTCGTTCCCAGGAAAGAAATGTCTTTCCAATAAGGATTTCTCCTTATTGGCGCGCAATTAGGTGACCAAACCTCTCCTTGACAGAACTTCTAGACATTGTCAATATTGCAAATAATAATATGAATAATTTTGTCGTCTCAATTATTGATTTAATAATATAACATATTATGCAGATGATACTGTGACAATAATTGAATCAATAATATGAGAGATATGATGCAACAATTACTGTAGTAATAATTGAGTATAACTGAGTGACTTCTCATGTAAGCATCAATAATCAATACCGTGTGCTACTATACAACCACGCGTATTACTGTACTTTTACTACCGAGTAGTTCAATAGTTTTAACGGTAACACTTCCACCATTATTTTTATAAAAAGATAATTCTGTCGATTTTAACTACGACAATAATACTACATTGTGGGGTCCACCAATGATTGATCTTGTCGTGCATACGAATATTCCCCAAAAAAAGAATATTCCCAGACCAATCGAATATTTTATAACAACTTGCATACTTTGAAAATTTTATAAATACTACCCACAACTATAACATTATATCAAATCCACACCATAATATTCAAAAAATATTTCGAGAAATTTAAATCTTTATTCATAAAATCTAGGGTTTCACATAATTTCACGTAATCCTAAGCTTAAGCTCTCGAACCAAAGCGCGTGTGGTCCTGCAATCTTACCAAGATGATCTGTTTTGGTCTGAAGTATTAAGGCATGCTTATATGATTTCTTTACCTTGTAATATATGACCAATATTCCTTATAATGTGTTGAGAAGCATGATATGTGATGACTTGATTCTTTTAAGTGTAGACTCGTACTAGTTTACACATACTAATTGACAAGACCGACGTGTTAATGTTAGGTCGTTTCAATGCAAGTAACTAAAGCTAGAATTTTATTGTAGCTGAGCAAACAGGCAAGTTCCTTGAACCCTACTTTTATTGTAAGACCCCAACTTATTATTAATGAAATTAAATTTCCTCTATTTATTATTTTGAAATAGTAAGGGTTAATTTGATTAATATGATTAGTTATGGGTAAAATGCGCAAATATTTCAAATAAGCAAGTGGTTATAAAATATTTATTGTTGTCGGGAAATATTCGTTTGGTCGTGGAATATTCTTGCTGTCGGAGAATATTAATATTCGACAGTATGACAGCCTTGTGTGGGCCCCATAACGGAAAGCGATTGGATGAAGAAAAGCGATAAGTATAAGTTGTTTATTAATAACTTGGCGTAGTTGTTACTACAGTAAATCTTTGTTGGAATACCCGGTGGTTAAAACACATTAATACGCGTTGTTGCACTGATAAGACACAAGATTGCACCAATTATTGATTCTTACGTAAGAAGAGACACTACTCAATAATTATTACGTAATTATCGCTCAATATTTTATTTTATTAATTCAATAATTGCTACGTTGATATTTTATATTATCGTTGTTTCAATAATTGTCACTACGATTATTTTCCATTATCGGAACAATAATTCATATTATCTGAATAATATTATTAGATAACATTATTGGCAATGTCTAGAAAGTTACGTACAAGGAGAGGTTTGGTCACCTAATTACGCCAAGAAGGAGAAATCCTTTATGGAAAGCCCCTCTTTCACAGGAACCATGCAGTTTGTCGGTATTGTGATTCTATAATATTATTTGTGAATAATTAATTATTGATTTATATGATGAGCAAAATATTCATTTTATGTTGATATAGATGGAGAAAATTTTTAAAGTGACAATTGTTGAAAATCAATATTTTATCTTTTCTGATAAAATAATATTTTATTATATTATTATAATATAATAATGATGATATTTTTACAATGAATGTGGGATATATGAGTATATGAGGAGGAAGAGTATTTTTGTTGCATTAAATGATTAAAACATGTTAAACATGTCTGTGGGCCCATTTCTTGACTGAAATTTGATTATAGCCCGTGGAATCTCCCGTTTGTGGATTTCGGTCAATTTCTGTTTGGAATTTGGAAAAACTTTCTTCTGTAAAGTTGTAGATAATGGAATTTCCTATGGAAAAAACATGAGGTTCGAATTTTTCTGACAAAAGGGCCATTTATTATGAATTATTGAAGTTCCGAAATAATTGATTTTTGGAAGTTTTAATTTTTTTTTTAAGAAAAACATTATTTTACATTTTTGGCCCTCATTAAACATGTGTTTAGTTGCTGAATTCAGATTCTTGGTGTGCGTAGGAAATTTATATAAATATATTATTATTTTATTAAATTTTCTGCTTTTGTGTTCTAAGCATTTTTCTATAAATAGGGTGCTTAGGTTAGAATTGAAAATCACACCAGAAACTAAAGTTTTCTCTCTCTTTCCCTCTCTATATTATCGAGCGTATTCTTGTGAGTATTTTGATACCTTGAGTGTTGCTATACGCCATAAGAGTTTCTTTGAGACTATATTCGAAGATTCCAATCGTAATCATGTCTTTTTCGAGGTAAGGGATGTTATTTTTTTCTTAAATAATATTACTTTCTTCAATATCATTATGCCGAAATATTGGTTTGAACTTTTTATCAAATTTGGAACTTTTTATGTCGGGGTTACTATTCACGTATACGGCACTATTCACGTATACGGCACTATTCACGAATACGGTACTAATCACTGAAAAATGAAATTTTCTTCTTTTTGTCCAAAATATCTATTATGGATACTAGCTTTGATTGTATCCATGTTTTGATCATTCTTGAATTTTACTCCACTATGATTATTTATGAGGTATTTTTGGACATGGATAAACCGAAATACTGAATCCTTAATATTTGTTATTTTGTTTCTTTGGATTCGATTTTCTTTAAAATATTTTCATCATCCTCGGTCCTAAATGATGATATTCTTGAATATCTTTGGCACTGTAGTGCAAAGATGAATGATTTCGATGAATATCTTTGGCCCGTAGTAGTAAAGATGAACAGGTGTTTAGATGAACATGACCAACTGATGAATATCTTTGGCCTGTAGTGTAAAGATGAATATTTGATTCTAGATATATATGGATTGATGTTACAGGGATAAAATATCGATGATGAACTTTTAAATTCATATATAGAAGATAGTAGATTTCATTCTCTACTTAACTCTTCTAATGAATTATTATTTCCGCTGCGAATATTGATTTAAAACTGGTTGTCTATTGTATTCTATTAGATTTTTCCCTGTTGAGAACTAACGATAAATTGTTCTATGTTATCTTAGTCATAATGTTCTTTATTGGGCTAGTTTGAGCTCACCCTTTTCCTTTTTGTTCCATTTTTCTTCTCAGGAGGCGAGAATGTAGTGAGTACTAGTCGGGATATGGAATGAAGGTTCTAGAAAGTCGTTTTAGTAGTCCTCACCATTTTTGTAAAATAATGTATCAATAATTGTAATGAGGACTTATTTGGGTATGAATATTGTCTAGATGGCAATATTTGTATTTAAACTCACAGTTTTTATGTTGTATTAATAAAGTTGTAGTTATTTCTGTACCATGTATTTTGACGACTCAAAATGGGTGTTGTATACCTATTTTTTTTTGGGGGGGGGTCACCGTTGGTATCAGAGCTTAGGGATATGATCTCTGGCGGAGATCGGAGAATAGAACTAGGAGGGGAGAGACGAGTAAATCCTTCGCTAGTGTGTCCTACCTAAGCTTATTTATTGGTCGGTCATAATATATGGATATTATGTGATATGTTAATTTGTTAAATTAACCCTTGTTTTATGGTAATATTTGAGAATGTCAACTGAGAGTGTTAATAGTGGAGTAAATGAGACCGTGGAGACACCTTTGCTCACCAATGAGGAGAACGTGCAACAAGCTGGCAATGTTCCTCCTATAAACAACACCACTGAGCAGACGATGAACGATGAGATGTTTAGAAGCTTTTTGTGATTCATGTTCAAAATATAGGAAGAAACAATGGCAACGCACAGCTGGTCACAGCCAAGCAGTTCAAAGAGTTGGGACCACCAGAATTCTGGGGAAAGCCGGATCCGATTAAGGCGGAGACGTGGGTCAAGCAAATTACCAAGATATTCGATGTCTTGGGATGCACGGAGGAACAGAAAGTTCCATTCGCCACTTTTATGTTCCGTAATGAGGCAGATTACTGGTGGGAATCTGTGAAGCGTACCCATCCAGCCGCGCTCTACATGTCTTGGGAGATATTTCAGAAACTGTTCAATGACAAATATTTTCCTGAAAGTGTTCGTCATATGAAGGAGGTAGAGTTTATTAGACTGGAGCAGAATAACATGACGGTGTCCCAGTATGAGGCGAAGTTTGCAGAGTTGTCCAGGTTTGCACCTCATTTGGTGGAGAATGAGGAACATATGACGCGGATGTTTCTGAGAGGTTTGAAACCGGCAAGATACGCCAATATCTCATTTCACATAAATTTTCTCTCTTCAGGATGTTGTCATGTGGCTCAATTATTAGAGCGAGATAACGAGTACGTTCAACCGAGGGACCACAACCAGGATCATACTGGTGACAGCAGTCATCAGAACAACGATAACCAGCAGAGAAAGAAGAATATGGACAAGAGCGGCAACCACTCTGGTGGTAATCATGGCCATGAAAATAGAAGAAGCGAGTCGGGAGGAGATTTTAAAAAGAGAAGGTACAATAACGACAATGTGAAGACGTCAGCACCAACAGTAACTGGTTCTAAGGGATGAGAACGACCACCGGTCGTATGCTATAAATGTGGAAAAGAGGGACATATCAGCCCAAACTGTCCACAATAGTTCAAGGTATGCTATAATTGTGGAAAGGAAGGACATATCACTCGAGATTGTACTGTAGCGAAACCAAGTCCAGTGGGGATGGTGACTCAAAAGGCTGTCCCAGAAAAGTCAAAGTCAACGGTTCCTGGAAGAGCATTTGTCGTGACTGGTCAAAATGCGAGGAACCCAAATGAGGTGATCACGGGTAAGCTAATCATAAATTCTTGTGAAGTTTATACATTACTAGATACCGGTGCTACCCATTCATTTATCTCTCCTGCTTGTGCTCAACATTTAAACTTCACTCCGGAGAAATTAGACTTTGACCTATCTGTGGAAACTCCGTTAGGAGAAACTTTCATCACATCCACTGTTTAGAAATCTTGTTTGATCCAAGTTGGTACCATCACATTACCTGTTGACCTTATCTCTTTAAAGATACTTGCTTTTGATGTGATTTTAGGGATTGATTGGTTAACTACTCATCATGCCAAAATTGATTGTTTTCGTAAGGTTGTTAGTTTTCATATTCCTTGACTGTTGTGCGTAATTCAAGCAACTAAGCCATTAAAATCAATCATTGTTATATCAAGTCATAAAGCTATTCGTTTATTGAAAACGAATGTCAAGCTTTCTTAGCCCATGTTATGGATTTGAATAAAGACACGCCGATTTGAATAATATTCTGTTGTTATTGACTTTCCCGACGATTTCTGAAGAACTTCCTGTCTACCCCCGTAACGTGAAGTTGAATCCTTTATTGATCTTGAAACCGCACAAAGCCCATTTCTAAAACCCTATATCGAATGGCTCCTATTGAACTTCAGGAGTTAAAGGTCCAACTACAGGAGTTGTTGGACATCGGTTTCATTCGTCCTAGTACACCTCCTTGGGGTGCTCTTATTTTATCTGTAAAGAAGAAAGACGGGAGTATGCGACTTTGTATTGACTATCGAGAATTAAACCATGTCACCATTAAGAATAGGTATTCGCTACCTCGTATTGATGACCTATTTGACCAGTTGCAAGGATCACAATTCTTTTCAAAAATTGATCTTCGTTGTAGATATCATCAGCTGAAGGTTAAAACTGAGGATATTCTGAAGACTGCCTTCAGAACTCGGTACGGGCATTATGAATTCCTATTCATGTCTTCTGGATTGACTAATGCTCCTGCGGCTTTCATGGATATGATGAACCGAGTATTCAAGGATTATTTGGATTAGTTCGTTGTTGTCTTTATTGATGACATCCTCATATATTCCAAAAGCCGTTAAGATCATGAGCACCATTTGAAGTCGGTAATCGCAAAGGCTTCGTGATAACAAGCTTTATGCCAAGTCAAGAAATGCGAGTTCTGGCTTGAGGAAGTAGTATTCCTTGGGCGCGTGGTGTCAAAACATGGAGTATCTGTTGACTCGGTGAAGATTGAAGCAATACAAAGTTGGGAGAAAGCAGAAATCGGTGGATCAAGAAACGTAGTTTTTGGGCTTAATTGGTTATTATCGGAGATTTGTGGAAGGATTTTCTCGAATCGCTACTCTGTTAACTCAGCTGACTTGTAAAGATACAAAATTCATATGGAGCGAGGAATGCGAGAAGAGTTTCCAAGATCTCAAGAGGAGACTCATTTTGGCACCTATTTTGACAATACCATCTGGTTCGGATGGATTTGTTATCTACAGCGATGCTTCAGGCAAAGGGTTAGGATGTGTTCTCATGCAACGTGGGAAAGTCATAGCATATGCCTCGCGATAACTTAAAGAATATGAGTGGAATTATCCTACTCATGATCTAGAGTTGGCAGGAGTCGTTTTCGCGCTAAAGATCTGGAGGCACTATCTATATGGGGAGAAAGTGGAGATATATTCAGACCATAAAAGTCTCAAATATTTCTTCACCCAAAAAGAACTCAACATGCGGCAATGACGTTGGCTTGAGTGTTGAAAGATTACGACCATACCATTCAATACCATCACGAAAAAGCGAACGTGGTAGGCGACGGCGTTGAGTAGAAGATCATATCTTGCGGAACGAAAGTGCGATGTTGTTAACACAAAGGTCTATTTTGTGTGATTTAAAAAGATGAAGATAGAATTCAAGACTCGGGGACCCATGCAATGATGTCAAGTATACGTATAGAACCAACTTTAATCGATAAAGTTAAAGTTGCTCAAGCCACGTAATCTTGAGGCGATGCGTATGAAGAAGAAAGTGCAAGAAGGTGCTATTCGTAAGAAAGAATCGATGAAGAAGGAATACTTGAGTCCACTCCGCACTTTGTGTTCCTAACGATTCGATTTGAAGTACAAGATCATGATGGAGGCACACAATACACCATTTACAATCCATCCTGGAAGTACCAAAATGTATCGTGATCTTTGACATACATTTTGGTGGAACAATATGAAGAGAGAGATTGCAAAGTTTATCTCGAGGTGTTTAACTTGTCAATGTGTAAAGGCAGAGCATCAAGTGCCAAAGGGTCCATTGCAACCACTTGAGATTCTGAAATGGAAGTGGGAACACATTACTGTTGCCGCTTTTTTACGACTAACAAAAGAGCTCTAACTCATGCAAGCATACACGCGTCAACAAGTAATACAGAGCAAGTAAAGTATCGATCCCACAGAGAAAGTTGTTTAACTTAAACTACTATCCATTAATTAACTCACAATATTTATATGCTCAAACTAATGATTAAACTTGGTTTGTTCTCAAATTGCAAATAACAACTAAAATAATAATAACGATATAATAAATGATATTGGAACTAATAGGATCCTAACTTCATTTAATATTTCATTCAATCGCCACTATCATGCATGACTTGTTCACATATCATAGGAAAGTAGCCAAGAGCACTAAAAGAGTATTAGCCATTTTTCAATGCACTAAGACCTACTTACACAGCATCCACAGATGATAGACTCTATGTAATCATCAATATAACCAACATCACTATATGTCTATGTGAAATTGCAGCTATATTGATTTTAAGTTCAAGCTCTTATTCTAACTTATACGATGAAACAGTATATGTCTATCTGGTTCATGAAATACATAAGCCATATAACACAGCCCTATATACGTATACTATCATGATTACAATTCATATTTGCATGTTCATTGTCAATTCCATACAAATACTGAAACGAATGGTGATCAAGCATCCATGTATGCAAAACAATCATGACAAACATCCCATATGATATGCAAAACAACCCAGCATTTAAGCGTGCAATCAAACTACATAATAAATCCGTTACAATCCCATAATGGAGTTTAGTTCATGACTGAACCAAAAACCATTATGGGATCAAATCTAAACATGATCAATAAATGATGAATGAGTTTTATACTCATAATTGCGTGCATTTGAACTTAATCTTTTGGATCTTTTTAAGTGTTTATGTCTATTCATGCATGTTTTATGTTATTTTGTAGGAATTGGGACAAAAGTTACATGGATAGATGTTTGGGGTGGCTAGATGCGCGTTTTCGGCTTGCCATTTACACATCAGTCACTTCAGATCCAATTTGAGTATTTCTCCGGACCTTATTTCAAAACACGTAAAGAATTAGAGTTGTAGATCTACTTCTCCTCTTTCCGGATCATCATGAATCATCGAAATCAGAGTTCAGATGAAGAAGTTATGGCCATTTTCCCAAAGGACGTCGGAGTAGAAAATGTCAGAACATGTGGCAGCGCCGGGGAGCTGGGGAGCAGTGTTTGAGCATCATTCCCAGCGCTGGGGGAAGAGGTTGGTGCGGCCTGGACGCGTTTTGGGGCGAATTTTGACACCTTTTTGACTCCAAATTGGATTGGGTTTGTTCCTAAGCTAAAAACTAGACTTGTAACCTATAAATACATGATGTAAGGCATAAAATAAAGGGGGAATACATAGATTAGACTAGATTAAACACTCCATTAGATTAGAATATAAACCCTAGTTCTTAATTAGGCATTGTAGATTGAAGCAAATTGAAGAACATTGAAGATCAAGAGCAAGAGCAAGAGCAAGAGCAAGAGGGGAGCATCAGATTTGCTGACAACAGATTCTATTCTCTTCTCTTATCATACTTTTATCTTTTAATGTCTATTCAATTGTGGATTTTTGGTTTTAATTCATTAATTATGAACTAACTCTTTCATTAAGATTTCAATTGAACCTTTCATGTCTATAAATTAGTTATTTGATTTGTTCCAATTATTTGCGTCAAAGTGAATTATTTATCTTGCCTTGTGCTTATTGACTAATTATTTGATCAGTAATTACCTTGTTACTCTAGAAGGAATTGAAAGAGGAATTCTAGGGTTAGAACTGGGCATGGTGACATATGACTTAGTTATTTGCACAGTGAATAATTAAGTTTATGAATGGAATGGAAATATCTCTTCGCCGCATGTAACACATAAGGAATTGGGATTGTATTGAGTTTAATTCAATTGTTTTGCATAGGGATATAGCAAATTTAACTTGGATTAAATAGAAGGCAAATGATCACTTGAGAAAGGGCTTTTGGCATTTGAGAATTCCTGTTAACAATTCAATAGATATAATAATTGGGATAATTGGATAATTAGTTTATAGTTCATAATTGGGAATATTGAAGTCTTAATCTTTATTTATTTGAATTCATTTATAAAGCAATTCAGTTAAATTAGTTAATTTAGTTTTCTTAATTAGAAAAATCACACTTTGCAATTGTTTAGATAAAATTGATTTGGTTAAGAGTTAGTACTTGGTAATATTTATTAAATAATTTCTCATGGGAACGATACTCTACTTTCACTTTATTACTTGTTGACCGTGTATACTTGCACGTATTCATTGATTACGAAATCGATCAACAAGTTTTTGGCGCCGTTGTCGGGGAATTAATTTAATAATTATTTACCAATATTAATTTCAATCAAATTAGTCTTAGTTTAAACATTTTATTTTTATTTTAATTTCTTCCTATATTTCTCTCTTTTTCGGTACCATGGATGACTTTGCGTATCAATGGCCATACGAACATGACTTCAACCAAGGGGAGCGGAGATTGACAGACTCGAGAAACTTTTCGCATTGTCAAGATGAGATGGAGACACTTTCGAGGATGTTTGAAGCTTTTGAAGCTCAACGTCGTCAAAGTGTGGCGGTTACTTGTGATTATTGTGCTGGAAATCATATGAGTCATCAATGCTCCATCGGTTTGAGTTTAAGATGCAAGATAGTGGTGATTACCCCAACAGTTATGTCTATCCCAACAGCTATCATCAGGATTGGGGGTATCACCCAGATTTTTTATGGAGTAACAATCAAGATCAATTTTATGCTCCAAGTCTAACATACCCACCGGATTTCTCGTGTCCACCTCCACTACAACAGGAAGAACATTCAAATTGGGAGGAAGCCTTGGAAAAATTTATTAAAGCTTCTGAAAAAAGGAACGAGGAACAAGACAAGAAAATGAATCAAGTAGAGCTGAATTTGCAAAGCCAAGGGGCGTCGATCAAGAATCTGGAAAATCAATTGGGGCAGATAGCACATGCGTTGAACAACCGTCCTCAATACACTTGGCTCTATGACATGGATGACGAGACTGATGATGAGCCCAAACCAAATCTGCAATCGAATGTGCCAAATGATATAGATATTGAAAGAGAGGAAAGACTTGGAGACCAACAAAAGGAGATCGACAAAGATCTAACTTTGAGTACCAACGAAGATGAGCCAATTTTGATAGTGTCCCATGTACCTTCTCCACCAAAGTTCAAGAAATCAAATACAACAAAACATAAACTATGAGTTTGAATACATCACCCATCTTGAGTCGCCAGATACATGGTACATAAATTAAATACAACTTAATAATACAACTGTCGTATACAATACGGCAAAATATAAACTGTGAGTTTGAATACAAATACTGTCTTCTAGAGAGTATACAAACTTAAAAGGAGTCCTCATTACAATTATTGTCACACTATTTAACAGAATAGTGAGGACTACTAGCTAATACTATCATCCGGACCATCACTCCGCTCCCCGACTCGTCCCGCCTACGCTCTCATTTTCAAGAGAATAAAGTGAAAGAAAGGGTGAGCTCAACTAGCCCAATAAAGAAATATTATGACTAAGATAATGCAGAATAAATTATCATTAGCCTTCAATAGTGTTAAACTGATAAAATATAACAAACATCAAGTTTAACTGCAGCGGAACAAACAATCCATTAGAAGAGTCAAGTAGAGAATAAAATCTACTATCTTCTATGATTTAAAAGGTTTTTCATGACTTTTATCATTTGAGACTCAAATTTGAATAAATAATCCACATCATCGAATCACCCCTGCACTACGGCCAAGGATATTCTTTAGTATCACGACCATAATTATCCATGCACTATGGGCCAAGAATATTTATGTATTCATTAATGGTCATGATCATGCCAACAACTGTCCATCAATGCACTATGGGCCAATGAGGACTTTTACCACATCATTTGTAACATTACGTCATGATTACACCCGAATAATCCTGGTCATAATCATACCAAGTCCATTTATGCACTACTGTGCCATGAGATGACTTTCAAAAAATATAAATATGAGGATGATGACAATGATATAAGAATTCAATAAAACAAGTTCAAGAATTAATTTGTCCAAGAACCAATAACGCCCAAATTGTCAACATGATATCGCTTTGTAGAGTAAAATTCAAGAATGCTCGTAAGAATATTTCCATGAAAAGATCTTTGGATGAAGCGCAATTATCAAGGATATTCTACTATTTCATGGAGTATAGAAGTCAAAACTTTAACCAAGTGAGTATAATAAAGAATGGAATAACAAAAGAAATGACCATGCATGTGGTACTTCGCGCAGACAAAGTTATTCCAATGTAATACTAAATAACGGAACCAGTCAAGCGAAATTCACAAGCTGGGATGTTCCAAATGTAATAATAAAGAATCGAATAACAATGTAAATCACCATGCATGAGGTACTTCAGACAGACAAAGTTATTCCAATGTAATACTAATAATGACGAAATCAGTCCCGGCAGAAACGTCTGAGACAAGATATTCCAATGTAAGAATAATAATAAAGATTTAAACCGTGTCCCGTACAGAAACGCATGCATGAGGATATTCCAACACAATAATAAAGAATTTTAATCAGTCCAGGTAAAACGCATGCATGTGAGGATATTCCAATGGAAGAGTAAATTTTAATAATAGAAGAATGTCACCAAGTATAGGGTAGCTTCCGTGATACAAAAGTTATTACAAATGAATAATAAAGAATAGAATAACATAAGTTCTCTTCATGAATACAAAAGAATAACACCCCTTACGAGTACAACAAATAATATTCCTTACCTTAAAAGAAGAGTACTGGATATATAAGTAGTGAAGTAGCAGAATACTTTCTTCTTTCTCTCTATAGTTTATCTCTCTAGAGTTTCAGTGAATTCGTAAGAAAATAATGAAGGAATGAGCTTCTATTTATAGAAAAATGGACTGCATAATAACTAACTCATTAATGGTCCAGATTGATTTACTTTAATCTGACGGTCCATATTTAAAGCAAAATCTTTTAAATAAAATATAATATATTCTATTTATAATCTAATAAAACGAATAACTTTATAAAAAATTTTACTATGCAAACACTATGCATAATAAAATATAATATATTCTAATTATTGTCTAATAAAATAGATAACTTTATAAAAGTATTCTGAAAAAGATTTTACTATGCAAAACACTATGCAGACACTATGCAACACTATGTATAATAGAATATAATATATTCTATTTATAGAATAACTTTATAAAAGTATTCTGTTTTATATAAAAAGATTTTCTGTATTATTACATTAATAATACCAACAAAACTGAGTGACTTATCACGTAAGCATAAATAATTAATACCGTGTGCTACTATCCAACCACGCAGACATCATTTCTTTTAACAAGGTGTTTCAACAGATTAACGATAAAACTTCCGTCGTTATTTTCATAAAGTATTTTTGTCATTTTTTCAATCAAACAATAATTCCGTTGTAGGGTCCACCAATAATTGTGTGTAGTTATATTTAATATTCCCCCGTTAAAATGAATATTCCCCACCAATCGAATATTATATAACAACTTGCATACTTTTGCAAAATTTATAAATATTACCCACAACTATAACATTATATCAATTTCACTCCATAATATTCAAAAATAATATTTATAGAAAATTCATCTTTATTCAAAAAGTTGGGGTTTTACAATCTCCCGTTCTTATGAAATTTCGCCCTCGAAATTAGGGGGTGCGACTGGTATATTGAAGAGGTAAGGATACCTTGATTTCATTTCAGATTCTAACTCCCAAGTCATTTCCTCAACATCGTGGTTTCTCCACAAAACTTTGACTTGAAGTATAACCTTGGAGCGTAGAATATGATCCTTCTTATCCAAAATTTGAACAGGAATCTCTTCATACGTCAAATCTTCCGCTATTTCATCCGGTTCTAACTCAATAATGTGTTTCGGGTCTTCCACATATTTACGTAACATGGATATGTGAAAAACGTTATGAACACGAGACATACTTGGCGGTAAAGCGAGTCTATAGGCCACGGTTCCTACTCGATCAAGGATTAAAAATGGGCTGATGAATCGAGGATTGAGCTTTCCTCTCTTTCCAAATCTCGTAACTCCTTTCCATGGAGCAACACGTAACAACACATGATCTCCTATATCGAATTCCACGTCTTTTCGATGAAGATCAGCATAACTCTTTTGTCGATCTTATGAGGTCTTTATACGTTGTCGAATTGTTTGAATCTTTTCCGTAGTCATACGTACCAACTCTGGTCCCAACAACGTTGCTTCACCCACCTCATCCCATCATACTGGAGAACGACACTTTCTTCCATATAACGCCTCGAATGGAGCCATGCCAATACTTGCTTGATAACTGTTGTTGTAAGAAAACTCCACCAATGGTAAGAACTTGTCCTAACTTCCCTTGAAGTTAAGGACACAGAGTCTTAATAGATCTTCAAGAGTTTGAATAGTCCTCTCCATCGTCCGTCTGGGTCGAGGATGATATGCCGAGCTAAATCGTAAATCTGTGCCCATAGCTTTCTGCAAACTAACCCAAAATCGTGAAGTGAATCTTGGGTCTCGATCAGAAAATATGGATATTGGCATACCATGCAGTCTTACAATCTTGTTTATGTACATACGAGCAAGACGTTCAAGTGTATAAGTTTCTCGTATCGGTAAGAAATGAGCAGATTTGGTCAATCTATCAACAATGACCCAAATTACATCAATGCCTTGAGAAACCTTGGGAAGACCAGTAACGAAATCCATGGTAATGTGCTCCCACTTCCATTCTAGAATTTCAAGTGGTTGTAATGGACCTTTTGGTACTTGATGCTCCGCCTTAACTCGTTGACACGTTAGACACCTTGAGATAAACAACGGTATCTCTCTCTTTATATTGCCCCACCAAAATGTATGTCAAAGATCATGAAACATTTTGGTACTCTCAGGATGGATTGAAAACGGTGTGTTGTGCGCCTCCATCATGATTTTATACTTTAAATCAGGGTCGTTAGGAACACAAAGTCTGGAGTTGACTCAAGTATTCCTTTTCATCGATTCTTGCTTTAAGATAGCACCTTCTTGCACTTTCTTCCTCATACGCATCGCCTCCGTGTGCAGTAGCTTGAGCAACTTTAACTTTATCAATTAAAGCCGGTTTCTACTCGTATATTCGCCATCATCACATGGGTCCCGGAGTCTTTAACTCTATCTCCATCCTTTGCAAGTCACACAAAATGGGCTTTTTGTGTTGTCAATATTGCACTCAGATCGTCAGATATGATCTTCTACTCAATGCGCCGCCTACCACGTTCGCTTTTTCGGGATGGTATTGGATGGTATGATCATAATCTTTCAGCAGTTCAAGCCAACGTCGTTATCGCATGTTGAGTTCCTTTTGAGTGAAGAAATATTTGAGGCTTTTATGATCCGTAAAGATCTCCACTTTCTCCCCATACAAGTAATGCCTCCATATCTTTAGTGCGAAGACAACAACTGCCAACTCTAGATCATGAGTAGGATAATTCCTCTCATATTCTTTGAATTGTCATGAGGCATAGGCTATGACTTTCCCATGTTGCATGAGAACACATCCTAACCCTTTGCCCAAGCATCATCAGAGATGACAAATCCCTCCAAACCCGGATAGTATTGTCGTAAGCGGTCTTTGAAATGAGTCTCCTCTTGAGTTCTTGAAAACTCTTCTCACATTCCTCGCTCCAATCGAACTTTGTATCTTTCCAAGTCAGCTGAGTTAGTGGAGTAGCGATTCGAGAAAACCCTTCTACGAATCTCCGATAATAACCAGCAAAGCCGAGAAAGCTACGTACTTCGGTCACTAATTTAGGTTGCTCCCAGCTTTGAATAGCTTCAATCTTTGCTGGGTCAACAGATATTCCATGACTTGATACCACGTGCCCAAGGAATGCTACTTCCTCAAGCCAGAACTCACATTTCTTCAACATGGCATAAAGCTTATATTCACGAAGCTTTTGGAGTATCAGCCTCAAGTGTTGCTCATGATCTTCATGGCTTTTGGAATAAATAAGGATGTCATCAATAAAGACGACCACAAAGTGATCCAAATATTCCTTGAATACTCGGTTCATCATATCCATGAAGGCAGCAGGAGCATTAGTCAATCGAAAGGATATGACTAGGAATTCATATTGCCCGTACCAAGTTCTGAAAGCCATCTTTGGAATATCATCGATTCTAAGCTTCAATTGGTGATATCTGAAACGAAGATCAATCTTTGAAAAGAATTTGGCTCCTTGTAACTAGTCAAACAGGTCATCAATACGTGGCAATGGATACCTATTTTTAATGGTGACATGATTCAACTCCCGATAATCAATACAACGTCGCATACTCCCATCTTTCTTTTTCACGAATAGAACAGGAGCACCCCAAGGAGAAGTACTAGGACGAATGAAATCGACGTCTAACAATTCCTGTAGTTGGGTCTTTAACTCCTGAAGTTCAATAGGAGCCATTCGATATGGGGCTTTGGAAATAGGTTTTGTACCAGGTTCAAGGTCGATACAAAATTAAATTTCACACTCTGGGGGTAGGCCAGGAAGTTCTTCAGGGAATACGTCAGGAAATTCATTAACAATAGAAATATCATTCAAAACTGACGTATTTTTGTTTAGATCTGTGACGTGAGCTAAGAAAGCTTGACATCCATTTTTCAATAAACAAATAGCTTTATGGCTTGAGATGACAGCGATTGATTTTAATGGTTTGGTTGCTTGAATTCGCATAATAGGTTGATTAGGAATATGAAAGCTAACAACCTTACAAAAACAATCAATTTTTGCATGATGAGTAGTTAACCAATCAATCCCTAGAATTACGTCAAATGCAAGTATTTTTAATGAAATAAGATCGACAAGTAATGTGAGGGTACCGATTTGAACCAAACAAGACTTATAAACAGTGGATGTAATGAAGGTTTCTCCCAATGGAGTTTCTACAGATAAGTCAAAGTCTAATTTCTCCGGAGTCAAATTTAATCATTGAGCGCAAGTAGGAGAAATAAAAGAATGAGTAGAACCGGTATCAAATAAGGTATAGACTTCGCTAGAGTTTATGATAAGCTTACCCGTGATGACCTCGTTCGGGTTCCTTGCTTTTTGGGAGGTCACAACAAATGCTCTCCCTTGCACCACCAACTTTGACTTTTCTGGGACGGCCTTTGGTGCCTCCATCCTAGCTGAACTTGTCTTCGGTGAACGACAAAATCGGGCTAGGTGACCTTCTCTTCCACAATTATAACATGCTTTGGATGGCATTGCGCAGTTTAGACTGATATGTCCCTCCCCTCCGCATTTGAAGCATATGATAGGTGGTCGTTCTCCTTCCTTAACCACAGTTGCTGGTGCTGACGTCTTTCCATCATTGGTGAATCTCCTTTTCTTGAAATGTCCATTTTTACTGTCTTGGCCATGATTACCATCGAAGTGGTTACCATTTCGCATGTTGATTCCTCCACGCTTGTTGTCACCGCTTTCGATGACCGATACCATCGGTATTTTTTTCATGTCACGTTTGCTTTCTCTTGGTTGCGTTGACTCGTTATCGCGCTCCAATAACTGAGCCCTATTTACAACATCTGAGTACAAACACCGTTTATGAGAAATAAGATATTGACGTATCTCCGGTTTCAAACCTCTTAAAAATATTCGCGTCATTCGCTCCTCATTATCGACCAAATAGGATGCAAACCGGGATAACTTTGCAAATTTAGCCTCGTATTGCGACACGGTCATATTTTTTTGTTTCAATTTGATCAACTCCACTTCTTTTATGTGACGAATACTCTCGGGAAAGTATTTGTTGTTGAATAGCTCTTGGAACTTCTCCCAAGACATCTTGAAAGGCCAGTCGGTAGATGCGTTTTATAGATTCCCACCAGTAATCTGCCTCTTCACGCAACATAAAGGTGGCGAAGGGAACCTTTTGCTCCTCGGAGCATCCCAAGACATCAAATATCTTGGTAATCTGCTTTATCCATGCTTCCGCCTTAAGTTGTTTAGGCTCTCCAATAAACTCAGGTGGTCCCAACTCCTTGAACTGTTTAGCGGTAAACGTCCGAGAGTTTCCAGTGTTTCCACGTACATTTTGGACAGGAGCCGCTCTCGCCTGATGTTTCATGAATTGCATAAAGCCTCTAAACAGTCCATCATTCATCATTTGGTCAGTGTTGTTGTTTACATGAGGATTGTCGCCTTCCTGATGCACATTCTCCTGATTATTGATATGTGGAGACTCAACGGTCTCTTGTCCTCCATTGCTATTCTCCACATTCTCGGATGTCATTTTCAGATACTGTCACAAAACAAGGGTTAGTTGACATGTAACATATTATCTCTAAACTCTGACCAACCAATTTAAATACAAAATAAATTTAAGTAGGTCATACTAGCGAAGGAATTCCCCGTCTCTCCCCTCCTAGTTCTAGTCTCACATCTTAGCTAGGGATCATATCCCTAAGCTCTGATACTAACTGTGACGCCCCCAAAATACGTATACATCACCCATCTGGAGTCGCCAGATACATGGTACAGAAATCAAATACAACTTAATAATACAACTGTCGTGTACAATACGACAAAACATAAACTGTGAGTTTGAATACAAATACTGTCTTCTAGAGAGTATACAAACTCAAAAGAAGTCCTCATTACAATTATTGTCACGCTATTTAACAGAATAGTGAGGACTACTAGTTAATATTATCATCCGGACCATCACTCCGTTCCCCGACTCGTCCCAGCTACGTTCTCATTTCCTGAAGAGAACAGTGAAAGAAAGGGTGAACTCAACTAGCCCAGTAAGAAATATTATGACTAAGATAATGCAGAATAAATTATCATTAGCCTTCAACAGTGTTAAACTGATAAAATATAACAAACATCAAGTTTAACTGCAGCGGAACAAGCAATCCATTGGAAGAGTCATGTAGAGAATAAAATCTACTATCTTCTATGATTTAAAAGGTTTTTCATGACTTTTATCACGAGACTCGACTTAATAAATAATCCACATCATCGAATCACCCCGCACTACTGACCAAGGATATTCTTTAGTATCACGACCACAATTATCCATGCACTACGGGCCAAGAATATTTGTGTATTCATTAATGGTCATGATCATGCCAACAACCCATCCATCAATGCACTATGGGCCAATGAGGACTTTTACCACATCATTTGTAACATTACGGCCATGATTACACCGAATAATCCCTGGTCATAATCATACCAAGTCCATTTATGCACTACAGGCCACAGATGACTTTCAAAAAATATAAATATGAGGATGATGACAATGATATAAGAATTCAATAAAACAAGTTCAAGAATTAATTTGTCCAAGAACCAATAACGTCCAAATTGTCAACATGATACTGCTTTGTAGAGTAAAATTCAAGAATGCTCAGAAGAATATTTCCATGAAAAGATACTGGATGAAGCGCAATTATCAAGGATATTCTACTATTTCATGGAGTATAGAAGTCAAAACTTTAACCAAGTGAGTATAATAAAGAATGGAATAACAAAAGAAATGACCATGCATGTGGTACTTCGCATAGACAGGTTATTCCAACAGAATACTAAATAACGGAACCAGGTCAAGCGAAATTATTGCCAAGCTGGGATGTTCCAAATGTAATAATAAAGAATCGAATAACAACAGAAATCACCATGCATGCGGTACGCATGACAGACAAAGTTATTCCAAAGAATACTAATAAGGACGGAATCGGTCCGGCAGAAAGCGCATGATGACGAGGATATTCCAAGCAGAATAATAATAAAAAGCGAAATCCAGTCCCGTAAAACGCATGCATGAGGATATTCCAACACAATAATAAAGAGGCGGAATCAGTCCAAGCGTAAAAGCGCATGCATGAGGATATTCCAAATGTAAGAGTAAAGAGCGGAATAATAGAAGAATGTCACCAAGTATAGGTAGCTCGGCGATACAAAAGTTATTCCAATGTAATAATAAAGAATGGAATAACATAAGTTCTCTTCATGAATACAAAAGAATAACACCCCTTATTTAGTACAACAAATAATATTCCTTACCTTAAAAGAAGAGTACTGAATATATAAGTAGTGAAGTAGCAGAATACTTTCTTCTTTCTCTCTATAGTTTATCTCTCTAGAGTTTCAATGAATTCGTAAGAAAATAATGAAGGAATGAGCTTCTATTTATAGAAAAATGGACTGCATAATAACTAACTCATGAACGGTCCAGATTGATTTACTTTAATCTGACGGGTCCATATTTAAAGCAAAATCTTTTAAATAAAATATAATATATTCTATTTATAATCTAATAAAACGAATAACTTTATAAAAGATTTTACTATGCAAACACTATGCAGGCACTATGAATAATAAAATATAATATATTCTAATTATTGTCTAATAAAACAGATAACTTTATAAAAGTATTCTATTTTATATAAAAAGATTTTACTATGCAAAACACTATGCAGACACTATACAACACTATGCATAATAGAATATAATATATTCTATTTATAGAATAACTTTATAAAAGTATTTTGTTTTATATAAAAAGATTTTCTGTATTATTACATTAATAATACCAACAAAACTGAATGACTTATCACGTAAGCATAAATAATTAATACCGTGTGCTACTATGCAACCACGCGTATTACTGTACTTAACACTGGGTGTTTCAACAGTTAACGGTAAAACTTCCGCCTTTATTTTCATAAAGTATTTTTGTCATTTTCTCAATTCGACAATAATTCCGTTGTGGGGTCCACCAATGATTGTGTCGTTGTACGAATATTCCCTGTTAAAACGAATATTCCCCGACCAATCAAATATTATATAACAACTTGCGTACTTTGCAAAATTTATAAATATTACCCACAACTATAACATTATATCAATTTCACTCCATAATATTCAAAAATAATATTTTTAGAAAATTCATCTTTATTCAAAAAAATTGGGGTTTTACATATGGCCTCCTTCTACGTTGGAATCCTTTCCAGAGAGTAAAACCCTAATTACTAAGTAAAGATACGTAAAAAAACTAATAAAATGTCAAGTGATACCCCTGACACCAGTTAGGAATTGTTTTAAATCAATTACAACCTTTAAAATTTGGAAATAAAATAAAACAAATCAGCAGCTTCAGGCTTCGGGCACGACCGCGCGCTCTTCCAGCTTGATACTCTCGCGGTCGCGAGACTTGCAGTAGGTTTGTATGTTTGGCCGGTCTCGGGCGCGCGCTCCCTAGGTTTGTTCTTCTCGCGGCCGCGTAACTTGCAGTAGGTTGTCCTAGTTTTGTTAGGACCTCACGCGGGCGCGCGCTTCCAAGCTATCTTTGCCGCGCGGCTTGCAATTTTTGTCTTCTGATTCAGCTCCTTAGCTTGGTTTTGCAATGTTGTTGCTGCTACTGACTTGTCCTATGTTTATCCATGCTTGTCCATCCATGCTCCACTCACTCTTATGCACATCCTATCTTTTGCTTCATTTACGCTTTCGTTAGCCTCGCGTCTTGATATCACCACCAAATTAAGCTAATTCTCGCACTTATTCACCAAAAGGAGTTTTAAGTATGCGAAATGCAATTTAACATAAAATGCAGCTAAAACAGACTAAAATGTACTTGAGATGGGCATAGTTCGCATGAATTGGTACTCCATAAGTAGGTAAAAATCCTACTTATCAAATACCCCCAAACTTGAACCATTGCTTGTCTTCAAGCAATGCATACTAATGAGCAATAAAAATGCAACTATATTATTATGCAACTAATTCTCAAATTGTCCCAACCATCATAAAAATTCAGTCTAATTTGCCTCAGCGAATTTTTCTAGATTCGAGAATACATATTCAAATCAAACTGCAGGCATAATGTCATATACTTATACAATTCAAGAATGTTATACAGATGTCATATACTTATACATAATGTGTGTGTGTGTCGTGTTTGCCCAATACTTGATTTAGGTGCAGAATGCTCATGCTATCTTGCTCAAACTAGAAAAATTATAGCTTAAATCAAGACTTATGTATATATATGCGATTCGGACTATTTCAAAATCTTAAAATAAACTAAGGTTCAACAATGGGCTTAACTGCTTTATTCTACTCACGAGGGCGAATTTCGCACTTTCTCGCTGTGTTTATTGCTATTTTTCTTTTTTTTCTTTTCTTCATGGTATGCAATGTCTTACTCCATTAGGCACACTGCTACCCCTTACCGAAGCCACCAACGACTCCTGGACCATGAAAGACCTTAGTAGGCGCTAGGCGAGAGACAATCCCCTCAAGGCATTTCTTACTCAAGTAGCTGTGGCCTAGAAATAAGACTAGTCATGTTATTTCTATAGTTATTTCTTTTTCTTTTTCTTTTTTTTATACACAGATACCTATGTGTTCCCACAGTTTAAAAATCTATATTTTATAAGTCCCAAAAATCACTTTACACATATTTCTCTTTTTAACACTACATTTTCCTGTCAAGCAATGCACAACGTACTTCTTATACCTACAAGTGCTTGTGAACACATTTGTGCAAACCGAGAGCATGTAAACATCATTATGAATTTCGTTGTATAAAACGTTATATCTCAGCTCATGTTATCCAAAATATTCAGAAATCATTTAAAAACTTCACTCTCATCATTGGCTAGACAAATTTTTTCTAAACGGTAAGAACTGTGAGGCATGCAACATGCAACTATATGCTAAAATGTAATCTAAACATGCACATAAAAATTAAACTAATCATGCAAAACTATATGAATCATGCAAACCTATATGCAAAACTACTAAAAAAAAATACTAACTACTCCTAATACCCCCAAACTTAAAATATTCAATGTCCCAATTGAATAAAGGTAAAAGGTACGAAAACTCCCCTAATTATCGGTGGTGCCACCCTCCTCGGGTGGTGAATCCGGTGGTAGATATGGTGATGCAGTTCCAAACTGAGGTCATTCTTGTGTTGTTCTTTGTTGTGCAAACGCTTTGGCTAAAGCCCTTGTGAGTCCCGTCGCAAATGTGCCCAAATTGTCGTACATGGCATCGACCTTGCGCTCCAACCTTTGGAGCTGTCAATCGCCACTGGTGGCACGCGCGTGCGTGGATGGGCCCGCTTCGTCTGTTTGCGGGGGTTGTTGTTCTGGAAAAATAGGATGAAGGATGAATCCTAGTCCGCGTGGGTGCGGTACACCCCCTGTCCACTCCTTGAAATTTGCAATAGTAGCATGAGTGATTACATGGTGTGAGTATTGCAGCGACTCATTATGCCATTAGATTCCTTGTTGAGTACAGAGCATGGCTACCACTGATGCATGCAGAATAGTCCCATTTCTATTCCCACGCATATAACTCAGCATGTTTCTTTGGATTAAAAGGCTGATATCGATGTACTTCCTTTTGATGATTCCCCACAAAATAATCGCTCGCTCGATAGTTATGGCATTATAATGAGCTGATGGAACAAGCTTGGCACAAATGATTAGGTTCCAGGCCTGGGCATATCGATTCAATGCTGACGAAGGAAACGATTTTGGTTCCGTTGTTCCTGTCTTATACTTCTATTTGGTGCCCGGGATACACAGATCAGTAATCACAACTGTGACATCTGTCTCCAAGTACTCGCCTTCTAACCAATTGTTAGACCCGGTAGGTGGTGCATCATATATGTTGAATACTTCTCTGATCGCGGAAGGGCGATAATTCATATGTTCTGCTCGAACAATCGTTATGCCTCTTGTTAGCAACTCCGTGACATTAGCATAAAATTCTCTAACAATCCCCACTGGAATTGGCATAGGAGATGCAGTTAAGCCAACCCAATCTCGTTCGCGTATCATCTGCCAAAGTTGGCCATCCTGTTTTGCCGGTTGAAATCCCCGTTCCTTCACAAGAGATTTGGCTATACTCCGATAATAGTCTTGCTGCGCTTCCAAACTGACAAATCTGCTCTCGTCCAAGACCTCCTCTTCATGGTGATCGGAAGAAAATTCGGATGAAGAGGAGAATGAGATTGCACGCGCTCGTTTTGGACCCATGTGGGGATGATAGAGACAATGGGAAGGACGTGTTGATGATTGTTCCTCAGATTTATTACTACACACCCCAAGAAGAACCCTAAAATTATGCCAGGAACGTGATGTGTGGGTAGGAACTTTGATAAGAGTTGCTTAGCCATCTACATATAGGAGATATAATAAGATGCGGCTTTTATATTAGAAGAAAAACCCAAATCAGACCGCAACTCGGATTGGTGACTTAAAAAACTTTTTTCACGTCTGCGAGAATGGCTTGGCAAGGCTGCATGACTTAATAATGGATTATAGCGTAGTGGTATGAAAGTGGCTGGATTGGTGTGCTTTCTGTGTAATAGCATGTGTGCCATGGTGGTATGTTTCTATGCATCGTATGCGATTCTTGGCGATCCTGTGTTTTGCATTACTGTATGCAATTGTAGGTGCATCAAGAGAGAAATGTGTGATATCCATTGCACCTGCAATTCATCAATAAACATCATAAGAACAGAGTTTTACCATATACATCATTTTATGCAATACAGATACACGCTCCCCTATACTATCAGCTATTATGTGATTGTGTTAACTTAGGAAGTAATAATTCAACGAAATAAACAAAGAGTGAAAGATAGATTTTAGAGAAGAAAAATAATGGGTTGCCTCCCATCCAGTGCTAAGTTATAGTCAATTAGCTTGACTGTCTTTGATGTTCATGTTGAAGAAAGAATTGAGGCGACTTTTTATCTGTCTACCTCACCACCATAGTAATGTTTTAAGCGCTGACCATTCACCTTAAAAGGCTTATCGGGCGACGTATCGAATATTTCGATTGCACCATGCGGAAAAATAGTTTTCATTGTGAATGGTCCTGACCACCTCGATTTCAACTTTCCAGGAAAAAGTTTAAGTCTGGAGTTGTAAAGCAAAACCCTTTGTCCTGGTTCAAATGCTCTCTCAATGATTTTTCGATCATGCCATTTTTTCACTTTTTCCTTATAAAGTTTCGAATTCTCGTATGCCTGCAGTCTGAATTCATCCAACTCATTGAGTTGGTATAGGCGTTTCTCCCAGACAGCTGTCAAATCAAAATTTAGCTTTCGAATGGCCCAATATGCTTTATGCTCTAGCTCCATGGGAAGGTGGTAGGCTTTTTCTACATACGAGCTGAAAAGGTGACATTCCTAATGGTGTTTTATACGCTATCCTATAAGCCCATACTGCATCATCTAGCTTCAAAGACCAGTCTTTCCGTGTGGGATTTACAACTTTCTCCAGAATTCTCTTGACTTCTCGATTGGACACTTCTGTTTGGCAATTCGTTTGTGGGTGATATGTTGTAGCGATGCAATACTTCACCCCATATTTATCCAACAAAGCTGTAAACTACCTGTTGCAAAAGTGACCGCCTTCGTCACTGATGATAGCCCTTAGAGTCCCAAACCTCGTGAAGATACTTCTATGTAAAAATCTGAGGACAACCTTAGCATCATTTATCGGAAGAGCTGCCACCTCTACCCATTTCGAGACATAATCAACAGCAAGCAGAATGTAGAGATTTCTACAAGAAGAAACGAATGGCCCCATGAAATCAATTCCCCATACATCAAAAATTTCGACTTCCAAGATTGTATTTAATGGCATTTCATTCCTTTTAGAGATGTTCCCCATTCGCTGACATCTATCACATTGCTGGACAAAATTGTACGCATCCTTGAAAATTGTCGGCCAGTAGAATCCCGCTTGTAGTATTCTCGCCGTTGTTCTTTCACCTCCATAGTGTCCACCATACACAGTAGAGTGACAATCCTATATAATCCTCTCCGTCTCGCTATATAGAACACACCTTCATATAACTTGATCAGAACATTGTTTGAACAAATAAGGCTCATCCCATATGTACCATTTGACATCATGCAGAAATTTCTTCTTCTGATAGCCCACCAAATCGAAAGGTAGCATTTTACTTACCAAATAGTTTGCATAATCTTCAAACCATGGCACTTCCCCTTTCACCACAAACAACTGTTCATTTGGAAAAGATTCATTAATTAACACCTTGTCGTTTGTTTCCCTTTCCGGATTCTCAAGTCGAGATAAGTGGTCCGCTACTTAGTTTTCAGTGCCCTTCCTGTCCTTGATTTCCAAATCAAATTCCTACAGTAGTAAAATCCATCTGATCAACCGAGGTTTTGCATCCTTTTTCGCCACTAAATGTCTAATAGCAACGTGATCCGTATACACTATCACCTTTGTGCCGATCAAATAAGCTCGAAATTTATCAAAGGCGTACACTACTGCTAATAATTCTTTCTCCGTGGTGGTGTAGTTCAACTGTACGTCTGTAAGGGTTTTGCTGGCATAATAAATAACATGGAACATCTTCTCTTTCCTTTGTCCCACAGCAGCCCCTACAGTGTAATCACTGGCATCACACATTAGCTCAAATGGCAGTTCCCAATCTGGAGAAGTAATAATTGGTGCTGATGTTAGTTTTCCTTTCAGATGCTCGAATGCCGACACGCAAGCCTTATCGAAGATAAAATGTGCATCCTTCTCCAATAAACTGCATAATGGTTTAGTTATCTTGGAGAAGTCTTTGATAAATATGCGGTAGAAACCTGCATGGCCCAGAAAGCTGCGAACGCCTTTTATTGAAGTAGGTGGTGGCAATTTCTCTATAGTTTCCAACTTTGCCCTATCTACCTCGAGTCCCTTCTTCGATACTTTGTGTCCAAGTATGATTCCTTCCTGTACCATAAAATGGCATTTTTCCCAGTTTAGTACCAGATTTGTTTCAACACATCGCTTCAACACCATCACCAAATTCTTGAGGCATAGATCAAACGAGTCTCCGAAAACTGAGAAGTCATCCATAAATACTTCCACATTCTGCTCTACCATATCTGAAAATATAGCCATCATGCATCTCTGAAAAGTGGCTGGAGCATTGAACAACCCAAAAGACATCCTTCTGAAGGCAAATGTGCCGTATGGACATGTGAAAGTTGTCTTCTCTTGGTCTTCTGGAGCTATCATTATTTGATTATAGCCCAGAATATCAAATCCGATGAGGCAATAGTATTCATGACCTGCTAATCTATCCAGCATCTGATCAATGAATGGTAGTGAAAAATGATCTTTCCTTGTAGCTTTATTAAGCCTGCGGTAGTCCATGCAAACTCTCCACCCTGTCACTGTTCGTGTTGGAATCAACTCGTTGTTCTCATTAGTCACTACTGTCATGCCACCCTTTTTCGGTACACACTGCACTGGGCTCACCCATGAGCTGTCTGAGATAGGATAGATTATTCCTGCATCCAACCATTTTAGTACATCTTTCTTAACCACTTCTTTCATTATCGGATTAAGTCTCTTTTGTTGCTCAATCGATGGTTTACTTTCGTCTTCCATCAGGATTTTATGCATACAAAATGAAGGGCTGATCCCTTTGATATCCGTTATGGTCCATCCAATTGCTGATTTAAACTCTCGAAGTACTCGTAGCAGTTTTTCTTCCTGAAAAGATGTTAATGCAGAAGAAATAATCACAGGTAGCTTAGAATTTTTATTTAAAAATGCGTACCTGAGATGATCTGGAAGTGTTTTCAATTCAAGTTTTAGAGGTGTCTCCAGAGATGGTTTTAATTTTACGGAGGTTTCTCCTGCTTTTGTCAATGGTTCAATAGGTATCCTGAATTTCCTGACTTGTGGAGTGGTATCAAGATATTGCACAAGTTCATCCAGTTCCTTGTCCTCCACATCTGAATTTTCAGCAATTACACTCCTTAAAGGTTTAGCATCCACCCGCCTTTGTACTTCATCATTTATAACCTGTTCCACCAACTCAACCAAGAAACATTCCTCTTCATCTGTTGGAAACTTCATAGCTTTGAAAACATTAAAGGTGACCTCTTGATCATGAACACGCATAGTGAGTTCCCCCTTCTGCACATCTATCAGAGTTTTTCCTGTGGCTAAGAATGGTCTTCCTAATATGATTGGTATATTTTTGTCCTCCTCGTAGTCTAGAATGATGAAGTCAGCTGGGAAAATAAACTTGTCCACCTTAACCAACACATCTTCGACAATTCCTCGTGGAAACGTGATTGATCTATCAGCTAACTGTAAAGATATGTTTATGGGCTTTGGATCCGGCAATCCCAACTGATTAAACACTGACAAGGGAATCAAATTTATGCTTGCCCCAAGATCACAAAAACACTTACTGAAGTTCAACTTTCCTATGGTACATGGAATTGTGAAACTGCCTGGATCCTTCAGCTTTGGAGGTAATTTCTGCTGAAGCACTGCACTGCATTCCTCTGTCAAGGCTATGGTCTCAAACTCATCTAATCTCCTCTTCCTTGACAATATTCCCTTCATAAATTTTGCATAGCTTGGCATTTGTTCCAATGCCTCGGCGAATGGTATGTTGATCTGCAGCTTTTTGAATACCTCCAAGAATTTACTGAACTGTCTATCTTCCCTTTTCTTATTTAATCTCTGTGGATACGGAACTTGAATGTGCATTGGTGGTACTGGACTCTTAACCGTCTCCTCTGAGCCTGCTTTATCTTTCTCTTTCTGCTGATCTTCAGATTTCTCCAAATTTTCCTGCTCATTGGCTGGTTCCTTCGCTTCACGCGTGCTAGCGCCTTCCTCGATGCAGTATTCTCGACGGCGCGCGACTTGCAAGAATTCAACAAATCTTTCCCAGATCTCAAGGTGATTGCTTGACACTGTTACTTCCCTTCTCTTCTTGGATTTATCTCCGTATTACTTGGCAATGAACCACGGGCCCGTTAGTAAGCATGTTCGCTTATCCGCCCCATTTGAGTTTCAGATTCTTTATAGCCACCGCTTGGCTCTTGATCATAACTTCGTGTTTGCCATGTATTTCATCATCATCTCCTCCACTTCTGATTTCTTTTCTTGCTGAGGTGCAGCTGGAATATGATGTTGTTGTTGGTGTTGAGAAAATCCTCGGTGGAAAGTGGTGGTCTAAGATTAAATCATGCGGTTATGGCTACGCTTTGAAATTGATTGTTTGGTTGGCCGAAGTCTCATCGATTCCTTGATTATTTGACCAACTAAAATTTGGATGATTTACATTGTTGGGGTGGTATGTGTGTTCAAATTGACCTTGGTCTTTTTCTCAGTAGTTGCTCACATATCTTTGATCGATTTCGAAATGATAGCACATTGATCCGTCGAGTGTGACCCCGCACAAATCTCACATACATAGGCAACCATCTTTTCCTTTCCTTCAGCCAAAGTATCTATCTTCTTGGCCATGGCTGCCATCTGTGCTAACAGCTGAGTAATAGCATCAACCTCCAATACACCTGCAACTTTAGTTTGTGGCATTCGGGATGTAGGATTCTTAAAATCATTTGATGACATTGTCTCGATAAGATCATATGCTTCCTCATAGTTCTTTGCCCATAATGCACCTCCTGCAGCTGCATCTATAATCGGTCTCGACTGCCATCCCAATCCATTATAAAACGTGTTGATTACCATCCAATTTGGCATACCGTGATGTGGGCACTTGCTCAGCATTTCTTTGTATCTCTCCCATGCTTCATACAATGACTCACCCTGTTGTTGCTCAAACTGAGAGATAGTTGTCCTCATCTTGGCAGTTTTCGCCATTGGGAAGAACTTAGCAAAGAATTTTCGTGTTAAATCCTCCCATGTAGTTATAGATCCCTTTGGCTGATGAGTGAGTTTATACCCATGAATTGGATACATTAGGGCTTAATTTATTGTTGTTCTTAAGTCTTTTAGGATGTTTTTATGTGTTTGTGTCTATTCATGCATGTTTTATGTTATTTTATAGGAATTGGGACAAAAGTTACATGGATCGATGTTTGGGGTGGCTAGATTAGCGTTTTCGACTTGCCATTTACATAGCAGCCACTTTGGAGCCAATTTGACTATAGCTCTGACATTATTTCGACAAACTTCAAGAATGAAAGTTGTAGATCTACTTCTCCTCTTTCCGGAACATCTTGAATCATCAAAATCGGAGTTGGACGAAGAAGTTATGGCCATTTTCCCAAAGGGCGTCGGAGCGAGAAAATGTCAGATTTTTGGGCGGCCTTGGAAGGCGCGATTTTTAGTGTATTTTCTGTGCTTGGGGCGCTAGAAGCGGAACTCAGTTGCCGTTGCTTTATTTGTATTTGAGGGTCTTTGGGAAAGGGTTTAGTGCGGCTGGGGCGCGTTTTGGGCGTAATTTTGACACCTTTTGACTCAAATAGGATTGGGTTTGTTCAAAACTAAAAATTGTACTTGTAACCTATAAATACATGATGTAAGGCATAAAATAAAGGGAGATTACATAGCTTAGCCTAGATTAAACACTCCTTTAGATTAGAAAATAACCCTAGTTCTTATTAGTTTTGGAGATTGAAGCGACTTGGAGACCATTGAAGATCGAGAAGCAAGAAGCGAGAGGGAGCATCAGTTCTTGACAGCAGATTCTATTCTCTTCTCTCATCTTACTTTTATCTTTTGATGTCTATTAGGTTGTGGATTCTTGGTTTAATTCATTAATTATGAACTAACTCTTTTTTTGAGATTTCAATTGAACTTTTTATGGCTATGAATTAGTTATTCATTATATTCTAATTATTTATGTTAAAGTGAGTTGTTTATCTTGTCTTATGCTTATTGATTAATTATTTGATCGATAATTACTTTGTTACTCTAGAAGGAATTGGAAGAGGAATTCTAGGGTTAGAAGCTGGGCATGATATCATGTGACTTAGTTATTTGCACGGTGAATAATTAGGTTTGTGAATAGAATGGAAATATCTTTTTAGCATGTAACACATAAGGAATTGGGTTATAATGAGTTTAATTCAATTGTTTTGCATAGGAATATAGCAAAATTAATCTGGATTAAATAGAAGGCAATTGATCACTTGGAAAAGGGCTTTTGGCATTTGAGAATTCACATTAACAATTGAGTGAGACATAATAATTGGGATAATTGGATAATTGATTTATAGTTCATAATTGGGGATATTGGAGTCTTAATCCTTATTTACGAATTCAATCAAATCTTAGTTTTGTTTATTTGCTTTCTTTTAGACTAATCTCTTTTAATTGTTTAATTTAGTTTTCTTAATTAGAAAATTCACAATTTGTAATTGTTTAAATAAAATTGATTTGGTTAAGAGTTAGTATTTGGTAATTTTATTAAATAATTCCTCGTGGGAACGATACTCTACTTTCACTTTATTACTTGTTGGTAGTGTATACTTTTGCGTATTCATTGATTGAAATCGATCAACAAGTTTTTAGGCGTAGATTCTTTGGGAATTAATTTAATAATTAGTTTCAATATTAATTTCAATCAAATTAGTCTTAATTTAAACATTTTTATTTTTATTTTAATTCTCTTTCTATATTTCTCTCTTTTCGGGTACCATGGATGGCTTTGTGTATCAATGGCCATACGAACATGACTTCGACCAAGGGGCGGAGATTGAAAGACTCGAGAAACTTTACGCATTATCGGCCTGATTGAGACACTTTCGAGGATGTTTGAAGCTTTTGAAGCTCGGCGTCGTCGTCAAAGTATGGCGGTTACTTGTGATTATTGTCTTTGGAAATCATACGAGTCATCAATCGCCATCGATTTCGGCCGATGCGATATAGTGGTGATTACCCCAATAATTATGTCTATCCCAACAACTATCATCGAGTTGGGGGTATCACCGGATTTTTCATGGAGTAACAATCAAGCTGCATTTCAACCACCTGAACAACAAAACACCTCCGGATTTCAAAATCCGACTCAACAACGAGAGAGGATATCAAGTTTGGAAGAAGCCTTGGAAAAATTCATTAGAGCTTACGACAAAAAAAGAGCGAGGAACAAGATAAGAAATTGAATCAAGTAGATCTTACTTTGCAATGCCATGGGGCATCGTTAAAGAATCTGGAAAATCAAGTGGAGCAGATAGCACATGTCGTTGAGCAGTAGATCCTCAATACACTGGACCTATGACATGGATTAGGGGCGATGGAGGCAGAGCCAAATCTACAAGTTGGATGAGCCACGAGATGAAAAAGAGGAGACAAGTGGGGATAATGACAACAAGGTCGGTGAAGAACTAATTGTGAGAACCAATGATGATGAGCCGATGTTATTTATGCCTCAAGTGCCCTTCTCTCCACAGTTCGAAGTCGGTTAGATTTGCAAAACCTTGTCAGATTGGTAGTCATGTGCGTCGGCAATACTCTCTGTGATGTAAAAGCAAGTACACCTTGAAACCATGGTGCGATGAAATTTGGAGAAGATAGAAGAAGAAAGCTGTTGTGTCGACAAGCTTGATACGAGAATATATTCATGAGACCTGATGGAGAAACCACCTAGATCTTTGGGCGTTCTTGAATGTGATCTTATCTAAAGAAAGCATGCTAGGTGACTTTAATCAATGGCTATCGTAAATGGGAACCTACCAAAAGCTATATTATTTTAGATGGATGGAGGGTTCCTCGACTTTTGTAGGGAATTGGATAGAGAATTGAAGAAGTCGGTGAGACTATAAAACAAGCGCTTATTGGGAGGCAACCCAAGTTTAATTTTTATTTTAGTTTTTATTAAGTTTTATATTAGTAGTTTTGAATTTGCATTTATTTAGGATTTAATAAAATTGCTTCTATCATGGTTTCTGAGTTATTCAAGTCAAATTCAAGTGTGGTGCCCAATTTGTTCCATGTCTTGCTTTATTCTCCAAACTTAGCGGGCGAGGAGGAAGATTGCTATATTTTCGGGAAGTCCTCTGCTTTAATTTTTTTCTATTTGGTCATTGAGGACAATGTCTAGTTTAAGTTTGGGGGCATTTTAGTGTCGTATTGCATATAGTTAGTTATTTACATTGTAGTTAGTTATGTTTTTGGGTTATTTACATTTAGTTGTTGCATTCGTTTTTTTTTTTTTTTTTGTTAAAAAAAAAAAATTTAAAAATCATAAAAATAGTAGTTAGTTTTTACTATGTTTGTTTTGATTAGTTTATATTTGCATGATTCCAAGCTGTTAGATAGTAAAAGTCTATTTTGGTGATGATGAGGCGGAGTTAAGTAGATAAGTATAGTATTGAATATTAGGGCTTTGATGTGATTTCTTGTTATGAATTGAATCTTTTCTGTTTTGGCTGGTATAATCAAGGTTATACGTTAATATGACTATATTTAGCGATTAAGTTTAAATTGATACATAATGGATTTCTTAAGTATAATACTAGTGTGAAGGAATGAAAGACATGAATAGGCGGAGATGGCTAAATTTTGATAAAAACTTAAGTTTGGGGGGAAATTTTGGGGTATATAAGCTTTAAAAAAAAAAACATGTTGAGTCTTGTGGTGGGTTGAGGAGAAACACTCCCCATAAACACAAGCGTGAGATGGAGCGTAAAACGCACTCACCAACCATCTATAAAAAAAAAAAAAAAAATTTTTTTTTTTGCAAGTGGCTAGTTTTGTTTGGGGCCTTTGTTACTTGAGTAAATGCATAGAAGAGTATCTTAAAACCTAAGCGCCCTAAGGTCTTATATAGTGCAGGAGTCGTTGGTGGCTTCGCTAAGGGGTGACCTTTGTTAGCCTAATGGAATGAGACATTGCTGATTATGGTTAAAAAAAAAAAAAAAACAATAAAAGCGGGAAAAGAGCAAAAAAGCCCCGTAATGAAAAGTAAAGCATAAGTATCCCAGTTGGACTCTTGAACTTGGTGGATGTTTGACTTTAGTTGGATATAGCTTGTTCGTGAATTTTGTGAATTTACCTTTGTATGATGCCTTCAAAGATATCTATTATGTCTTAAATTTGATTTTATATCGATTAACATTGTTGTGGAGCACACACGCACTATATCGGTGATAATGATCTAAGATTTGATGATTGATTGGGAAATTCTTGATTTGTTTTAATATGATGTATTATCATGTTTACTTGATTTCTCTAAGTAGGTTGAATAGACTTGTTTACGTCATTCTTTGTTGGATTAAGTAGGCATATAGATTAGTTTCATTACATTGCATTGCATAACATTTTTGTGTTTTTGCTTGAGGACAAACAAAGATTTAAGTTTGGGGTATTTGATGAGTGAGTTTTATACCCATGAATTGGATACATTCGGGCTTAATTTATTGTTGTTCTTAAGTCTTTTAGGATGTTTTTATGTGTTTGTGTCTATTCATGCATGTTTTATGTTATTTTATAGGAATTGGGACAAAAGTTACATGGATCGATGTTTGGGGTGGCTAGATTAGCGTTTTCGACTTGCCATTTACACAGCAACCACTTGAGCCAATTTGACTATAGCTCTGACATTATTTCGACAAACTTCAAGAATGAAAGTTGTAGATCTACTTCTCCTCTTTCCGGAACATCTTGAATCATCAAAATCGGAGTGAGGACGAAGAAGTTATGGCCATTTTCCCAAAGGGCGTCGGATAGAAAATGTCAGATTTTGGGCGGCGCAGGGGCGCGATTTTTAGTGTATTTTACTGGTGCTGAGGGGCGCTAGGGGCGGAACTCGGTGCGCCGTTGCCCAGTATTTGAGGTCTTTGAGGGGAAGGGTTTAGTGCGGCTGGGGCAGCGTTTTTGGTAATTTTGACACCTTTTTGACTCCAAATAGGATTGGGGTTGTTCAAAACTAAAAATTGTACTTGTAACCTATAAATACATGATGTAAGGCATAAAATAAAGGGAGATTACATAGCTTAGCCTAGATTAAACACTCCTTTAGATTAGAAAATAACCCTAGTTCTTATTAGTTTTGGAGATTGAAGCAACTTGGAGACCATTGAAGATCGAGAAGCAGAAAGCGAGAGGGGAGCATCAGATTTCTTGACAGCAGATTCTATTCTCTTCTCTCATCTTACTTTTATCTTTTGATGTCTATTCGGTTGTGGATTCTTGGTTTTAATTCATTAATTATGAACTAACTCTTTTTTGAGATTTCAATTGAACTTTTTATGGCTATGAATTAGTTATTCATTATATTCTAATTATTTATGTTAAAGTGAGTTGTTTATCTTGTCTTTGCTTATTGATTAATTATTTGATCGATAATTACTTTGTTACTCTAGAAGGAATTGGAAGAGGAATTCTAGGGTTAGAAGCTGGGCATGATATCATGTGACTTAGTTATTTTTTGCAGTGAATAATTAGGTTTGTGAATAGAATGGAAATATCTTTTCATGGCATGTAACACATAAGGAATTGGGATTATGTGAGTTTAATTCAATTGTTTTGCATAGGAATATAGCAAAATTAATCTGGATTAAATAAAGGCAATTGATCACTTGGAAAAGGGCTTTTGGCATTTGAGAATTCACATTAACAATTGATAGACATAATAATTGGGATAATTGGATAATTGATTTATAGTTCATAATTGGGGATATTGGAGTCTTAATCCTTATTTTACGAATTCAATCAAATCTTAGTTTTGTTTATTTGCTTTCTTTTAGACTAATCTCTTTTAATTGTTTAATTTAGTTTTCTTAATTAGAAAAAATTTCACAATTTGTTTAGATTGTTTAAATAAAATTGATTTGGTTAAGAGTTAGTACTTGGTAATTTTTATTAAATAATTCCTCATATGATATGGGAGCGATACTCTACTTTCACTTTATTACTTGTTTGTTCATAGTGTATACTTGCGTATTCATTGATCAATGAAATCGATCTACAACCGTTAAAATTTGGATATAAAATAAAACAAAATCAGCGACTTTTAGGTTTACAATACTGCAAGGCTTCTCCAAACAATTGATACTCTCGTGGCCGCGAGACTTGCAAGAGGGTTTGTATGTTTTGGCCGGTCTCGCCGCGTGTGCTGCAAGGCTCCCTAGGCTTGTCCTTCTCACGGCCGCGTAACTTGCAGAGGTTGTCCTGGTTTTGTTGGGACCTCGCGTAGCTTTCCAAGCTATCTTTTTCGTCTTTGTGATGGCAGCTTGCAATTGATGTCTTCTGATTCAGCTCCTTAGCTTGGTTCTGCAATGTTGTCTTTGCCATCGACTTGTCCTATGTTTATCCATGCTTGTCCATCCATGCTCCACTCACTCCTATGCACATCCTATCTTTTGCTTCGCCTTACGCTTTCGTTAGCCTCGTGCCCGATATCACCACCAAATTAAGCTAATTCCTGCACTTATTCACCAAAAGGAGTTTTAAGTATGCGAAATGCAATTTAACATAAAATGCAACTAAAACAGACTAAAATGTACTTGAGATGGGCATAGTTCGCATGAATTGGTACTCCATAAGTAGGTAAAAATCCTACTTATCAATTACCATGGATTTCGTTACGGGTCTTCCCACGGTTTCTCAAGGTATGAATGTTATTTGGGTTATTGTTGATAGATTAATCAAGTCTACTCATTTCTTTCTGATACGGAAGACTTATTCCCTTGAACGTCTTGCTAGTATGTACGTGAATGAGATTATGAGGTTACATGGCATGCCAGTATCCATAGTTTCGGATCGTGACCCCAGATTCACTTCAAGATTTTGGGTTAGCTTGGAAAAAGCTATGGGCACGGATTTACGATTCAGTTTGGCATACCATCCTCAAACAGACGGACAATCAGAGAGGATTATTCAAACTCTTGAAGATCTATTAAGACTCTGTGTCTTAGACTTCAAAGGGAGTTGGGATAATTATTTATCATTGGTGGAATTCTCTTACAACAACAGTTATCAGGCAAGTATAGGTGTGGCTCCATTTGAAGCATTATATGGACGAAAGTGTCGCTCTCTAATATGTTGGGATGAGGTGGGTGAAGCAACATTCTTGGGACCCGATTTGGTACGTATGACTACGAAAAAGATCCAAATGATTCGACAATGTATACAAACGGCATAGGATCGACAAAAGAGTTATGCGGATCTTCATCGAAAGGACGTGGAATTTAGTATTGGAGATCATGTATTGTTGCGTGTCACTCCATGGAAAGGAGTTACAAGATTTGGAAAAAGAGGAAAACTCAATCCACGATTTATTGGTCCATTTCAGATTCTTGACCGAGTAGGAAATGTGGCCTATAGACTCGCGTTACCTCCAAGTATGTCTCGTGTTCATAATGTTTTTCATATATTTGTGCTTCATAAATATGTGAAAGACCCGAACCACGTTATTGAGATAGAACCGGACGAGATAGCTGAAGACTTAACGTATGAGGAGGTACCTGTCAAGATCTTGGATAGGAAAGAGCATGTCCTACGCACAAAGGTTATACCATAAGTTAAAGTTTTATGGAGGAACCATGCTATTGAGGAAATGACCTGGGAGTTGGAAACAAAAATGAAAGTGAGGTACCCTCACCTTTCGAAACACCAGGTACGTACGTCAATTTCGAGGATGAAATTTCATAAGGAGGGGAGGTAGTAAGACCCCAACTTATTATTAATGAAATTAAATTTCCTCTATTTATTATTTTGAAATAGTAAGGGTTAATTTGATTAATATGATTAGTTATGGGTAAAATGCGCAAATATTTCAAATAAGTAAGTGGTTATAAAATATTTATTGTTGTCGGGGAATATTCGTTTGGTCGTGGAATATTCTCTCGCTTTGTCGGGGAATATTCGTATTTACAAGAAACCTTGTGTGGGCCCCATAACTGAAAGCGAATGGATGAAGAAAACGAAAAGTATAAGTTGTTTATTAATAATCTTGGAGTAGTTGTTACCGTTATCTTTGTTGGAATAACCAGGTGGTTAAAACACGAGAATCTGCGCGTTGTTCAGACAAAGAAGACACACAAGATTGCACCAATTATTGATTCTTACGTAAGAAGGCACTACTCAATAATTATTACAAGTAATTACTTGCTCAATATTTTATTTTATTGATTCAATAATTGCTACGTTGATATTTTATATTATTGTTGTTTCAATAATTGTCACTACACGTATTTTCTATTATCTGAGACAATAATTCATATTATCGAATAATATTATTAGATAACATTATTGGCAATGTCTAGAAAGTTCGTCTAAGGAGAGGTTTGGTCACCTAATTGCGCGCCGCCAAGAAGGAGAAATCCTTATTGGAAAGCCCCCTTCTTTCCGGAACCGCTGCTGGTCACAATAATATTGTGATTCTGTAATATTATTTGTGAATAATTAATTATTGATTTATATGGTGAGGAAAATATTCATTTTATGTGGATATAGATGGAGTCATTTATTATGAATTATTGAAGTTCCGAAGTTCCGAAATAATTGATTTTTGGAAGTTTTAATTATTTTTTTAAGAAAAACGTTTTTTACATTTTTAGGCCTCATTAAACATGTGTTTAGTTGCTGAATTCAAATTCTTGGTTTGTGTAGGAAATTTATATAAATATATTATTATTTTATTAAATTTTCTGCTTTGGTGTTCTAAGCATTTTCCTATAAATAGGGTGTTTATGTTAGAATTGAAAATCACACCAGAAACTAAAGTTTTCTCTCTCTTTCTCTCTCTATATTATCGAGCGTATTCTTGTGAGTATTTTGATACCTTGAGTGTTACTATCTCTGGCATGCGAGTTCTCTTCAAGACTATATTCAAAGATTCTAGTCGTAAGTCGCCTTTTTCGAGGTAAGGATGTTATTTTCTTCTTAAATGATATTACTTTCTTCAATATCATTATGTCGAAATATTGGTTTGAACTTTTATCAAATTTGGAACTTTTTTGTGTTGGGGTTACTATTCACGTATATGACATTATTCACGATATCTTAACACTATTCACTTAATACAAAGACTATTCAATTAGAAAAATGAAATTTTCTTCTTTTGTCCAAAATATCTATTATGGATACTAGCTTTGATTGTATCCATGTTTTAATCATTCTTGAATTTTACTCTACTATGATTATTTATGAGGTATTTTTGGACATGGATAAACCGAAATACGAATCCTTAATATTTATTATTTTGTTTCACTGGATTCGTTTCCTTTAAAATATTTTTCATCATCCTCAGTCCTAAATGATGATATTACTGAATATCTTTGGCCTGTAGTGCAAAGATGAATGATTTCTGATGAATATCTTTGGCCCGTAGTGCAAAGATGAACAGGTATTTAGATGAACATGACCAATTGATGAATATCTTTGGCCTGTAGTGTAAAGATGAATATTTGATTCCAGATATATATTGATTGATGTTACAAGTATAAAATATCGACGATGAACTTTTAAATTCATATATAGAAGATAGTAGATTTCATTCTCTACTTCACTCTTCTAATGAATTATTATTTTCGCTGCAAATATTGATTTAAAACTGGTTGTCTATTGTATTCTATTAGATTTTTTCCTGTTGAGGACTAACGATAAATTGTTATATGTTATCTTAGTCATAATGTTCTTTATTGGGCTAGTTGAGCTCATCCTTTTCTTTTTTGTTCCATTTTTCTTCTCAGGAGGCGAGAATGTAGCGAGTACTAGTTGGGGTATGGAATGAAGGTTCTAGAAAGTCATTTTAGTAGTCCTCACCATTTTTATAAAATAATGTATCAATAATTGTAATGAGGACTTATTTGGGTATGAATATTGTCTAGATGGCAATATTTGTATTTAAACTCACAATTTTATGTTGTATTAATAAAGTTGTAGTTATTTCTGTACCATGTATTTTGACGACTCAGAATGGGTGTTGTATACCTATTTTGGGGGCGTCACATTTATTTAGCAAGTTCCCAAAATTCTTACTCCTTTACTTGAGCAAGTATCTGAACATTTTGCATTGCAAGTTTTCTAACTTACACAACTTTGAGTTTGTGGGAGTTTCATATCCTACTAATATTGTATTGAGCAGGTTATTGTTGAATTGAAAGTTATTCATTTAAGCTTGAATCTTATTTCCAAGCATGCTATTAAGTGGTTTAATTACTTTACAATTATCCCACATCGATATTATTGATATTCGCACTTAGTGCACTTGAGTTCATACAGTTTTGGACTTGTACATCATTGAAAGTTCAATAATTCTTGAACTATGTTAGATAGAGTCTGAACCTTTGTTCGGTCAGACAAACGTATGATGTTTTATAAAAGCTATCCAAACCAATTGATGGTAAGGATTCTTAGACCGAAAAGAACACCCCTTTCTATGATAGGGGAGTACCAGGTATCTAATATAAGATACAAAGAGAAGATTTAAATGTTATGCATATACATGGTGTACGCAAGGCTGATCCCCTCAAGTACTTATTCTGTAGCCAGTAACCAAAGGTTCAATTAGCTATTGATACCATTGGAGTGTTATAGTTCAAAGTCTACTTAACTAGTAGTTATTCTAAAAGCAATCATTATCTTTGCTTCTAATATTCATATTGTCGAATCCTTCATATATTCATATTGTTGAATTCATTGTTAGATATTTTCCATTCATCATGATATATCCTTATTGTTGTATTTAAACTTGTTGAGCAAACTTGTTGCTCATCCTTGCTATATCATGAATTATATTGCAGCTAAGCCCGAGACCTCAGGAAAGGACAAGGGTAAAGGAAAGATGTAGGATAGTCGCCAGGAGCAGACTTTGCTATATGCCTAGTTTAAATTATTGTTATGTAATGTGAACCCTAATTATTATTTTAGGGTATGTTTGTAAGATTGTATTAAGGTTATCGAATCTTGAGACTACTAACACCTTTTAAATGAACGACATACGTTTATTATTTTCCGCATTTTAGTTATCGTATGTTGTTTAGAGGTGGATGTTTGTATTTTATCATGATGATTGAACCAGGGTCAGAGGACCCGGATTCGGGGGCGTCACAGGTTGGTATCAAAGCCTAGGTTATAAACGTTAGGAATGCGAAACCTAGGTTATGACCTTAGTAAGAAAACTCAAGAAGTGTACGTAAGTGATGGGATGAGGAAATCCATCGAGTTTTATTGTGATATTGAAGTGGTTTATTTAAATCAAAAATGATTGATAGACGTCTTAAACTTCTTAATGCTAACATGGATAGCATATCACATAAAGCCTAATTGTTTCTTCCTTTCCTCAGATCATGTCGCCTAGGAGACTTCAGCGGAATCAGAGGGAGGAAGGATCCGTTAACAATGTTGGAGGGGAAAATGTTGATCCAATGCAGAACTTCGTTAACCTGTTAACTGAGGCAATGCAAAATAGACCCTGCTTGAATAACAGGCGGCCGAGAGACAACACTTGGCTAGCTTTAAGGACTTTAAACTGGTAGGACCCCCGGAGTTCCGAGGAACCTTGGACCCAATTGAAGCCCAGACATGGATAGAAGAAATGGAGAAGGTGTTTGAGGTCGCACGAGTGGCCGAAGCACAGAAGATGAGTTTTGCCACTTTCATGATGAAGGGCGAAGCTAATTATTAGTGGAAAGCCAAAAAGGGGCGAACAGACGAAGGAGTTATTCCTTGGGATAGATTTAAGGAGCTATTCGTTGAGAATTACTTCTCAAAGAATACGCAACAGGATATGGAAGTTAAGTTTCTGGAACTAAAGCAAGGTAGTATGTCTGTCGTAGAGTACGCGGCAAGATTTAACGAGTTGGCCCGATTCGCGTCACAACAAGTTGACACAGAGGCTAGGAAGACAAGGAGGTTCGAATTAGGACTAAAACCATGGGTGCAGAAAGCAGTGGCTATATTAAAGATTAAGACTTACTCTGATATTTTGGAAAGGGCTATCATTGCTGAAAGAGGCAATGAAGCCATCGCTCGATTCAAACAAGAGAAGAAGACCGGTCAGGATGGGCAGAAAGGGGGAAGCAGCGGAGGCAGCAACCCCAACAAGCGTAAATGGACGAAGAGCCAATCCTCTGGAGGCCATAAGTCTGGAGGGGAGGCTAAGAAAAGTATGAAGTGCAACAACTGTGGGAGGAGTCACTTGGGGGAGTGTATGAAGGGAAAGAGTGTTTGTTATCGTTGTGGACAATCGGGACACATGGCTCTTCAGTGTCCGAATAAGCAGAAGGGAGGATGTTTCTTGTGTAGAGCCACGGACCACCAAATCAAGGACTGCCCGAAGAAAAATGGCGATGCAGCTAGCGGCAACCGCAACAACAACAACGGGCTAAACATTGGAGGGCCAGCCAGTCAAGCCAATAGACCAACCGCACGAACGTTCAACATGACTGTACAGGATGCGGTGGAGTCTAAGGACATGGTGTCAGGTATCATTCTGATCAATGATATAGATGCATACATGTTATTTGATTCGGGTGCTACCTGCTCTTTTGTTTTCGAAGAATTTGTTAAACAGTTAGACTTACCCCGTGAGAGATTAGTACACCCTATGAACGTAGAAGTAGTGAACAAGGAAATTATTCCCGCAGAATACATTCATAAGAATTGTTATGACGAATTGCGAGGATTTAAGCTCAAAGTTGATTTGATACTGATTCATTTGGGGGAGTTCGATGTAATCCTTGGAATGGATTGGTTATCGGTTCACGGAGCAGTTATAGATTGTAAGAAGAAGTGTGTACACCTTAAGACTCCGAATAAATTAAAGGTGGAATTTTATGGTAGTAAATCGCCGAGACAATCTCATTGTCTGACAATGGTGCAAGCTCAGAGATTTCTTAGGAAGGGTTATATAGGTTATTTGGCTCACGTAATTGATACTCGACGAGTCGAGGGTGAACTGAGTCAGATACCTATTGTAAGGGATTTCGTTGATTTCTTCCCAGATGAGATTCCGGGATTGCCACCAGATAGAGAGATGGAGTTTGTCATTAAGTTGGCACAGGGACAGCACCGGTATACAAAGCGCCGTATCGTATGGCACCGGTAGATATGAAAGAACTAATGGTTCAATTATAAGAGTTATTAGATAAGGGATATATTCGACCGAGCGTATCACCGTGGGGAGCATCAGTCTTATTCGTAAAGAAGAAAGATGGGTCGCTAAGACTTTGTATCGACTACTGAGAGTTGAACAAGGTCACCAGTAAGAATAAGTACCCATTGCCCAGGATAGACGATTTGTTTGATCAGTTGAAGGGGGCAAAGTACTTTTCAAAGATTGACTTTAGAACCAGTTATCACCAACTGAAAGTGAGGCCGGAATACATTCCAAAGATATCATTCAGAACTCGGTATGGACACTTTGAGTTTCTAGTAATGTCATTTGGATTGACGAATGCGCCAGCAGCATTTATGGATTTGATGAACAGATTGTTCAAACAGTATTTGGATAAGTTTGTTGTCGTATTCATAGATGACATCCTATTGTATTCAGAGACGGAGGAAGAACACGCCGGAGCATCTTCAGATAGTGTTGGAGACATTAAGGAGGGAGAAGTTGTATGCAAAATTCTCCAAGTGTGAGTTTTGGTTGCAAGGAGTGCAATTTTTAGGGCACATTATCGACAAGAATGGTGTTTCAATGGATCCAGCGAAGGTAGAAGTGGTTATCAATTGGGAGCAGCCGAAGACGCCGACAGAAATTTGGAGTTTCTTAGGATTGGTGGGATACTATCGAAGATTTGTTCGGAATTTTTCAAAATTAGCATCACCGTTGACCAATCTTACCAGAAAATCAGTTAAGTTAGTTTGGTCAGAGAAGTGTGAAGAGAGTTTCCTAGAATTGAAGAAGAGGCTTAGTCAAGCACCTGTGTTGGCCTTACCAGACAATACGGGAGGGTTTATAGTGTATAGTGATGCGTCACACAAGGGTCTTGGTTATGTACTAATGCAACACGACAGGGTCATTGCGTACGTGTCACGTCAACTGATGGATTACGAGAAGGGATATCCGACTCATGACCTGGAGTTAGCAGCAGTAGTTTTCACCTTAAAGATCTGGAGGCATTATTTGTATGGCGAGAAGTGTGAGATATATATAGATCACAAGAGTCTGAAGTATATCTTCACGCAGAGAGAGTTAAACATGAGGCAGTGTCGATGGTTAGAATTGATCAAAGATTATGATTGTTAGATTATATACCATCTTTTTCCCAGATTTACCCCATTTCGCTAAAACAGTCATAACACTTTCGTTTTAAAATATTTTTAGGCGATTCTTGAGCCCACGCGAATCTAACTTTCGGGACTACAACTCTTCCCTACTGATGTTTTTCCAGATTCCGAACATATCAATCCAGAAATTCTGTTCAAGTGGACTGCACCGCACTTGTTGGACAGTTTTGACACTACTACTTTGAAATGTCATAACTCTCTCCTCCGATGTCGGATTTAGTCCGTTCCAGAGTCTATGGAAAGCTTATTGAGTGTACTATAACATACCAAAAGCCTAGAATTTTCTGAACATCCTAGCGAATCCCGAATTTTCCTTTTTAGGTCAGCAGTTTACTAGTTTTCACACTTTAGAAAATTAGTTTTCTTTCATTTCCTTGTTTAAGCTTTTCACTATGAAAAATGGTTAGATCTACTCATAAAAAACACTAGAACTTGCAGATCTATGGTTTTAGAGTTCAAGAAATATAGATCTTTATTTTGACAAAAACCATCACAATAAATCATATTAACTAACTAGAGTTTTGAAATAGGAGAACTTTTAAACCTTTTGTTTTGATGACTTTTCTTCCTCTCCTTCCAAGAGTGATTATGGAGCTTGGAGGCATGGAAACTTCTCTTCCTTCTTCCCTCAAGGGGCTGTCGAACCAACACTATCCTCTCTCTTTCTATTTTATTTTCTTAACTTTTAGGAATGAAGTAAAAGTTTTAATGTGGAATGAATAGGGAGGTATTTATAGAACTATAATATGTATACTTACAATATATACATATATGCAATATCTTCCCACAATCTCCCATCTTCTCTCTCTTGTTTTATTTTTTGCTAGATTTGCTTTCTCTCTCTAATCTTTCATATTTACCAAATATTTTCTCTCTCTTTCCTATCCTAGAAGATATGCAAGGTGTCAAAGAAATTTAATTAGCATGTGATACTACTCCCTCCTTGACCGAGTGCACTCCTCCTTTGCCCAATCTTGTTTTTTTTAGTATTTGATAATTTACTTGCTACATTTGACTTAATAATTAAATAATTAATTCAACTATTCTTTTAATACTTTTGTTAAGTAATTTAATTACTCAACCTTAGTAACTTAATTACTTAATCAAATAAGTTAATATATAAATCTCCTTAAACTATTTTACCCTCATGAAATCATAAAATTTAAATATCCCATCTTTAATATATAATTTATATGAAACATAATATAACTTACTTAAATTACATATTTATTTTATAATTACAAAATAAATATGTTACACATAATTTCTTATGCAAATACAATTATTTGCATACCAAAGATATTATAATATAATAACCTTACCTCATTAACATAAATTCAATGAAGAATTTATTTACTTAGTTAAAATATTAAGATAAATATAATACATTTTCTTTATTAAATTAATTTCAGTATAAGAATTCATTCTAATACTCTTGCGTAAAAGTATCTATAAATATTATATGCTTAACTCGCCTCTATTTTGCTTCATTATGCAAATTGATCCCAACAATTTTATTTTCCCCACATAATAAAATATATATATATATATATATATATATATATATATATATATATATATATATATATTATTCCTTGACGCCAATTACCAATAACACGAAACATGCACACGTCACATATAGAAAATAATTAATAGTTTTATTTTCTCAAATTATAAATTGTTTATATAAATTTATTTACTTATAGCAAATAAAATTTAATATTTTTATCATATTACGTCTACATACACGTTTTTCATAAATCATAAAATAATTTATATACTCGTAAATTATTAAAATTCTTCATGTAATTTTGAAATCCTTAAAATTTCATTACGTAAGCCTCATCAATTTCATACACTTATTTTACATGCTCAGGTTCTAACGGTGAACCTTAAATCAATCAATTATGATTTTAAAAATTTGTAAATTCTCGGGTTGTCACATTCACCCCTTCTTCTAAGAATTTCTTCCCCGAAATTTACCTTGCACGTTACTCCTTATACCATGCACCATACACCATACACTATTCATACACATCATTACATGCTACCCAATACACCACTCATAAGAGTAAAAGTTTTCAAATTGTGCTGAGGGGTCATATAGACCATGAACACATAGTTTTAACGGTATTCATACCGTAAAATAATACATTACTTGGTATGTTTACAATCATAAAGAAGGTAAACTAGCGTCGCTAGTACTTTAGGTGATTAGCCTATCGTACTCTTACGTCATGCATAATGTATTAATCATGTCTAGTGAATATTTACGCTACCCGGTTGGATTATTTATCCAAACAACATAGTTCACCTCAGTCTTATCATATGATTCCGCACCAAAACAATTTGGTTCGAGAAATTTCTTTCAATGAACACTTAGAGTTTTCATAAACATTAGTCTAGCTGAATCGAATAGCATAGACTCATATCAATAATTCAATTCAATTGAATTATTTAGGTGCAGCCAAACCCCGTTGGCTAATTAAAATTTTGAAAATATTTTCGAGAATGACGTCATGTTGTCGTACTGTATTAACAGTCCGTTTAAGGATGCCGTCATTAAATGACTTTATCATAACACATCATACAAAAATGGAACAATGATTTTCAGATCGAATTCACACTAAGTATTCCTATGTTTACAACTCCATCAACTTTTTATCATCTCTGCACCAGGTTACGTGGTACATGAGTGATAAATAAACTAAATTTTGATATTTCAAATCATTTGCGTCTAGCTGAAATGAGTAGCATATACTATAATTTAAACCATTTCAAAAATGATTACGAGTCTACATATTTTTTTCAAAAGCACATAGTGCGTATTTAGCTTGATGTCAAAATTTTGAAGTCTAGCATAGCTAGGAGTTTCGGAAAACTTATGTCTCCACTAATAATCATTTGCTTAACAATCTATCATTCTATAATCTTTAATACTGTTTGCACATAGTTCTACCCAGTTAAGTCAAACCACACTTATGAGTTCATTTACTTGCCACAATCATATGAGTTCAAGAACTTGTCCTAGTCAGACCTTTGGCGTCCATTCGCTGAGGGATTCATAAACATTTCATATAACTATGAATCAAGAATGTCACATAAGTATGAGTTTTAAGAACTTGTACTTAACCTTATATTCTCTACCTATAACCTATCTATCTGTTATACACATGAGAAAGGAATCACCATCTTAACATGCATATAGAAAATAGCGCGACACAAACATTTCAATGATTATCATTGCCAGAATTAAGTAGTTTTTACACCAAGTACAATTCCCCGCCCACACAAGGAATCATACAACTCAGCTGCTGACACGAGTCCTCAATTGAAATCCCCACCTAATCCTAACTCCCTTCTCAATACAAATTTCATTCAACTCGTATTCATAATCCTTTCCTGAATCTGTACCAATTCATAGTACAAGCGACACTCAAAGAATCTTCTTTGTAAACTTTTCAATCATTCGCTTGATCCTTCTCCATACTATAACCTTATCAGATCGCGGGGTGATCTCATCGTATATATTACGATTCATTTCAATATCCTGATCATTTTGTTTTACGATCTCCTATCACTGTACTTTTAGTCTTTTAGACTCTATCTATTCACCACTACTGTTCAACTTTATTATCAGAGTTAGGAAACTCCGTATCTTTACAACTCGCCGAGATTCACCACTACTGTTCAACTTTATTATCAGAGTTAGGAAACTCCGTATCTTTACAACTCGCCGAGATTCATCTTTGAATCATACCGACCAACTAACTCTATGTGAGTTAGATCTTATCCTAATCACTGCGGTTATTAGTCTCAGGTATTCCTGAAAGTAGTATGCATACAAGCCAATCATGTATGATGATAAAGCATATACTTTGTAATCAATCTTATTTATTTATTAAAGGCATTTATTATCTATATGGTGCTGTTTTAAATGTGATAAACCCATAGTTTTAAGCAATGCTTTTAGAATCATGATGAGATCATGATAATGAGATCTAAATTCTTAGATAGCTTAAAACTAAAATGTCCCAATCAATGGATTACTAAAAAGGGGATTAGTGAATCCGGATAGGTTGGTACGTACGTTGCTTGCTCATTAGATGAGGATGATTGATCTCATGATCATTTGTGTGGAGACACTAAAGCAAGTATGTAGGTGCTTATTAAAGAATAAGTTCACTAAACGTGACTCGCTAAGGAATACCTAATGTAGTTTTACTTGTCTGTCAATAGAAATTCCTGTAGTGATAGTAGTACAAATGATCCTTAGACTTGAGATCATCATAGTATCTTATATATAATGAATTACACTTTGACTTATTCCTTAAGACTCTTAGAGTATATCAAAGGCTATGCTTGGGTGTAATAAGTTATATATGAAGATAATGAATGATCAATAAAGAATCTACCACTTCTAGTAAAAGAAGATAAATGTCCTATGTGATTCGATAAATGATAACCCAGGAATCCTTGGCCAAGGTGGAATAAAATTAGAAAGTAGTTTCTAATTTGCATTCATTAGGAGTTGTGCATTTAGGAATCGAAATACATATAATTAAATAAAAGAAGACTTGACAGTAATTCCATGTCTTATATTTAATTGGGACATTGTATGGTAGAAGGATTGAATTGTACGGAAACTATTAACTCAAAGGTTCTTTTATGATTAATGTTGAAATCTATATTATCTAGAAAGTCGTTGATCGCTAGGGAGGCTTATCCCTATTGTAGAATAAATATTATTTATTTAAATTAATTAATTATTTTATTTATTTATTTAAATAAGATTAGAATTGTTCTAATTGATTTATTCACAACCGGTTTAATATGGAGAACCTAAAGGGTCACACCATAAAAGGAAGAATAATTATTTAAGAAGTTAATGGCATAATCGTAATAATATGTTAAGTATATTTAATTTAATCTATGGTGATAGAATAAATTAAATAGCTTAATATTTATTATTTAATATTTTAGAAATATTAAATATAAATTAATAAGAGAAGTCTTATTAATATTATTACAATTATTATTATTTTAATTTCTAAAATGGTTTAGGAATTAATTTAATATAAGTACTCTCATTTATTCCTAATAGGATTATGAGAGAAAATTAGTTAAAGGAGTTTAATTAATTATCCCTAATAAGATTAGGGAGCCCATTTAATTAAAAGAGTTTAATTAAATAAATAATACCTTATTTTAATTAAAATAGGGTTACCTGATATATTTATAAGAGGAGTCTTATATCAGATATCAAAATATACGTAATTCCAATTGTTGGAGAGTACGCCCCCTTTTTCTATAGAGATAAGAAAAACTAGGGTTTGAGCCAATACACCCTTCTTCTTGAAAATTGTTCTTTCTTGGTGGATCACCTCTAGAGGCCATACACTTGGGTGGCTTACATTGATCAAAGGAAATAATCTACCCGGAGATTCAAGGAGATCGCGGAGAAGTAGGAGTTGAACTCGTACCGTGGAAGCCTCGTATCTACAAGGGTATGATTACATAACTTCTTGTTCTTCGTTTTAATTAATAATATGCATAAAGGATGATCCGGGTAATTGGTTTGTGAAAAATTTTAAAATCTGATTTTATTATGCTTCCACTATTTTTGCAATTTGATTGCTACTTTGATTTTCACAAAACCTATCAATTCCTACCTAAGGTTCATAACCAACAGCTTTGATACCAACTGTGAGAGCCCCAAATCTGGGTCCCAAATCACCACGGATCTGGTACAATCATTCTATAACTATTGCGGAAGATATAAACATAAATTGTTTATACAATAAACTTTACACACTATTCCCCAAGGTCGAGTAACCTTAACTTAATACACAATTCATAACTTATTTAACTTACAATAACATTAATATACAATATTTATACAAATTTAGCTGCACACATATACTAAAGTTGGAACTGTCTTTGACCTTTCCTTATATCCGACGTATTCGTCTTAATCTGCAATATTTTATCATGATATAGCAAGGGTGAGCATAAGATTGCCCAACATGTTTAAGTTCAATAATTTAATAATATATCATGATTAAAAGAGTCTAAATAATAAGCTGGTTATAATTCAACAATATAATTGTGAACTACCAGGAACAAACTTTTGACTGAACAAGTATTGAACATGAACAAATATATCTGAACCGAATGGTAATGAAGGTGATCAGCCTTTCATACCTGACTTATACATGCAATATGTACAGAGTACAATTCTACATGGCAATCATCAATGATTAACCATAAGCATATCCGAATGAAACAACTCTTAGTAGAGTTAAGTAAAACTTGCATGTTTCGTTGATTATCGCTACGCATTATAATAGGCTTTGTCTGATCGAAGACCTAATATATAAATAATATCGATTGCTAAGTTAGAATAATATCATCACAATATAATACTATTATATATATACATAGAATAACTTAAACACATAACACATAACCCTATCAGTCTATAACACACATAAAACTTAACATCAAGTCAGACTATTTAAGTCTGAGTTGAATTCGACAAAATTCTAACATCCTGACGGTCTAGTCGGACAATATTTCGAGTTTAAGTTCAATTAAACTCCGCCTAACACTTAAAAGTCATCTTAGATAATTTATTTATTAGTTAAAACATTTTTCAATATCTCATAAAAAAAATTCAAATAATTTAATAGTATTTATTTCATTATCTAATATTATTAATCATTTAATAATATTTTAATTATTTTTAATAATATTCAAATCACTTATTAATATAAATAATAAAGATCTCATACATTTTAAGATGTAAATATTTTATGTCATGGAGCTTAAACTATTTATATTCTATTTCAGAAATATCTTTTACCTTTACTCGCAATTTCGAAGTTAAACACAGGTACCGCATAGCTTTTATACTAAAACTCAATTTACTATAATATTTCTTTAATTTAAATAATTTTATATTTTTTGTCCATTCATGAGTCAACACAGTACCGTTTCTTCTCATATATACATATTTTTATTCGCTAGCACATTCGCATTATTTTTTCGTTTTATAATTATTAGCATTTATATATATATATATATATATATATATATATATATATATATATATATATATATATATCGTTACTTAAATCTCAAACTTGATCAAAACCGCTTTTTTGAGCCTCTAAACCTCAAAATATCATTTTTATGATTAATACAATTTTTCAAAGGTTTCACGTTCTTCGTTGCACCACAAAATAATTTCATAAGCAACTATAGATTTTATTTCGCTTAAGTATGTAATTTATATTTATTACATATTTTTATTTATTTATTTATACCTGAAAAGAAGTTTCTCGGCGTAAAATATTATTTATAGTCAAATCTCGCCCCGTAGGACTTTATTAGATTTATTAATACTTTTTTTTGCCGGAACGCGATTCGGAACGTCGAACGTCAAAGTCGCTCGACGCGCCGACGCTCGGCGTTCGTTCAAATTTTAGTTCTGACATGCATGTTCGCTTATTTTTAATTTTCAAACCACAAGTCCTATAACAGTAAATTTTTGGGCATGTTATAGATCTTATGTCATATTATTTTAGAAAAATTTCTAACCTCGAAAACCAATTACGGAAATCAATCAAAACATCGAGCAAAAAGCATGTCAGTAATTTGTCGGTAGAATGTGGTCTAAGACGCTTAGCGACGCACGACGACCTTCTTTGCTCAAATGTGTACTTCTGCATTGCTATGTTGTTGCCGTTCTTAGAACTAGCTACTTCGCGAATTTCTCACGCATTACTCGTAACTCCGATTAATCTGATTTTCGGATATGTTATACACGGCATACCAAAGAAGTTTTAAAAAATATCACAGAGCAATTTCGGACCTCTTAGGCAGCCTAAAACAGGTCCCAAAAATGTCCACTCGCAACAGTTTTCATCTTTTTCCATGATTTACCCTCTTTCGCTAAAACAGTCATAACTCTTTCGTTTTAAAACATTCTTAGGCGATTCTTGAGCCCACGCGAAGCTAACTTCTGGGACTACAACTCTTCCCTACTAATGTTTTTCCAGATTCCAAACATATCAGCCCAGAAATTCCGTTCAAGTGGACTGCACCGCACTTGTTGGACAGTTTTGACACTACTACTTTGAAATGTCATAACTCTCTCCTCCGATGTCGGATTTAGTCCGTTCCAGAGTCTATGGAAAGCTTATTGAGTGTACTATAACATACCAAAAGCCCAGAACTTTTTGAACATCCTAGATAATCCCGAATTTGTTTTTTAGGTCAGCAGTTTAATAGTTTTCACACTTTAGAAAATTAGTTTTCTTTCCTTTCCTTGTTTAAGCTTTTCACTACGAAAAATGGTTAGATCTACTCATAAAACACACTAGAACTTGCAGATCTATGGTTTTAGAGTTCAAGAAATATAGATCTTTATTTTGACAAAAACCATCACAATAAATCATATTAACTAACTAGAGTTTTGAAATAGGAGAACTTTTAAACCTTTTGTTTTGATGACTTTTCTTCCTCTCCTTCCAAGAGTGATTATGGAGCTTGGAGGCATGGAAACTTCTCTTCCTTCTTCCCTCAAGGGGCTGTCGAACCAACACTATCCTCTCTCTTTCTATTTTATTTTCTTAGCTTTTAGGAATGAAGTAAAAGTTTTAATGTGGAATGAATAGGGAGGTATTTATAGAACTATAATATGTATACTTACAATATATACATATATGCAATATCTTCCCACAATCTCCCATATTCTCTCTCTTGTTTTATTTTTTGCTAGATTTGCTTTCTCTCTCTAATCTTTCATATTTACCAAATATTTTCTCTTTCTCTTTCATATCCTAGAAGATATGCAAGGTGTCAAAGAAATTTAATTAGCATGTGATACTACTCCCTCCTTGACCGAGTGCACTCCTCCTTTGCCCAATCTTGGTTTTTTTTAGTATTTGATAATTTACTTGCTACATTTGACTTAATAATTAATTCAACTATTCTTTTAATACTTTTGTTAAGTAATTTAATTACTCAACCTTAGTAACTTAATTACTTAATCAAATAAGTTAATATATAAATCTCCTTAAACTATTTTACCCTCATGAAATCATATAATTTAAATATCCCATCTTTAATATATAATTTATATGAAACATAACATAACTTATTTAAATTACATATTTATTTTATAATTACAAAAATAAATATGTTATACATAATTTCTTATGCAAATATAATTATTTACATACCCAATATATTATAATATAATAACCTTACCTCATTAACATAAATTCAATGGAGAATTTATTTACTTAGTTAAAATATTAAGATAAATATAATACATTTTCTTTATTAAATTAATTTCGTATAAGAATTCATTCTAATACTCTTGGGTAAAGTATCTATAAATATTATATGCTTAACTTAACGCACTGCTTTTGCTTCATTATGCAAATTGATCCCAACAATTTTATTTTCCCCACGTAATAAACATATATATATATATATATATATATATATATATATATATATATATATATATATATAATATATATTCACTAACTCCCAATTACCAATTACAAACAAACATACACACGTCACATATAGAAAATAATTAATAGTTTTATTTTCTCAAATTATAAATTGTTTATATAAATTTATTTACTTATAGCAAATAAAATTTATATATTTACCATATTACGTCTAAATACACGTCCTTCATAAATCATAAAATAATTTATATACTCATAAATTATTAAAATTCTTCACAGAATTTTGAAATCCTTAAATTTTATTACAGAACTGCCAATTTCATACACTTATTTTCTGTTTAGGTTCTACCAGTAAACCTTAAATCAATCAATTATGATTTTAAAAATTTTCTAAATTCTCGGGTTGTTACAATTGCATTGCAAGTTTCCTAACTTACATAACTTTTAGTTTGTGGGAGTTTCCTATCCTACTCATATTGTATTGAGCAGGTTATTGTTGAATTGAAAGTTATTCATTTAAGCTTGAATCTTATTTCCAAACATGCTATTAAGTGGTTTAATTACTTTACAATTATCCCACATCGATATTATTGATATTCGCACTTAGTGCACTTGAGTTCGTACAGTTTTGGACTTGTACATCATTGAAAGTTCAATAATTCTTGAACTATGTTAGATAGAGTCTGAACCTTTGTTTGGTCAGACAAATGTATGAAGTTTTATAAAAGCTATCCAAACCAATTGATGGTAAGGATTCTTAGACCGAAAAGAACACCCCTTTCTATGATAGGGGAGTACCAGGTATCTAATATAAGATACAAAGAGCAGATTTAAATGTTATGCGTATACATGGTGTACGCGGGGTTGATCCCCTCAAGTACTTTATACTCAGCGTCAAGAAACCAAAGGGTCAATTAGCTATTGATTCTATTGGAGTGTTATAGTTCAAAGTCTACTTGACTAGCAGTTATTCTAAAAGCAATCATTATCTTTACTTCTAATATTCATATTGTTGAATCCTTCAGATATTCATATTATTGAATTCATTGTCAGATATTTTCCATTCATCATGATATATCCTTATTGTTATATTTAAACTTGTTAAGCAAACTTGTTGCTCATCCTTGCTATATCATGAATTATATTGTAGCTAAGCCCGAGACCTCGGGAAAGGACAAGGGTAAAGGAAAGATGTAGGATAGTCTCCAGGAGCAGACTTTGTTATATACCTAGTTTAAATTACTGTTATGTAATCTGAACTCTAATTATTATTTTAGGGTATGTTTGTAAGATTTTGTTAAGGTTATCAAATCTTGGGTCTAGTAACACCTTTTAAATGAACGATGTACGTTAATTATTTTCTGCATTTTAGTTATCGTATGTTGTTTAGAGGTGGATGTTTGTATTTTATTGTGATGATAAGGCAGGAATTAGGAGGACCCAGATTGAGGCGTCATAAAACTAAAAATCTGAATCCCTAATCTTTGATCTTTTATCTCATTGGATTCGTTTCTTAAAAATATTTTTCATCATCCTCAGTTCTAAATGATGATATTACTGAATATCTTTGGCCTGTAGTGCAAAGATGAATGATTAACTGATGAATATCTTTGGCCCGTTGTGCAAAGATGAACAGGTGTTGAGATGAACATGACCAACTGGTGATACAAATGAATATCTTTGGTCTGTAGTGCAAAGATGAATATTTGATTCAAGATTTATATTGATTGATGTTATAGGGATAAAATATTGATGATGGACTTTTAAATTCATAGATGATAGTAGATTTCATTCTCTACTTAACTCTTCTAATGAATTGTTATTTTTACTGCGAATATTGATCTAAAATTGGTTGTCCATTATATTTTATCTGATTTGTTGAAGGGTAACGATAAATTGTTGTTCATTATCTTAGTCATAATATTCTTTACTAGGCTAGTTGTGCTCACCTTTTTCCTTTTTGTTCCATTTTTCTTCTCAAGAGGTGAGAATATAACAGGAACTAGCCGGGGTATGGAGTGATGGTTCTAGAAAGTTGTTTTAGCAGTCCTCACTATTTTTGTAAAATAGTGTATCAATAATTGTAATGAGGACTCCTTTTGAGTTTGAATACTGTCTATTAGACAATATTTGTATTTAAACTCACAATCTATGTGTTCTCGTATTTTGCACGATCATTGTATTAATGAAGTTGTATTTGTTTCTATACCATGTATTTGGCGACTCAGATTGGGTGATGTATACCTATTTTGGGGGCATCACAGTTGGTATCAGAGCTTAGGGATATGGTCTCTGGCGGAGATCGGGGAATAGAACTAGGAGGGGAGAGATGAGTAATCCTTCACTAGTCTGTCATACATAAGCTTATTTGGTTGGTCAGTCGGAGTATATGGTTAATATGTGATATGTTAATTTTTTAATTAAACCTTGTTTTGTGGCAGTATTTGAGAATGGCAGCTGGAAATATTAACAATGGAGTGAATGAGACCGTGGAGACACCTTTAATCACCACCCAGGGGAACGTGCGACAAGAAGGCTATATTCCTCCTGTAAACAACACTACCGAACAAATGATGAATGATGGGATGTTTATAATATTTTTGTAGTTCATGCAAAATCAGACGAGGGAGACTCGTGTACAAAATACGAGTGGAAATGATAATAATGCGCGACTTGTCACAGCCAAGCAGTTCAAAGAGTTGGGACCACCAGAATTTATGGGAAAGCCTGATCCGATCAAGGCGGAAATGTGGGTTAAGAAACTTATCAAGATATTTAATGTCTTGGGATGCACAGAGGAATAGAAGGTTCCATTCACCACCTTTATGTTACGTGGTGGCGATTCTTGGTGGGAATCGTGAAGCGTACCTGATCTGCCAAGACTCAACATGTCTTGGGAAACATTTCAAAAACTGTTTAATGACAAGTACTTTCCTGAAAGTATTCATCATATAAAGGAGATAAAGTTTATTAGACTGGAACAAAACAACATGATGGTGTCCCAGTACGAGGCAAAGTTCACAGAGTTATCCAAGTTTGCACCTCATTTGGTAGAGAATGAGGAACGAATGACGCGGATGTTTCTAAGAGGTCTAAAACCCGAGATTCGGTAATATCTTATCTCTCATAAATTTTCTTTATATTCAGATGTTGTAAATAGGGCTCAATTATTAGAGCGAGATAATGAGTATGTTCAACCAAGGGACCACAACTAGGGTCATATGGTGGCTGGTGTGAGTCATCTGACAATGACAACCAAATGGGAGGAAAACATTCGGACAAAAGCGGTAACCACTCTGGTGGTAATTATGGCCATGATGGTAGAAGAAGCGAGTCGGGGGGAGATTTCAAAAAGAGAAGGTACAACAATGATAACGTGAAGACGTCAGCACAAACATCAATTGTTTCTAGGGGAGGAGAACGAGCAACGGTCGTTTGTTATAAATGCGGGAAAGAGGGACACATCAGCCGAAACTGCCCATAATAATCCAAGGTGTGTTATAACTGTGGAAAGGAAGGTCATATAGCTAGAGATTTTCTTGTTGCAAAACCAAGTTCAATGGGGATGGTGACTCCAAAGGCTATCCCGGACAAGTCAAAGTTGGTGGTTCTTGGAAGAGCATTTATTGTGACTGCCCAAAAATGCGAGGAACCCGAACGAGGTGATCACAGGTAAGCTAATCATAAACTCTTGCGAAGTTTATACCTTATTAGATACCGGTTCTACCCATTCTTTTATCTCTCTTGCTTGTGCTCAACGTTTGAACTTGACTCCAGAGAAATTAGACTTTGACTTATCTGTTGAGACTCCGTTAGGAGAAACTTTCAGTACATCTACTATTTATAAATATTGCTTGATTGAAGTTAGAACCATCACATTACCTGCCGATCTTATTTCGTTGAAAATACTAGCATTTGATGTGATTTTAGGGATTGATCGGTTAACCACGCATCATGCTAAAATTGATTATTTTCGTAAGGTTGTTAGTTTTCATATTCCTAACCAACCTATTATGTGAATTCAAGCAACCAAACCACTAAAGTCAATCACTGTCATATCAATCCATAAAGCTATTCGTTTATTGAAAAACGGATGTCAAGCTTTCTTAGCCCATGTCATAGACTTGAACAAAAACACGTCAGATTTGAATAATATTTCTGTTGTTAGTGAATTTCCTGACGTATTTCCTGGTCTACCCCCAGAACGTGAAGTTGAATTCTTTATTGACCTTGAACCTGGTACAAAGCCCATTTCTAGAACCCCATATCTAATGGCTCTTATTGAACTTCAGGAGTTAAAGGTCCAACTATAGGAGTTGTTAGACATCGGTTTCATTCGTCCTAGTACATCTCCTTGGGGTGCTTCTGTTTTATTCGTAAAGAAGAAAGATGGTAGTATGCGACTTTGTATTGACTATCGGGAATTGAACCATGTCACCATCAAGAATAGGTATCCGTTATCTCGCATTGATAACTTGTTTGACCAGTTGTAAGGAGCATAATTCTTTTCAAAGATCGATCTTCGTTCTGGATATCATCATTTGAAGATTAAAACCGAGGATATTCCAAAGCGCGCCTTGTAAATAGAGATGACGGGCATTATGAATTCTTAGTCATGTCTTTTGGATTGACTAATTCTCCTGCTGCTTTCATGGATATGATGAACCGTGTGTTAAAAGAATATTTGGATCAGTTTGTTGTTGTCTTTATTGATGACATCCTTATCTATTCCAAAAGCCGTGAAGATCATGAGCGCCATTTGAAGTGGTACTTCAAAGGCTTCGTGATAACAAGATATATTCCAAGCTAAAGAAATGCGAGTTCTGGCTTGAGGAAGTAGCATTCCTTGGGCACGTGGTGTCAAAATATGGAGTATCTATCGACCTGGAGAAAATTAAAGCAATAAAAAGTTGGGAGCAACCAAAGTTGTTAACCGAAGTACGTAGCTTTCTGGGCTTAGCTGGTTATTATCGGAGATTCGTGGAAGGATTTTCTAGAATCGCTACTCCGTTAACTCAACTGACTCGGAAAGATACAAAATTCGTATCGAGCGAGGGATGTGACACCCCCAAATCCAGGTACTTCATTTCCCTAGAATCTGGTGCTCACTATCAAAATAATTACATCTAACTACCCATAATAAAGGATAAAATAATAATTAATTTAAAAAATAATCTCTCCCATTAATGGGTTACATCATTTCATAAACAATCCCAGGTAATCTAACCTTAATTTATTACATAAGTTTGCGGAAAACATCATAAAAGAAAACAAGTCTTATAACATTATGCATTTAAATAAATTCTAAATAACATTTCAATACTTGGACATCTTGCCCTTTCCTTTGATAGTAGATGGCTCATCGACTCTTTCAGCTTTAGCTGCAGTGTTAATTGCAAGAGTGAGCAAACAATTGCTCACTGATATAAAGAGAAGTAATAATTTCAACATGAGAATGAACAATGAATACAGAACAATAATGAACTTATTCTATGAATCAAAAATAGAAAACAAGTTCGAACTTTAATATCTGAGGGTCTTAAGACCACGAACTATGTCTTCGGTATTTAGGTATTATTACCACAACCTTAACAGTCATTTAGACTATACAGACTCTTCTTAACGTACTTAGGGGGATCAACCCTTTGTACCATGTATTGTGCACAAACATCTAAACGTTACACGTACAAAATCCCCTATGTTAGGGTTGTTCGTCTCAGTTTGAATTTAGAATTTCCGCACTAAAGAAAGTTTAGTTTGGAACTAGCTTATCAGTGTTTCTAGAATTTTAGAACACTTATTCAATTATAAATGAATGAAATCAATAAAAGTTTACTTACTTCTTGAAGGTTTACTACAAGAATGTATAACTGAACAAGGCTATCAAAGTCAAAGATCGGATATCAACAATATATAATTGAATAAACATGATACACATGCAAAGTACTATATTCAAAGAATTAGAACAAACTCATATGAATCAATGTGTTAGAACAATATACGTTTTGGATAATCATAACAAGAAATGAGAATGTGAAACTCATTCGATGTAACACATTAGGTTACAAGAGCTTATTCAATCATACATAAGAATAGAATCAATAGTCTTGCTCAATGAAAGTTTAGGATAAGAAACTTGCTCAATGTAAAAGATAAGGTTTAGAAACTTGCCTTGTATGTAAGCTACACAAGTGTAAAATATTCTCCAATTACCCTACATAAATCATTGTAATCGCAATAACAATTAGTTGTATGAATATTAGCTTTAGGGGTTTAAACCATCATTTTAGGTCATAACCTTAACTTAGCACCTAACCATGTTGGTTAACATCCTTAACGAATCTAAAATCCCATTACGATCCAACATAACTTAATCGTTCATCTCTAACTTTTGAAAACATCACTTTTAGTTTCATTATATAACTCAATTAACAATCACTTAAAAATCTTTTACACTTTGTATTACAACACCTTTCAATCTGATATTATAGTGTATATTATGTCTTAACATCATTAGCATGCATGCTTAACCAACATAAGTCCATTACATGACGCAAATGGCGTAAATCATTACCTCGAGATCGATTGTATGGTGGCAATTGCCGCGATATACGATGATCTTATTCTTTCTTAGCTTTGCTTTCATTTTAGCCTTAGCACCCATTGCATTGGTATTGGTTGGTGCATGAAGAAGCGAGAGACGACTATGAGCGATGGTCGACTTTAGCCCAACAAACACAATTTCACCCACTAAAGCAAAGTGAAATTAACCCAAACAATTGATATAAGACTATCATAAACATGTTTGCCAATATATTCCTCAACATAGAACAATTTAATCAATAATTATACTAGTTTAATTTCTCAAATCTATCATTTTCATATAAAACACAATTTTTTAACATTCTTCCCAAAAATCAACACTGTGATTTCAATTCTTCACCAAATCACTTCGTTCAAGCTACATTTTCTTTGTTTCTTAATGGACTAGCATAATCAAAACCCAATTTACAGTTTAACATACAAATTGATCACTTAAATTGGTACTTTCTAAGCCATATCGTATAAATATATCACTTTTATTTCAATTCCCTCCTACAATCTAATTTTACGTGTTTTGTTATTCCAATAACACTTAAATATGGTGACCAAATTATATGTACACATATATACAATCAACATTGAGACTTAATATTTTCTGAAACTTTTTATAGAGAACTCTCAAAACAGTAAAATTAGAACTACAATATACCTTAATCCTTATTTATTGAATATCAATTGATATGAAGTGGCTTCAATTCCTTCCACAAGAAAACCCTCAATCTCTTAGCAATTCTCTCACTTGTTTTCTCTCTTCTTCCAAGCTCTCTCTCTCTCTCTCTCTCTCTCTCTCTATTTCTCATTATTTGGCCTTAGGAAAATAAGATAAGTAAAAAATACCTGAAACTCCCGATAATCGTGGTTATCGGTTAAAAAAAAAAGGCGTCTTCGTTAAAATAAGCAAAGGCCACAAGGCCTTGTTTGGACACCCCCAATTCCCCCAAACTAGATTATTTTAATAATTTATATTATATAGTTACTTCATGTCACACACATTAATTTATTAATTTAAGATAACTTTAGTTTATAATAATTATAAATAATTATAATAATATCATTATTACATTATACTTATAATAAATAAATAATTATATATCTAATTTAATTAATAAATTAGAAACATCACTTTATTTAATTTAATTATTTTCTTAAAATTAAACAATTCATTTAATTTAATTATTTTCTTAAATATTAAGTAATTGATTTAATTTAATTATTTCCTTAAATTAAATCCTTTAGATAAAATTATCATTATTCAATTTAATTAACATTAATCAATTTAGTTATTAAATTAATTCATCATAATTCATCAATTATTTATTTTCCTCAATAAATAAATTATTTAAAATATTTATTTAATTTAGTAAATATTTAAATTAAATTACAAATTTCTCGATCGTTACATCCTTCCCTCCTTAAAAGGATTATTTCCCCAGAATCACAACTCGAAAAATTTATTCGTTACATTCTTCCATCCTTAACAAGATTTTGTCCCCAGAATCATTATACAAAATCAAGCAAACAACTGAGGATAATTTTTCATCATAGCGCTTTCAAGTTCCCACGTAGCTTCCTCAGCATTGTGGTTCCTCCAGATTACCTTAACAGAAGGTATCACCTTATTCCTCAGTACTTGCTCTTTTCTGTCAACAATTTGAACATGAACTTCTTCATATGTTAAGTCTTTCTCAAACTATAAGGGCTCATATTCTATAACATGTTTATAGTCAGGCTTATATGGTCTCAACACCGAGACGTGGAAAATATTATGGATATGCACCAATTCTGAAGGTAAAGCTACCTCGTATGCCACTTGACCCATACGTCGAAGCACTTCAAAAGGTCCTATAAACCTAGGGCTTAATTTCCCCTTCTTTCCAAAACGAATTTTCCCCTTCCAGGGAGATACTTTCAAGAAGACATAACTACCAACATCGAATTCCTAATTTTGTCGGTGTTGATCGGCATATTTCTTCTATCTATCTTGTGCAGCTATCAATCTTGCTCAAATGACCTTGATGATTTCGACAGTTTATTATACCAACTCTGGACCCAATAGTTGACGTTCACCTACCTCATCCCAGCATAAAGGAGTTATGCACTTCCTGTCGTACAACGCTTCATAAGGCGGCATGCCAATACTCGTATGATAACTATTATTATAGGAAAATTCAACCAACGGTAAATGATCATCCCAATTTCCCTTGAAATCCATAATACATAAGCTGAGCATGTCCTTTAGTGTCTGGATGGTTCTCTCACTCTGTCCGTCTGTTTGAGGATGGTACGCTGTGCTCATTCTTAGTTGCGTTCCCAGACATTCTTGTAATCATTTCCAGAAATTTGATGTGAAACGTGGATCTCTGTCTGATACAATGGACACAGGTACACCGTGCCTTGAAACAATTTCCTTAACGTATAGTTTTGCCAATCGATCCAGGTTAAATCTAATCTTGATTGGTAAGAAGTGTGCCGACTTCGTCAATCGATCAACAATCACCCAAACGGCGTCATAACCTTGCTGAGTCGTTGGAAGACCTACCACAAAATCCATTGTGATATGCTCCCATTTCCATTCCGGTATCTCCAACGGTTGCAATAATCCGCTTGGCCTTTGGTGTTCAGCTTTAACTTTCTGACACGTTAAGCATTTTTCCACACACTCAAACCACATCCTTCTTCATATTCGACCAAAAAAATGATGTCTAAGATCTGGTACATTTTTGTACTTCCAGGGTGAATCAAATATCTTGAGTTGTGAGCTTCACTCAGAATTTCCTCTTTAACTTCCGGTACTGGCGGAACCCAAATTCTCTCTTCGAATCGAAGTAACCCTTCTGCATCGATTTTTAATTTGCTTTCCTCCCCTTCAAATACTTTCTGTTTTATCTTTTCATAGTCTTCATCCTGAAGTTGTGCATTCTTCACTTTATCTACCAACGTTGAATCGTTTCCTATCTGGAATAACTTCTCGTCGGATTTTGTCGGATATTTAATTTCCAATTCCATCTTAGCCATTTCCGACACTAACTTCTCCTGAGCTGTCAACATCATTAACTTTTCTCGTCCCTTCCTACTTAAAGCATCAGCAACAACATTTGCCTTTTCGGGATGATAGAAAATCTCGCAATCATAGTCTTTGATCAGCTCCAACCATCTTCTCTGCCTCATATTCAAATCTTTTTGTGTAAAGATATACTTCAAACTTTTATGGTCAGTATATATTTCACACCTTCTCTCCATAAAGATAATGTCTCCAAATCTTGAGGAAAACAACACCCATGACCAACTCTAAGTCATGAGTCGGATACCCTTTTCGTAATCTTTTAATTGGCGTGATGCATACTGCGATAACTCTTCTGCATTTTGCATAAAGCACACAACCTAGTCCTTTATGCGATCGTCACTATACACCACAAAATTCCACTGTATCATCGAGCAATGACAACACATGTGTCGTACTCAACCTTTTCTTCAATTAGTGAAAACTTTCCTCACACTTCTCTCGTCCAAACAAACTTAAGCGCCTTCTGGTTAAATTAAATCAGCGGGGTCGCGATCTTAGAAAAGTCTTGAATAAAATGCCTATAGTACTTTTGCCAACCCTAAGAAACTCCTTATCTCTCGGCGGTGTCTTGGTGATCCCGATTTACTACTGACTTCAACTTTTGATGGATCTACCAAAATTAGTCTTTATCAATAACGTGCCCAGAGAAATGTACCGCGTTCAACCAAAACTCACATTTTGAAAATTTTGCGTACAACTTCTCTTTTCTCAATGTCTCAACGTCACTCTTAAGTGTTCAACATGTTCTTCCTTGGTCTTAGAATACACGGGATATCATCAATAAACACCACCACAAATTTATCTAAGAATGGTTTAAACACCACATTCATCAAATCCATGAGCGTTGCGGTGCATTGGTTAAACCAAATGACATAACCGAAACTTCGTAATGACCATCAGGAGTTTACGAATGCCATCTTCTTGATGCGTCTTCTAGCCTCACCTTGATTGATGATAACCACTCCTCAAATCTATCTTTGAAAAATACCTCGCACCCTTCAGTTGATCAAACAGATCATCGATCCTTGGTAACGGATACTTATTTTTAATCGTGACCTTATTCAATTCTCTGTAATCAATGCAGAGCCGCATCGATCCATCCTTCTTCTTAACAAATAACACCAGCGCCCCCCATGGTGATACGCTCGGCTGGATATACTTCTTATTGAGCAATTCTTGCAATTGCACCATCAACTCTTTCATCTCTCACTGGGGGCCATTACGTATGGTGCCTTAGATATCGGGCTTGTTCACGGTACTAAATCAATCACGAACTTCGATTTGTCGATCGGCGGAAGACCCGGCAAATAAATGCGGAAATCATCGCAAAATCTCTTATGATCGGTATCTCTTCTAACTTCGCACTTTTCTTACTTATGTATCAACGATGTAGGCTAAGTATCCTACACATCCTTGTCTTAACAACTTCTTGGCTTGCATCACCATCAGACAACTTGCTTGTCGAGGTGACTTGCTGCCATAGAACACAACCTTTGACGGAGTCATAAGGTTAACACACTTTCTTTGGCAATCAATTACTGCTCCGTGATTGAATAACCAATCCATTCAAAGGATAACATCAAACTCACCCAGTCTAATTGGTATCAAGTCTACCCTCATCTCTTGACCCTTTATAACCACTCTACAATTCTTATATATGAATCTAACATGAATCACTTCCCTATTTGCAATCTCTATGCTCAAATGATAATCTAATTCTTCCTAAGGCAAATCTAAGTTTTGAGCAAATTTATCGGATATAAATGAACAAGTAGCACCTGAATCAAACAGTACATAAGCATTAATACCATTAATCGGAATGATACCTGACACCACATCCTTAGACTGAACAGCATCCTGCACAGTCATATTGAAAGTTCTCACAGTAGGTCGGCTTGACTGTGCTGGTCCAGTGACAGTCAATACACCACCACCGTTGTTGTTTCCCTTTCCTCTACTTGCACTCCCCGCTGGCTTTTTAGGGCAATCACGAGCCATGTGATCCTTCGAACCGCAGGTAAAACATGCTCCTTTCTTTGGGCTAAAACAGTTCGGTGCAATATTTCCCTCCTGACCACAGTTGAAACACACCCGCTTTCCCTTCAAACACACCCCAGTATGGTTCTTTCCACAAGTAGCACAAGCTAAACTTTTTCTTTCTTTGACTTCCTTCCTTTGTCCTCCGTAGTTGAATTCTCGTTCCACTTCCTCTTCTGATTGTTACTTCCAACATTACTTCCACCAGCCTTATTTTCACTATCATTCTTCCTCTTCTTTTGTTCTTGATTGTACTTGGTCAAGGCATCGCTTCCACCTTCTGTGATAATTGCCTTTTCCAGTACAACTGCAAATGTATTTAAGTGGAACATTGAAACCTTGCTGCTCTGACCGGGGTTTCAATCCTTATTCGAACCTTCTCGCCTTACGCTCATCCAGTATTGACTTGATAAGTGGCAAACCTTGCCAACTCGTTAAACTTCGCGACATATACGGCACCGTCATGGTTCCTTGCTTCAACTCGAAATTGCACCTCAAGTGATTTAGAGAACTTCATTTGGAAAGTACATTTGAAAAAAAACATCTCCTTAAATCTATCCCACATTATCACTCCTTGTCCCCCACGAACCTTATTTGTTTGCCACGGTAGCTAGCCGACTTGACATGAGCGTCGCGAATGCGATCTTCGATCTTCGTTAACTCTAGCAACATCAAACACTTTCTCCATTTCCATGATCCAGGTTTGGGCTTCCACTGGATTCATAGACCCTTGAAACTCTGGCGGTCCAACCGCTTTGAATTCCTTGAAGGTCGTAACTTGAGCTTGCGGTTGATTCGCAAGTGCTCCCGTCAACAGAGTTACCAACTGTTGAACCGGATTAGCGTTGGCCTCATCGTTATTGTTAGTAGACCCCTCAGGAGGTGGTTATTGACGAAGTTGTCTTCTTCTAGGAGGCATTTTCTGTTAAAATATACGCTTATTAGTTCCTCACTCAGCTTCTTGAGTATTTGAAGTTTAACTTAGACATTCTAAGATTAAAGCTATAACATATAACATTTCAAATAAACTTTAATATTTTATTCATTCATAATGCTTTAAAATATATAAAAGATAGCATATCTGCTATAGACATCCACTTTCCTAAACTAAACAAATTTCTGGAATACATACTCATACTACCCCTTTATTTATCTCAAAATAAAGGATTTAAAACTTTATTTATTCACATAATAACCACATATTATCATCACTCTTATTTTCTATATATGCATATTAAGACGTCGAGAGGCTTCTCTTCACTCCTCCTCCATGATGCGATATGTCATCCTACAATCCATCAGGAACCATGGCTAGTCTTCAAATTGAGGCGGGTAATAAAAGACTCGATCATGGGCCCTATCAATCGCAAAATTAAAGGCATGATCCATTTCGTTCATTTTGGCCTTCTTCACTTGGACTTTACCTCAGCACGGTCTACACGTTGAGTCGCCTTCATCCAAGCATCCTCTGCTCTTGCACGCTTAGCTGATTCCTCTTTGAAGTCATCTTTTAATTTCTCCATATCGGTCTTCATCTTCTCATTTCTTTGCCATGCAGATCTTCATGTTGACCCTTAGTATGAACTAAATCCCATTCTGTGTTTCCAAGTTTTGAGTCAGTTCACGAATCTCTACATCTTACGCTCCAACGCAGGCGTGATGCATATCAACCATCTCCTTCAGTTCTTCTACATTATCCTGTAACTCAATGTTACGGTCGTACAAAGCATCATACATCTCAGCCGATATGGAGTTTGGTGGAAACTCCACAGGATCCTCATCATCATCATCCTCCTCTATCTCCTCGGAATTATCCTCCTCGGGATGGGTCACAGGGCTCCATCCTCTGAATCAACTGTTTCACACACGTGAATATCCGGGGTTCATCATCTTAGGTATCGAGGTATCACCTCCCCTAATTTGGACTGGATCCTCCTTCGTCGAGACATCGACAACAAAATATTTTAAGTTTTACTTAACATTATCGATACTCGCGAGCACATAAGTTATTAACACATAGCACATAATGTCGTTTATTGTTTAGTTTCAATGGATGCCTTAGTCCATTTCCTTAAAACCCGATAAGAGTTAAACACCACTATGTTTTCTGACTTCTTAAAGGCTATTTCCTAAGGTTTCCCCCACCTAAGGTTCATAACCTAAAGCTTTGATACCAACCCGTGACACCCCCAAATCCAGGTACTTCATTTCCCTAGAATCTGGTGCTCACTATCAAAATAATTACATCTAACTACCCATAATAAAGGATAAAATAATAATTAATTTAAACAATAATCTCTTCCATTAAAGGGTTACATCATCTCATAAACAATCCCAGGTAATCTAACCTTAATTTATTACATAAGTTTACGAAAAACATCATAAAAGAAAATAAGTCTTATAACATTATGCATTTAAATAAATTCTAAATAACTCTTCAACACTTGGACATCTTTCCCTTTCCTTTGATAGTAGATGACTCATCGACTATTTCAGCTTTAGCTGCAGTGTTAATTGCAAGAGTGAGCAAACAATTGCTCACTGATATAAAGAGTAGTAATAATTTCAACATGAGAAAACAATAATGAACTTATTCTATGAATCAAAAATAGAAAACAAGTTCGAACTTTAATATCTGAGGGTCTTAAGACCACGAACTATGTCTTCGGTATTTAGGTATTATTACCACAACCTTAACAGTCATTTAGACTATACAGACTCTTCTTAACGTACTTAGGGGGATCAGCCCTTTGTACCATATATTGTGCACAAACATCTAAACGTTACACGTACAAAATCCACTATGTTAGGGTTGTTCGTCTTAGTTTGAATTTAGAATTTCTGCACTAAAGAAAGTTTAGTTCGGAACTAGCTTATCAGTGCTTCTAGAATTTTAGAACACTTATTCAATTATAAATGAATGAAATCAATAAAAGTTTACTTATTTCTTGAAGGTTTACTACAAGAATGTATAACTGAACAAGGCTATCAAAGTCAATGATCGGATGTCAATAATATATAATTGAATAAACATGATACACATGCAAAGTACTATATTCAAAGAATTAGAACAATCTCCTTTGAATTAATGTGTTAGAACAATATACGTTTTGGATAATAATAACAAGAAATGAGAATGTGAAACTCATTCGATGTAACGAATTAGATTACAAGAGCTTATTCAATCATACATAAGAATAGAATCAATAGTCTTGCTCAATGAAAGTTTAGGATAAGAAACTTGCTCAATGTAAAAGATAAGGTTTAGAAACTTGCCTTGTATATAAGCAACAAAAGTGTAAAATATTCTCCAATTACCCTACATAAATCATTGTAATCGCAATAACAATTAGTTGTATGAATATTAGCTTTAGGGGTTTAAACCATCATTTTAGGTCATAAACTTAACTTAGCACCTAACAATGTTGGTTAACATCCTTAACGAATCTGAAATCTCATTACGATCCAACATAACTTAATCGTTCATCTCTAACTTTTGAAAACATCACTTTTAGTTTCATTATATAACTCAATTAACAATCACTTAAAAATCTTTTACACTTTGTATTACAACACCTTTCAATCTGATATTATAGTGTATATTATGTCTTAACATCATTAGCATGCATGCTTAACCAACATAAGTCCATTACACATGACCTGCAAATAGGCAGAAATCATTGCCTCAGATCGATTGTATGGCAATTGCTTGCATATACGGTAGCATGACATACACTTCACAAGCAACAATGCAGCTTTTAGCCTTAGCACCGGTAGCGACTCCGCTTAGTGCATGCAGACGAGAGCGAGACGACTATGAGCGAATGGCCAGAACTTTAGCCCAACAAAACACGAATTTCACCCACTAAAGCAAAGAACATTAACACAAACAATTGATATAAGACTATCATAAACATGTTTTCCAACATATTCCTCAACATAGAACAATTTAATCAACAATTATACTAGTTTAATTTCTCAAATCTCTCATTTTCATATAAAACTCAATTTTTTGACATTCTTCCCAAAAATCAACACTGTGATTTCAATTCTTCACCAAATCACTTCGTTCAAGCTACATTATCTTTGTTTCTTAATGGACTAGCATAATCAAAACCCAATTTATAGTTTAACATACAAATTGGTCACTCAAATTGGTACTTTCTAAGCCATATCATATGAACATATCACTGTTATTTCAATTCCCTCCTACAATCCAATTTTACGTGTTTGGTTATTCCAATAACACTCAAATATGGTGACTAACAGATTCTACCAAACTATATGTACACATATATACAATCATCCACCGAGACTTAATAGTTTACAGAAACTTTTCACAGAGAACTCAAAACATAAAAATTAGAACTACAATATACCTTAATCCTTGTTTATTGAAGCAATTGATATGTAGTGGCTTCAATTCCTTCCGCAGCAAAACCCTCAATCTCTTAGCAATTCTCTCTGTGTTTTTCTCTCTTCTTCCAAGCTCTCTCTCTCTCTCTCTCTCTCTCTCTCTCTCTCTCTCTCTCTCTCAACTCTGCTCTTCAGCCTTAGAAAAATAAGACGCGAAGTATGAAATAACCCAACTGATAATCGTGGTTATCGGTTAAGAAAACCAATGGGCATACGTTAAAATAAGCCAAAGGCCACAAGGCCTTGTTTGTCCACCCCCTAACCCCCAAACTAGATTATTTTAATAATCTTTATATTATATAGTTTCATGTCACACCATTAAATTAATTTAAGTAACTCATACTTATAATTATAATAATTATAATTCCCATTGTAGCATACTTAATAAATCTTTCCATATCTAATTTAGTTAATAAATTAGATCAAAACAACATTTAATTTAGCTATTTTCTTAAATATTAAACGATTGATTTAATTTAATTATTTTCTTAAATATTAAGTAATCGATTTAATTTAATTATTTTCTTAAATTAAACTCTTCAGATAAAATTATCATTATTCAATTTAATTAACATTAATCAATTTAGTTATTAAATTAATTCACCAATTATTTATTTTCCTCAATAAATAAATTATTTAAAATATTTATTTAATTCAATAAATATTTAAATTAAATTATAAATTTCTCGATCCTTACAAGGGATGCGAGAAGAGTTTCCAAGAGTTCAAGAGGAGACTCATTTCGGCACCTGTTTTGACAATACCATCTGGTTCGGATGGATTTGTTATCTACGGCGATGCTTCAGGCAAAGGGTTCAGATGTGTTCTCATGCAACATGGGAAAGTCATAGCCTATGCCTCGCGATAACTCAAAGAATATGAGAGGAATTATCCTACTTATGATCTGGAGTTGGCAGCAATCATTTTCGCGTTGAAGATCTGGAGACACCACCTGTAGGGTTAGAAAGTGGAGATTTTTACGGATCATAAAAGCCCCAAAAGGAACTCAACATGCGACAACGACGTTGGCTTGAGTTGTTGAAAGATTACAACCATAACATCCAATACCATCCTGGAAAAGCAAACGTGGTAGCTGACGCATTGAGTAGAAAATCATATGCGGGTACGAGTGCAATGTTGTTAACATAAAGGCCCATTTTGTATGACTTGTAAAGGATGGAGATAGAGGTAAAGGCTCTAAGTACCCACGTGATGATATCAAGCATACGAGTAAAACTGACTTTAATCGTTAAAGTTAAAGCTGCTCAAGATACGGACCTGGAGTTGATGCATATGAAGAAGAAAATGGAAGAAGGTGTTATTCCAGAAGCAAGAATCGATGAAGAAGAAATACTTCGAGTCAACTCCAGACTTTGTGTTCCTAACGATTCTGACTTGAAACATAGAATCATGATGGAGGCACACAACACACCATTTGCAATCCATCCTGGTAGTACCAAAATGTTTCATGATCTTCGACATACATTTTGGTGGAACAATATGAAGAGAGAGATCGCGGAGTTTATCTTGAGGTATGTAACTTATCAACGTGTAAAGGCGGAGTATCAAGTACGAAAGGGTCCATTTCAACCACTTGAGATTCCAAAATGGAAGTTAGAACACATTACTATGGATTTCGTTACGGGTCTTCCCAAGGTTTCTCAAGGCAAAGATGCAATTTGGGTTATTGTTGATAGATTAACCAAGTCTGCTCATTTCTTGCCTATACGGGAGACTTATTCCCTTGAACGTCTTACTCGTATGTACATGAATGAGATTATGAGATTGCATGGCATGCCAGTATCCATAGTTTCGGATCATGACCCAAGATTCACTTCACGATTTTGTGTTAGCTTGCAGAAAGCTATGGGCACGAATTTACGATTCAGTTCGGCATACCATCCTCAAATGGACAGGCAATCAGAGAGGACTATTCAAACTCTTGAAGATCTATTAAGACTCTGTGTCCTAGATTTCAAAGGGAGTTGGGATAAGTACCTACCATTGGTGGAATTCTCCTACAACAACAGTTATCAGGCAAGTATAGGTGTGGCTCCATTTGAAGTATTGTATAGACGAAAATGTCGCTCTCCAGTATGTTGGGATGAGGTGGGAGAAGCAACATTGTTGGGACCAGAATTGATACGCATAACTATAGAAAAGATCCAAACGATTCGATAACGTATACAAACAGCACATGATCGACAAAAGAATTATCTGGATCTTCATCGAAAGGACGTGGAATTTAATATTGGGGATCATGTATTATTACGTATTGCTCCGTGGAAGGGAGTTACAAGATTTGGGAAGAGAGGAAAGCCCAATCCAAGATTTGTTGGTCCATTTGAGATTCTTGACCGAATAGGAAATGTAGCATACAGACTCACATTATCTCCAAGCATGTCTCGTGTTCATAATGTTTTTCATATATCTATGCTTTGTAAATATATGAAAGACCTGAACCACATTATTGAGTTAGAACCAGATGAGATAGCCAAAGATTTAACGTATGAGGAGGTACATGTTAAGATCTTGGATAGGAAATAGAATATCCTATGCACCAAGGTTATACCACAAGTTAAGGTTTTGTAGAGAAACCATGCTACTGAAGTAATGACCTGGGAGTTGGAATCAGAAATGAAAGCGAGGTATCCTCACCTTTTCAAAACACCAGGTACATACGTTAATTTCGAGGACGAAATTTTATAAGGAGGGGAGGTTGTAAGACCCCAACTTTTTAATGAATATAATTGAATTTCCTCTATTTATTATTGTGAATAATAAGGTGTTAATTTGATATAATGCTTTGGTTATGGGTGAAATGTGCAAATTTTGCAAAATAAGCAAGTGGTTATAAAATATTCATTGTTGTCGGGGAATATTCATTTGGTCATGGAATATTCTTCTTTGTCGGGGAATATTAAATGCATTTAAGTAGTGACCATTTAGGGCCCCATAATGTAAAAACGATCGGATGAAGAAAATGAGAAGTTTGAGTTTTTACAATTAATGGCATAGTTGTTATCGTTAACACTGTTGAAATACCCGGTGGTTAAAATACAGTAATACGTGTGGTTTCACAGTAGCACACGGTATTGCACAATATTTTTGAATTATTGATTCTTACGTAAGAAGGCACTACTCAATAATTGTTACAGTAATTACTGTTTAATATTTTATTTTATTGATTCAATAATTGTTACGTTGATATTTTATATTATTGTTGTTCCAATAATTGTCACTATTATCAGATCAATAATTCATATTATTTAAATAATATTGTTAGATATCATTATTGGCAATGTCTAAGGAAGTTCTGTCTAGGAAAGGGGTTTGGTCACCTAATTGCGCGCCAATAAGGAGAAATCCTTATCGAAAAGTGTGACGCCCCCAAAATAGGTATACATCACCTATTCTAAGTCGCCAAATACATGGTACAGAAATAAATACAACTTCAGTAATATAATTGTTGAGTAAAATACGACAACACATATATACTGTGAGTTTGAATACAAATATTGTCTAATAGACAGTATAAAAACTCAAAAGGAGTCCTCATTACAATTATTGATATACTATTTTACAAAATAGTGAGGACTAGTAAAACAACTATCTTGAATCATCACTCCATACCCCGGCTAGTTCCTGCTAAATTCTCTCCTCCTGAGAAGAACAATGGAACAAAAAGGAAAAGGGTGAGCTCAACTAGCCCAGTAAAGAATATTATGACTAAGATAATATACAACAAATTATCATTAGTCTTCAACAGAGAAAAATCTGGTAAAATTTAATAGACAACAAGTTTTAGATCAACAACTACAGCAGAAACAGTAATCCATTAGAAGAGTCAAGTAGAAAATGAATTATACTATCTTCTAAGATTTAAAATTCCATCATCAATATTTTATCCCGGTAACATCAATCAATATACATCTTAAATCAAATATTCATCATTGCACTACAGGCCAAAGATATTCATTTGTATCACCAGTTGGTCATGTTCATCTCAACACTTGTTCATCTTTGCACTACGGGCCAAAGATATTCATCAGTTAATCATTCATCTTTGCACTACAGGACAAAGATATTCAGTAATATCATCATTTAGGACTGAGGATGATGAAAAATATCTTAAAGAAAATGAATCCAGTGAGACAAAAGGACAAATATTAGGGATTCGTATTATAGTTTATCCAAGTTTAATAATACTCCATAATAACCAATTGTGAAGCAGAATTCAAAAATAAAGATCAAAACATGGATACAATCAAATATAGTAACCATAATAGACATCTTGGACAAAAAGAAGAAATTTCATTTTTTAGTGAATAGTGTCGTATTCGTGAATAGTTTCGTATACGTGAATAGTGCCATATACGTGAATAGTAACCCCGACACAAAAAGATAGAAATTCCACAATAAAATTCATACCAATGTTTCGGTATAATGATATTGAAAGAATAACATCATTATGAAAAAAATAACAACCCTTACCTCAAAAGAACAGTACTTCCGGCTGAAATATCAGGTATAAGGCTGAAGGAAACTTTCACTGATGAATAGCAACTCAGAAAGTATCTAAATAATCACAAAATATGCTCGATAATATAGAGATAGAAAGAGAGAAAACTTGTTTTTGGTATGATTTTCAATTCTAACTAAGCACCCTATTTATAGAAAAATGCTTAGAACGCCATAGCAGACTAACCTGCTACTTGATAGCTTTACCTACTACTATTCACGCCCACCACTTTTGAAAATAAATTTCAGCACATTTTATTTCTCACCAACCAAAAGTGGGGTCCACCCATATTTTAAATAAAAACATTTATTTCTGAAACTTCAATAATTAATAATCAATAGACCTTTTATTAGAAAAATACGAATTTTATGTCCATTCCATAGGAAATCAAATTCTCTACAACTTTCTAGAAGAAAGTATTTCCAAATTCCAAACAGAAAATGCCTGAAATCCACAATACGGACGATTTTTAATACATTCATTCCGATAAAATATGTAAGACCCCAACTTTTTGAATAAAGATGAATTTTCTATAAATATCATTTTTGAATAATATGGAGTAAATTTGATATAATGTTATAGTTGTGGGTAATATTTATAAATTTTGCAAAGTACGCAAGTTGTATATAATATTCGATTGGTCGGGGAATATTCGTTTTAACAGGGAATATTCGTACAACGGCACAATCATTGGTGGACCCCACAACGAAATTATTGTCGGATTGAGAAAACGACAAAAATATTTTATTGAAAATAACGGTGGAAGTTTTACCATTAATCTTTGTTGAACTACTCGGTAGTAAAAGTATAGTAATGTCTGGCTGTGGTTGCATAAGTAGCACTGCAGTATTGATTATTGATGCTTATGTGATAAGTCACTCGATTTTGTTTTATTGGTATTATTAATGTAATAAAATAGAAAAGCTTTTTATATAAAATAGAATACTTTTATAAAGTTATCTGTTTTATTAGACAATAATTAGAATATATTATATTTTATTATGCATAGTGCCTGCATAGTGTTTACATAGTAAAATCTTTTATAAAGTTATTCGTTTTATTAGATTATAAATAGAATATATTATATTCTATTTAAAAGATTTTGCTTTAAATATGGACCGTCAGATTAAAGTAAATCAATCTGGACCGTTCATGAGTTAGTTACTATGCAGTCCATTTTTCTATAAATAGAAGCTCATTCCTTCATTATTTCTTACGAATTCACTGAAACTCTAGAGAGATAAACTATAGAGAGAAAGAAGAAAATTATTCTGCTACTTCACTACTTATATATCTAGTACTCTTCTTCTTAAGGTAGGGGGTATTATTTCTTTTGTATTCATGAAGAGAACTTCTGTTATTTCATTCTTTATTATTCTGTTGGAATAACCTGTATACGCGGACTGCCCTATACTTGGTGAAATTCTCATGTTATTCTATTCTTTATTATTATGTTGGAATATCCCGTCACATGCGCTTTTACGCTTGGGACTGGTTAAAATCTTTATTATTCTCCGTTGGAATATCACATGCATGCGTTTTCACATGGGACTGGTTAAAATCTTTACTATTCTGTTGGAATATCTTGTATGCATGCGTTTTACGGACACAGTTCGAGATTTATTATTATGTTGGAATATCCGATGCATGCATTTTACGTGGGACTGGTTCCCTTATTTATTATTCTATTAGAATAACCTGCCTGTGCGGTCTATCGCATGCATGGTGATTTTTTTTGTTATTCCATTCTTTATTATAATCAGTTGATTAAAACTTTGACTTCTATACTCCATGAAATTAGTGGAATATCCTTGATATTTGTGCTTCATCCAGTATCTTTTCATGGAAATATTCTTCTGAGCATTCTTGAATTTTACTCTACAAAGAAGTATAATGTTGACAATTTGGACGTTATCAGTTCCTAGATAAATTAATTCTTGAACTTGTTTTATTGAATTCTTATATCATTGTCATCATCCTCATGTTTATATTTTGTTGAAAGTCATCTGTGGCATGTAGTTCATAGATGGACTTGGTATGATTATGACCAAGGATTATTCGGTATAATCATGACCGTAATGTTACAAATGATGTGGTAAAAGTCCTCATTGGCCGTAGTGCATTGATGGACAGTTGTTGGCATGATCATGACCATTAATGAATACACAAATATTCTTGGCTCCTAGTGCATGGATAGTTGTGGTCGTGATACTAAAGAATATCATTGGCCGTAATGCAGGGGTGATTCGATGATGTGGATTATTTATTAAGCTGAGTCCTAGCGATAAAAGTGATGAAAAACCTTTTAAATCATAGAAGATAGTAGATTTTATTCTCTACTTGACTCTTTTAATGGATTACTTGTTCCGCTACAATTAAACTTGATGTTTGTTATATTGTATCAGTTTAACACTATTTAAGGCTAATGATAATTTATTCTGCATTATCTTAGTCATAATATTTCTTACTGGGCTAGTTGAGCTCACCCTTTCTTTCCTTTGTTCTCTTGTGAAATGAGAATATAGTTGGGACGAGTCTGGGAAGCGGAGTGATGGACCGGATGATAGTATTAGTAGTCCTCACTATTACATTAAATAGTGTGACAATAAATGTAATGAGGACCCCATTGAGTTTGTATATTGTCTAGATGACAATATTTGTATTAAAACTCACAAAGATATGTTTAGTCGTATTTTACACGATCATTGTATAATTAAGTTGTATTTGAATTTTGTACCATGTATTTGGCGACTCAAGATGGGTGATGTATACCTATTTTGGGGGCGCCACGGTTAGTATCAAAGCTTAGGATATGATCCTCGGCTAAGATGTGAGAATAGAACTAGGAGGGGGAGAGACGGGAATTCCTTTGCTAGTATGACCTACCTAAGTTTTTTTTTTTTGTATTTAATTGGTCATTGTAATATAGGAATAATATGTTACATGTCAATTAACTTTTGTTTTGTGGCAGTATCTGAAAATGACATCCGAGAATGTTGAGAATAGCAATGGAGCACAGGCGACCGTTGATTCACCACATATAAATAATCAGGATAATGTGCATCAGGAAGGAGACAATCCTCATGCAAACAACAACACTAACCAAATGATGAATGATGGAATGTTCAGAGGCTTTATGCAATTCATATAACAGCAGGCGAGAGCAGCTCCTATCCAAAATGTAGGTGGAAACACTGGAAACTCTCAGACGGTCACCGCTAAACAGTTCAAGGAGCTGGGACCACCGGAGTTTATTGGATAGCCAAAACCACTTAAGGCGGAAGCATGGATAAAGCAGATCACCAAGATATTTGATGTCTTGGGATGCTCCGAGGAGCAAAAGGTTCCCTTTGCCGCCTTTATGTTGCGAGGAGAGGCAGATTACTGAAAATGTCTTGGGAGAAGTTCCAAGAACTATTCAACGACAAGTACTTTCCCGAAAGTATTCGTCACATGAAGGAGGTGGAGTTCATCAAGTTGGAGCAGAATAACATGACCGTGTCGTAGAACGAAGCCAAGTTTGCCGAGTTGTCCCAGTTTGCGTCCCACTTGGTGGATAATGAAGAGAGAATGACGCATATGTTTTTAAGAAGTTTGAAGCCGGAGATACGTTAACATCTTATTTCTAATAAACTGTGTTTGTATTCAGATGTTATAAATAGGGCTTAGTTAGTGGAGCGCGATAATGAGTCAATGCAACCAAAAGAGAGCAGCCGGCAAAATGATAATACTAATGAGAGCAGTCATCGAAGCGGTGACAACAAGCGTTGAGGGAATCAACAGGCCAGAAATGGCAACCACTTCAGTGGTAATCAGGGCCAAAGCAATAAGAATGGACATTTCAAGAAGAGGAGATTCAATAATGATGGAAAGATGTCAGCATCAGTACTCGTTGTTAAGGAAGGAGAACGACCACCTATCATATGCTTCAAATGCGGAGGGGAGGGACACATCAGTCCAAACTATGCGATGTCGTCAAAAGCATGTTATAATTGTGGAAGAGAAGGTCACCTAGCCCAATTTTATCGTTCACCGAAGACAAGTTCAGCTAGGATGGAGGCACCAAAGGCCGTCCCTAAAAAGTCAAAGCCGGTAGTGCAAGGGAGAGCGTTTGTTGTGACCTCCCAGAAAGCAAGGAACCCGAATGAGATCATCACGGGTAAGCTTATCATAAACTCTAGCGAAGTCTATACTTTATTTGATACCGGTTCTACCCATTCTTTTATTTCTCCTACTTGCGCTCAACGATTAAATTTAACTCCGGAAAAATTAGACGTTGACTTATCTGTGGAAACTCCGTTGGGAGAAACCTTTATTACATCCACTGTTTATAAGTCTTGTTTGGTTCAAATCGGTACCCTCACATTACCTGTCGATCTTATTTCATTAAAAATACTTGCATTTGACGTGATTCTAGGGATTGATTGGTTAACTACTCATCATGTAAAAATTGATTGTTTTCGTAACGTTGTTAGCTTTCATATTCCTAATCAACCTATTATGCGAATTCAAGCGACAAAACTATTAAAGTAAATCACGGTAATCTCAAGCCATAAAGCTATTCGTTTATTGAAAAACGGATGTCAAGCTTTCTTAGCTCATGTCACGGATCTAAACAAAAATACGTCAGTTTTGAATGATATTTCTATTGTTAATGAATTTTCGACGTATTTCCTCAAGAACTTCTGGCCTACCCCAGGCGTGAAATAGAATTTTGTATCGACCTTGAACTCGGTACAAAACCTATTTCCAAAGCCCCATATCGAATGTGTCCTATTGAACTTCAGGAGTTAAAGACCCAACTACAGGAATTGTTAGATATTAGCTTTATTCGTCCTAGTACTTCTCCTTGGGGTGCTCCTGTTCTATTCGTGAAGAATAAAGATGGGAGTATGTGACTTTGTATTGATTATCGGGAGTTGAATCATGTCACCATCAAAAATAGGTACCCATTGCCACGTATTGATGACCTGTTTGACCAGTTGTAAGGAGCCAAATTCTTTTCAAAGATTGATCTTCATTCCGGATATCACCAATTGAAAATTAGAACAGATGACATTCCAAAGACGGCTTTCAGAACTAGGTACGGGCATTATGAATTCCTAGGCATGTCCTTTGGATTGACTAATGCTCCTGCTGCCTTCATGGATATGATGAACCGAGTATTCAAGGAATATTTGGATCACTTTGTGGTCGTCTTTATTGATGACATCCTTATTTATTCCAAAAGTCGTGAAGATCATGAGCAACACTTGAGGCTGACACTCCAAAATCTTCGTGAATACAAGCTTTATGCCAAGTTAAAGAAATATGAGTTCTGGCTTGAGGAAGTAGCATTCCTTGGGCACGTAGTATCAAGTCATGGAATATCTGTTGACCCGACAAAGATTGAAGCAATTCAAAGCTGGGAGCAACCTAAATCAGTGACCGAAGTACGTAGCTTTCTCGGCTTAGCTGGTTATTATCAGAGATTCGTGGAAGGATTTTCTCGAATAGCTACTCCATTAACTCAGATGACTCAGAAAGATACAAAGTTCGGTTGGAGCGAATAATGTGAGAAGAGTTTTCAAGAACTCAAGAGGAGACTCATTTCAGCACCTATTCTGACAATACCATCTGGCTCAGAGGGATTTGTCATCTACAGTGATGCTTCGGGCAAAGGGTTGGGATGTGTTCTCATGCAACATGGGAAAGTCATAGCCTATTCTTCAAGACAACTCAAAGAATATGAGAGGAATTATCCTACTCATAATCTAGAGTTGGCAGTTGTTGTCTTCACACTAAAGATTTGGAGGCATTATTTGTATGGGGAGAAAGTGGAGATCTTTACGGATCATAAAAGCCTCAAATATTTCTTCACTCAAAAGAAACTCAACATGCGACAACGACGTTGGCTTGAACTATTGAAAGATTATGATCATACCATCCAATACCATCCCAGAAAAGCGAACGTGGTAGCTAACGCATTGAATAGAAGATCATATGCAAATGCGAATACGATATTGTCAACACAAAGGCCCATTTTGTGTGACTTGCAAAGGATGGAGATAGCGTTAAAGAATCTAGGGACCCATGTGATGATGGCGAATATATGAGTAGAACCGACTTTAATTGATAAAGTTAAAGCTGCTCAAGCTACAAACCTGGACCTGATGTGTATGAGGAAGAAAGTGCAAGAAGGTGCTATACCGGAAGTAAGAATCGATGAAGAAGGAATACTTCGAGTCAACTCCAGACTTTGTGTTCCTAACGACCCTGATTTAAAGTATAAAATCATAATGGATGCGCACAACACACCGTTTGCAATCCATCCTGGGAGTACCAAAATGTATCATGATCTTCGTCATACATTTTGGTGGGGCAATATGAAGAGAGAGATAGCGTTGGTTATCTCAAGGTGTCTAACTTGTCAACGAGTTAAAGAGGAGCATCAAGTACCAAAAGGTCCATTGCAACCACTTGAAATTCCAGAATGGAAGTGGGAGCACATTACCTTGGATTTCGTTACTGGTCTTCCTAAGGTTTCTCAAGGCATAGATGCGATTTAGGTCATTATTGATAGATTGACCAAGTCTGCTCATTTCTTACCGACACGAGAAACTTATACACTTGAACGTCTTGCACGTATGTACATAAACGATATTGTAAGACTGCATGGTATGCCGGTATCCATAGTTTCTGATCGAGACCCAAGATTCACTTCACGATTTTGGGTTAGTTTGCCAAAAGTTATGGGCACAGACTTACGATTTAGTTCGACAAATCATCCTCAGACGGACGGACAGTCGGAGAGGACTATTCAAACTCTTGAAGATCTATTAAGACTCTGTGTCCTTGATTTCAAGGGAAGTTGGGACAAGTTCTTACCATTGGTGGAGTTTTCCTACAACAACAGTTATCAAGCAAGTATTGGCATGGCTCCATTCGAAGCGTTGTATGGAAGAAAGTGTCGCTCTCCAATATGCGAGGATGAGGTGGGTGAAGTAACGTTGTTGAGACCGAAGTTGGTACGTATGACTACGGAAAAGATTCAAATGATCCGACGACGTATAAAAACTTCACAAGATCAACAAAAGAGTTATGCTGATCTTCATCGAAAGGACGTGGAATTCGATATAGGAGATCATGTGTTGTTACGTGTTGCTCCATGGAAAGGAGTTATGAGATTTGGAAAGAGAGGAAAACTCAATCCTCGATTCATCGGCCCATTTTTAATCCTCGATCGAGTAGGAACTATGGCCTATAGACTCGTTTTACCGCCAAGTATGTCTCGTGTTCATAACGTTTTTCACATATCCATGTTACGTAAATATGTGAAAGACCCGAACCACATTATTGAGTTACAACCAGATGAAATAGCAGAAGATTTGACATATGAAGAGTTTCCTGTTCAAATCTTGGATAAGAAGGAACATATTCTACGCTCCAAGGTTATACCTCAAGTCAAAGTTTTGTGGAGAAACCACGATGTTGAGGAAATGACTTGGGAGTTAGAATCTAAAATGAAATCAAGGTATCCTTACCTCTTCGACATACCAGGTATGTACCCTAATTTCGAGGGCAAAATTTCATAAGAAGGGGAGGTTGTAAGACCCCAACTTTTTGAATAAAGATGAATTTTCTATAAATATCATTTTTGAATATTATGGAGTAAATTTGATATAATGTTATAGTTGTGGGTAATATTTATAAATTTTGCAAGCTACGCAAGTTGTATATAATATTCGATTGGTCGGGGAATATTCGTTTTAACAGGGAATATTCGTACAACGGCACAATCATTGGTGGACCCCATAACGAAATTATTGTCGGATTGAGAAAACGACAAAAATATTTTATTGAAAATAACGGCGGAAGTTTTACCATTAATACTGTTGAACTACTCGGTAGTAAAAAGTCAGAATACGCGTGGTTGCATAGTAGCACAACGGTATTGATTATTGATGCTTATGTGATAAGTCACTCAGTTTTGTTTTATTGGTATTATTAATGTAATAAAGCATGAAAAGTTTTTATATAAAAATGTAATACTTTTATAAAGTTATACATTTTATTAGATAATAATTAGAATATATTATATTTTATTATGCATAGTGTTTGCATAGTGCTCGTGATAGTGTTTGCATAGTAAAATCTTTTATAAAGTTATTCATTTTATTAGATTATAAATAGAATATATTATATTTTATTTAAAAGATTTTGCTTTAAATATGGACCGTCAGATTAAAGTAAAACAACTGGACCGTTCATGAGTTAGTTACTATGTAGTCCATTTTTCTATAAATGTAAGCTCATTCCTTCATTATTTCTTTAATTCTCTCGAAACTCTAGAGAGATAAACTATAGAGAGAAAGAAGAAAATTATTCTCGCTACTTCACTACTTATGTATCTAGTACTCTTCTTCTTAAGGTAGGGGTATTATTTCTTTTGTATTCATGAAGAGAACTTCATTATTCCATTATTTATTATTTCATTGGAATAACTCAGATATGCGGACTTCCCTATACTTGGTGAAATTCTCATGTTATTCTATTCTTTATTATTATGTTGGAATATCCCGTTCATGCATTTCTTGGGACCTCGTTCGTCTTCTTTATTATTCATTGGAATATCACGTGCATGCGTTTTACGCCGGACCTAGTTAAAATCTTTACTATTCTCATTGGAATATCATGTCATGCATTTTACGTGGGACCTGGTTCCAGATTTATTATTACATTGGAATATCTCGTGCATGCATTTTACGTAGGACTGGTTCCGTTATTTATTATTCTGTTGGAATAACTTGCTTGTGCGGTCTATCGCATGCATGGTGATTTCTTTTGTTATTCCATTCTTTATTATACTCAGTTGATTAAAACTTTGACTTCTATACTTCATGAAATTAGTGGAATATCCTTGATATTTGCGCTTCATCCAGTATCTTTGCATGGAAATATTCTTCTGAGCATTCTTGAATTTTACTCTACGAAGCAGTATCATGTTGACAATTTGGACGTTATCAGTTCCTAGATAAATTAATTCTTGAACTTGTTTTATTGAATTCTTATATCATTGTCATCATCCTCATGTTTATATTTTGTTGAAAGTCATCTGTGGCCTGTAGTGCATAGATGGACTTGGTATGATTATGACCAGGGATTATTCGGTATAATCATGACCATAATGTTACAAATGATGTGGTAAAAGTCCTCATTAGCCGTAGTGCATTGATGGACAGTTGTTGGCATGATCATGACCATTAATGAATACACAAATATTCTTGGCCCGTGGTGCATGGATAGTTGTGGTCGTGATACTAAAGAATATACTTGGCCGTAGTGCAGGGGTGATTCGATGATGTGGATTATTTATTAAAATTCGAGTCCCAAATGATAAAAGTGATGAAAAACCTTTTAAATCATAGAAGATAGTAGATTTTATTCTCTACTTGACTCTTTTAATGGATTTCTTGTTCACCGCAGTTAAACTTGATGTTTGTTATATTGTATCGTTTAACCTTTGTTTAAGGCTAATGATAATTTATTCTCGCATTATCTTAGTCATAATATTTCTTACTGGGCTAGTTGAGCTCACCCTTTCTTTCATTGTTCTCTTCAAGAAATGAGAATATAGCTGGGACTAGTCGGGGAACGGAGTGATGGACCAGATGATAGTATTAGTAGTCCTCACTATTCTGTTAAATAGTGTGACAATAAATGTAATGAGGACCCCAATGAGTTTGTATTAGTAGTCCTCACCATTTAGTCGTATTTTACACGACTGTTGTATAATTAAGTTGTATTTGAATTTTGTACCATGTATTTGGCGACTCAAGATGGGTCATGTATACCTATTTTAGGGGCGTCACAAAATACTGATAAAATACCTCAACATTAAGAGCATTCACAACAGTTTCCTTATCTCTATCCCTACTCTACAGTGCTATTGGGTCATTCTGTGGGATAAAGATTCAATTTTTTCACTCTGTACCTAATAGGTTCATTATATTGATTCCTTAAATATTAAATTTTGAAATTTTAAATTTAAAAGTTAAAATTTGAAAGTTCCAACAATTAAATCATATTTTGAACGTTGTAACTATTTTTTATTTAAAAGTAATTGTTGTTTGAATTTAAAATTTGCAATTATTTTAATTTAAAAATAGATATTGCTAGAAATCAAAATGTGCAACGATCATTATGTGTTTATGAGAACTAAAACAACATTATTTTAATTATAAAATAATAAAATTTATAATTAGTAGTAATATTTTTTACAAAAATGATCAAAATCAAAATTTAATTTCGATTTTTAATTTTTTTATAGTTCTCTTTCTTCTCTAAATCCTCTCTGTTTAAAAAATAAAAATGAGTGAATTTGATAGGCATACCCAAATCATCAATTAAGTGAGATAAGATCCTTTAACCAACATAAAATCGCAATAAATAGAGTGTGAAATGTCATTTTACATAAATAGGGAACGCTCTTTTGATTCCCTTACCCTGAGGAGTCAAATCATATATAAGGATTAAAATAGAGAATTATATAAGGATAAGGAAACAGTTGGATACTGATTTATTGATATATTCTTCAAATGTGGGGATAGAGAGTCTATTGGGGAAACTGTTGTGAATGCTCTAATTCCATCATTTATAACCACAATAAATATATCCCTCATTTATATCCATATAAAATAAATATTTCTTTATCATATAAATTAATAATTAATTATTCACAAATAATATTACAGAATCACAATTATGACAACCATGTCATTCCTAGGAAAGAGGGGGCTTTCCGATAAGGATTTCTCCTTATTATTGCCATGATTAGGTGACCAAACCCTTTCCTGCATAGAACATCCTTAGACATTGCCAATAATGCTATCTAATAATATTATTCAAATAATATGAATTATTGATCTGATAATGGAGATACTGTGAAATGACAATTATTGTAACAACAATAATATAAAATATCAACGCAACAATTATTAAATCAATAAAATAAAATATTGAGCAGGTAATTACGTAACAATTATTGAGTAGTGTCTTCTTACGTAAGAATCAATAATTTAATAATTGTGCAATACAGTGTCTACTCTTGTGCAACCACGCCAGATATCTTGTATTTTAACCATAGGGTATTCCAACAATGTGTTAACTGGTAACAATTATGTCGTTATTTATAAAAAACTCAAACTTGTCGTTTTCTTCATAAACCGTTTTCCGTTAACACTATTGGAATACTTTGGTTAAAATATAGTAATACGGTTGTTGCACAAGAGTTACACCAGATTGCACAAAGATTGTTGAATTATTGATCCTTACGTAAGAAGGCACTACTCAATAATTGTCACAAAGAGTTATCGCTCAATATTTTACTTTATTGATTCAATAATTGCTACGCTGATATTTATATTATTGTTGTCTTAATAATTGTCACTACACATCATCTCTATTATCAGATCAATAATTCATATTATTTGGAATAATATTATTAGATAGCATTATTGGCAATGTCTAGAAAGTTCTCACAAGGAGAGGTTTGGTCACCTAATTGCGCTACCAAGAAGAGAAATCCTTATCTGAAAGCCCTCTTCCCTAGAACTACATGGTTGTCATATATCAGATTTCGTAATATTATTTATGAATAATTAATTATTGATATATATGATAAGGAAATATTTATTTTATGGATATAAATGATGGATTTATTTATGTGGTTATAAATGAAGGAATTAATGTTGAGGTGTCTTATCAAGATTTTGTCTGATTTGAGGTATTAAAAATCAAACCGGTGGGTTTTGAGATATATCATAGGAGTTATAATTTTTAATCCTACCATTGGATCGTTGTGATTTTTGGATATGTTATACATATATAAGTTTAGTATATGTCCACAAATTTTGAACCGTTAAAAATGAACGTATGATTTGTTATGAATTTTAAGAGGTCACTGATTCGGAAATTAGGTTATAAATAATTTTGGTGGAAAATTCTAGAATTGGTGGGCCCCACTTTTGGTTGGTGAAAATGTGCTGAGATTTTTATTCAAATGTGGTGGGTGGGAATAGTAGCAGGTAAAGCCATCAGGTTGCAGGTTAAGTCTGCTGCGGCGTGCTAACATTTTCCTATAAATAGAGGGCTAAGTTAGAATTGAAAATCACACCAGAAATAAGTTTTCTCTCTTTCTCTCTCTAGATTATTGAGTGTATTTTGTGAGTATTTAGATACTTTGTGAGTTTCTATTCATCGCTGCAAGTTTCCTTCAAATTTTTTATACCGATATTCCGATCGTAAATCTTGATATTTTGAGGCAAGGGTGTTATATTCTTCTTAAAATGATATTTTCTTCAATATCATTATACCGAAATGTTGGTATGAACTTTTTATCAAATTTAGAACTTTTTGTGTCGGGGTTACTATTCACATATACGGTACTATTCACGTATACAACACTATTCACGAATACGACACTATTCACCGAAAAATAAAATTTTCTTCTTTTTGTCCAAGTTGTCTATTATGGTTACTATCTTTGATTGTATCCATATTTTGATCATTATTTTTGAATTCTGCTTCAAAATTGGTTATTTCGGAATATTATTGAACTTGGATAAACTGTAATACGAATCTCTAATATTTGTTATTTTGTCTCACTGGATTCTTTTTCTTTAAAATATTTTTTATCATCCTCAGTCCTAAATGATGATATTACTGAATATCTTTGGCCTGTAGTGCAAAAGATGAATGATTAATCGATGAATATCTTTGGTCCAGTAGTCAAAAGATGAGCAGTGTTGAGATGAACATGACCAATCTGGTGATACAAATGAATATCTTTGGCCAGTAGTGCAAAGATGAATATTTGATTCAAGATGTATATTGATTGATGTTACAGGACAAAATATTGATGATGGACTTTTAAATCTTAGAAGATAGTAGAATTCTTTCTCTACTTGACTCTTCTAATGGATTGTTGTTCATTGCAGCTTGTTGATCTAAAACTTGTTGTCTATTATATTTTATCAAATTTTTCCCTGTTGAAGACTAACGATAATTTGTTGTATATTATCTTAGTCATAATATTCTTTACTGGGCTAGTTGAGCTCACCCTTTTCCTTTTGTTCCATTTTTCTCGTGGAGGTGAGAACATAGCGCAGAACTAGTGGGGTACGGAGTGATGGTTCTAGAAAGATGTTTTAGCAAATCCTCACTATTTCGTAAAATAGTGTTTGAATAATTGTAATGAGGACTCCTTTTGAGTTTGTATACTCTCTAGTATACAATATTTGTATTCAAACTTATAAAGATAGCGCGTTGCCAGTATTCTCGCACAACAATTATATTACTGAAGTTGTATTTGTTTTTGTACCATGTATTTGGCGACTCAGAATGGGTGATGTATACCTATTTTGGGGGCGTCACAACATCAAGAGTAAGTAATCCTAATCATGATTCTCTTTCTCTTATATTGTTAGAGAAGGGGGTATTGGTAGAACAAGCATGCTAAGAAGAGGTTGGAATAATGAATCAAAGGGCTTAAGTCTTAATAAGCCGGATAAGTCATGAATAACAAATTCATTCGTAAATAAGTTATGAACTTATAATGAAAGTATAAGAACTTGTTAGAACTTGTAACATGTTTACATTAATAAAACTAGTATGATTAATAAGGTGTAAGAATAATGATTAAAAGACTTAACTCATTAATAAGTCATATGAAAAGAAGGCATAAGTCTTGAGTAATGAAAATATAAATAATTTAAATTTTCATAAGTTACAAATTTATCAAGAATAAGTAATAACTTATCATGTTATGAGTTAATGAATCATGTATGTCAAGATATTAGTATAATGTATTGAATCCAATCGAAACGGTTTAAAAATCTCAAGTAATGAAGTTTTGCCGAAATTAACACGATTGGACGATAATCGTCGAATTCGTGAAATTCTCGGAATGGAAGTCGAATTTTGATATTGAGATTGGAAACGTTGGTTTTCAATAGACAAGTCTTATTTGGCATTATAGTGTTGCGGACTCAAAAATGGCCGGATTCCGACTTAGAACGAAGAAACGAGCGTTGAACGTTCACGAACGTTTATCGTTTTCGTTAAAAATAGACTAATAGGTGAATTTTTAGCAAACGAAGTTGAATAGATAAAATTCTTGCATGAACGCATAGAGTACATAATTTGTAAACTGTAGGCTCTTGAACGAGCCAATTCGGACTTATAACGAAGAAGTTACGAGCCCGGGAATCTCACCTAAAAGAAAAACTGTTAAAATTTTTTGGTGCTGAGTACTGGCGCCGCGGTGCTAGTCAAGGCAAAATAAGTCACGCCGCAACGCCAAAGTGAGCCTCAGCCCCTAGAGTCTCACGCCGCAGCGCGACAGTTAACACTAAGACTCGCGTTGCAGCGCCGAGTCCTGTCTTCAAGCCCTAATGGGCGACATGTGTGGCATAACAAAGGGAACATCAAGCAACAAGATAACAAAGGAACACTGGCGTTACAAATAGAGTATGAAGGGAAATTGTTTAGCAATGAACTAAGGGACTTAATAAAATATTGTTAAGTCATAACTAAACCTCAAGTATGATCACTTAGTGTTAAAGTAAGTCAATTAAAGATGAACGCAAACGGTATTCAATAAACGTACTTACTCATTGACGATCGAGTTTCGATTAAATAACATAAGGACGTTAGTAAGCCGTGAGGAAGGATAATTAACTTGAATCGAGTTGTATTAATGAAATAATTTTAGTTAAGAGAACGAAGTTGGTAAGAATGATGTAAAGAATGACGGAAAGCCGGAACCAATAAATAACAAATCTAATACGGGATTAGATTGAGAAGAAGAGTAAGATTCTTTAGGAACTATATATGTTCAATCATGACCTAATGTGGTATGTTATGTGGTTATGTGTTATAGAGACTGTAAAGATTCAAAAGGGAAAGTAATTATACTATAGCAGACACTGAAGGCAAGTTTTTCTTAAACGCTTGTCTAACCTTCGTGTTAGCCAGGTTTTCAAATGATTCAAATTATGAGATGCATGTATGGTTTTGAAGAAAGAGTTGATGCCAGTTTTAGCTCGGCTAAACTAATCTGGATAGATTGATTGAACTGTTTACAAGTCTTTCAATATAGAATTGCTAACGCTATCCTACGCCAACCAATTGGTACGGATTCAAGGTAAGCCTAAATATGAATAAACAAATGTATTTTCATCGAGTATTCGATGGGCACGTGAGGTTGCCACAACTTAAACGTACACACGTTTAATGGATGTAGTGTTGATCAACATAGAGTACTATAGGCTGGTCACCTAGAAGTACTCGTAAGATATGCCGGACTTACGGACTTCGTGCTGGGTTGTCCTTTTTAAAGAAATTATGAAACGCTCATGGTCTTGGACCAGAATCGATGTTTTACTGAATATTGTTATTGTAAAACATTTTGAAGGAAAAGAAATGCTATTTTGAATTATGGATAGTACTTCGTAACTATTATCCAGTTATTGAAGATATACGATTCCTATGTTTCAAGCATGCTTTTTAAATGAAATTGTTGTACTTGTTGAGCTTGTTATGCTCACTCTTGCTTGAACCATATGAATGCAGCTTAGACCGAATGGACCGAAAGATTCGTCAAGGATAAAGGGAAGGCTAAAGCGAACTTGTAGATTACCTATGTAATAGTATAGGTTTGTAATGATAATATTTGATATTATAACAAGAACAAATGTAACAGTTATAAAGAACCTGGGGAATGGTAGTATTGTTTTGGAATATATATAAGACATATTCGTTCTTTTGAGGCATTTCAATTGAATGATTGTGTGAACTGTAGCACCGTGGAGCACCATATGTCGGGTTGGAAGAGACCCGGATTTGGGGGCGCCACAAGAGCTCACAGTCATCTTAGCAAGTCCATCATGAGAAGACATCAAGTATCAAGAAGGGAGATCACAAACGTCAACATGATGACAAGCATGAGAAAGTTTCTAAGTACCTAGAAGAAGAGCTTACAGTCATCTTGGAAACCTATCATGTGCAGCCGTCATGTATCAAGAGGAAAGATCTTCAAGGTAGTCATCAAAGGATCATCCGAAGTCGTTGAGTAACTGAAGAAGCTGAGCATCATGCAACTCTCAACTGCACTTCAAGGATGATCACGCAAAGCTGCTAAGTATAGAAGATGTTCAGAGCATGAAGACATCTTAGCAGCTCAGCACCAACTCCAACAAACCAACAAACAAACAACAAAAGCCAGGGCCTGAGAGGTCCTTGTCCGTGGGGACTAAATCAAGTCAGGGCCTGAGGGGTCCTTGTCCGGAGGGACTAAACGAAGTTCCAAGCCTGCTGGGCTTGAAGAGTTCCTAGGGAACTAGAAGAGTCCCAAGGCTGCTGGCCTTGAAGAGTTCTTAGTGAACTGAAGTCCCAAGGCTGCTGGCCTTGAAGGAATCTTAGTGATTCAGGGTGCTGCCCTTCCTTAGTGGAAATCCTGCTAGTTAAAAGCAGAAGAGTGGATTAGGAGCTTGAGTCTATGAACCACTTAAAACCCCTTGTGTCTTTTACATTATGTTATTCACATTATGTACTATAACTGCTATAACTGCTATGTATGTTTTAACTACTTACAACTAAACTTACTCTACGAACAATGTATGTATGATTATGAATATATCAATGAATGGGATCTTTTACTTATTCCGCTGTGCTTGAAAAGATTCTTATGTTTGTCATATGCTAATTTAATAGCTATACAAAATAACAGAGAAAAGTATTTGAAATAAAAAGGATGTATTCAACCCCCCCCCCTTCTAGATCTATTGTGCCTACTGGGAACTAACAATTGGTATCAGAGAAGGTTCTCATGCTATATTCAAAAGCTAATCTCTTTGAGTCTGATCCCGGGCACAAACATTGTTCTAAACTTAGTTTAGTAGTAAGTAACTTGTTATATGCAGATGAGCTCACACGTTGGAAATACTGTGTATAGGTAAATGTGTATATACACCTGAAGCTGCTCAGATTGGTCCATGTTCTCAATTGCTACATCAACAAGACCAATCATAGCCTGTAGTCAATCTTGTAGTCTGAAGACCAGACGAGAGAGCTTAAGAGACATCAATGACAAAGAGTCAAGCATCCACCAGTCTGAAAGATGAAGAGGCCATACATGCTAAGAAATGCTTATCAAGAGAAGAAAGAAGATCTTCTCAAACTTATGTCTGGCCAACCAGCAGCTGGGTGCAAACTTTGTAAACTAAAGGATGTCAAAGATCTTAATGTTGAGATTCTTTTGGCCTACATCTTCAAGACCATGACTGATTGATTAAAGGTGAACACGAGCAACAAGTTGTCAGGAACAAATGTGAAGCTATGCACATCAATGCCTAAACTCAGTATATCTAAGATAAATGACTATTAAGAGACTGACAATAAAAAGGTACGATTCCTCACTATTATATGTGTTCATCATAAAAGCACCTTCTTATGAACCATAACAGTGTTCTGTCAAGAAGTCATAATCTACCTAAAAAGGTGAAGAGAGAAAGTACCCTGAGGATGGAAACTCAAGTGTCTATAAGCTTTCTCTCCATCCAAGTTTTAGGATGAAGATGACATCTTGAAGGAAATCTGAAATGGGTCATAAGAGCATCACAAGTCAAATTAATTTATGTGAAGTAATCTTTGCTGGTGGGTTAGTATGTATGTACAAATCTTTGTTCTAAGTGTTTGATAACACACAGAGTATGATCAGTTCTACAAGAGTATCTTGATGATGTGTAGAAACTGATCACCTCTATGAATCAACTAGATACTCTTAATCGTAGAGTTGATTCTCACTCTGTGAACACTTAAACATTGTGAACATAACCCAGCAAAAGATGAAACCATCAAAGATAAAGAGTATGTTATTAAATGACAAGTCTTATATATGACGCCCCCAAATCCAGGTTCCTTCAAACCTCAGATCCGGTCCGCCACAATACTACTATCGTCAAACTATTTATATATATTATTCATAACTTAATGAATATAACTTTACTTACTACAATTTAGAATATAAATTCATTCCATTTCCAGGATCTGCACAATGACCCCAAACTTTTATAAGTTTCTAATCCTGGTCATTTACTATTCATGTATTACATCACATTCGATATTATAAAAATGCGGAAAAATTTAAATTTTTTCAATCTCTTGAATAAAATCTTTTATTGATTTCATAACCTTGAACCAATTACAATTCTTGAATCAACTATATAATATGGTTCAGTCTATTGGAATTACTGTATAAGATTTTACATCTTGATTCGATATCCTCTATATATTAACTAATACATCCTTACAATACAACAAGTATTAAACATCGTAAGTATATATCAAGTACACTCCAAGAACCTAAACATGGTTCAAGTAATGATCTAAATAGTATCCTTCGTTGCGAAACAATCTACTTTGTCAACCAAGAAGCACGAAATCTTTATCGTAAGTCCTTAACCTGCAAAAGTGGTTATTTGCAAGGGTGAGCTCGACAGCCCAGCAATTCTAACAGTTTTTATGCAGCACATAGCATATAATAGCATACTCAGTTCATGCATTCATAATCAATTAATATTAACTACGCATGTTACTTCACACATAACATGCATAGAAATTTACTTCATAAGCATATCATCAAAGATCAACTTTCAACTTTCATACATATCTCATATGCATTTCATATATATACATCAACATTATCATAGAAAAATATAGCTCAACTAACAGTTATCGAATTCATATATCAAATAGGAACTGAAAGACTTGCCTGATTTGTAGTTTATCAACTACGACTTAACTGGTTAAAGTTTATCTGCACTGCGTGTATTCCTACACAGTTATATAATCATGGATTTATATCCATTAGTCATACATTTCATACGTTCATAATATAACAATAAATATTACATCGTTTCTTAACTAGGTTTGTAAAACCTTCATTTCACTTTCTTATCGTACTTTTAGAATTGTTATGTATGTATAGGTATTCCTTAACCATCCGTACTTGACATCAACTTCATATACATTTATCACTCACTTGACTCGCTATGTGTTCGACACAAATTTAAAGTTTATAAATACATGATCTACGTCGTTCATATTCAAACTACTTAGTTTCATAATAATTTATTTCAATCAATAAGGCTTAACAACTTTCTTTAACAAGATTCTATGTTATAAGTTTTTAAACCATATATTGGTACTAATAAGCCTCTACTAGTATGCTTCACATAGACATAGCATAGTTCATTATTCGAAAACATATTTTAAACCACACTTGAAACGTCCAATTCATGTTTAGCTAAAAGATGAACATAATCATCATGTCTTGGGGAATAAAGCGTTCAAGTTTACTTTTAAAAGTTATTCTAAGCCAAAGTAAAGCAACTAGGTGCAACTTTTAATCTCATTTCATAGCTAACTAATCCATGAATATATGTTATTATGTTTAGAACTTTAAGTACACAAGTTACTTTAAGTTCGTTCTTAAAGTTTCAAGTTTTCTTTAGAAATCATTTTTAACTAAGCTATTGTAAGTTGATAATAAGTAAAAGCAACTTTAAATCACTTCTCATTCTTAAGTATACTCATAACTCAACAAGATGTATGTGTTAAAATATCATAATTTCAAAGACTCAAGGTTCGTCAATGTTTGTTTTCAAAAATCTTTAAGTTTCTTTTCAAAACACATACGAAGTCATGATAAAACATTCCACTATAGGTAAGGTAATCATATATGCCATGTCTAATATCATGCATTTTCATGTTACATCACTTAGAATAACATATTCCATCATCGAGAGCACTATATTTGCGTATGTGCTCTCTCGACGCCCTCCGATGGCCTTTGATTACGTAATAGTCACAAAGATGACTATTGTGACCCTTCCTAATGACCTCAAATTAAGAAATGTAAAGCACAAAAGTTGTAGGTCTATTCGTTCTCGTTCCGAATCATCTTTAATTTCCTCAGTCGGAGTTCGTATGAAAAAGTTATGGTCGTTTTAGTAAAGCATGTTCTGTTAGATTTTTCTCAGCAGTTGCAAGTCAGACCACCACCGCCAGGGCGGGGGTCTTGCCCTATAAATAGCCCTTCGGGGCGGTCATAGCTACTGTTAACTCACGGATTCATGCTCTGCTACAAAATAACAAGCCAAAAATCCTTTCTACCTTCATAATTTGAGTTATACATGTCCAAATTAGTCCGTTTTCGATTCTATAGATTCGTAATTCATAGAACTACAACATATCATAATACTCATCAATTAACATAAACATTAACTAACCCAAAAATGAATCTATAACTCATGTTCATGTAAATATTCATGTTTTGGACAATTTAGTGAAATCATTCACTACGAATTCGTTTCTAAACCAAATTGGTTCGTTTAACTTCCGTTGATTTCGTATTTGACTATATTAACAATATCTAACAACAATTTATGGATTATAACAATCCTTACCCATCAATTTTATGATTCAAAAGCTACTTTTTCTAAGAACTTTGTAAAACTTGAACTTAAGAACATAGTTTAAGAATTATACCTCTTGAAGCTAAGTTGCCAAGATTGTTTCTAACCTTCTGACTTCTCCCTCTCATCCTCATAGTATACTTATATTAGCTCCACTTAGAAATCTCAGAAATTGATTTTGACAAGAGAGGAGTCCCCATTTATAGAGAAATCATTGTCCATACAATGATTTTACCCAACAATTTAAACCAAGAGGAAGAAGAAGAAGTCATTGGATGATGAAGAGTTGATCACCAACTCCTTCCCCAGCCATTCTTCCCTTCATCATCACCCTATCTAGCTAGCCATGGCTGAGCTTAAGCAATAGAGGAGTAGGCCATTGGCCTATTCACGTGCACAAGAGAAATGGGACTATCTATTTGGGACAAAAGCTTATAACTCAGCATTGCAAAACTACTACTAGCATACTTAGGTTTATTTGATATTTTTTCCCCAAATGTGTATACATATATACCCACTCATAAAATTATATAATCCATGTACATTTGATTATTCCAAATAATATTTACATTAGACTATAATACAACTTAGTTGGGCACCAATATTGTTTTCCATAAAATTTATCATCTCAAATATACCTAATTATCATAATGATAATTAATATCAATTATTTATTTACTCACCATTTATTTTCTCTTAATACTTCCTATTATATAGAAAATAAGTTTATTTCCTATTATGATAAATTATTTCCATCAACTTATATAGCAAATATGTTTTAATATATTTACCACATTACTTAATCCCACACATTTCCTTAAATAAAGCTATATAAGGTAATATCAAAATAATATTCCCCTTTTATTAAAATAATCAAATGCTAGAATTTATTTTAATATCCTTTAGTAGAAATATACTATAATTATTTCTCTTCCACCAAATCACATAATTCAAGGTATATATATAACACATATATACATTCCTTTAATCTTCCCTTCTCGCCGTGTATCAAATTACTCAATAATTCTCTAACCACTTTAAAGGTATATCGATTTTCTTCTCTCGTCAACAACGTACATATGTACAAGTCCAAACCTATCACACATCGAGTCTTTAATGGTATTAAATATAGTACACTGAGTGGTTTCCCACAAACAACCAACAAATTAGTTTCCGCTTCGCCTACACCTTTGCTTTTCACGTTGAGTTAGATCAGTTACTAATTCGTATATACCTCCGCTCTCTGAAGGAATCATTTAGCCCAGCTCCTATACATCCACCATTAAAGGGTACGGTTGCACTACCTTAGACTTGATACATACTCGTACATGTACTCAAGGAATTGGTGATTATCAAAGATATTTAATGTCACCAACTAAGATAAAATAATTCTATAAATTATTTAATGCTGATAGATAAGTCTTATCCATCTTCTTACTAATTCATCTCTACAATTTATAATAAATATATAATAACGATATATATTTATTAAACAAAACATCACTTATTTCATAGCTCATATTACCCTATGTAACACAATACCACATACATACCTCGTAACACATTTCTATTCTTGTTTGAACCCTTCACATGCCTTAAGAATTTTATTTACTAAATTCTTATTTTAATAATTTCTAAAATTTTGGGTTCTTACATTACACACTCACCTTCATGCATATCAAAATGTATTATCTTAAACTAGTCTTATGCATGAATATGATGCTGGTGATAAATGTGATGATTATCCAAATAAGAGGAATAGGGGTTTAGAAAACTAACCTAGCAGGACCCATTTAATTATGGGTAACAAAAATAGAAATATATTTAAACCTGCGGGTACTTGGTCAGTCTGACCACACTAAGGAATACTGAAGCAGAAGACTTCAGTCAAGAAGACTCAACCAGCAGAAGGCTAAGTACTGTTCAGAGATGATTCTGATAAAGTTCCTATTTGTCCAAGCCTGTCCTTGAAGACCCTCTGAGCTAACCAGAAAGGAGCTCACATGGCTGTTAATCTATATATGGAAGCAGGCCGTTCAACCAAAGGTGAAAAGAGTCCTATATGCTCAAATCAAGCAAAGCATGCTATATGAGAAGAATCCTCAAGGGAGCTTATAACAGAGGATCATCGAGCATTAGTCAAGAGGAACTCATAGTAGAAGCAGAACTTCACAAACACAAAACTATCAAAGGAGACTACGATCGTAGTGCTATCAAAAGATCGTAGAGTGATCAGTCCTGAAGTTACCCATGCCTGCGATACAAGGAGATTTATGTGATAATGATGATTCCAGTCAGAAGGAGATATGCAGGGCTGCCTTCAAATGAGTCTAAAGCAAAGGGAATCACATCAATTCAGGAAGACAGCTTCAAACATGGGGAGCAATGATCTGTTAAGAAACAACAACACTGAGTTATACTATGAGGAAATGTACTAGCTACAAAGTCCCAAAACTTTGTGACTGGTGAACCAAATGAAGATCTATAGTCAGTAGGAACGTCTCAAAACGTACTACTGATAACCTTTCAGTCACCCAACCCAACATCGTGAAGTGCCTACGATCAAACATGTGATCGTAGTGTAAGAACAGGAGGATATCACGATCTCAGTAAGCAATTATCTAAAGTTGATAGAGGATCTCCCCACTAGAAAAGGTCTCATGAGATGTCATTGTAAATCACTTCTATAGCATCTCATCTGGAAAGCGCCTCAGGAATAAACCTGACCCTTAGCTCACTCTAAGAGGTTGGCCCTTCCTGAGCTACCCTGTCCCAGAAGAATTGCTTGATCAAATTCATCTCAAGGACCAAGTCAGACAACGATCATAGAGTCGAGGTTGAAGAGAACTCCACTATAACAGTGCAACCTCAATGATCGTAGAAGACAACTCAACGATCTTAGTTCTACTAAAGGGTACTCCAATTCACAAGGAGCTTGAAAAATGAGACAATTACTCAACCATTCAAAAGAAGGAGATAAGTTCGAATACATCAATGATTTAGCTATGTTGTATCAAGGTGAGGATACAAGACAAAGCCATCCACTACTGCATCTCTCAAGAGTTAATCGTTGAGTTAACAAAGAAAAACGTAGAGTCCACAGCTGCCTTACTATGCTACTCTACGAATCAGAAGGTCAACGGTCAAAGCCACGTTGTTTAAACGACTATTCTCTTAAAAGGAAATATCTAACTAAAAAGTTATGGGGAGTTACAGCTCATTACTGGGCATCATGCAACCAATGGTCGGTTGACACATCACTAGTTATGCAGAGTTAGAAGGAATTGTCATAAAGACAAGTTCAAATCTGCAGACAGTTATCAAAAGCTATCGAACCTTTCTCCCTCCCATTTTCAAACCCTAAAATCCTCTCAAGAGCCAAAATAGGTTAACACCCCAAAGCTTTATCAAATCACAATCAGCCATCTCTTATAAACCTCTCTGAATCAAATACCCACATTCTTCGAACTGATCAAATGGAAAACTGGCGAGTAATCACTGGCATTCAGCTCAGAACCAAGTCATTCGAGAAATCCGAAAAGAAGTTCAAAGACATTCTCGAACTCGTGAGGAAAGCTGGATTCTCAGAATGTCTTGAGGCTAGCACTCGAGTATACATCAACTTGGTAAAAGAGTTCTACTCAAACGCCTCCATAAACTCCGGAACCCTTTCTACCAAGGTCAAAAGTCAGTATCTAAAGCTAAAATCTTTTGACCTCAATCAGTGCCTAGGTTTTCCTAACCAAGGGCTGAAGAACCTTGATGATGTCAATACTGAACAAGCAAAGGAGATCATGGGGTACCAAAGAAACCCTAGTCTGAAAGACATGAAGAAGAAGGAGTTTCTAAAGGAATACGAGTTCCTTGCTGAAATAGTTGGAAAGTGTATACTGTACAAGGACACTGCACATGACACAGTGCTTGACCAACAGTTGAAGATAATGTCAGCAATAGTTCTGAAGAAACAAATCAACTTTGGAGCTATCTTGTTCGATCAAATCTCCAAGTGGGTAGAAAAAGCTAAGATGAAGAAGTCCACTGAAAAACCCCTGACTAAGGTGTTTCATGGCAGACTGCTGAGTATTGTGATGAAGAAGAAGCTAGGTGGGAAGATCAAGGATGATGAGGGAGAGCCTTTGAATGTTCACAAAGTAATGTCTCCATAATTATTTGTGAATTGGAAGAAGAACCCTAAGGAGAACAGAAGGCTGACTACTATAGACAGCAGCAGGGCCTCTGCAAAGAAGAGAAAAGCAGAAGAGGTAGAAAACTCTAAGTCTGATGACTCTGTGCCAGCATCAACCACACCAGCCAGGAAGAAATCCACAGATGTGAAGAAAGTTTGTGGTGTGAAGAAAACCAAAGCCCCATCAAGGAGTCTCTCCTCCAAGGACAAGGATAAAGAAGAAAAAGTCCTAACTGCTGAAACAACAAAGAGGAGAAGCAACAGGCTGCTTTAAAGGCCAGCCAGCAAGAAAGCCAAGGTGGAAAACAAACCAGCCTCAGCTTCCCAAAATAGTACATATTTTGAAGGGAAGGACGTAGAGTCAGCAGAAGAAAAGGAGATAGATGTAAAGGTTGAGTCTCCACAGACCAAATCTAGCAGTGAAGGTGAAGCTGGATTAATGAATGAAAGTTCAGCATTTGCTGATGAAGAGGAATGCTCAAGCCCTGTGGCTAATTCTCAGAGCAGTCACTCTGCTGATAAAGAAGAAATTCAAGATGACCCAATTCTATCCCCAAATACAACTGCCCCAACAAGCCCAGATAATGGGTCAAATGAAGCTGATTCTAAAGAAGAAGAACGAGCCCCTTCCAATTCTGAAAGCCCTCAAAATGACTCAAAGGGTGATGAGTTTACAAAAGAAGGGACTGCCCTTGCTGAACCTGAAGGAAGTTCTTCTGATGAACCAGAGGCTTCCAAGTCTAAAGAAGAAGAGGAGTCTGACTCTCCCAAAGCTAAACCTCCAAGAAGAAGGAAGAGCTACAGACTGCAAGCAAAATTTGCCTCCAAAAGAAGCGGGTATCAATCAAATGCTATCATTGAACTGAGTGATGATGAGATTATATCAAAGGATGAAAGTGATGAGGAAAGGACAAGCAATGAAGAAAATGAATCAGAAGAAGATCTTGCTGAAGAAAGTTCTGAGAATGAAATGCAGCAAGAAGGATTCTCTGCTGGAAATGATCAAGATGGTTCATGCTCTGAGAGAGAAGAGATTGAAAGAGATTCTGATTCTGCAACACGGGAAGCAGAAGAATAAGAAGATTATCCAGTTCTCTCACCAGTAAGATTTAACAGAAGAATGGTGGTGGAAGTCTCAAATGAACTACCAGATGCTCCACCAGAGAGATGGGTTAACTATGGAAATGAGCAGCTCAAGGTAGTAAGAATGACTACCTTTGACATAGCTAAAAACTGGAACAACATGGAGCTAGACTACTCGACCATTCTCTACAATCCTAACGACTTGCTGATGAGATGGTTCTTCCAGTGGATGCCATGGCTAAAGGCCCATACTGAAGGAGATGGAAGTTACCTCAACTGGTGCTTCTCTCACTTCCCAAGCATGGAGCTGGTGGCTCAGAACTTCCCAAGGGTGAAGAAGTTTGCAACCAAAATGATCAAAGACCAGCCATACTTCAAAGTCTATCGACAGTCTGGCAATCACTATATCCCCTACGATCGTAGAGTGGACTCTGAAGGTAGAAGGAACATGATTAAGGAGTTGATCGTAGAGTCTGGTCACTCTATTGCTGAGACTGCTCAAATTCAAAGTCAGAAGCTTCCAACAGCCCAAACACTGCTCTTTGACATTCCCTCATCCTCAACCAGCAATTGGTACTCAACGATTGTTCAGATTTTCCAAGCTTTCGAAAATCTATCCAAGAATGAAAATCGTAGAGTCCAATCCAATGCTCAACCCGAAACTGCCCAACTAGAGGATCAAACTATTCTGGAGCAGGAACTACTGAAGAGTTCTAATAAACTAAGTGAGAAAATATCTCTACTCACTGAAGAGTCACAGAAGCTGACAACAGCGGGAGATAATTCTTTCCAAAACAAACTTCAAGCTACTATGACTGATGTATCTCTCAAACTCCAAGAGAGAGATAACATCTATCAGAAGGCCATACAAGATCAAAAGGCAGAAGCTCTACTAGTTCAGAAGGCAAATGAAGAGCAGATCCAAGCCCTCTCTGACAAGATTGACGACCTGAAGTAGTCTTTCTCAGTGCAACTTGAGCTAGGCCAACAGGAACTCAAGTTTAAAGTTTCCAACTCCTCCTGCCTAATGGAGCAGCTTATGTCCAACATGGAGCAGCTCTCTCAAATGATTAATGACAAAAAGGGGGAGAAAAAGAGGCATAGAAAGAAGAGGAGCAAGAGGCACTCAAAGAAGAGCAGAGGGATAAGAGAAGAAGTCGAGGAGAGAAGAAGGCAAAGAGATGCGAGTAAAAAGAATCATCATCTGAGGGGGAGCCAAAAGATGATGATCACATGATCATAGAGTCTGAGGGGGGACATGTTCAGAAAGATGCTGAAGGGGAGCTAAGAAAAGACAGAAGGTTATCTTCCCAGGGGGAGCAAGAGCAAGAAGAACAAACAGATGAGTAGTTGATCATCAAATATCCTGGAAAAGGCATGGAGCCAAAGAGGTACATATCTAACTAGTTAGGTATGTTCTGGTTCCAGGATGTAAAGTGTCTTTATGTATAATTTGCCATATCTTTATAAATAACATTCATGATTATCTGTTTTAGAAATACAGCTGCTCACTGTATATAAGATTCATTCATAACATGCATATGCACTTATTGTTTTTGTCATAATCAAATAGGGGGAGATTATCAGGAATAAACATACGAATGATATTCCTATTTACATATGATTTGATTATGATATATATATATATGAATGAATATGCAAGTATGCTTGCATTAAGAAAAGCTATAAAGTCCTTTGATAGATAATAAAAATATGTGTACAAGGACTTAGAATGAATTGATCAAGTATGTTAGGTTGATCCTACATAAGCAAAACAGCTTTGTAAAGTCCTTAAAAAGGAATGATGTACAAGGACTATAAATATAAAAAGATCAAGCATGTTAGGTTGATCTTATGATGTAATAGATAGGCTTGTCTGATCGTTGAGTACTACACCAGAGATCGTAGTCTGCCAGGAGAGTCAATGATAACTCGAGAGCTATCGAGGCAGAATCGTAGTCTGCAAGATAGTAGATCTCGGAGTTCGTAGACTGCCAGGATAAACGATGAAGGATCGTGGTATATCGAGAAGAGCTTCCTCGGGATCGTAGTGTCCTGAGGAAGTCATGTTCAGAATCGTAGAGACAGCCTACCTACAAGCCGACCGAATATTTGCCAAAGCCAAGTCAGAAACGTAGACTACACTCGAAGTCGTAGAGTCTATCGATACCGAAGCTAAGTCAAAGAACGTAGACAACACTCGAGATCGTAGAGTCTACTGATGCCGAAGCCATGTCAAGGATCGTAGACTACACTCTGAGTTTGTAGAGTCTATTGATTACCTGCAGAGATCGTAGTCGAGCAAGATCAGATGAAGACAACAAAAGCAAGGCGTAAATCGTAGAGTGTCAAGATCTCGATCTCGGGGATCGTAGTGTCCGCACGGTAGAAGGTGAATCGTGAGAGCGTAATCACGACTTCAATGTAAGTGCTCACAATGCATAGGCAGAATCGTAGAGCAAGTATGAATCTCAACTAATGAGCACTCCTACAATATCCAAAAGAACAAAGCCTCTAGTTGGCACTGCAAAGATACATCCTACCTGAAGGGAACCAGAGAGCACTCAATGAATGGAATGTAAGCTAACAGAAGATCTAAGCACCAACCCAATCTGCATCAAGATTGAGTTATAAAGCCATTCGAGATGAAGTCTTCCACAAGATAATCATAAGAAGACTTTAGTAACTAACTAAGGAAAGTCAGTAAGTGCAGTAGCTGTCAAGTGAACAGAAGACAACGATCTTGGAAGCAACCGAGATCATAGTGTTTGCCAAACAAAGAAAGAACTGATGGAAACTAAACCGAGATACTGGTTAGTCTCTGAAGAACAAGTCAAGATGATTAAGCGTAGGGTCAGTCCATTCATGATAAGTGAACGGGAGATCACAAGGAGAAAATGAGCTGGACGCGCCACAAATCTAAAGTGTCTTTCTATTCAGAGGGGACCAGAGCAAGGAGTTAGGCCATCAGTCTCTGAGAACAGTCGAAGCAAACAGAAGTGTTGAAGCACTGCATAATGAAAGGAAGAGGTGTACTACATTCGAGATCCAATCAACACTCTTCAAGATCGTAGTGTTAACTCTACCAGTCAATGAGCAGCACTCAATAAGACACTACGATCAGGTCCTCGAAGACATGCATCAGAATCATAGAGCTCGAACACCCAAAGATTGAAGCATTGGCAACGGTTCAAACTGAAGGATGGTATTCGGACAAAAGCTTATTGAGAGCATCGATGCAAAAGGACAACCTCTGATCGAGAAATCAGAAGGAGATAATAAAGTCTTCAACCTGCCCAAGACATTAAAGTGACATCTCTGTTGGGTAGGTGAAACAATAAACTGCAATGTCAGATAAAGTATGACATGTCACATTAGCAGTCTACCTCTGTCAACTCGAGATCTGTGAAGATATTTGAATAGCCTTCAACGGCTACTTTCCAACGGAAGGATTGGGAAGGAGTATAAATTAGAAAGAACTTCAAAGATCGAGGGTTGCTGGAGTTGTCGAGTTTGGAGAGAAGGTTGACTGTTCCAACCATGTAAAATAGTGAGTCCAAAGGCTCACTCTACGATCTACCAAGAACACTCAGATACATGCAAAGGAAGAAGTAGAAGTGAGAGTTCTACTACAAGAAGAGTGTTCTGAACTGCCGAGAGAAAGAAGAGCATCATGTCATCTTGGTGTCCATCATGGGAAGACTCTAAGTACAATAGAGAAGAGCTCACAGTCATCTTAGCAAGTCCATCATGAGAAGACATCAAGTATCAAGAAGGGAGATCACAAACGTCAACATGATGACAAGCATGAGAAAGTTTCTAAGTACCTAGCAGAAGAGCTTACAGTCATCTTGGAAACCTATCATGTGCAGCCATCATGTATCAAGAGGAAAGATCTTCAAGGTAGTCATCAAGGGATCATTCGAAGTGGTTGAGTAACTGAAGAAGCTGAGCATCATGCAACTCTCAACTGCACTTCAAGGATGATCACGCAAAGTTGCTAAGTATAGAAGATGTTCAGAGCATGAAGACATCTTAGCAGCTCAGTACCAACTCCAATAAACCAACAAACAAACAACAAAAGCCAGGGCCTGAGAGGTCCTTATCCGTAGGGACTAAATCAACCCAGGGCCTAAGGGGTCCTTTTCCGGAGGGACTAAATGAAGTTCCAAGCCTGTTGGGCTTGAAAAGTTCCTAGGGAACTAGAGGAGTCCCAAGGCTGCTGGCCTTAAAGAGTTCTTAGTGAAATAAAGTCCCAAGGCTGCTGGCCTTGAAGGAATCTTAGTGATTCAGGGTTCTGCCCTTCCTTAGTGGAAATCCTGCTAGTTAAAAGTAGAAGAGTGGATTAGGAGCTTGAGTCTCTGAACCATTTAAAACCCCTTGTGTCTTTTATATTATGTCATTCACATTATGTACTATAACTGCTATAACTGCTATGTATGTTTTAACTGCTTACAACTAAACTTACTCTACGAACAATATATGTATAATTATGAATATATCAATGAAGTGGATCTTTTACTTATTCCGCTGTGCTTGAAAAGATTCTTATGTTTGTCATATGCTAATTTAATAGCTATACAAAATAACAGAGAAAAGTATTTGAAATAAAAAGGATCTATTCAACCCCCCCCCTTCTAGATCTATTGTGCCTACTGGGAACTAATAGGTTGTTTGAATTCGCATAATAGGTTGGTTAGGAATATGAAAACTAACAACTTTACGAAAATAATCAATTTTAGCATGATGCGTGGTTAACCAATCAATCCCTAAAATCACATCAAATGCAAGAATTTTCAACGAAATAAGATCGGCAGGTAATGTGATGGTACCAACTTGAATCAAGCAAGATTTATAAACATTAGATGTAATGAAAGTTTCTCCTAACGGAGTCTCAACAGATAAGTCAAGGTCTAATTTCTTCGGAGTCAAGTTTAAACGTTGAGCACAAACATGAGAGATAAAATAATGGGTAGAACCGGTATCTAATAAGGTATAAACTTCGCAAGAGTTTATGATTAGCTTACCCGTGATCACCTCATTCGGGTTTCTTGCATTTTGGCCAGTCACGACAAACGCCCTTCCGGGAACCACCGACTTTGACTTGTCTAGGATAGCCTTTGAAGTCACCATCCCCGTTGAACTTGGTTTCACAACTAGACAATCTCTAGCTATACGACCTTCCTTTCCACAGTTATAACACACCTTGGATTGTTGTGGTCAGTTAGGGCTGATGTGTCCCTCTTTCCCGCATTTGTAAACGGCCGGTGCTAGTTCTCCTCCCCTAGAAACAGTTGATGATTGTGCTGATGTCTTCACGTTATCATTGTTGTACCTTCTCTTTTTGAAATCTCCTCCCGAATCGCTCCTTCTATTATCACGGCCACGATTACCACCAGAGTGATTACCGCTTTTGTCCGAATGTTTTCCTCCTTGCTGGTTTTTATTGCTCCGATGACTGTCGCCACCGATATAACCCTAGTTGTGGTCCCTTGGTTGAACATACTCATTATCTCGGTCTAATAATTGAGCCCTATTTACAACATCTGAATCTCAAGAAAATTTATGAGAGATAAGATATTGTCGAATCTCGGGCTTTAGACCTCTCAAAAACATCCTCATCATTTGTTCCTCATTCTCTACCAAATGAAGTGCAAACCTGGATAACTTTGCGAACTTCGCCTCGTACTGGGACACCGTCATGTTGTTTTGGTTCAGTCTGATAAACTCTACACGATATATATGACGAATACTTTCAGGAAAGTACTTGTCATTAAACAGTTTCTAAAACGTTTCCCAAGACATGTTGAGTGTGGCTGGTTGGGAACGCTTCACAGATTCCCACCAGTAATCTGCCTCACAACGAAACATAAAGGTGGCGAATGGAACCTTATGTTCCTCCGTGCATCCCAAGACATCGAATATCTTGGTAATTTATTTGACCCACATTTCCGCCTTGATTGGATCCAGCTTTCCTGCAAATTCTGGTGGTCCCAACTCTTTAAACTGCTTGGATGTGACAACCGTATTTTGTACACGAGTTTCCCTCGTCTGATTTTGCATGAACTGCAAAAAGCTTCTAAAAATTCCATCATTCATCATTTGTTCAGTAGTGTTGTTTACAGGAGGAATATTGCCTTCCTGTTGCACGTTCCCCTGGGTGGTGATTAAAGGTGTCTCCACAGTCTCATTCACTCTATTGTTAATGTTCTCTGCTGCCATTTTCAAATACTTCCACAAAACAAGGGTTAATTGACATGTCACATATTATCCCTATACCCTGACCGACCAAATAAATACCATATAAACTTAGTCAGGTCATACTAGCGAAGGAATTCCTCGTTTCTCCCCTCCTAGTTCTTGTCTCACATCTCAGTCAAGGATCATATCCCTAAGCTTTGATACCAACTGTGACGCCCCCAAAATAGGTATACATCACCTATTCTGAGTCGCCAAATACATGGTACAAAAATAAATACAACTTTAGTAATACAATTATCATGCAAAATACGACAACACATATATATACTGTGAGTTTGAATACAAATATTGTCTAATAGACAGTATACAAACTCAAAAGGAGTCCTCATTACAATTATTGATATACTATTTTACAAAATAGTGAGGACTACTAAAACAACTACCTTGAATCATCACTCCATACCCCGGCTAGTTCCTGCTAAATTCTCTCCTCCTGAGAAGAACAATGGAACAAACAGGAAAAGGGTGAGCTCAACTAGCCCAGTAAAGAATATTATGACTAAGATAATATACAACAAATTATCATTAGTCTTCAACAGAGAAAAACTGGTAAAATATAATAGACAACAAGTTTTAGATCAACAACTGCAGCAGAAACAGTAATCCATTAGAAGAGTCAAGTAGAAAATGAATTATACTATCTTCTAAGATTTAAAAGTACATCATCAATATTTTATCCCGGTAACATCAATCAATATACATCTTGAATCAAATATTCATCTTTGCACTACAGGCCAAAGATATTCATTAGTATCACCAGTTGGTCATGTTCATCTCAACACCTGTTCATCTTTGCACTACGGGCCAAAGATATTCATCAGTTAATCATTCATCTTTACACTACATGCCAAAGATATTCAGTAATATCATCATTTAGGACTGAGGATGATGAAAAATATCTTAAAGAAAACGAATCTAGTGAGACAAAAGGACAAATATTAGGGATTCATATTACAGTTTATCCAAGTTCAATAATACTCCATAATAACCAATTGTGAAGCAGAATTCAAAAATAAAGATCAAAACATGGATACAATCAAAGATAGTAACCATAATAGACATCTTAGACAAAAAGAAAAATTTTCATTTTTCAGTGAATAGTGTTGTATACGTGAATAGTTCCGTATACGTGAATAGTAACCCCGACACAAAAATGTAGAAATTCCACAATAAAATTCATACCAATATTTCGGTATAATGATATTGAAAGAATAACATCATTATGAAGAAAATAACATCCTTTACCTTAAAAGAACAGTACTTTCGACTGAAATATTAGGTATAAGGCTGAAGGAAACTTGCACTGATGAATAACAACTCACAAAGTATCTAAATAATCACAAAATACGCTCGATAATATAGAGAGAGAAAGAGAGAAAACTTGTTTTTGGTGTGATTTTCAATTCAACTAAGCACCCTATTTATAGAAAAATGCTTAGAACGTCATAGCAGACTAACCTGCTACTTGATGGCTTTACCTATTACTATTCACGCCCACCACTTTTGAAAATAAATTCCAGCACATTTTATTTCTCACCAACCAAAAGTGAGCCCACCCCTATTTTAAATAAAAATATTTATTTTTAAAACTTCAATAATTCATAATAAATAACCCTTTTATTAGAAAAATACGAATTTTATGTCTATTCCATAGGAAATTGAATTCTCTACAACTTTGTAGAAGAAAGTGTTTCCAAATTCCAAACTAAAAATGCCCGAAATCCACATACGGACGATTTTTAATACATTCATTCCGACAAAATACTGATAAAATACCTCAACATTAATTCTATCATTTATAACCACAATAAATATATCCATCATTTATATCCACATAAAATAAATATTTAATTATCATATAAATCAATAATTAATTATTCACAAATAATATTACAGAATCATAATTATGACAACCAGATCGTTCCTAGGAAAGAGGGGGCTTTCCGATAAGGATTTCTCCTTATTGGCGCGCAATTAGGTGACCAAACCACTTTTGGAAAAAATACATGCATACGTTATCAGGATAGTGTAGAACACTTGTACAATGACAGAATTTGCACAAAGCAGCCCGAACTCAGCAAATCTGAAGATGGCTCACGGTTCTCTCTTTGCGAAACAAGTTGAAAGTGACTTGTGAGACCAATCTGCTGGAATTTATCATCCACAATAGGCCGCAGGCCCACCTGCGGCTTCAGCAAGTGCACCTGCGGCACCCCTATATGAGTCCCACCCCTCCGGCTCGGTCCAGTTCAAGTTGAAACAGAGTTCTTACGGGCTAGAAAGGTCAAATTGGGAATAAAAATGCCACACGATTGAGCAAAACAGCATACAATCCTGGTCTTCTCAGATGAGACTTTGAATCTGTACATCACTCATTGGTAGTCACCCGAACACGAGGTCTACCTTGCCAATGTTCTCATTTGTCACAAATCACATCCGGTAATACCTCGTCCAGGTCCGATGCCGCCAACTCCGGGTCATTACCCTAAATGCGTCCCCGACGGGGGTTACAACATATGTCCCCGACGGGGGTTACAACGTAGATCCCCAGTGGGGGTTACAACATGTTCATCCATTGACATTTCTATCAACGAAGGTCAAGCAGCCTTGACGTTATTTTAGCCGATGGCAAGTAAACCCATCGAAGCATTGAGAGCCGTTCGATAGTTGCGTACGTACTCATGCGTCCCCAGTAGGTCCCCGATGGGGATTACAACGTATATCTCCGGCGGGAGTAGCAATGCATGCTCAGCTGTTGACACACATATCAACGAAGGTCAAGCAACCTTGACGTCATTTCAGCCGATAGCGTTTAAACCTATCAGAGCTATAGAGCTATTCGAGATTTTCATACCCAACTGCTCGTATTCCCCAACATATCCCCGGCGGGGGTCACAACGCAATGCTCCGTTGATCTACACGACAGCGAAGGTCAAGAAACCTTGACAATCTACAGAATCTCAGTCGTTGATTCACACGTCAGTGAAGGTCAAGCATCCTTGACAATATATCCCACAGGATGTTTCAAATTAGTTGATTCACATCGTCAACGAAGGTCGCATCCTCGACAAAGATTTCTTTGTTGGCGATAAATCAACGAATCATGACATATTCTGGCGATACTAACCAGGAGAGGTCAACATTATCAAAGAGGATAGATGATGGAATATGTTATACACATCCTCAAACAGACCAAGCTTTATCCCCACAGATCTCTTTCACATAAGAGGTACCTCTTCAGGATCAAGTCATTATCAAAGACACAGGAATTTGGTGATAACCCCAACATCAACATCCTAATGATTAAACACATACATCGATTTGATCAAGATTGCCAATCCCGGTTGAAAGCAACAGGATCCAAAGAATCATCCCCAGCATGTTAGGCTACAACCCCGTACACATATATCATACATTTGCATCATGTTGCTATCCATAGTACCATGTTTATCTTGTTGCGTTTCAAGTGTCTAGGATTCTTTATCCTACCCATGCATCGCCATGCATGAGTATGATAAAGAGGGCATCTGTAGACACTCAAATTTTCTCAGACATCATTGTTACTAACATTACAAGAGGATGATTCGTCTTTTAAGAGAGAACCACGAAGACAATCAAAATCCATCTGGGATACTAACGAAGTTCAAAGATCAAACCCGGATCGCGATGCAGGAATAACAAATCAACCTCGGAGATAACCCCGAGACCTACGAGATACAATACCGGAACACACCAGGAGAAGACCAATTAATCTGGAAACAACCCACGAGGTATCCGGTCTCGGTCCCAACCATGGGAATAGCCACCAACCTTGGTGATAACCCCAAGGAATGCGATTTGGCGATAACCCCAAAATGCTTATTTCAAATGCGACCGACTTCAATCTAAGCGCTCACAATGAGATACACCTTTGCACCAACCCTAAGAATAACATCGGGAAGGCAGGCACACCTCAAAGATGACAATGAGGACCTTCAACAATTGCGGCGATCCAATCTCGTGAAGCTCGAGTAACGTCTGCTTTATCATTAATCCGTGATAACACCGGTGAGGGCAACATCGTCATCTGGTTAAACACGATGCCACATCACGTCTCTACGCAACGATGTGCCACAAGGCTAACCAATCCTGAGTGACTATTGTGCGAGGTAACGGATGAAAGTTGAAGCTTGAAGGCGGAGGGCATCATCCCATCTTCAATAACCCGTACAAACTCTAATCCCATGCCATCGTACAACTCTCAACAATGCGGTCCGAAATAGGTCCTGTATACCTCAAACGGATGCCCGAATTGCACTTCTGAAAATCCGAGTGGACATTACGATTGCTCGAGTACACGTGCCGAGATGACCCGGGCCGACAAACCCGGGGTGACCCGGGTTGCCTACAACACACCTCTGGCTCCACCAGCAGTACACTACTGGCTAATATGCCTATAAATAGAGGGCTTGGGGTGCTGATTTTCTAAGAGAAAAAGACGTGGAAACCCTGCACAATTTGCTCTACACTCGCCCATACAGTGTATTTCCCAATTTCAAACACTTGTGAGCTCATATATAGCCTCTTTTGTACCCACAAAAGCCTGTGTTTACCCACTCTAAAGATATAGAAGCCTTTTTTAGCAGTCAGCTGTAAGCCTTCTCACACAATTTAGAGTCTTTCTCTTCATCTTTGCACACACCCTTCTACACGTTGAGAGTCGTGTTGCTTTCTTTTGCCCGGACTTCGGTTTGTGATTTCATTTCAGTCTGTATATATATATATTATATATATATATATATATTTATATATATACTGACTAACATTATCGAGTTATGCCTCGATTGAGCCTGAACTTTAGTGCGAGGCGTTTATTTGCTTTAATATATATATATATATATATTTACATTTATATATATTAGCGTGTGTAGAACTTTGTTCGATGAACCTGAACTTAGGCCTAAAATACGTTTACTCGCTTTTATATATATATGAACTATGGTGGGACTTTGTTCGATGAGCCTAGAACTTGATGCAAAATGCGTTTACTCGCTTTTATATATATATATATATATATATATATATATATATATATATATATATATATGAACCGTGGTGGGACTGCGCTCGATTTGAGCACGGATTTTACATCAGTGCGTTTATTGCTTTTATATATATATATATATATATATATATATATATATATATATATATAGTCCCACACGGAGTTTACTTCATGGTGGTTGATCGCTTTCTGACTTTCTTTACGTTTAAATCGCCTCGAGTTTACTTGCGTGGCGAGTTAATCGTATTAACAACTTTATTTACATTTCGACCCCATGGAGGTGCTTCGTGGTTAGTGATCATATACAGTATATATATATTTACAACTTTTATATATATATATATATATACCGCTATCGCTTTCATATAAACCGCAAAGATCTTGTGAGCCTAGGAATCATGTGATCACAGATTCATCCCATTGAATCTAGATTCGGTTCCCGTGATGGACATTTTCAGCTGTAAGCGGCTTGTAAATTATTCTGCGATGTCTGAATTTGTAAAGACCGAGAAATTCGGATCTTATTGTAAAATGATTTTATTAAATTAAATAATAATAAAATCGTATTCCTTGTGTTATCAAGACGGTAGTCATTATATAACCTATTGATGTTAGAATGTCGTAGTATTTGAGCTATGTGGATGAATTAAAGTGTTTGAATTTCCAAGATGAAAATAAAAGTTTTTCGAGAAATTTTCTGAAAAACACTATTCATCGGTATTTGCTCGGGATATAATTTTGAGTTTTCGAGAAATACGTAATGATGAAATAACAAGGTAAGATGGATTATGTAATAAAAATCTAGTTATAGAAAAAGTAATAATTCACTTGTAGACTTAATTTATAAACGTTAAGTAAAGCGAAGTGTTAAGGAATAAGTAATAATTGTATGATACTTGGTATTGTACAAAAGTAATGAAAACAAGTATAATACGAAGTATTATACGAGTTTGTAGGAAGGATGAAATATCGTATATAAATTCTATATGAATTAGAATACGAAAATAATATATAAACTATATGTATATGTATTAAGAAATGTTAATGAACTTGGAAAGATTGATAAGAAATAATATAAGTCCAAGTGAATTAAAGGAAGAGGCCCAATAATTGATTAATGAACAAGCTAGTGTTTATTAATGCAAAGCCCAAGGATTTATTTAATCCAAGCCCAAGCTAGAGTCCAATGAATTAATATACTCATGGGGCAAAACCATATTAATATGGTTAATGTGTGATGACCAATATAAGTGGTGATCAAGATAAGTAATGAAGAAGTAATGTGGTGACCAAGACTGTGAATTAATGACCAAGTTAAATGAGTAATGACCAAGCAAAGGATGGGTTTTGTGCCTTGCAAGTAATGAATAGTAAGGAGGTGGCTTGAGGAGGTGGGATGGTTTAATGACTAAACTACCCTAGCTTTGCAATTTCTATAAATAGAGGAAGCTTACAAGCCATTTGTTGGTTGTTCAAATAATCTAGACATCACAAAGTGCTTAAGTGTTAGAGAGTTTAAGTCACAAATAAGTTACTTCCATAAGTAAGAAGAAGAAGAAAGCTACCTTACCAAGACTTCAAAAGAGTAAGATTTCTTCTCAATTATCTTCTATCTCTACCATGATAGGATGATAAAAAAGTTGGATTAAGAAACATGAATGAGTAAGTAGTGAACTTAAGCCAATTAAGTTGGTAATAAGTCATTTAAGCTAGCATAAGTTATAAACTTATGTGAAAATAATATGAACTTGTAAAGAGTTTATTAAGAGAGATGATATGAAGATAAAAGAATTTATATGATCATATGTATCATGTATACCTAAGTTAAGTTATATGTTAAGAACATATAAGAAATGATGTTTAAGAAACTTTAATTGTCATAAGTCATTAACAATGAAATCTTAAGTAGTTTATAATTTGACAAGTTATAAGCTCATGAAGAATAAATCAAAATCCAACAATTAATATAATTTGTTGTATTAAGTATGTTAGTGTGTTCACATGATGAATGAAGTTCATTTGTAATGTTGAATAAATCATAAGAAGGAAGAATTACCAGAATTTGCACGATTGGACGATAATCGTCGAATTCGTAAAATTCTCGGAATGAAAGTCAAATTTTGTGTTAGAACTCGGAACCATTGTTTTCCAATGGAGACAAGTCATATTTGGCATTTAAGAGTTACGGACTCAAAAATGATCGGATTCTGACTTAGAATGAAGAAACGAGCGTTGAATGTTCACGAACGTTTATCGTTTTCGTTAAAAATGAACCAATAGGTGAATTTTTAGCAAACGAAGTCAAATAGATAAAATTCTTGTATGATCATATAGATTACATAATTTGTGAATCGTATGCTTTTGAACGAGCCAATCCGGACTTATAAAGAAGAAGTTATGCGTCCACGAAGTTCACAAAAATTAAAAAACTAAATTTTTCTCAGACAGAGTTTGAGTTGGTGGCCATGGCCAACCCAAAAATGAAATGCATGTGCAATATGAAAGAATGTAGAACACCTTGCAAGAGTTCACTTGCATTGTGCAAACTATAGTACATATGGTGGCGCCGCAGCGCCATGAACATTATCAAAAACCTCGAGAGGCGCCACATGGTATGCCCAATAAGTAAGGACTCGGCGCAATCAGCCAAGTCGAGGACAATGACATTAAGAGCTCGTGTCAGTGACGTGAGATGTAGGTATAAAAAAGTGGCACACTTGATGCAGCCTCGTAACAAAGAGAGTAATGAAGGTTTCTAAGTACAAAGAGAAGAAAACCTAATTGATTTAAAAGTAAACATAACTTAAGAAAGGTAATGTAACATTGTTTAAACTTTGTTAAACCTTAAGGAATGTAATGTAAAGGTCGAGATAACCTAGTCGAATATAAATGGAAGGGTAATGATAAACCGGAATGAATAGTGACTGAATCTAATACACAGTTAGATTGAAATGAAGGGTATGATATAGTCATATACATACTTGATTATATGTAACCTAATGTAAGGCATTATGTGATCATGTATTGTAGAGACTTGAAAGACTTGAACATAAAGTTAATATACCATAGCAGACGCTAAAGGCAAGTATTCTAACTCTTGTCTCAATTCAATCTGAACAAGTTTTTGAGGTTCATGTTTTCTTTTGCATGAATTGAGGTATGTTGAAGTTGAAGCCAATTCCTTTGGCTAGACTTGATGTATTGATAATCTATTCATGTATTATCAAATGTTGTTATCTTTTGTCAACTACTTGATATGGTTTTCAAAAGAAGATTGAAATGTTAAACAAATGTTTTGTTCAGAAACAATGAGCACGTGAGGTTGCCAAATGCTTAAACGTGCATACGTTTAATGGATGTAGTGTTGATCAACATAGAGTACAATAAAGTCGATCACCTAGAAGTGCTCGTAAGTGATATCTGCCTAACGGACTTGTTTCGGGTTGTCCTTTTTCCAATAAAGAATGAATACCGAGGTCTTTGGAGGAGTGAATGTTTTACTAAATATGGTTGTTATTGTAAAACATTTTGAAAGAAAAGATGAAGTGCTATTTTGAATCATGAATAGTACTTCATAACTATTGTTCAGTTATTGAAGATATACGATTTGTATGTGTCAGGCATGTTGTTATTAAATTGTTATACTTGCTGAGCTAGTTATGCTCACTCTTGCTTGAACCATATGAATGCAGCTAAGACTGAACGTCCCGAAAAATCGAAAAATGATAAGGGAAAAGCTAAGGCAGATTACTAAGCTGTCTTGTAATAGTATAGATCTATTGTTATAATGTAACTGATATTATGACAAAGAACCTTTGTAACGGGTATAGAACTTGGGAAATATAAATATTACTTTAAATATATAGAAGTTATGTTCGTTCTTTGAGACTTTTCAATTGAATGAATGTATAGAGCCAACAGAAGAAAGGGCTAAAGCCTGTTCTCGCTGACCCTGGGAGATCTCGTGTACGTTCTCTTCGATGTAGTGTACAGTATAGCACCATCTGTCGGGTTGGAGGATACCCGGATTTGGGGGCGCTACAAGTTGGTATCAAAGCCTAGGTTATAAAACTTAAGGGGGAAAGTAGAACCTTAAGTCATAACCTTAAGAAAGAATAAAGAAGTAAAAGATGGAAATTAACCCTATAAAAATGCATTATATTAAGTTATGTATTTCTATTATTTACTGACGTGTACTAATCAAACTATATTGTTTTATTGTAGATGTCAGGAGAAAATGATATGTATAGATATATACATGTAGTGAGCGAGGATTCAGTTAATCGGGTAGAGATACTACCAAATCCCGTAGCCGTAGAACTAGAGTTGGTGACCATCGAGTCGGGAGACTCAGACGATTTAGAATACATGTCTATATTTGATGGCATGCTAGAGGAGGAGGTGGACGTGATGTCCTTTGACCAGGTTCCACCTACAAAGGACCAGGTTCCACCTACAGAGGAAATGTCTACGGGGGAATCAATGAAAGCACTATTTATGTCGGAATGTCCACTATTGCCAAGAAGTTAAGGAGTTGAAAGAGGAACTCCAAGCTGTCCGTGAGGACAAGGCTAGTATGGAAGGAATGTGGGAAGAGGAGCATGATGATAGAGTTTTAGCTAAGGACAAGGTCCGAGAGCTGAAATGTGAAGTCTTTGAGCTCAAGCAGGAGCTACAGACTAAAAGGCGGAAGTTGGAGAGGATGTCCTATATTCATAGGAGTTCTCAAGTAGATTTCCAGCAGCAGGTAGCTGGATATCAGATAGAAACAGGGCAGACCCAACACACTATCAGTAGGGATGTAATTGCCGGTCTGGCCAGCAAGGATTTTGAGAATGCCCTACGACAGATGTAGTCTAGCAATAGCTAGAGTAGAATAGATATGTAAATATTATGTATCTAGTAGTGACATAAAACCCTCTTTTGTGTAACAAAGGGTAGTCTTTTGTAAATCCCAATTTTTGGAAAGTAATTGCAGGATGGTAATGTAATCAGCTAAGGCTGAGTAATGTAAACAATGTAGTGTTATACTACAAGTTATGAATCAATATAAGTCTTTTTAAGGAATATGTTGAGCAATGAGTATGAGTTGTTGTTTTATTAGTTGTTGTTTTATTACAAATAATAACAAACCAACAAGAATAAAGTAATAATGATGTTTTATTTTCTTAACAGCAAAACGCCGCCAAGAAGGAGACAACGAAATCAGGGCGCTAATGTTAACCAACCGGAGGGTGGTCCAGTTAATCCAATGCAAGAGTTTGTTAATCTTTTAACGGCTGCATTTAATAGAACGGGGGCTAATGTACCCGTGATTCCTGGAGTAGTACAAGCTACTACTTTTAAGGATTTCAAAAGTGTAGGTCCGCCGGAGTTCAAAGGAACTACGGACCCTAGAAGCCCAGACATGGGTAAAAGAAATTGAGAAAGCATTTGTAATAACAAATGTTGAGGAGGGTCAAAAGGTTGCCTTTGCAACCTATTTGATGAAAGGAGAGGCCACTTCGGTGGGAGGCAAACCAAAGTAGAAGTAGATATAGGAAATCTAATGTGGGAGAGGTTCAAAGAGATTTTCTTCGAGAACTATTTTCCCACAAGTATGCAAGGGAGGATGGAGATGAGGTTCCTAGAATTGAGACAAGGGGATATGACAGTTCCCCAGTAGGCTGCCAAGTTTAATGAACTGGCACGATTCGCTCCACATCAAGTGGACACTGAAGTGAGAAAGGCTAGAAGGTTCGAGCAGGGCTTGAAACCCTGGCTCTATACCCGAATCTCTGTGTTCCAAAGTACTTCCTTTGGAACCATACTAGAAAAGGCAATAATTGTCGAAGGTGGGAATGAGGCTCTCATCCAGTACCACAAAGATAAGAAAAACAAGGGTAAGGTTGATGGAGGAACCAAGACCGAGGGAGCCAATGGAAGTGGCAACGGTCAGAAGAGGAAGGGCTTTAACTCTGGGAATATCAGAGTAAAACAAGGGGACTTTAAGAGGAGGATGGAGGCCTGTAAAACCTACGGAAAGACTCACTTAGGAGTCTATCTCAAAGGAAAGGCGGTATGTTATAATTGTGGACAGGAAGGGCACATTTTGCCTAACTGTCCCAATCCGAAGAAAAATCACGGATGCTTTGTATGTGGATCAACTGACCACATAAAAAAGAACTGCCCGAAGAAGGGGATAGAAGGAAATAAGGGAACTAATAGCGGGAAGTTAGCTATTAGTGGTCTAGCTCAGCCGGGGAAATCAATGGCCCGTACTTTTAATATGACGGTCCAAGATGCGGTGGCATCAGGGGATGTAGTTGCAGGTATTATTCTGATCAACAATATAAATGCATACGTGCTATTTGATTCGGGTGCTACTTGTTCGTTTATAGCATGTGATTTTGCTAGGCGACTAGAATTATTTCCCAAAAAATTGCCTATACCTTTGAACATTAAGGTAGCAAATGAAGAGATAATTCCTGTTGAAGATATTCATAGGAGTTGTTGCGTAGATGTACGTGGTCGTAAACTATCGGTAGATTTAATACCGATAAAGTTAGGAGAATTAGACGTAATTCTCGGAATGGATTGGTTGGTTAACAATGGAGCAATTATAGATTGCCAAAAGAAATGTGTGAGCATCAGGACGTTGAAACAACCTCCTGTAGTATTTTACGGTAGTAAATTGTCGGGACGTCCGTGTTGTCTTACAATGACACAAACTAGAAAACTTTTAAGGAAGGGTTGTGTAGGTTACCTATGCCATGTTGTTGATACCCAGAGAGTGGGAGCAACCATGGAACAAATACCTATAGTAAATGAATTCATGGATGTATTTCCAAGTGAGTTACCAGGTTTACCGCCGGATAGGGAGATCAAATTTGTGATAGACATCGTGCTGTGAAGCAAGACCGGTCTCAAGGGCACTGCATCAGTATGGCGCTGTGGAAATGAAAGAACTAATGGTTCACACCGGGAACTATTGGACAAGAAGTACATTCAACCAAGTGTTTCACCGTGGGGAGCACTTGTTGTTGTTTGTCAAGAAGAAAGAGCGGATCGTTAAGGCTTTGTATCGACTATCGGGAGTTGAACAAGTTAACGATAAAGAATAAATACCCATTGCCCAGGATCGATGATCTCTTTGATCAGTTGAAAGGGGCAAAGTATTTTTCTAAAATAGATTTGCGGACAAGTTATCATCAGTTGAAGGTTAGGAAGGAAGATGTACCAAAGACTGCATTCAGGACTCGTTATGGTCATTACGAGTTTCTGGTAATGTCATTTGGGTTGACGAATGCACCTGCTGCATTTATGGATATGATGAACAGAGTGTTCAAACTATATTTGGACAAGTTCGTCGTGGTGTTTATTGATGATATTCTAGTCTATTCTAAGACGCCAGAAGATCATGCCGAACACTTAAGATTAGTGTTGGAGACACTAAGGAAGGAGAAGTTATATGCGAAATTCACCAAATGTGAATTTTGGCTGGAAAAGGTGCAGTTTTTAGGTCATGTCATTGACCAAGAGGGGATTTCAGTGGATCCAGCGAAGGTGAAAGTAGTAATGAATTGGGAACAACCGAAAACGCCGACTGAGGTGCGAAGTTTCCTAGTGTTAGCAGGGTACTATCGAAGATTTATCTAAGATTTTTCGAAGATAGCTACCTCATTGACTAATTTAACAAGGAAGACGGTGAAATACGTATGGACGGATAAATGTGAAGACAGTTTTCAAGAACTGAAGAAGAGATTAAGTGAAGCTCATGTTTTGTCATTGCCAGATGACACAGGAAATTTTGTAGTGTATAGTGATGCTTCGCATAGAGGACTTGGTTGTGTGCTTATGCAGCATGGAAAAGTCATTGCGTATGCATCTAGGCAATTGAAGGATTATGAGAAAGTTTATCCTACTCATGATCTAGAACTGGCCGCGGTAGTGTTTGCCCTAAAGATATGGAGACATTATCTTTATGGGAAAAAATGTGAGATATATACGGACCATAAAAGTCTAAAGTATATCTTCACTTAGAAGGAGTTGAATATGAGACAGAGAAGATGACTGGAGTTGATAAAGGATTATGATTGTGAAATCCTGTATCACCCTGGAAAGGCCAATGTAGTTGTCGACGCCTTAAGCAGGAAGGTTCGAGAAAAGTTGTCTATGTTAACGGCTCAAAATGAGTTAATAACAGAGATGGCTAGGATGGAAATAGAATCGAAGATCTTTGAGTGATTCGGTATGATTACTCTTGCATCGAGATGCAATCTACCATCGTAGAAAGAGTCAAGGAGGTACAACTCAAGATGGATGAGTGTAACCAAATGAAGAAGCGATTATATGAGAAGGAAGAGGTTAAGTATAGTCTTGATAATGAGGGATTATTAAGATTTGAGGGAAGAATTTGGGTTCCGAATGAGACGGAATTAAAGGAGCAAGTGTTACAAGAAGCTCATAGTTCGAGGTACTCGATACATCCTGGTAGCACTAAGATGTATCAAGACATTCGACAGAGTTTTTGGTGGCCAAATATGAAGAGAGAAATAGCAGAGTATGTGAGTAGGTGCTTAACTTGTCAAAAAGTTAAGGCCGAACATCAACGACCCAGTGGCTTGTTACAGTCATTGGAGATTCCAGAATGGAAATGGGAGCATATCACGATGGACTTCGTGGTGGGACTTCCGACGACGCAAAAAAGGTACGATTCGATATAGGTACTAGTGGACCGGTTGACGAAGTCGGCTCACTCTTTGCCAATTAGGGTCAAGTATAACTTAGACCAGTTAGCTAAACTTTATGTTAAGGAAATCATTTCTAGACATGGAGTACCGGTATCGATTGTGTCAGATCATGATCCACGATTCACATCAAACTTTTGGAGGAGTTTGCAAGAGCAGTTGGGAACACAGTTGAGGTTAAGCACAGCTTATCATCCACAAACTGATGGGCAGAGCGAAAGGACAATTTAGACGCTTGAAGACATGTTAAGGTCTTGCATCATGGATTTCAAGGGTATTTGGGATGATCACCTACCACTAGTAGAGTTTGCATATAACAACAGTTATCATGCAAGCATAGGCATGCCGCCGTACGAAACTTTGTATGGAAGGAAGTGCAGAACACCGTTATGTTGGGATGAGGTGGGAGAACGTCGGATGCTAGGACCGAAATTGGTATGCAAGACAAACGGATGTGATAAAGTTAATTGAGATCGTCTCGTCCACATTTCGAGACGCATGTAAGAAGTATGCGGACTCACATAGACTAAATTGAGAGTTTGAGGTGGGCTCGTATGTGTTTCTAAAGGTATCTCCTTGGAAAGGAAAGATACGCTTTGGAAAGAAAGGAAAGTTAAGTCCAAGGTTTATAGGACCTTTTGAGGTGTTAAAACGGGTGGAGAAAGTAGCGTATATGATAGCATTACCTCCAGACCTAGAACAAATACATAACGTGTTTCACGATTCAGTATTACGTCCATATATGTTTGGGACTATAAGCATGTAATCGAGTATGAGCCGATTTATATCGAGAAAGACTTAACGATGTAAGAGTCAAATGATGCGATCATTGATAGAAAGGAACAAGTTCTGAGGAACAAGGTAATACCATCAGTAAAGGTATTATGGAAGAACCACGATACTAAAGAAGCAAAGTGGGAACTAGAAGAAAATATGAAGAAAAATTTTCCTCATCTATTTGATTAAAGTAAGACGAGATTCTGAGGACAGAATCTTTATAAGGGGGAAAGAATGTAACGACCGAGAAATTCGGATCTTATTGTAAAATGATTTTATTAAATTAAATAATAATAAAATCGTATTCCTTGTGTTATCAAGACGGTTGTCATTATATAACCTATTGATGTTAGAATGTCGTAGTATTTGAGCTACGTGGATGAATTAAAGTGTTTGAATTTCCAAGACGAAAATAAAAGTTTTTCGAGAAATTTTCTGAAAAATACTATTCATCGGTATTTGCTCGGGATATAATTTTGAGTTTCCAAGAAATACGTAATGATGAAATAACAAGGTAAGATGGATTATGTAATAAAAATCTAGTTATGGAAAAAGTAATAATTCGCTTGTGGACTTAATTTATAAACGTTAAGTAAAGTGAAGTTTTAAGGAATAAGTAATAATTGTATGATACTTGGTATTGTCCAAGAGTAATGAAAACAAGTATAATACGAAGTATTATATGAGTTTGTAGGAAGGATGAAATATCGTATATAAATTCTATATGAATTAGAATACGAAAATAATATATAAACTATATGTATATGTATTAAGAAATGTTAATGGACTTGGAAAGATTGATAAGAATTAATATAAGTCCAAGTGAATTAAAGGAAGAGGCCCAATAATTGATTAATGAACAAGCTAGTGTTTATTAATGCAAAGCCCAAGGATTTATTTAATCCAAGCCCAAGCTAGAGTCCAATGAATTAATATACCCATGGGGCAAAACCATATTAATATGGTTAATGTGTGATGACCAATATAAGTGGTGATCAAGATAAGTAATGACCAAGTAATGTGGTTACCAAGACTTTGAATTAATGACCAAGTTAAATGAGTAATGACCAAGAAAAGGATGGGTTTTGTGCCTTGCAAGTAATGAATAGTAAGGAGGTGGCTTGAGGAGGTGGGATGGTTTAATGACTAAACTACCCTAGCTTTGCAATTTCTATAAATAGAGGAAGCTTACAAGCCATTTGTTGGTTGTTCAAATAATCTAGACATCACAAAGTGCTTAAGTGTTAGAGAGTTTAAGTCACAAATAAGTTACTTCCATAAGTAAGAAGAAGAAGAAAGCTACCTTACCAAGACTTCAAAAGAGTAAGATTTCTTCTCAATTATCTTCTATCTCTACCATGATAGGATGATAAAAAAAAGTTGGATTAAGACACATGAATGAGTAAGTAGTGAACTTAAGCTAATTAAGTTGGTAATAAGTCATTTAAGCTAGCATAAGTTATAAACTTATGTGAAAATAATATGAACTTGTAAAGAGTTTATTAAGAGAGATGATATGAAGATAAAAGAATTTATATGATCATATGTATCATGTATACCTAAGTTAAGTTATATGTTAAGAACATATAAGAAATGATGTTTAAGAAACTTTAATTGTCATAAGTCATTAACAATGAAATCTTAAGTAGTTTATAATTTTACAAGTTATAAGCTCGTGAAGAATAAATCAAAATCCAACAATGAATATAATTTGTTGTATTAAGTATGTTAGCGTGTTCACATGATGAATGAAGTTCATTTGTAATGTTGAATAAATCATAAGAAGGAAGAATTGCCAGAATTTGCACGATTGGACGATAATCGTCGAATTCGTAAAATTCTCGGAATGGAAGTCAAATTTTGTGTTTGAACTCGGAACCATTGTTTTCCAATGGAGACAAGTCATATTTAGCATTTAAGAGTTGTGGACTCAAAAATGATCAGATTCAGACTTAGAACGAAGAAACGAGCGTTGAACGTTCACGAACGTTTATCGTTTTCGTTAAAAATGAACCAATAGGTGAATTTTTAGCAAACAAAGTCAAATAGATAAAATTCTTGCATGATCATGCATATTATGTAATTTGTGAACCGTAGGCTTTTGAACGAGCCAATTCGGACTTATAACGAAGAAGTTATGCGTCCGCGAAGTTCACAAAAATTAAAAAATTGAAATTTTTTTCGGTGCACGAGTTGGCAGCCATGGCCAACCCTAAACAAATGAGCTGCTGCCGATTATGTGAACAAGAATCAACACCAAGAAGAGTTTGCCGCAAAGGCGAACTATATATATATGGTGAAAGTCTTGCAATGCCATGAACATTTTCAAAAACCTCTAGAGAGAGTACAGTCACGCTCAATAAGTAAGGACTCATGACTGCGGCAGCCAAGTCGAGGACAATGACATTATGAGCTCATGGCCACGCAGAGATGTAGAGTATAAAAGTCAGCATACGTGCGCCAATCTCAGAACAAAGATAGTAATGAAGGTTTCTAAGTACAAAAAGAAGAAAACCTAATTGATTTAAAAGTAAACATAACTTAAGAAAGGTAATGTAACATTGTTTAAACTTTGTTAAACCTTAAGGAATGTAATGTAAAGGTCGAGATAACCTAGTCAAATATAAATGGAAGGGTAATGATAAACTGGAATGAATAGTAACTGAATCTAATACACAATTAGATTGAAATGAAGGGTATGATATAGTCATATACATACTTGATTATATGTGACCTAATGTAAGGCATTATGTGATCATGTATTGTACAGACTTGAAAGACTTGAACATAAAGTTAATATACCATAGCAGACGCTAAAGGTAAGTATTCTAACTCTTGTCTCAGTTCAATCTGAACAAGTTTTTGAGGTTCATGCATTCTTTCGCATGAATTGAGGTATATTGAAGTTGAAGCCAATTCCTTTGGCTAGACCTGATGTATTGATAATCTATTCATGTATTATCAAATGTTGCTATCTTTTGTCAACTACTTGATATGGTTTTCAAAAGAAGATTGAAATGTTAAACAAATGTTTTGTCGGTAAAACGAAAGGCACGTGAGGTTGCCAAATGCTTAAATGTGCATACGTTTAATGGATGTAGTGTTGATCAACATAGAGTACAATAGGCTGATCACCTAGAAGTGCTCGTAAGTGATATCGGGCTTACGAACTTATTTCCGGGTTGTCCTTTTTCCAATAAAGAATGAATACTCGAGGTCTTTGATCGGAGTGAATGTTTTACTAAATATGGTTGTTATTGTAAAACATTTTGAAAGAAAAGATGAAGTGCTATTTCGAATCATCAATAGTACTTCATAACTATTGTTCAGTTATTGAAGATATACGATTTGTATGTGTCAGGCATGTTGTTATTAAATTGTTATACTTGTTGAGCTAGTTATGCTCACTCTTGCTTGAACCATATGAATGCAGCTAAGACTGAACGTCCCGAAGGATCGAAAAAGGATAAGGGAAAAGCTAAGGCAGATTACTAAGCTGTCTTGTAATAGTATAGATCTATTGTTGTAATGTAACTAATATTATGACAAAGAACCTTTGTAACGGGTATAGAACTTGGGAAATATAAATATTACTTTAAATATATAGAAGTTATGTTCGTTCTTTGAGACTTTTCAATTGAATGAATGTATGAATGTTGTACAGTATAGCACCATCTGTCGGGTTGGAAGATACCCGGATTTGGGGGCGGTACAGAATTTCCTCAGATGGTTTCCATACCCACGAGGAAGTCGGCATTATTTTGTATATTATTTTCGTACGGATGCTTCGCATCCGTCAAATAAAATTAATCAAGCTGATCACTTAATAAAATGGGAGTGTAAAAGGTCTCAATTCCTATTGAGCATCAGGGTTTGAAAAACCTCTTTTATAAAACATCACTGCCATATCTTGCTAAAAACTGAATTTTTATATAAATTCAAACCCTGTGTATATAGGTTTGAACGAGGCCTCGCACAACTTCCATATAAAAGCACATTGACCCACACACACACACACTTAGATAATAGTTTCTTGAAAAGAGGCGGTCACCGTGGTAACACGGATGTCGGGGGGTGCCTAACACCTTCCCCCCGCATAACCAAGTCCCCGGACCCTAAACGAATCTCTTGGTTTCATCGACCAGATATCGTTGTCACACCACCGGGTCAATGTGCAAACCTTTCTCTCATTGTGTTGGTACAACCATTTAAAAACCAATGGCGACTCTTAATCAGCCTCATCGTCGACATTATACATGTCAGACCTTTTTCACTTGTTTTTTCAAATAAATCTCACCTAAAAGGAGAACACCAAAGAACAAGTAACGAAAAGGGACACCCAAAAATCCCGACGTCGACACTCACTCTTGCGTAATAATAACATTGCAGTTAAGAACGAAAGGTATGATGAGCCTTCTACTAGCAAAGGCAAGGGCAAAGCTAATAAGTGATGAAGACTTGTTATTTAATTTTAGAATGTTATTGTAAAGACTTGATGTTGTTTAAGACTTATTTGTTTATGTTTCCGCACAGATGTTTAAGGTTAGTTTGACCTGGGATTGTATTTATTATTCAGATGTTGTAACCCCATAAGGGGAGGATTTTATTTCTATCTATTGCATGGTTTGCATTTATTATGGGTAGATAGATAGATGATATTTGTACAGTGAACACCACATCCCGTGGAATTTAAGTACCCGGATTTGGGGGTGTCACAAATATTATTTAAATATTAATGATAATAAAATTATCTAATATTTAAATCATTTAATAATGATTCTAGAGTTTGAAAAATCAAGATAAATTATAATAATTATTTCAAAATTATTATAAGTCATGGAAAAATAATATGATTGATATTTAAATTATCCAGAATAATATTTGAGATACAGATTAGAGTTTTAAACCCTATAATTACCCGATAAAGTCGTCGGTACACCAAAATACTACCGAATTTGATTCGAACCTATATAGTTTGACTGTATAAGTGTTTGTTTGTGTTAATGACTGATATATCTATGTGACAATGTGTATAGGTTATGTATTAACTGTAAATAACAGTATGATGTGTTATGATATGTTATTCTAATCAACAGAACAATCTTATAAATGATAGGTCGTTGAATTAAGGATAGAACTAAGTTGTGTAAGCAGCAGACCAGGAAAGTATCCTAAACTCTTGTTTTACTTTATTCAACGGATATCGTAAGCAAGTATCTTTACATTTGCATTTTCTTTATGCAATGGACATGAGTAAGAAAGTTTTGATTTATATTATTATTGTACTAAATTATTAACCATATTGTCAGATATATTATATCCAGATCATTGTTTATCAACATGATATTATATCATATAACTCATATATATATTCTGTTTGTTAATTTCGAAATATGATTATACAAGTGTCCTCACTTGGATAATCATTGTAGTTAAACACATGTTGATATATATATATATATATATATATATAGTCGTCTAAGTTATTTGATCAGCTAGACACAGATTTAGAAATATCGTTGAATATGATAAAACCTTCTTGTATCCAATCAAATTATTTTGGTTCGGAATCCCGACTAAGTATGAACATCCCTAATCTGGGAAAAACTTTTGTGCGCCTGAGGCGGATATGATGAACGAGAATATCGTTCTGGTATGTAGTATTAATTAATACAGGGCCCATGGGATGTACACCCTCGCGCCCGTAAGTTATGACGGTTTGCGGATGAAATTCTGCTAAACCTATTCAAAACTTGAGAAGAATGTTCATAATATATCACCTTAACCCTATTTATAGTCAGTACGTAGTTTCAAAAATTTGATAGAGAGCTATTATTATTATCGGTTCAGATTACTTCACAACCATTGATTTGTTGTAGAAGGGTAATACAAAGAAAATATTTAATCCTTTCAGCTAATATTTATAATTGTTATTACTTGCTAGGCACTCAAATGCTCATCCTTGCTTAAATTAAATGTTTTCAGTTAAGTATGACCAACCAGAGGGCTCTGTCAGGAAAAAAGGGAAAGGAAAGCTGTCAGAATAAGTTGTGTTATCTTATGTAATAGCTAGACTTAAATAAGATGATGTTATTTATTATTTATCATGTAATAAAATGTTTAAAGGTCGCGTAACTGGGATTTAGAAAACTCTAATATGTAAATTAAGTTTGATATTTATAACATTATTATTATTATTCCGCTCAAAGAAATGGTATCGTGAAGCACTGAATTCAGGTTTCAAGTACCTGAATTTGGGGACGTCACAATTCTGCCCTCCTACATGATTAGTAATATGAATGCAAAATTTCGAGTGCCTACAATCCCTCTTACATGAATAGTGAGTGGGTCCCACTTTTATGTGAGAGAAATATCATTTTAACATGTTTCGACTGTAAGTCCTCTTAGGCATGGGCAAAATACAAATGTGGTCCCTAAACTTTAGGGCTATGTTTGTTTGCAAGGATTAGAATCCATGGGATTATAATCCCAAGACTATTAATCCTAGGATTATAATCCCGGGATTATAATTATAATCTAAATACTATTAAGTAATTTTATAATCCATATACTAATAGTCCCAAATCTAAATTTAAAAACAAACAAGACACTTAGGCTATGTTTATTTATTAGAATTATAATCTCGGGATTATAATCTCTAGTATTATAATTTCAAGAATATTAATCCTAAAATTATAATCCTGGGATTATAATTATAATCTAACGACTATTAAGTCATTTTATAATCACTACGCTAATAGTCCCAAGTCTAAATTTGAAAACAAACAAGACACTTGGGATTAATAATCATATCCCAAGTACTACATTTGTTCCTAAAAGATTGCCATTTAAGATTTTTGCACATGGATTAAAAACGTCATTTAATTCATTAAATAATTAAAATTTATTTGAAATTTCATCACTACCCCTTTATGGGAAGTTGAAAACTATTAATACAAGGGAGATCATTTCTTGGGACAATGAGAGAATGTAGGGGTTATATAGGAAAGTAAATAATTTATTCTCTTGGAAAGTTGTAAATGACAAATAAATTGGAACAAATTTTTTCTTCTAAAACGACAATCTTTTAGGAATGGAAGGAGTATAATCTTTGCAAACAAACATAGCCTTAGAATTAATAGTCATATCCCATATATAATCCTTGCAAACAAACATAGCCTAGGCCCATGTTTGTTTGCAAGGATTATAATCTCGGGATTATAATCCATGTGATTATAATCCCGGGATTATAATGTGATTATAATCCCAAGACTATTAATCCTAGGATTAAATAGTCCTAGTCACGTGTTTGTTTTTTATGGGATTATTCATGGGATAATTTAAAATAATCTCATGTTATGTTTGTTTTTTCTCGGATTAATTAAAGTATTTGATTAAAAAATATCGTTTGAGCTATTATACCCTTACCAATAATAACATATTTTAAACTTATTTATACATAAAAAAATAATGATTAATTAATTAGAAACTTTTAAATAAGTAGTATTATTCAATGATCATCGGAAAAAATCTATCCCCACCCCCATATATACTAGTTGATCATCCAATTCTTCACTTAAATATATTCCTGTCATCATGGCCTTGAGCTGCTCCAAATACTCCTTTTCCCAGTTAAATAATGTTTTTAATTCTCCAGTTAATAATAAGCTCATAATAGTTCCCGATTTTCTTCCAGGCTTGAGCCATGTAACCTCTTTAGATGGAGCTAGCTAGACGGAAAACATGGCTGGCTCCCGCAGTCAGCCGCCCGCCCGCATACCACTGCCTGAGCAAATGAAATCATCAGCTTTTTAGCCTGCATAAATGCGGTTATTTTTTTGCTTCTTTTACCCTACCGTGGCTTTTTTAAAAAAATAAAAATAAAATGTTGCTACTTGTGGGTTGTGAGGCTTGAACACAAGGCTTGTAAGTAAATAAATAAGAGTTCAAACCAACTGAACTACAACAACTATTGATATCCCTTTTAATTTTATTGGTAGAAATGTTAATTCCCTCAATATATCCTCTATATATCTTTACTCACGCTCACAAACAATTACAATTGCATGAACTTTCGAAATAGTTATTCAATTTCAAAGTATAAAACTAATAATTATTAGTTTAAGTTATATAATATTATTATAAAATTTTAAAATTATCTATATATTAGTATTAATTAGAGTATTTATTATTTTTAAAAGTTAAATAAATTATATTAATTTTAACGTATAATTTCAAAAAATCAAATTTGATTATATACTTTGAATTACTAGCAATATATAATCTGAATCAACCACTAATTTTTTAGATTGCAAGTCCAAAATCTGTAACACAATAATATAGAATATCTACTAGCACTCCCCCTTAATTATACATTTGGAAAGTAAATCAATCATTATCCCTTAATTATGCAATCCCCCTACTTATTTAATCCCCAAATCATGCCTTTAGAATAATATCTAAAATCCTCTAGAATATCTACTAACACTCCCCCTTAAGTTGGAGTGTGTTTGAAAGTAATTTTTAATACTATTAAAATTTTAATTGATTGAGATATGTAGTTAATGTAAGTAATTAGAATTATTGTTTATTATAAATTATTTTATTATTTTTAATATTTATTATTATTACTATTTTTGGTGTATCAAGATTTTGCAAAAAAAAATAAATAAAGGAAAAGCCGGTGGTCGGGCCAACCCAGTGCCACTTGCCTCACTAAATTCAAATTTAAAACAAAACCCCGGTTATTTGGTCCGGCCCACATTTTCTGCCACCACTTGCTTGCAGTGTCTAAATGGAGCAGTGAAGCACTTGCAATCTTTACCAATTGGCAATAAACTGTCATACTTGTTGCTGAATCCCTATTTGGACTTTTAAAGTCCCATATTGCTTGACAAGGCTATTTTGTCCTACCTGTGTTTTATAAATAGTGGTTCAGGGAAAAATTGAAGAACTAATGGAAAATAAAAGAGCCTAGCCTTGTTTAATCTTGGGTCGGGCCTGGGCTAGGCCTACAAGTTTGCTCAGACCATGTTTTTAACTCAAGTATCCAGCTGGGTTTGGCCTTTTTTCAAGAGTTGATCAATGGTCAAAGCCTGACAGGCCTAGACCACGTCATGCGGTTTGTTTGTGCAACTTTATTTAGGATTAGCTCTTATCTTAGTGTAATCTTTACAAACAAACATAGTATAGATGTTTTTGGGTATTGAGTCTCTTAATATTTATATCAAATTAATTCATTTCTCAAATCAGACTATTAAAAGGATTCAATTTTATACTAAATCAATTTATTATTATTGTTGTTGTTGTTGTTATATTATTATTATTCTTATTACGAAACACAACCTAATTCCAAAAAAGCAACTGAACATTTAAAAAGATAATTTTAATTTATTATTTTTTCTTGTAAAGTCTTTGCATAAACCGTATGTGAGCGGTTTTATGTGATAGTAGACTTATTTCTTGCATAAAGTGGAAAAATCTTAAATTTTCTTGTAAAATATATAGTATATTTTAAGAATTGATACAAAAATTAATTACCATTAAATTTGTCATAGTACCTTCCTGGTGTTGTAACAATAATTAATTAATCACTTTATAGGAGATAAATTGGTTAATGTTTAGTAGTGACCATGTGAAGTGAGCGTTTTGTCGTCTTTCAATAATTTCCAACAACTTCTCTGATCTAATTACAAGAATAACCAACGATGGACACAACAAAACTATCAAAAACATCCAAATCCAATTTTAAAATACATAAGCAATAAAGCATAAAATCCAAAACAAAAGCACAGAAACATCATCAGGAAAAACACCAGATAAATAACTCAGATCCGAAATGGAACCCTCTTCCAAAATACCAAACCCAGCAAAACACCAAGATCTAAAACCCCAAATCCAAACTGCCCCGAAATATCCACCGCTCCAGATCATAACTTCAAGACCAGAACACACTCGGATCAAAACCCCCTACTAACCTATACATAGAGAAGCACCCACGATCTAAAAGCTCCAGACTTTGCTTATCATCTCCATCATCTACATTTTGGTCTCAATTTATCGAACCCTAACTTTTGAAGATCTGAAATTGTTGAGCTTTAGATGAGAGAGATACGACAATGGAGATTATGGTGTATCTTAAATAAATAGGCATTGTTGGGCTACTTTCACTATTGGGCCAGACCTATTGGGCTCCTCCCTTGTGTTATTCATTATGCCTAAAATATATTGGGCCTCTCATTTGGACCGGTCCATCATGCAAATTATATCTTAACCCAACTTGGACCGGTAATGATTAAAAAAGATAACAGTTGACTGTTATCTGTCACCGTCTGCATGGCATTACTGAGGATGGGATTGCAATAGCCAGCGGTGGACAAAGGTGATGGAGTAGCAGGTGAATCACCGGACGTGGGAGTGGGTTGTGTCAGGGATAGTGGGTGGCACGGTAAACCGGGTTTGGAGTGTATATGGGGCAACGATCACACGAAGGAAAAGGTAACAAAACACTTATCCATTTATTATTTCTCTCTAGACATTAGACATTTTTCCTCCATTGTTAACCTTGTGATCGCCTGTACTGACTCTCACGCCGGAGCTATCCCCCGACGGTCAAGCCGTCAAGCTTTGGGTGTTGACTTGTTGAACTGTGCAGGATATCGGACACGTCTTAGGTGATTGGGACGTGAGGAAAGATCTTGGCGTTAACATTGGCGCTAGAAGGAGGGCCTGAGTTCTAGTGTCCTGAATATTTTTAATCACAAACTGTGTTTGTTATATGTCGGAATCCATGGGGAAGAGTAGAACACCTACACCTGAAGGACAGCCGATGGTTGTTAGTTCGTCTACACCGCGAGTATCAGTCAAAGATCATTTGGGACCTGCAATCAGTGTTCATGCCAGCACGGCTTCCAAACGCCCATCTGAAGGTTCTCGCCCAAAGCCCATTGGCAATGTTAAGAGACGATTAATTTTCACTGCTGAAAAAAGACTGGATCATGGTCGGAAACGGGTAGAAGGCACACCGCCTAGAACCAGACACCGAGATAATCAAGAAGATAAAGCCTCCAAGTTGGCCAAAATGGCAGACGAAGCAGACAAGGCCATGGAGGTACTTCTGAAACAAAGACAGGATATAGCCGAACAGATGCTTCTGATGGCGGAGTTAAGGGAGGAAGCGTCTAGCTATGTTCAGTCCGAAGAGCTTGGGCATAGGAGAGGAAAAGAGCCTGCCCATTCGGGTCGTGAATCTCGGGACCAACCTCGAGAACGAAGAAGATCAAGAAGCCCTACTCCCCAAAGATCGAAGAGGGCACACCACCCTGTCGGTTCTAGGGAGCAGGGTCGAAGCAGGCAGAGAGGCCGGTCCAAAAAGTATACACCCAAGAATACAAAGAAGGTACCCTGCCTTGTACATTCTCATCACAGCGACGGAGCTCAACGATGAAGCAGGTCCAGAAGTCGCACTCCAGAGGGTCCACTGAGGGCACACCGCCCTGTGGACACTCATCATCAGAGAAGTCCCTTGAAGGTTGGCGGTTCCATTGTTAAAGGTCGGTCCACTCAGAGGAAGGGAAATTTACCGGAAAAAGAAGCATCATCTCAGCCAGAAGGAGTGGAGTATCTGGTTAAAGAACTGAAGGAACTTCGGAAGCAGCTTGCTGAACTCCAACAAACAAAGGATACTTCAGAAAAGAAGGCATCTCTTTTTTCCGCGAAGATCCTTAAAGAGAAAGTTGACCCCACCAAGAAGTTACCCCACATGGAAAGCTATGATGGATCGGGGGATCCTTATGACCACGATCAAAGCGTTCAATCGATCGATGGACTATTATGACTTTAGCGATGCTGCTAAGTGTCATACTTTTGTGACAACGCTCCGAAAAGACGCCAGACAGTGGATAGGGATGTTGCCTTCAGATTCAATCTCATCTTGGGCGGATTTATGCCGTAAGTTCCATGCTCGTTTTGGGAGCAACAATAGGAGGGGAAAACCAACCGGCTCACTGGCTCAAGTTCGACAGTATTCGAATGAGTCTTTGGGCCAATATGTGAAACGATTCCGGGAAGCAGTAGGCCAGGTGACAGACCTGAATGATCTTCAAGCAGTTGGACTATTTCAGAATGGATTGGACCTGGTAAAGTCAGAGAAATTGGTGATGAAGGTGATGTTTCACCACCCAAAGAGTCTTGCCGAAGCTTTCGATAAGGCAGAGGGCTATATCGTGGTGGAGGAGGCCATGAATAGTCTTAAGCGTCCTTCTTCGGATCGGCTTAAGGAGACAGATCGGGACAAAATAGACGGGGACCAGAAAAAAAGTGAAGGGAATAAAGACCGCTATGATGGTGGGTCAAAGAAGTATAATAACAACTGGAGACAGGGAGGAGGTCGTTCGACCGCTCCGACCCAAAAAGTAAATAGGACGTACACTCAACTCAATACTGATAGGGCTGTCATCCTGGACCTAATCAAAAATCAACCTATCATGGAACCACCTAGAGACAACCTTAAGCCCGGAGAAGGTAATTTTTGTAAGTATTGTGACTATCATCAGGCTTCGAGTCATGATACAAATGATTGTGCTAGTCTGAAGGACTTCATTGAGAGGAAGGTTCAAAGTGGTACCTTAGTTCAATATGTGGCTGCAAGAATGACTCAACAAGCCCAGCAGCGGGATAGAGAGCTTGTTCAGGCAGCTCAGCCAGTTCAGCATGCATTGCCAGCTCCTGGACAGCCTGCAAGGCATGTGGTAGATGTCATCACCGAGGGAACTTCTGGAAAACTTGTTGGAAAGAAGCGCTGAAGTTATCTGGATTCGATCATGTCGGTGGTGGGTACCCTCCCGAAGACTGACAGACCTTATCCGGGTATAGTAATCTCCTTTACTGATGAGGATTACCCTTCGGAAACCATCGAACCACATGAGGGATCATTGGTGGTGACGGCACAAGTGGGTTCGGTGGATATGAAGCGAATGATGATCGACAACGGGTCTTCTGTAGATATTTTGTATGCCCACGCTTATAAGAGGATGCATCTGGATGGGCAGAAGATGGAGATCTGACAGGAGGCTCCTTTGTACGGCTTCAGCAATGATCCAGTCAAGGTGGCTGGAACTATTGAGTTGCCGGTCATCTTCGAAATGGCCCCCCAACAGGTAGAAATAACTTGCAAATTTTATGTTGTGCATGTAGATTCTGCTTATAATGCCATTTTAGGAAGGCCTACTTTGACCGCTTTACAAGTTTTGACCTCGATCCCTCATTTCAAAATCAAATTTCCTACGGCTCATGGAGTGGGAGAGGTGAAAGGGGATCTGGATTTGGCCAGAAGATGTTATAGAAATGTTGTGATCACTTCGGGAGTAGGGGTATCGAAGCAACAAACCATGGCGATAAAGTTCGAGCCCTTCACCGAGAGCAGTTCAGAGCCATTAGTCATGCCAGCTGGGGAAACAGAAGAGATCGAACTCATTCCTGGTAAGAGTGAAAAGACAGTAAAAATAGGTTCGGGTCTGTCGGAACCTCTCCGGACGAACCTCATGGAACTCCTATGCTGCTATGTTGACATTTTTGCGTGGGAACCTCAAGATATGCCAGGGATGAGCAGAGATATTGCTGAGCATCGATTGGAAGTGGACCCGTCAAAGAAGCAGGTTCGGCAGAAGAGGAGGATTTTTGCACCGGAACGCCAAAGGATCATCGATGAAGAGATTTCAAAGTTGCTGGCTGCGGACTTCATCTTTGAGATCGACTACCCGCAGTGGATGGCAAATGTGGTGCTAGTCCAGAAGCAGAATGGGAAATGGCGAGTCTGCGTTGACTATACAGATCTGAACAAAGCTTGTCCTAAGGATTTCTACCCGCTGCCCCACATCGACCAGCTCATCGATGCGACTTCGGGGTATGCTTTATTGAGCTTCATGGATGCATTCTCTGATACCATCAAATTTCCATGTACAAAGAGGATATATGGAAGATGTCGTTCATTACGCATCGTTCGGTATATGCCTATAAGAAAATGACCTTTGGCCTAATCAATGCTGGGGCCACTTACCAGAGGATGATGAATTACGTCTTCAGACATCAATTGGGCAGGAACATGGAGGTGTATGTCGATGACATGATTGTCAAGAGCATGCAGGTGCAGAAACACTTAGATGATTTAGAAGAATGCTTTCAGACAGTTCATCATCACAACTTGAGGCTAAATCCTACTAAGTGCACCTTCGGATTAAGGGCTGGCAAGTTTCTGGGTTATCTTGTCAGTCAGAGAGGAATTGAAGCCAGCCCAGAGAAGATTCAAGAAATCCTAAACATGAAGACTCCTCAGTCATTTAAAGATGTCCAACGTCTGACTGGAAGGATTGCAGCATTGATGAGATTTATGTCCAGGTCGGCAGAAAGATGTTTGCCGTTTTTTGACACTTTAAAAGGGCCGAAGAATGCGAAGACGTTCCAGTGGACTTCGGAATGTGAAGACGCCTTCCAGAGTATCAAGACCTATTTGTCTTCGACGCCTTTGTTGGTGAAGCCCGCTCTTGCTGAGCCTCTATATTTGTACTTAGCAGCTAGTTCGTTGGCAGTAGGAGCAGTTTTAGTGCGTGAAGTTGGGGGTAAGAAGCACCCGGTTTACTACGTAAGCCATGTCCTTAGGGATGCTGAAACAAGGTACCTAAACATTGAAAAATTTTCCTTTGCTTTGATAATAGCTAGTCGAAAGCTTAGGCAATATTTCCAGGGTAGGTTGTTAGTGGTATACACAGATCAGCCTTTGAAGAAAATTATGGGCAAACCTGAGGTTTCAGGGAGATTAGCTGCATGGACGATGGAGTTGTCCCAATTTTTTATTGAATATCATCCCCGAACTGCCATCAAGGGGAAGGCCTTAGCTGATTTTGTAGTCGAGTGTTCATTTTGAAGCGGGCGAATGAAGCCGGGATGTGTGAAGGGTCCGACAGAGCGATTGCGATTCTTCAAACAGGCGCGAGAGATCGTGGATGCTATATGCAGATGGGTCTTCTACTTTGGACATCAGTGGAGCAGGGATCATTTTGACAAGTTTGAAGGGATTCAAAGTGCAGTAGGCCATCAGATTCAACTTCAGAACAACGAACAACGAAGCAGAGTATGAGGCGGTGCTAGCAGGGTTACGACTGGCTAAGAGTCTCAAAGTGCAGAGGATAGTCATCTTCAGTAATTCTCAGTTGGTCGTCAAGCAATTCTCAGAGGAATACGAAGCTCGAGGTCATAGAATGGTCAAGTACTTGGCAGAATTGAAAGATCGGCTTTAGTATTTCCAGTCGTATGAATTCCAAGGGGTCGAGCATAGTGATAATTCCATTGCCGATGCACTCTCAAAGCTGGCCACTGCGGATGCTAACATTTTTGATGGGTAAGTTTACTTAGAAATTTTGCAACATCCTAGTGTTCAGCATGAATCGGTAATGTGCATTAATCGCTCCAACTACTGGTTGACCTCATACCTGGAGTATCTGGCAGATGGCGTCTTACCTTCGGATCAGATGTTGGCCAAGAAAATCAAATACAAGAGTGCTAACTTCATTTTGATAGATGGGGATCTTTTTCGAAGGGCCTTTTCGTCTCCATTGCTAAAATGTTTAACTCCGTCCGAAGCTAATTATCCTCTCCGAGAAGTTCACGAAGGCATCTGTGGCGACCATATGGCTGCTAAGTCATTAGCCTACAAAGTACTTCGTCAAGGGTACTACTGGCCTACCATCTTCAAGGAAGAAACGAAGTATGTCAAGAAGTGCGAGAAGTGTCAACTCAACAGTCTGATCCCACATCAGCCACCAGAAGAGCTATACTCGATCTTATCTCCTATACCCTTTGCTGTCTGGGGGTTGATATACTGGGTCCATTGCCGAAAGCTAAAGGTCAGGTCAGTTTTGTTATAGTTGTCATCGATTATATGACTAAATGGGTAGAAGCGAAGCCACTTAGGTTAATAACAGAACAATAATGCTTGAAGTTCATGAAAGAGTCAGTAGTGTTTCATTTCAGAATTCCTAAGGTGGTGATATCGGACAACAGACGTCAGTTTGTGGGATCAAAATTTGAAGCATTTTTAAAGGAACTGAGAGTTCAGCACAGAAAGACTTCAGTAGCTCATCCACAGTTGAACGGACAAGTCGAAGTGACCAACAGAACGCTGCTGAATGGGATCAAGCGTAGATTGGATGAGGCTAAGGGAAGATAGCCAGAGGAGTTGCTCAGCATATTATGGGCTTATTGGACTACACCGAGGACTACAACAGGGGATTCACCTTTCAGGCTGGCCTATGGTACTGATGCCTTAGTCCCAGTTGAAATTGGATCTCCAAGTCTTCGGGTCAGTCAATTCAAAGAAATTTACAATGAAGAAGGGCTGAAGGTCAATCTGGATTTGCTCGAGGAAGTCAGGGAAACAGCTTTAATCAGATTGGCAGCCTATCAACGAAGAGTGGCTAAGCATTACAATAAGGGGGTAAAGCTTCGCAGATTTGAAGTGGGGGATTTTGTTATCAGAGAAGTCGAAGCATCTACGCCTCAGAACTTGGGAAAGTTGATGCCAAACTGGGAAGGACTGTTTGAAGTCATCAAGGTACCAAAGCCAGGGACTTATCGGTTGAGGGCATTAGATGGATCAGAAATTAAGAACACTTGTCATGCTGGCAGGCTTCGGAAGTACTTTCAGTAGATACAGTGTCAGTATACCAGAAGTCTGTAAATGTTTAAGTCATCATCAATAAAAGATCCTTTTTTCACCACAAGTCTTATGTTCGTTGCTGTTCACTTCAATGGTGTAAAGAGGTTTGGGTGGACTCGCTGACCATTCGATGGTAGCCTTATTGGCAGGTGGTCCTCATGAGTTTGTCAGGCCCTTCGTGGTAGGCAAACGTCATCGGTGTGAGGAGGTTCGGGTGGACTCGCTGACCATTCGATGGTAGCCTTATTGGCAGGTGGTCCTCATGAGTTTTTCAGGCCCTTCGTGGTAGGTAAACGTCATCGATGTAAGGAGGTTCAGGTGGACTCACTGACCATTCGATGGTAGCCTTATTTGCAGGTGGTCCTCATGAGTTTATCAGGCCCTTCGTGGTAGGCAAACATCATCGGTGTAAGGAGGTCCGGGTGGACTCGCTGACCATTCGATGGTAGCCTTATTGGCAGGTGGTCCTCATGAGTTTGCCAGGCCCTTCGTGGTAGGCAAATGTCATCGGTGTAAAGAGGTTCGGGTGGACTCACTGACCATTCGATGGTAGCCTTATCGGCAGGTGGTCCTTTAGACTTTGTCAGGCCCTTCGTGGTAGGCAAATGTCATCCTGAGGGTTTGTTAGGCCTTTTGTGGTAAACAAAATCCTTGTGAAGCAGATCTATCTCACACTTCGGTAACGAATAAGTATTCCTTTACTTTATTACCTAAATTTGTCTAAGTGTTGAGTTTGGATTGCTTCATTACTTAACTTCACCTTATCTGTTATATGACTTGTTTAGTTATTTATTAACAGTTTAAGTTAAGAGTTCATACAGTTTTCAAGTTAATTGATATTGAAGTATTGACAAAAAATAATTGCACAGAAGTCATAAGGAACAAAGCCAATATTTCATTAATATATTGTCAATTACAAGAAAAGCAAAAAGCATAAATGTTTTACAGAAGTCCTATGAACTAAAGAAAAGGAGACTCGTCTTCAAGTATCCACTTCGTCTTCAGAAGAATCGAGTATGGTCGGATCAACCTTAGTTGTGACAAGTTTTGCCTTGTCTTTGCTTCTGCATTCATAATAACCATCTGAGAACATCTGAACCACCTTCTCGTTCAACTCAGTTGACTGACGATATTCTTCTTGGATTTCCTTGTGAAGCTCTTCAGTCAAAGGGGGACCTAGATCCTCCAAGGCTTTCAACTTATCCTGAAGCTGGCGACGTCTGGTCAAATGTCTCTCTTTGTCATCGCGAGCCTTCTCCTGAAGATTGTCAACTTGTATCGCCAAGCTCTGATTGGCTATAGCAAGTTCCTCATTTTTAATCCTCAGAGCCTCGTTCTTGGTATCAAGATCGACGTTCATATTAGTCATTTATTGCTGACTGGCCTTTGTTTTCTTCAGTTCCTCCTTGCAGATCTTCAACTCTTCTTTACTTTGAGCTAGATCCTTTTGGAGGCACTCGTTATTGAAGAGAGCAATGCCGAGGTCACCTCTTTCCTTAGTCAAAGCTGACTTCAAAATGATGTTCTATCGTCGGGCTGCATCCTCTTCGGTCTCAACTTCTTTGTAGCGTGGGAGAAGACGCCCGAAAATAGCATTTGCCTGTAGATGTTCACAGACAATCAGTTAATCTTCAGGAGATATATATAAATTCAAATGAACAGACAGATAAATATTTACCTTGGCGTGATAGCTCATGCCTTCCTTGATCAGGTCCATAATTGAGTTGTTGCCAAACCGGTGCTCATCGGTATCCTTGACGAATGAGTCAAAAAGTTGGAAAGGGAAGTTTCTGTTGAACTCGGGCCATACAGTTGGTGAAGACATGGCTTCACACTGAAAGGAAGTGGGGGATGTTGGTGGTGGAGAAGGCGTGTGAAATTCATTGTGGATAGGAGATTGAGCAGGCGACTCAGGAGGAGGTGGAGGTTGAATAGGAGTAGGCCCCGGCGAAGGTGGCGGTTGATCATCCGAGGGTTGTTTTCTTTTCTGAGAAGGAGCTGAAGTCTCAGGTTGTTCTCCCAGCTCTTCTTCGGAAACGATGATTTCCATAGGAGGGGGGACCCAAAGGTCGTCGGCAGACAAAGGATTTACCTTGACTCGCCTTTTCTTGATAAGAAGAGACTGCATCCGTTCGTTTGCCGGCATATCAATCAAGCTGGAGGTAGAGATTGGTTGGGATTATTGAGATATTAACCTCGGTTTTTGAATAGCCCTCTTCTTCTTACGAGGTCGGAGGGTTTCTTCGGCAACTTCTGGTTCTACAAGAAGATCTTCGGCATCTTGGGCCTCAGAAGCCGGAACCTCTTCCTGGGGGGTTTCGGTGGGGGGTGATGGAGGTTTGCTCGAGAGAAACTTTTCCAAATCCCTTCGGTCAATTGATGTGGGTTTAATTAAAGATAGTGCAACAGGGAAATACATTTTGTTAGATCTGTTTACAATAATAAATTTCAGCAAGTTATACTTCGGTAAAAATTTGAAACTTATATTTGTGGTCGTATAACTAGGCTTGTTTGGTGAGAAGACCATGACTCCATTCCTTCTTCGAGAAATTATCGAGGAGCTCGATCATCTCTTTAACACATTCTTTGGCTATATCCCCAAAGTCTGCAGATACTTTATCTAATGTTGTCCAGTCTGGGAGAGAGGCAATTTCAGGCCCTTTGATGAAGAGCCATTGATTATGCCATCCTCGGTTGCTGGAGGGGGTATTGATCAGAGATCGACTCTCGAAGTTCTCTCCGAGTTTTACAGCTATTTTGCCAAGAACCTTGAACCCCTTCTCTCTGGACTTGGTGATGGTGTATATGGAGAAGAAGAAGAAGTCGAGAGTGGGGGAGACGCCTACTTCGTGGCAGAAAGCGATAAACGCCAAAATATGGATATAGGAGTTCGAGACCAGTTGGGCGAATCTGATGCCAACGAACCCCAGGAGGGTAACCAGGAAGACGTGTAAGGGGAATCAAACCCCTTTTCCAGAAGTGTCAGAGGCATGGCAGTCCAGCCATCCGAACACTGGTACATCCTCTCGGTGGTGGTAAGACATCGAAATTGGTGAGTCACCGGGATTTGGTACCGTTCGTATGCATCCTGAATGTCCTTCTCAGTCAAGGTTGATGCAGTGTTGGCATGAACGAATTGTTCTGCACTCTGAAAGAAGATGAAGGGTTTGAAAGAGGGTTTTTCGGTGTGTTCTTACTTGGGGTATCAATTGGGTTAGGGTTTGACCCTGAAGCGGCCTTGGTGGGGCTGGGTGTAGGAGGAACAGTGGTAAGAGGATTGGCCTGAATTGGAATGGTGTCAGCAGAACTGGAGGAAGACATTGTTGACGATTTGCAGAGAGGAGAAAGAAATTGGAGAAAGAGAGAAGTTTAGAGCTCGAAAGGGCGTCTGAAATTCAAATTAACAGGTAAAGTTGTCAATCTGGGGGAAAATTACCTTTTATACTGACGGTTGCACGCTACACGAGGGTAACACATTTAATTAGCAGCAATGATGGTGAATTGGAAGGGGTAACGTCTGAATTTGGTTTTAAGATATTAACCAGAATGGGCTTCTTTGTTGGGCTTCTAGTTCCTATCTATGATTGATGTCTGGTACTTATCAGTTGGGCATTGGTGAGTTTCAATTTGGACCCCCTTCGATTTATTACAATTCTTTTTATCATGGGCCTATTTTATTTACAGTCTTTCATTAAACATCCTGTTTAATAAAAGACTGGGGGCAATGTTGGGCCATGATACTTACACTATTGGGCCAGACCTATTGGGCTCCTCCCTTGTGTTTTTCATTATACCTAAAATGTATTGGGCCTCTCATTTGGACCGGTCCATCATGCAAATTATATCTTAACCCAACTTGGACCGGTAATGATTAAAAAATATAACAGTTGATTGTTATCTGTCACCGCCGGCATGGCATTAATGAGGATGGGATTGCAATAGCCGGCGGTGGACAAAGGTGATGGAGTAGCAGGTGAATCACCAGACGTGGGAGTGGGCTGTGTCAGGGATAGTGGGTGGCACGGTAAACCGGGTTTGGAGTGTATATGGGGGAACGATTACACGAAGGAAAAGGTAACAAAACACTTATCCATTTATTATTTCTCTCTACTCATTAGACATTTTTCCTCCATTATTAACCTTGTGATCGCCTGTACTGACTCTCACGCCGAAGCTATCCCCCGATGGTCAAGCCGTCAAGCTTTGGATGTTGACTTGTTGAACTGTGTAGGATATCGGACACGTCTTATGTGACGCCCCCAAAATAGGTATACATCACCCATTTTGAGTCGCCAAATACATGGTACAGAATACAAATACAATCTTAAATATACAATATGAGCTGTGAGTTTTAATACAAATACTGTCTTCTAGATAGTATTCAAACTCAAAATAAGTCCTCAATACATTTATTATCACACTATTTCATAGAATAGTAAGGACTACTAATGCTATCATCTGGACCATCACTCCATTCCCCGACTAGTCCCTGCTACGTTCTCATTTCCTGAAGAGAATAATGAAAGTAAAAGGGTGAGCTCAACTAGCCCAGTAAGAAATATTATGACTAAGATAATGCAGAATAAATTATCGTTAGCCTTCAACAGTGTTAAACTGATAAAATATAACAACATCAAGTTTAACTGCAGCGGAACAAGCAACCCATTAAAAGAGTCAAGTAGAGAATAAAATCTACTATCTTTTATGATTTAAAAGGTTTTTCATCACTTTTATCGCTGGGACTCAGCTTAATAAATAATCCACATCACCAAATCACCCCTGCACTATGGCCAAGGATATTCTTTAGTATCACGACCACAATTATCCATGCATTACGGGCCAAGAATATTTGTGTATTCATTAATGGTCATGATCATGCCAACAACTGTCCATCAATGCACTACGGTCCAATGAGGACTTTTACCACATCATTTGTAACATTACGGTCATGATTACACCAAATAATCCCTGGTCATAATCATACCAAGTCCATCTATGCACTACAGGCCACAGATGACTTTCAACAAAATATAAACATGAGGATGATGACAATGATATAAGAATTCAATAAAACAAGTTCAAGAATTATTTTATCCAGGAATCAATAACGTCCAAATTGTCAACATGATACTTCTTTGTGGAGTAAAATTCAAGAATGCTCAGAAGAATATTTCCATGAAAGATACTGGATGAAGCGCAAATATCAAGGATATTCCACTAATTTCATGGAGTATAGAAGTCAAAACTTTAACCAACTGAGTATAATAACGAATGGAATAACAAAAGAAATCATCAGGCATACGATAGATCGTACAGACAGGTTATTCCAACAGGATAATAAATAACGGAACCAGGTCATGCGCAAACGCACAGACAGGATATTCCAACAGAATAATAAATAATGGAACCAGGTCATGTGTAAAGCATAAACAGGATGTTCCAACAAAATGATAAATAATAGAACCAGGTCATGTGTAAAGCACAGACAAGATGTTCCAACAGAATGATAAATAATGGAACCAGGTCATGCATAAAGCACAGACAGGATGCTCCAACAGAATGATAAAGAATGGAATAATAGAAGAATTTTACCATGTATGCGGTACTTCGCATAGACAGGTTATTCCAACATAATAACAAAGAATGGAATAACATAAGTATTTCGCCAAGTAAAGGGTAGTCCACGTATACAGGTTATTCCAACAAAATAATAAAGAATAGAATAACAGAAATTCTCTTCATGAATACAAAAGAAATAATACCCCTTACCTTTAAAAAAAGAGTACTGGATATAGGAGTAGTAAAGTAGCAGAATACTTTTCTTCTTTCTCTCTATAGTTTTCTCTCTCTAGAGTTTCAGTGAATTCGTAAGAAATAATGAAGGAATGAGCTTCTATTTATAGAAGAATGGACTGAATAGTAACTAATTCATGAACGGTCCAGATTGATTTACTTTTAAACGGACGGTCCAGATTTAAAACAAAATCTTTTAAATAAAATATAAAATATAATATATATATATATATATATATATATAACAAAATCACGGGATGCCTCCCGTGAATCCACTTTGCCAACCTTTCAAAATATATATATATATATATATATATAATACTTATACATATATATATAAAATAAAATTAATGTAATATATATCCAACAACAACCCGTGAACAAATTCTCAGCCAACCTCCCCCAAAGTCATAAACATGTGGGCCCCATGTGTCATCATCACGTGTGGGCTCCACCTTTTATAATGAAAAACTTTCTACCGATTATTTTGAAAAATGGACAAATGGGAATCCATAAAATAAGTAAAACTTCATAAAAATCACCTTAATAATTTTAACAACATTTATCACCTTTATTATAATTCACAATATTAATCGACCAGGTCGTTCCCAGGAAAGAGGGGGCTTTCCAATAAGGATTTCTCCCTATTGGCGCACAATTAGGTGACCAAACCTCTCCTTGACAGAACTTCTAGACATCGTTAATATTATAAATAATAATATTAATAATTTTATCGTCTCAATTATTGATTTAATAATATATAAAATATTGACAATAATTGAATCAAATAACGTGAGATACTATGCAGCAATTACTATAGCAATAATTGAATAAAACTGAGTGACTTCTCACGTAAGCATCAATAATCAATATTGTGTGCTACTATGCAACCACGCCAGACATCGTATTTTTTAACACCGGGTGTTTCAACAGCTTAATCTATAAAAACTTCCTACCGTTATTTTCATAAAGTATTTTGTCATTTTCTCAATTCGACAATAATAGTTGTCAGGATCCACCAATGATTGTGTCATTATATTTAATATTCCCCTGTTAAACGAATATTCCCACCAATTGAATATTATATAACAACTCATGTATTTTGCAAAATTTATAAATATTACCCACAACTATAACATTATATCATATTTACTCCATAATATTCAAAAATGATATTTATAGAAAAATCATCTTTATTTATAAAAGTTGGGGTCTTACAACTTCCCCTTCTTATGAAATTTCGCCCTCGAAATTAGGGTACGTACCTGGTATGTCGAAGAGGTAAAGATACCTAGATTTCATTTTAGATTCTAACTCCCAGGTCATTTTCTCAACGTGGTTTCTCCACAAAACTTTGACTTGAGGTATAACCTTGGAGCGTAGAATATGTTCCTTCTTATCCAAGATTTGAACAGGAACCTCTTCATACGTCAAATCTTCCGCTATTTCTTCCGGTTCTAACTCAATAATGTGGTTCGGTCTTCCACATATTTACGTAACATGGATATGTGAAAAATGTTATGAACATGAGACATACTTGGCGGTAAAGCGAGTCTATAGGCCACTGTTCCTACTCGATCGAGGATTAAAAATGGGCCAATGAATCGAGGATTGAGCTTTCCTCTCTTTCCAAATCTCGTAACTCCTTTCCATGGAGCAACACGTAACAACACATGATCTCCTAAATCAAATTTCACGTCCTTTCGATGAAGATTAGCATAACTCTTTTGTCGATCTTATGAGGTTTTTATACGTTGTCGAATCGTTTGAATCTTTTCCATAGTCATACATACCAACTTCGATCCCTACAACGTTGTTTCACCCACCTCATCCCAGCATACTGGAGAACGACACTTTCTTCCATACAACGCCTCAAATGGAGCCATGCCAATACTTGCTTGATAACTGTTGTTGTAGGAAAACTCCACCAATGGTAAGAACTTATCCCAACTTCCCTTGAAGTCAAGGACACAGAGTCTTAATAAATCTTCCAGAGTTTGAATAGTCCTCTCTGATTGTCCGTCCGTTTGAGGATGATATGCCGAACTAAATCGTAAATCCGTGCCCATAGCTTATTGCAAACTAACCCAAAATCGTGAAGTGAATCTTGGATCTCGATCATAAACTATGGATACCGCATACCATGCGCCTTACAATCTCGTTTATGTACATCTGAGCAAGACGTTCAAGTGTATAAGTTTCTCAGATTGGTAAGAAATGAGCAGACTTGGTCAATCTATCAACAACGACCCAAATTGTATCTATGCCTTGAGAAACCTTGGGAAGACCAGTAACGAAATCCATGGTAATGTGCTCCCACTTCCATTCTAGAATTTCAATAGGTTGTAATGGACCTTTTGGTACTTAATGCTCCGCCTTGACTCGTTGACACGTTAGACACCTTGAGATAAACAGTGCTATCTCTATCTTCATATTGCCCCACCAAAATGTATGTCGAAGATCATGATACATTTTGGTACTCCCAGGATGGATTGCAAACGGTGTGTTGTGCGCCTCCATCATGATTTTATACTTTAACTCGTGGTCGTTAGGAACACAAAGTCCGGAGTTGACTCAAGTATTCCTTCTTCATCGATTCTTGCTTCCTAAGATAGCACCTTCTTGCACTTTCTTCCTCATAAGCATCAGCTCCAGGTCTGTAGCTTGAGCAGCTTTAACTTTATCAATTAAAGTTAGTTCTACGCATATATTCACCATCATCACATAGGTCCCTGGAGTCTTTAACTCTATCTCCATCCTTTGCAAGTCACACAAAATGGGCTTTTGTGTTGACAATATCGCACTCGTACTTGCATATGATCTTCTACTCAATGCGTCAGCTACCACGTTTGCTTTTCCAGGATGGTATTTGATGGTATGATCATAATCTTTTAACAGTTCAAGCCAACGTTGTTGTCTCATGTTGAGTTCCTTTTGAGTGAAGAAATATTTGAGGCTTTTATGATCCGTAAAGATCTCCATTTTCTCTTCATACAAGTAATGCCTCCAAATTTTAAGTGCGAAGACAACAACTGCCAACTCTAGATCATGAGTAGGATAATTCCTCTCATATTTTTTGAGTTATCTTAAGGCATAGGCTATGACTTTCCCATGTTGCATGAGAACACATCCTAACCCTTTGCCCGAAGCATACTGTAGATGACAAATCCCTCTGAGCTAGATGGTATTGTCGTAACAAAAGTCTTTGAAATGAGTCTCCTCTTGAGTTCTTGAAAACTCTTCTCACATTCCTCGCTCCAACCGAATTTTGTATCTTTAAAAGTCAGCTGAGTTAATGGAGTAGCGATTCGAGAAAATCCTTCCACGAATCTCCGATAATAACTAGCTAAACCGAGAAAGCTACATACTTCGGTCACTGATTTAGGTTGCTCCCAACTTTGAATAGCTTCAATCTTTGCTGGGTCAACAGATATTCCATGACTTGATACTACGTGCCCAAGGAATGCTACCTCCTCAAGCCAGAACTCGCATTTCTTCAACTTGGCATAAAGCATATATTCACGAAGCTTTTGGAGTATCAGCTTCAAGTGTTGCTCATGATCTTCACGGCTTTTGGAATAAATAAGGATGTCATCAATAAAGACGACCACAAAGTGATCCAAATATTCCTTGAATACTCGGTTCATCATATCCATGAAGGCAGCAGGAGCATTAGTCAATCCAAAGGACATGACTAGGAATTTATAATGCCCGTACCGAGTTCTGAAAGCCGTCTTTGGAATGTCATCAGTTCTAATCTTTAATTGGTGATATCCAGAATGAAGATCAATCTTTGAAAAGAAATTGGCTCCTTGCAACTGGTCAAAAAGGTCATCAATACATGGCAATGGGTACCTATTTTTGATGGTGACATGATTTAACTCCCGATAATCAATACAAAGTCGCATACTCCCATCTTTCTTCTTCACGAATAGAACAGGAACACCCCAAGGAGAAGTACTAGGATGAATAAAGCCAATATCTAACAATTCCTGTAGTTGGGTCTTTAACTCCTGAAGTTCAATAGGAGCCATTCGATATGGGGCTTTGGAAATGGGTTTTGTACCGGGTTCAAGGTCGATACAAAATTCAATTTCACGCCTGGGGTAAGCGGGAAGAAGTTTTCGGGAATACGTCAGAAATTTATTAATAATAGAAATATCATTCAAAACCGGCGTATTTTTGTTTAGATCCGCGACATGAGCTAAGAAAGCTTGACATCCGTTTTTTAATAAACGAATAGCTTTATGGCTTGAGATGACAGTGATTGATTTTAATGGTTTGGTTACTTGAATTCGCATAATAGGTTGGTTAGGAATATGAAAGCTAACAACCTTACGAAAACAATCAATTTTTGCATGATGAGTAGTTAACCAATCAATCCCTATAATCACATCAAATGCAAGTATTTTTAATGAAATAAGATCGACAGGTAATGTGAGGGTACCGATTTGAACCAAACAAGACTTATAAACAGTGGATGTAATGAAGATTTCTCCCAACGGAGTTTCCACAGATAAGTCAAAGTCTAATTTCTCCGGAGTCAAATTTAATCGTTAAGCGCAAGTAGGAGAAATAAAAGAATGGGTAGAACCGGTATCAAATAAGGTATAGACTTCGCTAGAGTTTATGATAAGCTTACCCGTGATGACCTCGTTCGGGTTCCTTGCTTTCTGGGAGGTCACTACAAACGCTCTCCCTTGCACTACCGGCTTTGACTTTTCTAGGACGGCCTTTGGTGCCTCCATCCTAGCTGAACTTTTCTTCGGTGAACGACAAAATCGAGCTAGGTGACCTTCTCTTCCACAATTATAACATGCTTTGGACGGCATCGCGTAGTTTGGACTAATGTGTCCCTCCCCTCCGCATTTGAAGCATATGATAGGTGGTCGTTCTCTTTCCTTAACAATGGGTGTTGGTGCTGATGTCTTTCCATCATTGTTGAATCTCCTCTTGTTGAAATGTCCATTCTTATTGTTTTGGCCCTAATTACCACTGAAGTGGTTACCATTTCTGGCATGTTGATTCCCTCCACGCTTGTTGTCACCGCTCGATGATCGCTTCTCACCGGTATTATCATTTTTGTCGCTTTCTCTTGGTTGCGTTGACTCGTTATCGCGCTCCAATAATCGAGCCCTATTTACAACATCTCAATACAAACACAGTTTATGAGAAATTAGATATTGACGTATCTCGTGTTTCAAACCTCTTAGAAACATCCGCTCATTCTCTCCTCATTCATCAACCAAGTGAGACACAAACGGGACAACTCGGCAAACATAGCTTCGCATCGCGACACGGTCATATTGTTCTCGCTTCTAACTTGATGAACTCTACCTCTTTCATATGACGCGAATACTTTCGGGAAAGTACTTGTCGTTGAATAGTTCTTGGAACTTCTCCCAAGACATCTTCAGTGCGGCAGGTTGAGTACGCTTTACCAATTCCCACCAGTAATCTGCCTCTCCTCACAATATAAAGGTGGCAAAGGGAACCTTTTTCTCCTTGGAGCATCCCAAGATATCAAATATCTTGGTGATCTGATTTATCCACGTCTCCGCCTTAAGTGGTTTTGGCTCTCCAATAAACTCCGGTGGTCCCAGCTACTTGAACTATTTAGCGGTGACCGTCCGAGAGTTGCCAGTGTTTCCACCTGCATTGTGGACAGGAGTCTCTCTTGCCTGATGTTGTACGAATTGTAGAAAGCTCCTAAATATTCCATTGTTAGCCATTTGGTCGGTGTTGTTGTTCACCTGAGGGTTCACCTGAGGATTATTGCCTTCCTGATGCACATTATCTTGGGTGTTGATCTGTGGTGACTCAACGGTCTCTTGTGATCCATTGTTATTCTCAACATTATTGGATGTCATTTTCAAATACTGCCACAAAACAAGGGTTAATTGACATGTAACATATTATCTCTATACTCTGACCAACCAATTAAATACCAAATAAACTTAGGTAGGTCATACTAGCGGGAAGAATTCCCTGCCTCCCTCCTAGTTCTAGTCTCACATCTTAGCCAGGGATCATATCCCTAAGCTTTAATACCAATTGTGACGCCCCCAAAATAGGTATACATCACCCATCTTTAGTCGCCAAATACATGGTACAGAATACAAATACAATCTTAAATATACAACATGAGCTGTGAGTTTTAATACTAATATTATCTTCTAGACAGTATTCAAACTCAAAATAAGTCATCAATACATTTATTATCACACTATTTCATAGAATAGTGAGGACTACTAATGCTATTATCTGGACCGTCACTCCGTTCCCCGACTAGTCCCTGCTACGTTCTCATTTCCTGAAGAGAATAATGAAAGTAAAAGGGTGAGCTCAACTAGCCCAGTAAGAAATAGTATGACTAAGATAATGCAGAATAAATTATCGTTAGCCTTCAACAGTGTTAAACTGATAAAATATAACAACATCAAGTTTAATTGTAGCGGAATAAGCAATCCATTAAAAGAGTCAAGTAAAGAATAAAATCTATTATCTTTTATGATTTAAAAGGTTTTTCATCACTTTTATCGCTGGGACTCAGCTTAATAAATAATCTACATCACCGAATCACCCCTGCACTACGGCCAAGGATATTCTTTAGTATCACGACCACAATTATCCATGCATTACGGGCCAAGAATATTTGTGTATTCATTAATGGTCATGATCATGCCAACAACTGTCCATAAATGCACTACGGGCCAATGAGGACTTTTACCACATCATTTGTAACATTACGATCATGATTACACCGAATAATCCCTGGTCATAATCATACCAAGTCCATCTATGCACTACAGGCCATAAATGACTTTCAACAAAATATAAAAATGAAGATGATGACAATGATATAAGAATTCAATAAAACAAGTTCAAGAATTATTTTATCCAGGAATCAATAACGTCCAAATTGTCAACATGATACTTCTTTGTGGAGTAAAATTCAAGAATGCTCAGAAGAATATTTCCACGAAAGATACTGGATGAAGCGCAAATATCAAGGATATTCCACTATTTTCATGGAGTATAGAAGTTAAAACTTTAACCAACTAAGTATAATAACAAAAGTAATCATCAGGCATGCGATAGACCGCACAGACAGGTTATTCCAACAGAATAATAAATAATGGAACCATGTCATGCGTAAACGCACAGACAGGATATTCCAATAGAATAATAAATAATGGAACCAGGTCATGCGTAAAGCACAGACATGATGTTCCAACAAAATGATAAATAATAGAACCAGTCATGCATAAAGCATGATGTGATGTTCCAACAGTAATGATAAATAATGGAACCAAAGTCATGCGTAAAAGCTACGCATGTGATGTTCCAAATGAGAATGATAAAGAATGGAATAATAGAAGAATTTCACCATGTATGCGGATTTGATGTATAAAGTTATTCCAACATAATAACAAAGAATGGAATAACATAAGTATTTCGCCAAGTATAGGGTAGTCCACGATACAAAAGTTATTCCAATGTAATAATAAAGAATGGAATAACCAAGTTCTCTTCATGAATACAAAAGAAATAATACCCCTTACCTTTAAAAAAAAAAGAGTTTGGATATAGGAGTAGTAGAAGTAAGCAGTAATACTTTTCTTCTTTTCTCTATAGTTTTCTCTCTAGAGTTTCAAAGTGAATTCGTAAGAAATAATGAAGGAATGAGCTTCTATTTATAGAAGAATGGGTGAATAGTAACTAATTCATGAACGGTTCAGATTGATTTACTTTTAAGCAGACGGTCAGATTTAAGACAAAATCTTTTAAATAAAATATAAAATATAATATATATATATATATATATATATATATATTTAACAAAATCACGGGATGCCTCCCGTGATTCCATTTTGCCAACCTTTCAAAAATATATATATATATATATATATATATATATATATATATATATAACCAAATTAATATAATATATATATAATCCAACAACAACCCGTGAACAAATTCTTAGCCAACCTCCCCCATAGTCATAAACATGTGGGCCCCATGTGTCATCATCACATGTGGGCTCCACCTTTTATAATGAAAAACTTTCTACCGATTATTTTGAAAAATGGGCAAATGGGAATCCATAAAATAAGTAAAACTTCATAAAAATCACCTTAATAATTTTAACAACATTTATCACCTTTATTATAATTCACAATATTAATCGACCAGGTCGTTCCCAGGAAAGAGGAGGCTTTCCAATAAGGATTTCTCCCTATTGGTGCGCAATTAGGTGACCAAACATCTCCTTGACAGAACTTCTAGACATCGTTAATATTGCAAATAATAATATTGATAATTTTGTCGTCTCAATTATTGATTTAATAATATATAAAATATTGACAATAATTGAATCAAATAACGTGAGATACTATGCAGCAATTACTATAGCAATAATTGAATAAAACCGAGTGACTTCTCACGTAAGCATCAATAATCAATACCTGCAGCTACTCTTATGCAACCACGCCAGATTCTTTGTATTTTTAACAACCGGGTGTTTCAACAGCTTAACGATAAAAACTTCCGCCGTTATTTTCATAAAGTATTTTTGTCGTTTTCTCAATCCAAATAATAATTCCGTTGTAGGGTCCACCAATGATTGTGCTGTTGTAAGAATATTCCCTGTTAAAACGAATATTCCCCGACCAATCGAATATTATATAACAACTTGCGTACTTTGTAAAATTTATAAATATTAACCACAATTATAACATTATATCAGATTTACTCCATAATATTCAAAATTGATATTTATAGAAAATTCATCTTTATTTACAAAAGTTGGGATCTTACATCTTAGGTGATTGGGAAGTGAGGAAAGATCTTGGCGTTAACAGGCATTTGTCTTTTAATAATTTGGGGGAAAAAATTATTTTATTATAAAACTTAATCCTTGAGTACATTTAATAGCATGTAGTGCTCAGGTGGTCTTATGACCAATATTTCAAATTGGGAGTTTTGAGAGTCTTGCATTCCATTGTGAAAGTTTTATGTCAACTTACAATTACGACATACATTAATATATAGGATTGAATAACATTATAAAGTTAGTCCACCATATTACATATGTAACACCCCCTTCCCGAAAAGGAAAGGGAGGTCACGTGCAAAACACACCAAACCTCAAAATTAGTGAATAGAGCACTAATAACTTCAAAATATTAATAATGATATTGTGAGATCCCGAATTTTATGAAATAAAAGTATTCAATTTTTCTATTTTGGTAAATAGTTAAATTGATAAAAGTTTAAAGTTAAGGGTGATATTTGAAAATTTTGCAAAGTAAGCAAGTTGATATAAAATATTCGTTGTGTCGGGGAATATTCGATTGGTCGGGGAATATTCATTTTAACAGGGAATATTCGTACGACGGCACAATCATTGGTGAACCCCACAACGGAAGTATTGTCGTAGTTAGAAAATGACATAATTATCTTTTTATAAAAATAACGGCGAAAGTGTTAGTTAGTTATACTCAATTATTGATTATTGATAGATTACAAATTGAATTGGTATTGATTATTGATGCTTACGTAAGAAGTCACTTAGTTATACTCAATTATTGCTACAGTAATTGTTGCATCATATCTCTCATATTATTGATGCTATTATTGTCACAGTATCATCTATATAATATGTTATATTATTAAATCAATAATTGAGGCGGCAAAGTTATTCATATTATTATTTGCAATATTAACAATGTCTAGAAGTTTTGTCAATGAGAGATTTGGTCACCTAATTGTGCGTCAATAAGGAGAAATCCTTATCGAAAAGCCCCATCTTTCTTGTGAACGACCTAGTTGTTAAATATTGTGAATTATAATATTAATGATGAATAAGTTCGTGTTGATTAAAGATGAAATTGATAGTTCCATTGTGTTGGAATTATTAGTGTTAGTGAAAACCGACATTTATTTCGATAATAATTGATGTCTGGAGGTTATATTGACCAATTGGGTAATTAACCGGATAAATGAGTAATTAATTGCTATTGATTCACATGCTTATAACTATGTGTTCACATGTGTGTACTATTGATTCACATGATTTACTATTAGGGGAATTGGTGCAAGATTGATAATACTTGCATGACTAAATTAAAAATGGAGGTATAGATGAAGGTACTATACTGTAATTAATTTTTTCACATGTTTAGAACTATTGAGTCACATGATTTACTATTGATTCACATGATTTACTATTAGGGGAGGTGGTGCAAGTTTGATAATACTTGCAGGACTAAATTAAAATGAAGAAAAAGAGGAAGGTATTATCTTTGTAATATTTTGAGCCCCAAAAAATGCAATTATCAAAACTATATTTTTCTATAAATAAGCTCATTCTTCCTTCATTTCTCACCAATTCACTAAAGCTATAGAGCAATTATTATAGAGAGAAATTATAGAGAGAAAGAAGAAGAAGTCCTGCTACCTCACTATTTCAAGATCCAATCTTCTTTTGAGGTAAGGGTATTATTTCTTTTCAGATTCATGAAGAGAGTTATTTTCTTTCAATACTGTCGTAAGAGTTGTTATTCCATTCTTTATTATTTTGTTGGAATAACTCGTCTGCATGCGGCTTCTATCGCATGCACAGTGAAAATTCTTCTGTTATTCCATTCTTTATTATTATGTTGGGATAACATGTCATGTATGGCTCTATCGCATGCCGTGAATTCGTTGTTATTCCATTCTTTATTATTCGTTGAATATCCTGTCTATGCGGATTACGCATGACCTGGTTCCGTTCTTTATTATTCTGTTGGAATATCATGTATGTGCGGATTACGCATGACCTGGTTCCATTCTTTATTATTCTGTTGGAATAACATGTCTATGTGGATTACCACATGCATGGTGAATGATCATTCGTATTCATTCTTTATTAAATTGTGGAAATGATCTGTCTACGTGGATTACCGCATGGCGGGTGAAAATCCATTTGCAGTTTCGTATATTCTATTATACTTATATGAGATATCATTTCTTTTGTACTCGTCATGAAATATCATTTTCTTTGGTATTTTTTCTTTTATGAGTTACTATTTACGGGTTACTATTCACCCCAATTACTATTCACTCTAGTATCATTCACTCGGGTATTCGGGACACTTTTTGTGTCGGAGTACTATTCACGGGGTATTCACCCGAAAAATATATTTCTTTTCTGTCCAAATTATTTTGGTACGTGAATATTATTCTTGAATTTTACCCCCACAAAGCAGTATCATGTTGACAATTTGGACGTTATTGATTTCTAGATAAATTAAATTATAAATCTTTAAAATTTATCCTTGAACTTGTTTTATTGAATTATTATGTCATTGTCATTGTCATCATCCTCATGTTTATATTGTGATGAAAGTCATGTTTGGCTTATGTGCATAGATGGACTTAGTATGATTATGACCAAGAGTTATTCGGTATAATCATGACCGTAATGTAACGAATGATATGGTAAAAGTCCTCATTGGCCTGTAGTTCATTGATGGACAGTTGTTGGTATGATTATGACCAGGGATTATTCAGTATAATCATGACCATTGATGATTACATGAATATCCTTGGCCGTGGTGGAGGGATGATTCGATGATGTGGTTTATTTATTGTCGAGTCTCAAATGATAAAGTTGATGAAAAACTTTTAAATCATAGAAGATAGTAGATTTTATGCTCTACTTGACTCTTCTAATGGATTGCTTATTTTCGCTGCAATTGTTGATCTAAAACTTATTGTCTATTGTATTCTATCAGTTGTTATACTGTTGAAGGCTGAGGATAATTTATTCTGCATTATCTTAGTCATAATATTTCTTACTGGGCTAGTTGAGCTCACCCTTTCTTTCATTGTTCTCTTCAGGAAATGAGAATATAGCTTGGACGAGTCGAGGAACGGAGTGACGGTCCAGATGTTTGCATTAGTAGTCCTCACTATTTTGTAAAGTAGTGTGAAAATAAATGTAATAATATTGAATTTGAGTTTGGATATTGTCTAGAAGATAATATTCGTGTTGAAACTCCCAGCTTATATTTTGTCGTACTTTACACGACAGTTGTATAATTAAGTTGTATTTGAATTTTGTACCATATATTTGGTGACTCAAGATGGGTGATGTATACCTATTTTGGGGGCGTCACAGATATTCATCAATGAAGTACTAATTAGAATTCTCCAACTAGAGTCAAAATAACCAAAACCAAAAATCGAAACAACCTAGATGGTCAAAGACAACTCTCTCATCACACTAGCCCTGAATCACCCCTGCAAACCTACCAGAAGAAAAACGCAGCATGAGCCAATTGCCCAGTATGGATACAGATATACAAAAGATATACAACTAATATACGAAAACAACTGAGACAAAATACTGAACAAAGCCTCAAGTGTAAATACGGACGAAAATATAATCTCCAATGATCTGAATGGAATATATCTGAATCAACAGAATTAACGAAACCAATATAAGAATAAAGAAATAACGAACTGAAGTAACTAACTCAATGAATTAAATTGAATATAAACAAACAAAACTAATACAATGAAATAATAGGTTGAATCAAATGGTTGGGTGTTATTTCATACCGAGTGAGCTCAGAAATATACATTGCCACACAGGCAAGTCAAAACAATGACACACATGCAAGTCAAATGATGCCACACAGGCAAATCACACATTGGACCACGAATACAAATGTATACAAATCGGATAGGTGTGTTTGGCACAACATCACAAATCCGCATAACAAAAAATTAGGGTTAACCCATACGCCTCCCACAACAAAACACCAAATGGACCACTTCCTCCGGAGCCCAAAACAGAGACGACGTGGACTAATCACACTGTCACGGAAAGTGTCATGTCTCTCGTGCCAAGACGACATACATGTGGTACCCCCACAGGTGGTTATAGCTCAAGTATACTATACGGTATATTCTAGCAAAAATACTATGTCACAACACATGCGACATAATACTAACAAAAAGGTTCTATATACATGTTGAACCAAATCAAATTATAGTCACAAGGTCTCAAAAAGAAAGTAACAACATGTACCGCTCTATAATTATCAAAAATAAATATTAAACATGATAACTTAATTCAAATAGTACAAATACGAGTCATATGTATCAACTTCAAAATGAAATTAATATATTTATTTTACAAGAAACAATTATGTGAAATCATAACAGAATTCGAAATAAGGAAACAAACGAACAAATCAAATTTAACAAGAGTATCATTTGAAAGAGTACGTAAACTGCACTGATACTTCCAACCCATTTATAAAGACACTACACAAAATCTTACCTCAAGTGCCAACGATATCAAATACTGTAAACGTTATTCACCACATAAACATATTCACCTCAAATTAAATATAATCCAACTCATAAACTCCAAAATAATTCGCAATTCATTCAAGGTACATTTAATCATCGCCTTGAATCAATTATTAATACTCCAAAATTTATATACTAAGTATAACTCTTTAAATTCTTTTCGCTCAATTTAAATAATTTAATAAGATTTTATTACAATCCAATCATTAATAACATAATACTATTTTATTTATTATTAAAACTTTTATAACTATGTCCACAAAATTAATTAATTCAAATTAATATATAAACTTCAATTTAATTTACTAATTCCGCTTATAAATTTCATGGCCAAAAGTTTATTAATATATAATATATATAATTTAAATTAACGAAATATAACTAAAATTAATCTAAATATACTATATATATATATATATATATATATATATATATATATATATATATATATATATAAAAAAAATTCGCATCATCACCGCAAACAATCCACTCCTTATTACTTATATACTTATCTTTTTTTGCATCATGAAAACTTTTTGTTTATAACAAAACATACCTTATATATATATATATATATATATATATATATATATATATATATATATATATATATATATATATATATATACATAATAAAGCAAAATTTATATATATATACTAATATATATTACCATACTCCCATCATTGCTATTATATATATATATATATATATATAGATAGATCTGATCGTCGGACTTAGGACCGGACAAAATCAACTTTTTTTTTTTTTTAAACAAAAAAAAAAAATAATTATGGAATTGAAATTTTTCATAATACACGTTGTTTTGGTGCACGATAACAAAACACACGGTGGTAGAGTGCATGCGCATCGTATCACCATTTTTTTGGTATAGGTATTCAAATCACGCCAAAAATATGTATTATGGGAAAATTTAGGGCCCATAATTTTTATTTTTATTTTGTTGTTTTAAAAAAAAAAAAAAAAGGTCCGAATTTTCTTCCCGTCCGGAGGTAGGACTGATCCAACTTGTATATATATATATATATATATATATATATATATATATATATATATATATATATATATATGGCACGCTTTTCCAACCAAACAATTTCAAAGAAGAACTATCACCGCTATTTTGATACATACATATAATATTTATGAACAAATAAAGATTTTACATCAATCAATTTTCCTTTTCTTTTCCTTTCGTCTGGTATCAGCAATTGTGAAAAAATTCAGCCGACTTCTGCTTCTTATTTCTCTTTCCCTCAATCACGTATAAAGCTTATGAGAGTCTAATTAGGTTTTACTTGTTAATTTATATAACTTATTGTGTCTCCTAATTTTAATAGGATTTTAATATTACCCAAATATAAATTAGACCCAATTAGTATAAAAGCCCAAATTAATGTAATCACATACTTATTATAGTCAACACAAATTAAATACAAATTAACCCAGACATAAGAAAAGCCCAATTAAAATATAGATTTAAATATTATTTAATTATTTTATTTATTTATTATTACTATTACTATTACTATTACTATTATTATTATTTTATTTTATTTTATTTTATTTTATTTTACCGGGTATTACAACATATATGAATAAAAGACTTACCACTAACCATTATCCACACAGTTAGCAATAAAAAAATCGATACACGAAATTGCAAAATATATCATTTTTCTTGGTCAAAACGGCTTTACTTTTTGAAGCCCATTCTTTCAAAATTTAAAAACAACTATATGTTTCAGGTAGTGTACTTAAACACGATCTTTTGTTCAGAAAAAAATTGAAAAAATAAATCATTGAAATGATCTAACTTGGCTACTTTGATTTAGGGGCATTGCTAACACTGTAGTTGAGCACAATATACACCATTTTAACACAACTTCGTAGCAACATTACCCTAAATCTGTTGCAACATTTCAAAACTCCTCCAAGTACATTTCAAAACTCCCCCAAGTTTGAATAATATTGCCCCATTTGATAAAAACTGACGACCAGCTTCAATTAGGTCGCTTTATGACCCACCAGACCTCTAGCTTCGGGTATTTTTTTTTCTTTTTTGTGTTGAAATTTCAAGGGCAATACAGAATTTAAAAGCATCCTATCCTTGTAGCTTCATTCTCAGGTTGTAGAAACCGAAAACTCAGAGAGACGAAGCATCAGCCGTATCATAGAAGAAGCAATGGCAGTAAATTGTTGCATTCGGGAAACAGCATTCTCTATATCTCGCAACTGTTTTTGTAGGACAATTTATCACCTCTATTAAAGATGTCACCAAGTACTCAATCTTTTGCCCTGCTTTAGTCTAATGAAATGGCTCCAAACCCAAAAGTCTACATTTTAGCAACCTAACCTCAACACCAAGCACATGGCATGAGAAGCACCAAGCGCTACAGAGAGCACCTTGTGAATTCCTAATCCGTCTTCCTCTATAAGAAACTTGACTTCAACAGGAGATGTTTGTACCTCTGGCAGTCCAGGAACCCCTAATTGATGATCCTTGGAATTTCCCCACATGTATAACTTCCCTGTATCTGTCCATTATCAGGAAGAGCTTTTCAGCTATTTCTTACGAGATTAGCGAAGATTGTTGTATAGACAGCAGAGAACAGAAAATATAAAAAAATACTTTAAAACTCAAAATTGATAAGATTCATTAAAAACTACGAAACAATAAATATTAGAATTAGTAGTACATTTTAGATAGTTTACAATATTCATCTTTATATTTACTAAAATTAAATGAATGTATGTCAATTTTGAGTTTGAGAATGTCTCTAGTTAACTTCAAAAAGTTAAAAATGATCTATATTTTGGAACGGAGGAAGTATAAACTCACAACATATACATGTTATAATAGGGACAGATTTTGAACTCCCTACACCCAAACATAGATGTTAAATCGTAAAATTGTTCGCAAATTGGAAACCGGACTCATGAATCGTATACTATTCGCACCCCAACCTAAAACCGACTACTGGAAATCCTACTCAGAACTCTCTCTCTAAATGAACTATGAATAATGAATACTAGAAGACTAGAAATGCTTGTGAATTGAATGAATGAATTGGTTGAACCCCTTATTTATTTATAGGAGGGATTAGTGACCTATCAGAAGGGACACAACCCTCTAAAAAGACATTTAAGCCAAAAACAACGTAGTTTTTGACTTTAGCAAAAAGGGTGCGTCTCTTCGGGCAAAAAACGACGTAGTTTTAGGCTTTGGCATAAAGGGCGCGTCCGTTTAGGCAAAAACGACGTAGTTTAAGGGAGTCCGTTCAGACATAGTGCTTCCCAAAACGACGCAGTATTGACGCGTCTGTTCGGCAGATAACGCTTCCCAAAATGTCACAGTTTTGATAATAAATAACATTTATCAAAACAACACAGTGTAAATACGAAACCACTTGTGGATTTAGAGTCTTTTGTATCCGATATCCAGTTCGCATTACAGTATCCTTCAAGTACTGTTGGATATAATCCAAAGTTTAGAGTGTATTTTAAATACCTTAGAACTCTTTACAATCGCTTTCCAGTGATTTTAGCCTAAATAACTTGTAAATTTACTCAATTTATTGACAGCATATGCTATGTCAGGCAGTGTACAATTCATTACGTACATAAGGCTTCTAATTATTTGTGCATACTCAGGTTGTGATACGCTCTCTCTTTTATTTTTAGACAAGTATAGATTTATATCTACCGATGTTCCCACGGGATTGCAATCGTATTGATTGAATTTCCTGAGTATTTTCTCAATATAGTGTGATTGTGATAACACTAACCCATCCGATGTTTTAAAAATTTTAATTCCTAATATTACATCGGCAACACCCATGTCTTTCATGTCAAACATATTATTTAACATTCTTTTAATAGTTTTAATGATTTCATTATTACTACCCATAATGAGTATATCATCTACATAAAGATAAATAATGACACACCCTTTATCAGTGTCATTGACATACACACATTTGTTACACTCATTTATCTTGAAATCATTTGACAACATTGCACTATTAAATTTTTCATGCCATTGTTTAGGCGCTTGTTTTAATCCATAAAGGGACTTCACAAGTCGACAAACTTTCTTTTCTTGTCTTGGAACAATAAACCCTTCTGGTTATTCCATGTAGATTTCTTCTTTTAAATCTCCATTCAAGAAAGTTGTTTTCACGTCCATTTGATGTATCTCTAAATTATATATAGCTGCAATGGCTATTAACATCCTAATTGAGGATATTCTTTTCATAGGAAAATAAGTATCAAAATAATTCAAACCCTTCTTTTGTTTGTATCCTTTGATTACAAGTCTTGTTTTATATTTGTCTATAGATCTATCTGCTTTCATTTTCTTCTTGAATATCCACTTGTATCCAAGAGATTTAGAACCGGGTGGGAGATCTACTAATATTCACGTATGATTGTGCAGAATGGATTCTACTTCACTATTTACAGTCTCTTTCCAATATGGAGCTTCGGGACTTGACACTGCTTCTCTATAAGTTTGAGGCTCATTTTCTAACAAATAAGTTTTAAAATCCGGAGTATAAGATTTTGATATTCTAGCACGTTTACTACGTCTAAGTTCTTCAATATCTTCTAATCCATGATCACTGTCACTAACAATGTCATAAGTTCTTTTGTTTGAACTTGTTTCTTGTTCATTAGAACTTGGTTCTTGTTCCTTTTTATTAGGAAATATTGTTTCAAAGAATTCAACATCTTTTGACTCAATAATAATATATTTATGTATTTCCTCTATTTTTGATTTATTAACCAAAAATCTATATGCACTGTTATTATTAGTATAACCAATGAATATACAATCTATTGTTTTCGGTCATATTTTCACCTTTTTGTGGAGGAACCATTACTTTTGCTAAACATCCTCGCACTTTTGAGAATATAATTTGCTGAAAGAATTGCTTCCCCCCACAAATTCTGAGGAACCATTACTTTTGCATTACTTCTTTTGAGGTATTCGGTTGAGAATATAATTTGTTGAAAAAATCGCCACAAATTCTGAGTTAGCCCAGAACTTAATAATAATGCATTCATCAGTTCTTTCAAAGTTCTATTCTTTATTTCTACAACACCATTTTGTTGTGGTGAATAAGGTGCAATTGTTTGGTGTATTATACCATGTTGTGAACAAATTTCAACAAAAGGGAATTCATATACCCCACCTCTATCGCTTCTAACTATCTTGATCTTTTTATCAAGTTGGTTCTCAACCTCATTTTTGTAATGTATAAACATTTCCAAAGCCTCATCTTTACTTCTCAATAAGTAAACATAACAATATATTGTTCAATCATCTATAAAAGTAAGAAAGTATTTCTGACCTCCTCTTATTTGTATATACTTTAAATCACAAATATCAGTATGTATTAATTCAAGAGGTTATGTACTTCTTTCAATTAGGAGTGAGCAAAAAACGGATAAAACCGAATTACCGAACCGAACCAAATTTTTTTAACCGATTTTTTTGGTTATTCGGGTATTTTTTGTAATTCGGTTATATCCGATTTTATTTCCGGTTTTCGGGTTCGGGTTTGATTTTTAATTTTTGGTTATTCGGTTAACTGAATAACCGAATTAGAAAAAATAAAATTAAAGCTTAAAATTAAAATAGCAATCTGATGAGATCTGTTTTTGGTTAAGGCAAACACTTCTTCTCGTTCTTTTCTTAAGATTTAACATCAAATCAATTGTTTTATCATCTCAACCAATATAACACCAAAGCTATAGATGTTAGATTATGGATTTGATTCCATCTCAGTTGCAACAAATTCATTCTAGAAACCAAAATCGAAAAACTTGACTGCATAGTCTTCGATGAGATTTACAGCGGAGGAGTTCAAATTTTTGTGGCAATGGGTGGCTTTAGTTGGTGCATGTCTTTAGAGGCGAGATGTCATACCCATTGCAATTCTCATCCGCATCCCAGTCCAAGTGCTCGCTTTTCATCGCAAAACTCAAAAGATATAGCCTTGATTTCGGTTATTAACCGAATAACCGAATTTACTATTCGGTAATTCGGTTATCTCAAAAACCGGTTACTTATTCGGATATCACAAATGTATATATTTCGGTTTTCGGTTATTACCAAATAACCTATTCGGTTCGGTTATAACCGAATTGCTCACTCCTACTTTCAATTGATTTAAAATAAGTTTTTCAAAGTTTTGCCTCGATGCAAACTTCACATTTATGATTAGAGTTAATCTCACATTTTGGATAAACATTCCATATTAATTAATCTACGTATAATATTATAATTAACATGTCCTAATCTACCATGCCATAAATTAGATGACTCCATCATATACGCAGAAGATATAATTTTATTAATATTGGAAGGTACAATTGTCATTACATTCATTTTGAATAGCCCATTGCTCATATATCACTTCCCCACATACATCCTATTTTTAGTCAAGACAAACTTGTCTGATACAAAGATCAATTTAAATCCTTTTGACTAAGAAGGGATCCTGACACTAAATTCTTCCTAATTTCAAGCACATGGAGCACGTTGTTGAGGGTGAGTTCCTTGCCAGATGTCATCTTCAGAACCACCTCTCCTTATCCAGTAATCTTGGATGAAAAAGAATTTCCCATGTACAATTGTTCTCTATTCTCAATTTCTTAATATGTGGAGAACATCTTCCTGTCATAACACACATGTTAGGTTGCTCTAGTATCTACCCACCATTCCCTGGGATTCTCAACCATGTTTACTTAAGAAACAACCACTAAAAGGTTCATTTCAGAAACATCTTGAAGAAGATCATCCATCTGTTACATTGGCTTGTGTGGACTTCTTGTTCTGGTCTTTGCGTTTACGACAATCCTTTGTCCTATGTCCGGGCTTGTCACAAATGTAGCATTTGCTTTGGAACTTCTTATTTGTTTCTTGTTGAGGTCCATTGCTGGAGTACTTTCTCTTTTTAGACTACAGACCTTATTCCACCACGTTGGTTTATATTCCACAAAGGTACTTCCCGCGTTCTTCTCAGAATCACGGTTGTCCTCTTGTATCCTTAATCTTACAATTAAGTCTTCAAGTTTCATGTATTTGCGTTTATGCTTGAGATAATTCTTAAAATCTTTCCACATTGGTGGTAGTTTTTCAATAATAGCAACAACTTGGAAAGATTCACTAAATAACATACCTTCTGCCTACGAATTTCGTGATCTTTGAGTACAGGGGGATCTTCGTTGCCAATACAATTTTTGATAAATATTACTAAAATAACGGTCGGGCGGCGGCGCGCGGGTTTAAACCAAGCTTTGGCTAGGTCATCTCCCTTCTACAAAAGTGGGGTGCCCCTTGGTGTCCAAACCCAAGAGCAACTTTATTGTATATAAACCGATTAATACTTTAATTCTTAACTGATGTGGGACTTGGCTTACCACAAGTATTTATTATCATTTCCAAGGTGATCTTTAGGAGTTAATTTCTCATTCATTACTCCATGGATTTGAGCTTCCAAATACTTAAATTTAGGCTCAAATTCTAACAGCACCTTAAATAAATTTTGCTTATTCAAAGAATTCATTCTAAATAGATTCATTCTTCTTGTTCCGTCTTAAGGTATCCTCCTTGATAGGGGCATAGGGCTCTTTCATGTCATGATCACAAGTGGATCACTATTATTTTTGTATTACCATTTTAACTTAAATGACTAATAAACATGTTAACCAAGAGAATAATGCAAAATAGGAAGGAAAAAAAATGTACCAACAAAAGGACTTGTTTTAACTTTCAATTTTGAATTGTTAGGGTGTTGAATTGTATCAAAGTGTAAGATATGTAACGCGAATAGTAAGATTCATGTATCTTTTGTATAAAATCTACTCACCATCTGTTTCATAACACTAGAGACCAGATTCGTGCCGAATTGTAATGTATGTATCATGAATCATGAGATTATGATAACTATGCACCCCAAATAGCCTTGGCAAACATATGCAATCTCCCTAACAATGCATTGGGTTATCAGTCTAAGAACTATAGTGGATCACCTGGAGGGGACCAGGTTTTGGGACTAAGAATTGGGGAAGAATTACATAAGACAACAGGAGAAACAGATAATCAATTGCTCTCAAAAATCCTATATAAATTGTATAATTATTTGGTGTTTGTCACATAAAAAGTACATCCCAATTTATAATAACCTAACCAACTTCCCCAAACCAATTAGGATTTTAAAATAATAAATTCCTTCCATAAACTAGGATTCTAATAAATTATATAAAGTACAAATGAGAAATATATATATATATATATACATACATACATACATACATACATACATACTATTTGGTCTTATTATAGAGTCGTGATAATGTAAATATTTTGTTAATTTTTTTTTACAAATATATTATTGGACTTGTTAGGTAAAATGATTCTCATAAGAAAATATCTTGTCCTTCTAAAATTATATTATCCAAGTAATAATAAAATTCTACTTATTCTTGAAATATAATTACACTTATATTTAATTAATAGTGAAAAATTCAAGTTAGGCAAGACAATATATGTGAAAAAATTATTTTGTTTTCAAACTATATTATCTAAGTTGCAATAAATTTTTATTAATAATGGTAATAAATTAATATTAGGTAACATGTCTTATGATTGTTTTCTTGTAAATTATATTACTAATTTTTATTATTGACTTGGTCATATGGTCAATTAGTATATTATATTTATATTTAATAATAGTAACACTTTAATATTAAGTAAGATAATTTTCAGAATAAAGTTGTTTCTTGAAATTTATATTATCTAACTACTAATTAAATCAATCTTATAGTTGAAATTATAATTATACTAATATTTTACTAATTTTAATAATAATAATAACTATTAGAAGATTATTCTAAAATCATGATTCTATTAGAGTATATTATTATTAGAACTTGGTCACCAAGTATTTGGTACCCACACATACTTAGTTCCCACACATACTTGGCCACTACTCAATTTGTAGCCTATATATAAGAGTTTAGTAATCTTTGTAATAATATAACAACAATATTTAATACATGTATTTTATCTCTAACATGGTATCAGAGCTAATTTGATATTCGGAGGCCAACTAGAAATCTTGTTTCCGCCGTCGGCAGCACATAGTCGGTGGCGCGTATCTTTTCTTATAGTTTTTCTGTTTTTTTAGAGAAACTAAAATAAAAATCCATGTTAGTTGTTTGTTTTTGTGGTGAAACAAAAATGATTTGTCCTTGGTAGTTATTTCTTTGGTTGACTATGTAAATGGATGATTGATTGAAAAGTAAGAATTACATAGGATCGAGATTTCAGGAAAGAGTGTCCTTCGATTTTTTGGGAGGCTAGAGCCCTCTATTATTGAGGAAGGCAAGGAGTCCTTCGTAATTGTTTTTTTAAGGATAGAGAGTCCGGTTAAGGTAGCCGCAAGCACAAACGTTTGTCAATGTTGGTATCTTCGTAAGTTTAACCAATTCCCATCTCTCGCTCGCTATAGAGAGTCTTTCACATTTGTTGTGGGTTATTGTCGGCATATGATATCCTCGGAAAGTGGATGTGTGAAGTTATATATCAAAAATGAGAAATCTAACTTTGGACGCCAAAAAAAATAAAAAAACTTTTTTCCCTATGCAAATTGAAGATGACCTCGATTTGAGGGGGAGTGTTGAAGATAAAATAATTTCACGCTATGATTGGTTTGAGTATTTTATTTTTAAAATTATGTTATGTAACAAGTTGTAAGTCGTGATATAAGACTTTTAACTTGAGGTGGAGTGTTGAAGATTATTCTAGAATCATGATTCTATTAGAGTATACTATTATTAGAACTTGGTCACCAAGTATGCGTGGTGCCCATACATATTTGGTTCCCACGTACTTGGTCAGTACTCAACTTGTAGCCTAAATATAAAGGCTTTAATACTCTTTGTAATAACATAACAATAATATTCAATACATCTATTTTATCTCTAACAATAAAAAAATTAAGTTGGATAAAGATAATTTTCTTTTCTTCTCAAACTATATTATAATAGTAACATAATTGTACTTAAACTTGCATTATTATATGTATATATTTGAATAAAAGTAACAAATTAATATTAGGTAAGATGATCTTATTTTGATTATTTCCCTATAAAACTACAATATTAATTCTTGTTTCTTTATAAAACTATGTTACTAATTCTAGTTTCTGATTTGGATTGATAAATAATAAAAGTTGACTTAATGTAGAAAAAGTCAAAGGTTGAACAAAAAAAAAGGACAAACAAAATTGTTTATATAACTATCATTATATATATATATATATATATATATATATGTATGAGAAATATTATCTAAGGCATGCTTTAGCAGGCTACTTAACAAAACGACGTAATTTTTCCCTTTAGAGTTATGTTTTCCATTTTAGTCACTTATACTGGTCCAACCATGTCTCAAGGTTCGCTTTATTTCACTCCTTCAGTGAGAAGAACTTGACTCCGTCATATCTTGGGAATGACAAGAATATAATAGGAGGAAACAAGTTTGTCCGCTTGTGCTTCAAATTTGGCATGTCACTAGCACAACAGTGTGGTTGATAAGAATGTTGGTGGTGTTGTCCGACAAATGAATAACTGTTAGCACGTGCAACAATTTGTGCATCAAGATACCAAAGTCATTTAAGTCCTAAGGTTTGCCAAAGCTTAACGCTGCATCTGCGAGTTTTTAATGAGAAGAAAAGAAAAGAATGTAAGAGAAAAGAGAAGAAAATAAAGTCAGAGAAAATGAGATAATTTTCTTTAGTCTTGTGTTTATGAAGAGAAGAAAGTGAATTGATGTATTTTTTTAAGTCTTGTCTGGGAGTTGGGAAGAAAAGAAAAAAAATTACAGTTTTACTAATATACCCACTCTTCAGTCTTCACCTCCATATTTTTCTTCTGCTCTTCATCCTTGTCTCCTTTTTCTCTCTCCTCAAAATCATTTTCTTCCTCTTTTTCTCTTCAATTCATCTTCTTCATTCTCATTGACTCCAATTTTTTCTTTCAATTGAAGTTTCTTGAAGTTTCTCTGTTCTGGCCGTTCAATCCTTCGTGCTCCTATCTTTCTCTTCCGTTTCTTCTTCATAGGTTCGTCGTCCAATTTATATATATATATACACACACACACAAATATCACTAAAAAAAGATGAAGCTTATTAATTAAATTAATGGAGAAAATGAAGTTGTCGAGTGGAAGAGATGCTACTGCTAGTGAAGAGAAGTGGCTGTCAGGTAGGATTGAGCTACAGGAGGATAGAGAGCTGCTGTGAGATTTAGGAGAAGGCAACCCTAGGAATGATTGGAAATAAATTATGTTTAGTTAAAATTTTAAGGGCAAAGTTGGTATTATGAAATTATTACCAACTCAAGTTTTCTTCTCTCTCACAATCTTCTCAAGTTTGAGAAGAAAATTTTTGGAGGAAAGTGATGCATATTTTCTTTAGCTTTCCTTTCTTTTCTCTCATGAAAAAACTCCAAACACCCAACAAATTTTACTTTCTTCAACTTTCCTTTCTTTTCTCTCCAATTTTAAACTACAAGACAGGGTGTTAAATGGCAAAACCTCACACATGACAGTCCCAGTAAACTTGCCAATAGAAAAAGTGACCAAAAACAACTCTTAATAACCCGCATCATCCTGGTAGCAATCCATGCTACATCATATGGCTCCAGGTGAGATTCAAGCTTTATCCAAGTTTCTTAACAACATCCTCAGAAATAACATCAGTACAATTTCCAGTTTCAACTATTAGAGAACACACTTGTCCTGTACACTTTATTCTTATTTAAAATATTTCCCATGAAGAATCTGTGAAGTGTTATCAACTTCATCAGCAATAGCATGGGTTCGTGCCACTCATCATTAGGAAAAACATTTGTAGGCTCACAAAATTCCTCTTCCACATCTGTGTTACAAAGTTCCTTTCCAACCACAGCTAGCTGTTTTAGAATGAGTAATATATTCATACATGGGGAAGGATAACAAAAAGCTATATGTCCAAAGCCATTACAACTGTAACACCTGGACAAAGGATTGCAGATTGCTACTAGCTTGAGAAGAAGTTGGGGAACAATCAAGCATGCTAATAACTGGATAGCTCGTCGATGATTTTTAATTGACCTACTATTAACTGGAGAGCTTGTCAACAATTTTTCAACTGGGCTACTTCTTATAGGCTCCACGGAAGTACAGTACACTCAGTCCTAGTTGTGGCCATCATTGGGGTTATAACAGGATCTTTCCTCTTTAAATTGTGCTCTACTTAATTGGCTACCTCATTTGAAAGCTAAGGATTCAGTCCTCAACCACTTGAATAGCTGCACCCAAATGCAAGCATTTGCAAGAGGCTACCTCATTTGTAAGCTCAGGATTCAGTACTCAATGATACATACTACATAGATATCCACACGTCTTGAACCTCAAGGGAACGATTGTACAAGGAAGACTTATGGTAGGCTAGTAGCTCCGTCGTTGATCTCTCTTCGAACTCGCACCTACATCTAGACTGCAGAATCATGCAATACACTTAGCCACAAACTTACTTCCTTGCACCAACTCAGTGAGTTGGAGAGACGCACAAAGTCATAATTCATGAAAGCTTCATATCTTCCGGTCTCCTTACGAGTTCATATAAACTTTTCAGAAACTGAGTCCACCAAATTAGAGTTATCATCACTAATTTTACTTCAGCAAAGAGATTCCTCCTCTCATCATTTAGATCATACAAAAGAAATTCTTCAAGTTGTGCATTCAATCTAAAAATATCTCAAAGTCATGCCTACTAACCTATGTTGCACGAACTCGGATAGAGTTTTCGTTGGACATGGTATTTTGATGAGCCCAACACAGGTACTCCTCAAATTTGCCATTTTTACGCTAACATGAAGTGTCCATAATCCATACCCTTGTCCAAGTTTCGGACAAGGTTACTTTAGGGAGAAGTGATAAGAAAGAAAGATTACATAGCTACCAACATCTAATTTTTCTCTTCTATCCATTGAGTTTAGTCTAGCAACATAACCCCATGGATTAACCCTAAGATTAGGACCTTGTAGCAGATGCTCAAGATTAAGATTAGGATCCTGTAGCAGATGCTCAGGATCCCTAGGAGAGCTTGAACATTTGCATTTGTCTCTTTGAATATTGTAAGGGCAGCAATGGACTCTAACAACGAAAGATCTCTTCTCATTCTTCTTTTCTTTTATTTTTCTTATTTTAGTTTTTTCTCTACTTGTTGCTTTGGCTTTTTTCTGTTGAGGTGACTGGGGTCAACGAAAGTGATATGGACTGATCGACGAGGAAGTGCTTGGCTTGAGCGGCATTGATTGGGGGTTTGTGTGTTGCAGATCTAGTTTTGTGGGTAGTGCTTTAGTGGCCAGGGTTTGACAAATGAAGTGGATAACAACGAAGAAAGCGAGTCAAAAAATATTCTTTTTTGACTCAGGATTAAACTATTAATTTTTTTCAACTTTCGTTCAATTGAACTAGCCACGTCATAAATTGATGATGTGTCATAGACATGTCGCATTTCGGTGCAAGTGAGTCAAAAAAGAATATTTTTTTTATTTAATTATTATCATTTTAAGTAAATAAAAGGGTAAAAACATTATAAAACGTAACATTTATTAATTCCTAAAAAGCAAAACCAAAATACATATAATAAAAACTAAAAGTATCTAATTTCCTCCCTCTTGTACATCAATGGGTTGAGACTCAATTCATCCATTACTGTTCATCATCAACAAACCTGTTGGCTCCTCCGTGCCACAACACCCGCCGCCACCATGTATCCTCCACTATAATCTTCGACTAAAAAATGAATGATTGAAACAACGAATAAATAGAGTTTTTTTTTCCGATCAGCATCATCATTGACAACCTTAAAAAAGAATTTATTTTCTTTTAGATCTAAGTTTGTATCATTAACCTAACACCTTACGGCACGAGCTGACGACAGCTATGCACCATCTGTGTCTGCGTTACCAAAGGCACCCCTCTTCCAAGAATATTATAAGAGGGAAATGGTCTTAATTTTTGTTATGTTTATTTGATTATTTATTATGTATCTATAATTATATGTTAAACATTTTGTATTCTATATTTTGATTTTGCTTTTCAATAATTAATATATGTTATATTTATTACATTTTTACCTTTTTATTTACTTAAAATGATAATAATTAAATAAAAAAATATTCTTTTTTCACACATCAACACTCAAATGCCACATGTCTATGACACATAATCAATTTATGATGTGATGATGCAGATTGTGACTATATATTAATTATTGTTCTAAATATTGTATAAGTCTATAGGTAAATCAACTGTAATTAATACTTAAATTTAATTAAATTAGGCAGATTATTCAAAAGTTTGATTATAGTAGAAGATTAGAAAAAGGAGTTCTTTCCTTTCTAAATTAGGGTTTTTACCTGTTCTCCAAGTCTAATATTTTCTATATAGGCATCGTAATCCTACAAGTTTATACAGATTTGAATTTTGATTGGAGATGAAAGCTGTGTACTTTATATGTGTCATGTTTTTCTACCGATTCTTTGTGAGGATATGTATTCTTAACCCATTCTTTCTTCATCCAAACTTCGTTTTATAAGCTTTTCTAAACCTGTCTTGCCTCAAGTAAACCCTTTCAGTGTGTCCAATCAGTGCTCTATAGTAGTCTCTTGACATACATTTCTGTTTGGAATTGATTCATTTCTATGGTAAAGCTAGTCCAATGATTGCAGTCTGTGGTTTCTAAAATGTTTTCTGAATGTTTAGTCCATGTCAGACACCCAACGGTGACAAGATAATGGAATAGATAGACTAATAACACTGATCAGCTTAAATAATTATAAATTTGTAATAATATGTATAATTATTTTTTCCCCTTGACACTGTCTGCATATATAAGGATTCATCTTACCAGTTACAGCAGCTGATGATGAACCTCCACAAGCAATATAGACGACCTTCTCATGAGCTATAGACTCAATGGCTAGAGGAGTTTTCTGATTCTGAATAGAAGAATGTCCCAGTTGACCATGTCCACCATGACCCCACGAAAAAACTTTACCTTTATCTGAATCTCACAAGAAAAATAAGATTCTTATTCAAGTACTCTAAAAGAAACATGAAACGTAGTTGCTACTGAAAATGCAGTCTTCATACCATTTAAAGCAAGAGAGTGATATCCACCACTTGCTATCTGAATGATATGAACATCTTTAAGGCTAGCAACTGGTTGTGGTTTCCAGCCACCAATTTTATCACCTCGTCCAAGCTCATAGTTGGAGTTTGCTGAGCCACAAACAGAGGATTTTGTCCATTAGATGTCATGTTAAATTCACAAAGCCAAAGATGACTAAATAAGCAACCAACCAAATGCACAGGCATGCCTCTCTTTTTTTCCCTTTTTTTTTTAATAAGTTACGCATGTTATCACATAAGAAAGCGCAAAGAAAATCTAATTAAACATGAATCGAGAATAACTGCTCTTAGACCCAATTTCATGAGTGATTCATTGAAAATGATCACCCAAGGCAAAGATGGTTCAGGAGTGTGGTTGAGTCACATCACTATCACGTATATCATAAATTCATTAATGTTTGATACCAGAATACCTCAATACCACTTGACAACGCAGGATCTTAATCAACTGAGATCCAAACAATTAACAACCAAAAAAGTGATCATAAATAAAACCACAATTCGGAATGTGGCTCAACTATAAAGCGGAATACTAGCTGAAAGTTGACTTTTAATATTAGAATCTATTCGCACAAATTTACAACTCAAAGTTGCAGTAAAAGATTTCCTTGACGCGGTGCGTAAGTGGCTTAAGAAAAAGCATGTTCAAATGAGGGAAAGTTTATGTGGTTCATGGAACACTGTGAGTTTAAGATCGGAGCCACATTCTATGTTTCTTTAGGTTCATATGCTACTAGTTGTTTTCTAATTACACTTGCATTATGTTTTATCTGTCACAAATTATTTGATAAGTTGCTTTTTAGGATGTAAAACTAGGCTTTCAGGCTAGGTTTCAAGGTTCGGGCTCTTAGACGATGTTTTAGGTTTTGTAAGTATAAAACAAGTCATAAATAAGTACAGCTTGTTAGTCAAACTTGGGCCCAAACTTTGCCTTGTCTCCTAGTACTATTTGGTCCTGTAGTCTTCCAATCTCTTTGTACATGATGTAATATATTTGTTTTTTGTAGGGAATGAAGAAATATTTTATATTTTCAGTGTGGGACATCTTTTCCTAGGATGTGATGCAAAAGAACCCCATTTATTTTCAGCGGGTTTTAGCTGTCACAAATATTTTAATATTTAAAAAAATGTTTTTAATACGTATCTATAAATTGTAATGGTTAGTCACAGTTTTGCCCTATGCATTTACCGTAATGATCTTAATCCACATAAGCAATCATTTGCCACATGTACAGTCCATGTCATTAATTTTTGACGTGGCAGGTTCAATAAGACCAAATTGAAATAAATTGGGAGTAGAATTCCTTGATTGAAAAAATTGAAATGAAACGTACCAAAGTGCAGTGAGAGGCCTAATTCAGTGTACCGATATTTATTTAAGCCAAAAAAAGAAAAATAATAATAATAGTTCCCAAACTCAGTGCCATCAAAAAGTGGTGTTATTCTTTAGCCTTTAAAGTATAATATTGAAATACTAAATAAAATATGACATCTAATAATGGCATGTATTAAAATCTATGCCATACATGTTTTAAAAGATGGCCCTCAATTCGGAGAGGGAGTAACACATTAAACCAGTAAATAACACCTATATCTCTGAGATTCGGTTACTAGACATTCGTCTCAACTTCCTAAAACACCATATTTTAAGACACCATATTACTTCATGTTGGAGCAGCCAAACGTAAAGATCTGATATTCAAACTCAATAAACCAGGTAAAGCATGAGAATACTCTTCCTATAATCCACACTACTGAATACCACATGAAAGGATAAGAAAATATTAAAAAGAAATGACATAATTTTACCTCCCTTAGCCAAAAAAATAAATACACATAATAATTTACCTCCCCAGTTCCAAAGATGCCCATCCTCCGTCAATGCCATTGTGAAAAATCCACCACAAGAAACAGCAGCCACAGGCACAGGTAAAGCTTTTACTTTGGAAGGGATGCTAAGTCCACCTGCCTGATCTGGGCCTCGATCAGGACCAAGGCCCAGTCTACCTTCTCCTTCATCTCGACCCCAAGTATAAAGATCACCTAAATCAAATATTCAAATCAATGAAAAGGCCATAGTTAAAAAATAGTAATAACTAACTTATTAATTCAATGCCTTCGCATTTCCCAGCATGCAAGAAACTCGCAGACACATAAAGCAGGAAACTAATATCAAACCACATAACATCATTGATAACATAATTACCAAATACCAACAAACAATTATGAGTCTTCATGCCTCATGTTGATATTTCCTTCTTTCCCCCTCTTATTTTCAGGATGTCATAATATTCTATAAGAAGCCTTTCCAACATGTTTATATATAGTAAGGCATGTCATATGGAAATAATAATGCACTTTCTAAATGTCATTTGCAACTGAAGGGGAGTTATAATCTAAATCTAAATCTAAATCAAATTAGGCAATTTGTCAAATTTAAACCCAAGAACAGGAGACCACTTAAATTTCAAAAACACACTGCTTTCTTATAGTAGAAGAGGAGAAAAAACAAGAATAGGAGAAAGAAAAAGAAGGGGGGACAAGATAACAGTTTCCCTCTACTAATTATGTTGGCCGACAAACTCCACATAAAAAAAATCTTATAATTATATATTTTCTAAGCCCAAATCTGTTGGTCCACATTGGAACGCTCAAAAAATAGAATAGCTTCAGGCAGCGTATAAATCACTAAGAATGCTACAAATAAGAAAGAAGCTGTCTTTAACCTGATTCAGTGATGGCAGCAGTATGTGTTCCACTGGTCGCAATATGACGTATATCTGAATCCCAACAACCTTCCACCAATCTAGGGAACAGTTCTCTATGATAAACCAAGTGCCCAAGAGCGCCAAAACCACCATACCCCCTGAAAATTTAATGATAAGATATCAATAAGTTCAAACCAATCCACAGCACACAGCATCGCCACTACATACGCAAGCCTAACATGCAATAACAATATTATAACTATGATATTATAAGGGGATGACATATTGGGATATAATTTGGAAGTGAATTAATGGTTTAACCATTTGATGTTTTCTTTTTTACTTTAGATAAAACATTTTGATGATTTATGGCACAAATTGGTTGACTATAATTGTAAGGAAGAAATTCAGAAACTGGCAAGGATCGTAATAAATAATTCTTTTGAGACATGAAGTTAAGAATGATCACTCCTCTAACACGATCTGCAACAATTCTTTATTCTTTAAGGGAACCAAACCCCTAAGATAATCTAACAACCTTGTCTTAATTTTCGGTTTCAACATACAAACTGTTGTCATGGATAGAGACCGAAGTACATTTTATAGCTTAAAATTACATAGCCACACTAGATAAAGATATTAGATATATTATCAAGGTACATTTGTCTAAGAAGAATGTGTCCTTGAAGCCCCACTTAAATTTGTATTCTACACACCATTATATGGCAAACAGTATTATTTTTTATGGCTGTAAATAATATGAATTTGTTTGTCATTATTATGAATTTGTTTTAATTACTTGGGGTATTTTTGTTGTTAGTCCAATTTAGGATTGTTTTGATGGGGTTGTTTTGTTTTATTTAAATATCGATGTAATTCTCCTTGGGAGGACATTATTCTGAATATTACAATTATTATTGGCTTTAACTATATCATGGAGATATCTTTCTAGAGTTAATAGACGCTTAGTTGAAACTCTAAACCCTAGAGCTTAGATTCTAGTCTTATTCATACATCAATCAATCGCAGAATTCAATTTATAAATTGTCCTACATCATTTTTGGTATCAGAGCCTAACCTTGGGGGAATCGCTTTCAAAATCATTGTTCATTGTCAGAAGCCTCGCTGAAAACATCTCGCGCCAGAATCGTCGCGATATTGTCTACATCGAAGCAAATCTGCCTCGCCTTGTCGTTCGTCGTCATCATCAACAACAAATCCAGCCACTGCTACAATCATATTAAACCCCATCACCACCGCTGCAACAACAACATCAGTGCGTCGACCTCGAGCCGGGTCGACCCAACTCGGACCCAACCTAAATCAAGACATTCGAGACCCATCACCATCGTGTCCAGTAACACCGGTCGCAACCCCACCAACACAGATCCAAAAAAAAAGAGAGAAAGAAAAGGGGATCGACGAAGAAGAGCAGAGAAAGAAAGGAGAAGAAGAATCAGAAAAGATGATAGCGAACGAGAAGGAGAAAAGAGCACACTACGTACCTTACATGCCGTTGTGATTCCGTGTCCAAGCGTTGCCGTCGCTGAACTCTCGCCTCAATTGCATCTTTATCGCTGCTACTGCTGTTCTGTTTTAGAAACAAGGGAGGTACCCTAGAAGAAAATTTTCCTCGGTCGCTTTCCTAATTCGTAATACTAAGCCTATTCTATTTTGTTTGCTTAGTTACCATTCCATCCTCATAGTTTCTGGCCGCTTCGATTTATACTCTTATTGTTCCCTTAAACTTGTTATCTTTTTGCCCCTGTTTCATATTTTATATTCAGTTAGGTCTATTAAAAAAAAGGTACAAAAGCTGCTCTTAAATTTTTTTTGCAAAATATAGATAAGTACTTCAATTACTTGGATTTTCTTTACTCGTTGCTTAGTACAAAAAAATTTCAAAACTCGTTTGATTTTATTCTCTTAAATTGCACATTATTCCTACTAGTGGTACATCATTTAGTCGTGAGTGTTGATATTTTGGAAACTGCGATTGCATTTGCTGTAGATTATAATTTACTTGCTACAAATAATTATCTCGGTATTGCATTTGCATCATGATGACCTATAGTGGGACCCAATATGGCCAAACAATGAATGACAAATTAGATTTCTTACTCACTAAAATGGCTAATATGGAAAACTGTATGGCTAATTTGGAAATGCGTATGGATGATAGGTCTGAGGAGCTTGTTATGGTATATGGGAGGGTTCTAGTCGTTGACCAACGAACACAACATTTACCTGAGCCTATAATGAAAATGCGGGAAATGATGACAATCCCGTTAATGAAGAGATACATAAGGGAGAACCTGAACTGAATAGGCGAAGGGAACACCTTGAGCCTAGAGATATTGAGTACCAAAACCTTGAACCTCGAAATATTGATTACCCCGAGAGACAAGACCGTAGACATCGAGACGTCGGGTATGGTGAACGTAGGGATGATGGCTATCGTGAACCTAGAGATTATGGCCGTGAACCTAGAGATCATGGATACCGTGAACCTAGAGATTATGGGAACCGTGGACCTAGGAATGTCGAGCCTTATGACCGAGGTTATGATGATGATACTAGAAAAATTAAGGTTGATGCACCCGAGTTTGACGGTAGGTTTGATCCTAATATCTTCCTTGATTGGTTGTCCAGTATGGATAATTTTTTCGATTGGTATGGGATGTCCGATGAGCGAAGAGTTAGCTTTGCCTAGATGAAATTATTCAAACAAGCGAGTTTGTATTGGGCTAGTGTTGAGAGAGACATTGAGCGTTTAAGGGATCCACCTATTAGGCGCTGGGCAGAAATGAAAGCACGTCTTCGAAAATATTATCTACCCACCGGTCACAAGGATAGGATGCTTGAATAGTTGACAAATCTGAAGCAAGGCAATTTGTCTATCTCTGATTATGTCAATAGGTATAAGGAGCTAATGGAGCGTTGTGAGCTAGTTGAGGAAACGAGGTTGACCATCGTTAGGTTTAAGGAAGGGTTGAGAGATGATATTAAATTTCAAAATTTACCAACCCAACTCACTTTCCTAGATGATGCTTACCAGACCGCCTTAGATTAGGAATACAATGTGAAAAGATCCTCTTTTCGAAGAGTGACCTCTTATCCAGGCACCATGCCCCACAAGGCAGGTCCTTTTCCACACCTCAAGATAATTCTAGGACTAATAACACCGTGAGTGGACCAAATCGGGACCCTAGACTAGGGAAGGGTACTCCAGTACCCAAGCCTACTGGCAAGGATAGGTGTTTCTCCTGCAAGGAGCTTGGCCACAAGTTCTTTGAGTACCCTAACAAACACCGAGTGGGAGTGGTTCATGAAGGGCATGGTGAAGAAAATGAGTCGAGGGAGGGTGAAGTGGAGGATGAATATTACACGGAAGACGAAGAAGCAGATGCACACCTTGAACAAGTTGATCAACCCTTGAATGTTATGAGGTGCATCTTCGCTAGTTCTATAAAAGGAGGAAGATTAGAAGAGAAATGTCATATTTCAAACATATAGCAGAGGTGGTGGAATCTCTTCCAAGCTAATCATTGATGGAGGAAGTTGTTTAAACGTGGTTGCCAAGACAGCTGTAGAACGATTAAAGTTAAAAGGCAGAACCACACCCCCAACCTTATAGTGTTTCTTGGGTCAATAAGACATTTATTCCTGTGACACATAGGTGTCTAGTGTCGATCTACCTTAAGGGATATGAGGAAAAAGTTTAGTGTGATTTCCTTCCTATGGATGTTGCACACATTCTTTTAGGGCGACCTTGGCTATATGATCTTGATGTGACCCATTATGGGAAATCGAATACTTATGTGCTCACACACAAGCGGCAGAAGATTACTTTAGCGCCTGTGAGACCACGAGTGTCTCCCAAAGGGTCAACCAAAAGAAAATAATACGCCTACACAAGAATCCAAATATCTTTATATCCTTGGTCAGAATGCCTTTGAGAAAAGTGTGAGAGAGGAGAAGGTTGTGTACGTTGTTTTGGCTAGAGAGGTTAGGGACGTTCCTGAGAAGAGTAGTAATGTCGAATCTAGTGATGTTAAGCAAATTCTCCATGAGTTTGCTGATGTGATGCCTAGTGAGTTACCTAGAGGATTACCACCTCTTAGGGATATACAACAAGTTATTGACCTCGTGTCGGGGTCTTCTTTACCTAAGCTACCCTATTATAGGATGAACCTTAAGGACCAAGAGGAGATGAGACGCCAAGTAGGTGATTTGTTGAGCAAGGGTTTTGTGCGCGAGAGTCTTAGTCCTTGTGCAGTGCCAGCTTTGTTTACCCCAAAGGCTAATGGAAGTTTAAGGATGTGTTGTGATAGTCGAGTGTACACCAAAATACATCTACGGAGTGGATATCACCAAGTCCACATCCGCGAGGGAGACAAATGGAAAACTGCCTTTAAGACTAGATATGGCCTTTATGAATGGTTAGTCCTACCCTTTGGTCTAACCAATGCACTAACACCTTTATGAGAGTCATGAATCAAGTATTGCGGTCTTTTATTGGCAAGTTTGTAGTGGTCTATTTTGATGACATCCTCATTTATAGTCACACTCGAGAGGAACACTTACTTCACTTGCGCCAAGTTTTGTCCACTCTCCAGCGTGAAACTTTATATTAATCTGAAAAAGTGTTCCTTCGTGCAAAGTTTTGTCCACTCTCCAGCGTGAAACTTTATTAATCTGAAAAAGTGTTCCTTCGTGCAAGAATCCGTCATATTTCTCGGGTTTGTTGTTTCCAAATATGGGGTTTCTGTTGACCCTGAAAAGGTCAAGGCTATTAAAGAGTGGCCAGAACATTCTAATATACATGAAGCTAGAAGCTTCCATGGACTTGCTACTTTTTATAGGAGGTTCATTAGGCGATTTAGTACCATTATGGCTCCCGTCACTGATTGCTTAAAGAAAGAGGAGTTTGTTTGGTCTAAATCGGCTGCCAAAACCTTTGTGGAGATTAAGGACAAGTTGACGCAGGCACCTGTCCTCGCGCTACCATGTTTTAGCAAGGTCTTTGAGGTAGCATGTGACGCTTCCGGTGTAGGAATAGGGGGAGTACTTAGTCAAGAGGGTTATCCTATTGCATTCTTTAATGAGAAACTAAATGAGGCCTGACAAAGGTATTCTACCTATGAAAGAGTTTTATATTGTAGCTCAGTCACTTAGGTATTGGAGACACTATTTGTTGCCCAAGGAGTTTGTGCTATACTCCGATCATCAGGAACTTCAGTATATACTCTCAGAAGAAGTTGAGTCATCGACACGCTAAGTGGATTGAGTTTCTTCAGGATTATTCTTTTGTCCTAAAGCATTGTCGAGGGGTAGAGAACAAAACCGCTGATGTGTTAAGTAGGGTATCTATTCTCCTTAACACTTTGAGTGTGAAGGTTATTTAGTTTGAGAGTATTATCCATGAGTACCCTTCTTGTCGTGACTTTAGAGAGACATATAGTAACCTACAGAATTCTAATGAACCAGCCTCAAGCGATTTTCATATCCATGATGGGTATCTTTTTAAGGGCACCCGTTTGTGTATTCCTAGCACGTCTATGCATGACCATCTAGTTTGGGATTTACATGCGGGAGGGATCGCATGTCATTTTGGTCGTGATAAGACCATTGCGATTGTGGAGGATAGGTTCTTTTGGCCTAGCCTCAAGAGGGATGTAGCTCGTATTGTTTCTGAGTATCGCACGTGTCAAACTGCTAAGGGTAGGAAGCAAAACACGGGGTTATATGTCTTTGTCGGTACACCATGCTCTTGGGAGGATATTAGCATGGATTTTGTCTTGGGGTTACCGCGGACCCCTAGAGGTCATGATTCTGTTTTTGTTGTCGTGGACCGTTTATCTAAAATGACACATTTTATTCCATGCAACAAAACTAATGATGTTTCACATATTGCATCAATTTTCTTTAATGAGATTGTGAGGCTACATGGTTTGCCTTTGTCTATAGTTTCTGATAGAGATGTTAAATTCATGTGTTATTTTTGGAAAACTCTATGGAAGAAACTAAATACCACACTTAAATTTTTCACTGTCTATCACCCACAGACGGATGGTCAAACTAAGGTATTTTATAGGAGTTGGTGAGATGCCTTATAGGAGACGGTGTCTAGTTGGGATAGAGTTTTGCCTATGGTTGAGTTTAGTTCGGTTAATCGCTCTACTGGGGCGAGTCCTTTTCAGATTTACACTGGTTATCAGCCTAGGAAACCTATTGACCTTGTTCCTCTTTCCCCTGCATATAGATCTAGTGAGTCTGCTGAAACTTTTGCACGACATATTCATAATTTGCATGCTGAGATAAGATAGAATTAATTTGAGCAATGAAAACTATAGGTCTGCCGCAGATGTTCATCGCATGTACCAAGAGTTCAATGAAAATGACCTTTTCGAGTTGAGAAGAAGATTAGTGCTAATACTTATGAGTTAGATCTTCCTAATAATATGGGTATTGGTCATGTATTTAATGTGGTCGATCTTACTCCTTATCATGGATCTTCTAATCCGTCGACCCCATCTCTTACTTCTTCATCTAATAACCCTGTTGAGCCTGTACTTATTCCTCCTTTACCTGTTCCCCCTGATCTAACGCCCAACAAAAATCGGATTATTATGTGAATTAAATTTTATTTGATTAAATGAATTTAATTATTTATTAAAGTGAGCAAGTTGTTAAAAGGTCGTTCTATGACCTAGAATGTGCGAATGTGGTTAGGATTCTGGTTGTATGCTAGAATTAAATGATTTGAATTTTCATGACGAAAACAAAAGTTTTTCGAAAAATTTCCGAAAAATCACTATTCATATCTGCTCATGAATTATTTTTGAATTTTCGAGAAACACGTAATGATAGAATTCTAAGACGAGATGGAATATCCAATAATATTTCAGTTATGGCAAACGAAGTTTTCGCCTACAGACTTAAAACCCTAAGGGTTAGAGAAGTGAAATCTAAGAAAAGAAATGATCAAGTGTAATAAGAATTTTTATTATACGTGAACAATACGAGTATAATACTAAGTATTGTACGAGTATAATACGAAGACTAATACTACATATAATACGAATATCATACGAAGTATATACGAAGAGAATACGACAATAATACGTTAAAAATACGAATAAATCTTAATGGACTTTAGCTATTGGACCTAGACTTTATCAAGCCCAATTGGTAAATGAATGAGGCCCAATGATGAATTATATCAAGGCCCAAGGATAAGTTAAATTAAGCCCAACGTTAGGCCCGATATTAAATAAATTCTAAGCCCGAACCAATAACCGAACTCGTGGGTCGAACTGATGGGTCAACGGATGGGTAAATGAGTTGGGGCAACCTATGAGGACCCCACAACCCCATAGATCCGGCCACTTGGTGGCCAAGTAAGTTGGTTAGCTTCCTTTGGAAGCTTTGGAGAGGTGTGAATAGGATGGAGGTGACCAAATGACCAAATTGCCCTTGTTTGCAAATTCTATAAATAAGCTAGCCTTGGTTCATTTGTTTGTTTGCAAACATTGACCACTATATATTGAGAGAGAGAGAAGCATTAACAAGTGATCAAAGAGGAAACGAAGTAAACTAAGCAAGCTTAAATCAATAACGAGAAGAACGCCAAGGTAAAAACACGAAAACTTACTTTCAATTATTTTCGATTAAGTTTTTATAAGAGAATATGAATTGGTGGAGCATGTCTCTTCCGGAGGAATAAGGATGGCTATTAGTGAACAAAAACGTTAATAAGCCATGTCTAAGTGAGAATCATAATCGACTAATTAAGCATTAATCGAAGAAAACCATCAAAACTTAGGAATTGTTGTTGATGGACAAATTGAAAACTATTGCTTATAAGTTAGGTGCAAACTGCTTGGTTAAGATATGGATGACTAACTAATGGATTGATTCCATTTGGTTTCGCGTAAAAATCTTTAGTAACGAAGTTATGGCGAAATTTACGGAAAAAGACGTTAATCGTCGAAATCGTAGTTAACTAAGATTTTCGGAACGATAGTCAAAAGTCGTCGTTTAACTTAGAAATCTAGGTTTTCGGTGGAGTATCGGAAAACAATGTATTTCAGAGTCGTGGACTCAAGAACGGTCGAATTCGAACTTTAAATGAAGAAACGAGCGAAGAACGCTCACGAACGTTTAACGAACGCATAATAAGAATTTAAACAGTGAATTTGTCGTTAACGGATTCAAAAACTTATTATGTCTCGATGAAATCGTAGTATATGAGATATATGAGTTAATGGCCTTTGAATGAGCCAATTTCGAGCTATAACGATCGAGTTATGAGCTCGGGAAGGAATCGTATTGAAAATTGTAAAAATAATTCAAAGGCTCAGGGGAGTCGCTGCAGCGCCACCCATGCCTTGTAAAGTCCCGCTGCAACGCCTGCTCGGGGCTCATTCTCTGCTAACTAGCGTTGCAGCGCAAATATTATAACTGGAAGTGGCGCTGCAGCGTCCTTAAGGAAAAAAATTCCAACGCGAGCTTTTGTTAATCCAACTTTTCGCGTGGTAATTATGGGGCATGTTTATACTTAATATACATGAAGAGAGAATTCCTAAAAAACATGTTTAACAATGATTTTAGGAATTAAACGTTGATTAAAAGTATTTAAACTTAAAATTTGAAATGCAAAACTGTAAACTGTGAATCGTATTCGAGTTTAACGCGCTTATTAAGGTCTCATGGTATGTAATAGACCTACGTGATATGAAAATGTTAAGAAATGAAGATAAAAACTTATGTAATTTCTATACGTGGTCCGATGTCGGAAATCCGGGGAAAAGATGTGTGAGTTAACGAACCAATTAAGGTTTCAACTATCTTTGTACTTAACCGACGATCGATAAGTGTTGGTTTATGACATGTAATGTTAATAAGCAGTCATGAATGTTAATAAACCGTAATGAATAATTTTGCTTAAGCTATAGAAGAGAAAGAAGTTGGTATAAACAATGTGTTTAAATTGTTTGGTAGCTAATTACAGTGTGCCATATGAATATATCATATAGAAACTGTAAAGACCGAGAACGGTTGAACTTAAAGTAGGCGACGTTTGAAGGCAAGTTCTTCTAACGCTTGTCTGACCTTCGTGTTAGCCAAGTTTATGTGATTCATGTTATATTGTACATGAGTTATTTATGAAAGAGTCGATGCGCTAGACGAATCTTAAAAGTTGATTGATTTATTTACATGTCTTTCAAAGTAGTATTGATAACGCTATCCTATGCCAATTGTTTGGTACGGCGAATGTTGTGGCTGTGGCCGATGCCTTAAGTAGGAAGGCTCGGAAGAAGCTATCAATGTTAACGGCTCAAAACGAGTTAATGGCAGAGATGTCACGTATGGAGATAGAGGTTAGGTTGCCAAGTGAATCGGTAGAGAAGTTATTTACGATAGAGACTTGACCAACAATTGTGGAACGGGTGAAGGAAGTACAACTCAAAGACGAGGAGTACGAGCTAATGAAGAAGAGAATTGAAGATGGAGAGAAGACTAAGTATAGCCTTGACAAGGAGGAATTATTACGTTTTGAAGGAAGAACTTAGGTTCCGTGTAATGCGGAATTAAAAGAGGAGATAATGGAAGAGGCCCATAGTTCGAGGTACTCGATACATCCAGGTAGCACCAAGATGTATCAAGATCTTCGACAAAACTTTTGGTGGCCAAATATGAAGAGGATAATAGCAAAATATGTTAGCAAGTGCTTAACTTGTCAGAAAGTTGAGGCCGAACACTAACGAACGAGTGGATTATTACAATCACTAGAGACTCCGGAATGGAAATAGGAGCATATCACGAAAGACTTTGTGGTGGATCGTTTAACGAAGTCGGCTCACTTTTTGCCGATAAAAGTTAGGTATAACCTAGAGCAATTAGCTAAACTTTATGTCAAGGAAGTCATTTTGAGACATGGGGTACCAGTTTCGATTGTGTCAGATCGTGATCCACGATTCACATCGAATTTCTGGAGAAGTTTGCAAGAACAGATGGGAACGCAGTTGAGGTTGAGTACAACATAATATCCTCAGACCGACGGTCAAAGTGAACGGACAATTCAGACGCTAGAAGATATGTTAAGATCTTGCGTTATGGATTTCAAGGGGAGTTGGGACGAACATCTACCTTTAGTAGAGTTCGCTTACAACAATAGTTTTCACGCTAGTATAGGAATGCCGCCTTATGAAACATTATATGGGAGGAAGTGCAGAACGTTACTGTGATGTGATGATGTAGGTGAACGTCGAATGTTGGGACCTGAAATGGCACAACAAACGGCAGATGTGGTGAAGTTAATACGAACACGAATGGTAGCAGCTCAAGACAGAAGAAGTATGTGGATCCTCACCGTGAAAAGAGGGAGTTTGAAGTTGGTTCGTATGTTTTTCTGAAGGTGTCGCTATGGAAAGGGAAGATACGCTTTGGTAAGAAAGGGAAGTTGAGTCTGAGGTTTATAGGACCTTTTTAGATCTTAAGGAGAGTAGGAGAGGTAGCTTATGAAATAGCTTTACCTCCAGAGTTGGAGCATGTGTTTCACGTGTCAGTATTGCATCCTTATAAACCGGATTATAAGCACGTAATAGAACATGAACATATTCAAGTAGAAAAAGACTTAACGTATGAAGAACTTCCAATTCAGATTATTGATAGAAAGAAACAAGTCTTAAGGAATAAGATAATACCTTCGGTGAAGGTAGTATGGAGGAACCACAATGCCGAAGAACCAACGTGGGAACTTGAGAGTAAAATTAAGGAAAATTTTCCCCATTTGTTTACTTAATTGTGTCGAGCTTCTGAGGACATAATCCTTATAAGGGGGGAATAATGTAACGCCCAAGAAAAATCAGATTATTATGTGAATTAAATTTTATTTGATTAAATGAATTTAATTGTTTATTAAAGTGAATAAGTTGTTTAAAGGTCGTTCTATGACCTAGAATGTGCGAATGTGGTTAGGATTCTGGCTGTGTGCTAGAATTAAATGATTTGAATTTTCAAAACGAAAATAAAAGTTTTCCAAAAAATCACTATTCATATGTTTTTGCTCGTGAATTATTTTTGAATTTCCGAGAAACGCGTAATAATAGAATTCTAAGACGAGATGGAATATCCAATAATATTTCAGTTATGACAAACGAAATTTTCGCCTGCGGACTTAAAACCCTAAGGGTTAGGGAAGTGAAATCTAAGAAAAGAAATGATTAAGTGTAATAAAAATTGTTATTATACGTGAAGAATACGAGTATAATACGAGGTATTGTACGAGTATAATACGAAGACTAATACTACGTATAATACGAATATCATATGAAGTATATACGAAGAGAATACGAGAATAATACGATAAGAATACGAACTAAGTCTTAATAGACTTTAGCTATTGGACCTAGAATTTGTCAAGCCCAATTGGTCAATGAATGAGGCCCAAGGATGAATATATCAAGGCCCAATGATAAGTTAAATTAAGCCCAAAGTTAGGCCCGATATTAAATAAATTCTAAGTCAGAACCAAGAACCGAACCCGTGAGTCGAACCGATGGGTCAACGGGTGGGAAAATGGGTTGGGGCAACCCATGAGGGCCCCACAACCCCATAGATCCGGCCACTTGGTGGCCAAGTAAGTTGGTTAGCTTCCTTTGGAAGCTTTGGAGATGAGGTGTGAATAGTAAGGAGGTGACCAAATTTTCAAATTGCCCTTGCTTGTAAATTCTATAAATAAGCTAGCCTTGGTTCATTTGTTTGTTTGCAAACATTGACCATGCATATATTGAGAGAGAGAGATAAGCATTAACAAGTGATCAAAGAGGAAACGAAGCAAACTAAGCAAGCTTTAAGCAATAACGAAAAGAACGCCAAGGTAAAAACACGAAAACTTTTTCGATTATTTTCGATTAAGTTTTTATAAGAGAATATAAATTGGTGGAGCATGTCTCTTCCGGAGAAATAAGGATGGCTATTAGTGAACAAAAATGTTAATAAGTCATGTCTAAGTGAGAATCATAATCGACTAATTAAGCATTAATCGAAGAAAACCATCAAAACTTAGGAATTGTTGTTGATGGACAAATTGAAAACCATTGTGTATAAGTTAGAGGCAAACTGCTTGGTTAAGATATAGATGACTAACCAATGGATTGATTCCATTTGGTTTGGCATAAAAATCTTTAGTAACAAAGTTATGGCAAAATTTACGGGAAAAGACGTTAATCGTCGAAATCGTAGTTAACTAAGATTTCCGGAACGATAGTCAAAAGTCGCCGTTTAATTTAGAAATCTAGGTTTTCGGTGGAGTATCGGAGAACAATGTATTTAAAAGTCGTGAACTCAAGAACGGTCGAATTCGAACTTTAAACGAAGAAACGAATCACGAACGTTTAACGAACGCATGATAAGAATTTAAACAGTGAATTTGTCGTTAACGGATTCAAAAACTTATTCTGTCTGGATGAAATCGTAGTTTATGAGATATGTGAATTGATGGCTTTTGAATGAGCCAATTCCGAGTTATAACGATCGAGTTATGAGATCGGGAAGGAATCGTATTGAAAATTGTAAAAAAAATTCAAAGGCTCAGGGGAGGCGCTGCAACGCCACCCATGCCTTGTAAAAATCATTGCAATACTTTGCTCAGGATCATCCACTTCTAACTCATACTGCAGTATAAGTATTATAATCGGAAGTGGGTATTTAGAACGCCTTAAGGAAAAAAATTCCGACGCGAGCATTTGTTAATCCAACTTTTCATGTGGTAATTATGGGGCATGTATATACTTAATATACATGAAGAGAGAATTCTCAAACAACATGTTCAACAATCATTTTAGGAATTAAACGTTGATTAAAAGTATTTAAACTTAAAACTTGAATTGCAAAACTGTAAACTGTGAATCGTATTCGAGGTTAACGCGCGTATTAAGGTCTCATGGTACGTAATAGACCTACGTGATATGAAAATGTTAAGAAATGAAGATAAAAACTTATGTAATTTCTATACGGGGTCCGATGTCAGAAATCCGGGGGAAAGATGTGCGAGTTAACGAACCAATTAAGGTTTCGACTATCGTTGTTCTTAAACGATGATCGAGAAGTGTTGGTTTATAACATGTAATGTTAATAAGCCGTAATGAATGTTAAGTATCTTTACACGAACATTATTAATGAAATAATTTTGCTTAAGCTATAGAAGAGAAAGAAGTTGGTATAAACAATGTGTTTAAATTGTTTGGTAGCTAATTACAGTGTGTTATGTGAATATATCATGTAGAAACTGTAAAGACCGAGAACGGTTGAACTTAAAGTAGGAGACGCTTGAAGGCAAGTTCTTCTAACGCTTGTCTAACCTTCGTGTTAGCCAAGTTTCTGTGATTCATGTTATATTGTACATGAGTTATTTACAAAAAAGTCGATGCCATTCTTAACTCGGCTAGACGAATCTTAAAAGTTGATTGATTTATTAACAAGTCTTTCAAAGCAATATTGATAACGTTATCTTATGCCAATTGTTTGGTACGGATTCAAAGGTAAGCCTGAGTATGAATAAACAAAGGTATTTTCCGTCGTTTACTCGACAAACACACGAGGTTACCAAAACTTAAACGTAAATACGTTTAATGGATGAGTGTTGATCAACATAGAGTACTATATTATTATTTTTGTAATAAGAACTTAGCAAATATGTTCATTTTGATATAGTTTTATTAGAATGAATGTATAGTTAGTAGTACCATGTAGCACCATATTTGTGGCTTGAAAGTACCCGGATTTGGGGGTGTCACACCTGAACCTCCTCTTGTTTCTTCACAGTCTACAACAGATGGTATCGAAGATGTATTGGATGAGAGGTTTGTGTCGACTAGGCGTGGAGGATATCGTTAGTTTTTGGTTAAGTGGTGCGGCAAGCCTGACAGTGATTGCACGTGGATTGGTAGGGACGGGTTTCAACGCATTAATCCTGCATTGTTAGAGCGTTACAAAGATTTCATTTCGACATAGCCGAATTTTTTCCAATCGGGATGAAATGATGGGGATCAGTGATTTAGTTTTAGTGATTTAGTTTTCTGATTTATTTAGATGATTTAGTTTCCTTATTTATTTATTTTGTTTATGTCATTATTATGAATTTTTTTAATTAGTGGGGGGTATTTTTGTCATTAGTCCAATTTAGGGTTGTTTTGATAGGGTTGTTTTGTTTTATTTAAATACCGATGTAATTCATCTTGGGAGGACATTATTATGAATACTACAATTATTATTGGCTTTTCCTATATCGTGGGGATATCTTTCTAGAGTTAATAAACGCCGAGTTGAAACTATAAACCCTAGAATTTAAGCGTAGAGCTTAGATTCTAGTCTTATTCATACATCAATCAATCACAGAATTTAATTTATAAATTGTCCTATATCACCGAATCAATACATCCCTAGTCTTAATATATCCCTCTTGTTCAAAAAGTTATAATCTTTCAAACCAAACCAATTGGATCAACACATCTATTGGTTATAATTGCAGCATATAATATATTTATTATATACTTTCCAGATTTGAAAATATCTAACATGTGTGGCTGATTTGTGTAGAGATTAGAGGGTTGCACTTTTTTAAGTGCCCTTTTTTTTCTTTAGTCCGTTGAGGGTGGACCTTTTGTTCCTCCTCTTATTGTATCATTTCTTTTCTATCAATATAATATATTCTTTTATCAAAAATTTAAATTAAAAAAAATCATCTCTGAATCAAGGACAATAAGGACATTATAAAATGCTAATTCTCTAGCTGGGAAGTGACAAAGGCAGCCAATTTGAAAGCAAAGACCTAAGGAGGTGACTGAGAGTCTACATCTGTTGGTGGGACAGAGCAATTCAAGTTTATGATGTCCATCATCCTATTAATCATCCAAATTATGATTTTAAATAATAGTGTCCCAGTCCATTTTATCATTTTGCGAAATCAAAACAAGCAAATTCGATAAATTAATCAATTTACAACATCTAAACCGTTATCCTTTGATTGTCCCTCAAAGTGCAATCACTATATCTCTCCAATTTTGTAATTGAACTTAAACAATGTGTCAAACACACTTCACATGATTTATATATCCAACAGCATCCATTACTCTTTACAAAAAAACAGAACATTCTATTAAGTAATAAATGAATAATTTAAGCTCAGCTTATTACATATACATATATATTAATAATGCAATGATTTTATTTGAAAGAAAAAAAAAGCTACATCAAATAATTGAATGTAATACTGACCAAGTGAAGACCTGGCCAACAGAATTGAGACCCACTGAATGAAGTCCACCAAGAGCAATGTTTTTCACATTATCCAAATTGGGGTTCAAAGTAGGCACAAAAACCGGGTTCTCATGACCAAACCCAAGGCGGCCGCCATCACCTTTCCCCCAAATCCAACACTTACCCTCCACCACCAATGCCGAATGGAACAACCCACAAGAAATACCCACCTCCGCCGTGGCCCCTCCGCCCGGCTCAGATAGACGGCCGGGAATCGGGGAAGAAAGACGGAAAGAAGGAGGGAGAAATAGGGAGGCTACAGGACATGGGTATATCTTAATTTCCTCGATTCCGCCGCCGAGTTGGCCTGAGTTGCCTCGGCCCCATGAGAATAGTTGCAGTGTGGAGGTTTCTTTGCCGGTGTTTGAGGTGTGAAGAATTGGGATTTTGGTATTGTGGGGTGTATGTGAAATGGAACGGTAGAACTGAGAAAGAGAGGAGAAATGGGAGCGAAGGCGAAGTGGGATTAAGTAATAATGGGGCATTTGTGAGGATGACGAATGAACTGTACGTTAATTTGTACAAAGGATTTGAGTTTATAGAGTTGAATGATCAAGTTCAGTTTAGTTTGTTGAAGGGAAAATGTGAATTGTGACAATTTTTGCTGAGAGCCACCGAAAAAGTAACAATTTTTGTAACAGAAAATGATACCCATATAAAAACCGTCACACCCTATAGCGTCACTATCATTTCAAAATATCAAAAATGTTATAAAAATATCAATTTTAAAAAAAAAAATCTATCTCTATCCACATAAAAATACTTAACATATAAAAGATGGTCTTTTCAAAGATATTTAAACTACACAATTTTAATTTTAAATATTACACAATGTGTATTTAAGTCTTAAAAAAATTAAAAAAAGGAATAATCATATTGTACTAACCGGATCCATCTGTCTATATAATATAAATATATAATATGATAACATTTGGTTTTTTAATCTTCTTCTATGTTTTTGGTATAAGTCTAGAATTTAATACGAATTGAACAGTTTCTAAAATCTCTCTAATTTTATTTTAAAACAATCTAAATAGCTACTAATAAAACTCAAATTTAATATGGCACTTTTTCTTATACATGCTCCATGACAATTTTAGTTGATTCCTATAATTGTTGTGACGCCCCCAAAATAGGTATACATCACCCAATTTGAGTCGTCAAATACATGGTACAGAAACAAATACAACTTTATTAATACAATTTATTGGGAGAATGCATATTATGATTTGATGTTTTAATATATATGTTCATGATTATTTGTAAGGTCCTTAAATGAATATATGTACAAGGACTTAGTGATAGATCAAAATTGTTAGGTTGATCTAAGCTTTCAACGTGTACCATTCTGATAAAGAATGTATAGATAGAAAGATCAAAACTGTTAGGTTGATCTTAAGATGTAATAGATTAGTCTTGAAGAAATCGTGAGTGCATCCATCGATCAACATTGCGGAAGTCAAGGCGTGAAACACGAAGATCAAGATCGTAGTGTGCTCCTTGAAGGGACTCTTCGGAAATCGTAGAGAGTGGTCCCAGCGTTTGCCGAGCCAACTCTACGATCACAAGTATCTTTGAAGGAAACATGAAGTTTTACAAGTCAACGATCGTAGTGTGCTCTCGGGGAACGTAGAAGTCAACAACACGAAGCAAGAGAAGATCGTAGTGTGCGAAGGATTAAGGGAAATCGTAGTGCTCTCGAACTAATAGCCAGAGTATGCAAAGATGTCAAAGACACTACGATCTAAATCGTAGAACATCACGATCCAAATCGTAGAAGCATCATCATCGCCCATGTCGAAAACGCCGAGCCTCATGACCGTGTTTTTAACAAGTGAGGAATGGATCCCGAGATGTCATAAAGACTCATCGATCCCCAGAATATATGAAATATCCTTACTATGCAACAAAGAAGCGTAGTGAAGAAGCTAAGGATAATACCATGGGTAAGAGGGACAAAACACCTTTTCAGGTGGTAGGTGAGAAAGCGTACTGCGATGTCGGTGGGCAATGTAATGCGTAATTCGGAAGATGTGCAGAAATGTCTCCATCACAGTACAGAAAGTTCAGATGCATTTAATGCCACAATGGATGGATCCAACGGATAGTTTTCAACATCACATATATACAGATCAGACAGATGGGAGAGAAATTAAGCAAGCCTTAAACAAACAACGTGAACATCTCTCTCAAGCTAAACTCTACGATCTGAGATATTGCAAAGCTTGCTCAGCTACTCAGTTCTTTAGAACAAGTGCTTACACAGCGACTGAGTAGCAACCATCAAGAACTTAACAACTATCAATCAACTGAAGAAGAGTACCAAGTCTGCTGGACTTGAAGAGTTCGTAGTGAAATATAAGAAAGCCAAGTCTGCTGGACTTGAAGAGTTCAAGAGTGAACCCAGAGAAGTTCCTAGATCTGGCGGGTGCAGAAGGAATCATGTGATTCGAAGATTGTAAAAGACATCCTTAGTGGATATCCTACTCGTTGAGTAGAAGAGTGGACTAGGAGCTTTGAGTGCTCTGAACCACTTAAAAATAACTGTGTTGTTTACATTCATGTTATATCTGCTATATAAGCGCTTTTACTGGCCATAACTCCATTGCTTGGTAACGAAGACTAAAACAAATACTAATTCCGCTAAGTTTTAATCATTATCTAAGAACAAGTTTAAAAAGAAATGATTTTCAAATATCTATTCAACCCCCCCCCCCCTTCTAGATAACTTGTGCCTACTAGGAACTAACACAATTGTCGTGCAAAATACGACAACACATAGACTGTGAGTTTAAATACAAATATTGTCTAATAGACAGTATTCAAACTCAAAAGGAGTCCTCATTATAATTATTGATACACTATTTTATAAAAATAGTTAGGACTGCTAAAACAACTTTCTAGAACCATCACTCCATACCCCGGCTAGTTCCTGCTATATTCTCACCTCCTGAGAAGAAAAATGGAACAAAAAGGAAAATGGTGAGCTCAACTAGCCCAGTAAAGAATATTATGACTAAGATAATGAAAAACAATTTATCATTTGCCTTCAACAAATCAGATAAAATATAATGGACAACCAGTTTTAGATCAATATTTGCAGCGGAAATAACAATTCATTAGAAGAGTTAAGTAGAGAATGAAATCTACTATCATCTATGAATTTAAAAGTCCATCATCAATATTTTATCCATGTAACATCAATCAATATACATCTTGAATCAAATATTCATCTTTGCACTACAGGCCAAAGATATTCATTTGGATCATCAGTTGGTCATGTTCATCTCAACACCTGTTCATCTTTGCACAACGGGCCAAAGATATTCATCAGTTAATCATTCATCTTTGCACTACAGGCCAAATATATTCAGTATTATCATCATTTAGAACTGAGGATGATGAAAAATATTTTTAAGAAACGAATCCAGTGAGATAAAAGATCAAAAATTAGGGATTCGTACTTTAGTTTATCCAAGTTCAAAAATACTCCAAAATAAACCATAGTGGAGTGAAATTCAAGAATGAAGATCAAAACATGGATACAATCAAAGATAGTAACCATAATAGACAACTTGGACAAAGAAAAAAAAATTCATTTTTTTGTGAATAGTGTCGTATACGTGAATAGTAACCCCAACACAAAAAGGTAGAAATTCCACAATAAAATTCATATCAATATTTCGGCATAATGATATTGAAAGAAATAATATCATTTACGAAGAAAATAACATCCATTACTTCAAAAGAACAGTACTTCTGACTGAAATATGAGGTATAAGGCTGAAGAAAACTTGCACTAAATAGCAACTCACAAAGTATCTAAATACTCACAAAATACGCTCGATAATATATAGAGAGAAAACTTATGATTCTGGTGTGATTTTCAATTCTAATTAATCACCTTATTTATAGAAAATGCTTAGAACGTCATAGTAGACTAACCTGCTACCTGATGGCTTTACCTGTTACTATTCACGCCCACCTCTTTTGAAATAAAATTTCAGCACATTTTTCACCAACAAAAGTAGGACCCACCATATTTTTAATAAAACCATTTATTTCCAAAACTTCAATAATTCATAATAAATAGCCTTTTATCAGGAAAAATACGAATTTTATGTCCATTCCATAAGAAATTAAATTCTCTACAACTTTGTAGATTTAAGTTTATCCAAATTCTAAACAGAAAATGTTTGAAATCCACATACAGATGATTTTTAATACCTCCATACCGACAAAATACTAATAAAATACATCAGCATTAATTCCATCATTTATATCCACACAAAATAAATATTTCTCTATCCATCCACATAGAATAAATATTTCCTTATCATATAAATTAGTAATTAATTATTCACAAATAATATTACAAAATCATAAATATGACAACCAGGTCGTTCCAGGAAAGAGGGGGCTTTCTGTAAGACCCCAACTTTTTATAAATAAAATCGAATTTCCTCTATTTATTATTGTGAATAATAAGGTGTTAATTTGATATAATATTTTGGTTATGGGTGAAATGTGCAAATTTTGCAAAATAAGCAAGTGGTTATAAAATATTCATTGTTGTCGGGGAATATTCGTTTGGTCGTGGAATATTCTTGTTGTCAGAGAATATTCGTACGACGGCGCAGCCATTTGTGGTCCCCATAACGAAAAATGGTCGGATGAAAAAAACAACAAGTTTGAGTTTTTATAAATAACGGCGTAATTGTTACCGTTTACACTGTTGGAATACCCAGTGGTTAAAATACAGTAATACGCGTGGTTGCACAATAGCACACGGTATTGCATAGTATTGTTGAATTATTGATTCTTACGTAAGAAGGCACTACTCAATAATTGTTACAGTAATTACTGTTCGATATTTTATTTTATTGATTCAATAATTGATGCGTTGATATTTTATATTATTGTTGTTTTAATAATTGTCATTTCACAGTATCTCCATTATCAGATCAATAATTCATATTATTTGAATAATATTGTTAGATAGCATTATTGGCAATGTCTAAGAAAGTTCTGCTTACCCGGGTCATCACATTCACTATAAGACCCCAACTTTTATGAATAAAGAATAATTTTTTTCGAATTATATTTTTGAATATTATGGTATTGATTGATATAATGTTGGGTAATATTTATAAATTTTTCAAAGTACACAAGTTGTTATATAATATTCGATTGGTCGGGGAATATTCGTTTTAACAGAAATATTAAATGCAACAGCACAATCATTGGTGGACCCTTATTAACGAAATTATTGTCGAATCGAGAAAACGACAAAATACTTTTTATGAAAATAACTACGGAGGTGTTACCATTAAAGCTGTTGAACTACCGGTAGTAAAAGTACGATGAATACGGCAGAGTGCAGTTGCGATAGAAGATTACGGTATTGATTATTGATGTTTACGTGAGAAGTCACTCAGTTATACTCAATTATTGCTACAGTAATTGATGCATCATATTTCTCATATTATTGATTTAATTATTGTTACAGTATCATCTGCATTATATGATATATTATTAAATCAATAATTGAGATGGCAAAGTTATTCATATTATTATTTGCAATATTGACAATGTCTAGAAGTTTAGTCGAGGAGAGGTTTGGTCACCTAATTTGGCGCTACCAATAAGGAGAAATCCTTATCGGAAAGCCCCTCTTTCTCGGGAACAACACGGTTGTTAAATATTGTGAATTATAATATTAATGATGAATAAGTTCGTGTTGATTAAAGATGAATTTTATAGTTCCATTGTGTTGGACTTATTTGTGTTAGTATAATTGATGTCCGGAGGATATATTGTTCAATTGGGTATTCGGGACACTTTTCGTGGTCGGAGTTACTATTCACGAGTTACTATTCATGAATTACTATTCACGAGTTACTATTCACGAGTTACTATTCACAAGTTACTATTCATGAGATTTATTATTCACGAAGTTACTTATTCACCTGTTATTATTCACTCTAGTATTGTGCATTGGTATTTGGGTACAAAATTATTTCATGAGGAGATGTGCTAATTTTTCGAATAGTTGGTTGAAGATATAATAGTAAATCAATATGGATCATTTGGTTTAAAGTTTTAATAGTAAATCAAGTATGGACCGTTGTTTTAAGTTTTAATAGTAAACCAACTGGATCGTCAAGTATAAAAGTAAATCAATACGGACCGTTCATGGATTAATTCTATGCAATCCATTCTTATAAAAATAAGCTCATTCCTTCATTATTTCTTACGAATTCACTTTGAAACTCTAGAGAGAGAATTACAAGAGAACCTATAGAAAAGTATTACGCTACTTCCCTACTCTTATATTCAAACTTCTTTTTACGGTAAGGGATGTTATTTGTTGTACTTTCATGAAGAGAACTTACATTATTTCATTATTTATTATTACATTGGAATAACTCAGATATCATGGGCTACCCTATACATGGTGACATTCTTCTAATATACATTTCTTTATTATTACATTTGGAATATCACATGTCGTGCGTTTACGCCTGGGACTTAGTTCCATTATTTATTATTCGCCGAATATCGTATACGTGCATTTACTGCAGGACTGGTTCCATTATTTATTATTAGGTCAAAATATCATATACGTATGCTTTCGCCGAACACGGTTCCATTATTTATTATTTCGCGGATATATCACATGCATGCGTTTACTGTACGGACACTGTTCCATCCTTTATTATTACATTGGAATAACTCACCTGTGTGGTCTATCGCATGCATGGTGATTTCTTTTGTTATTCCATTCTTTATTATACTCAGTTGGTTAAAACTTTGACTTCTATACCCATGAAATTAGTGGAATATCTTTGATATTTGCGCTTCATCCGGTATCTTTTCATGGAAATATTCTTCTGAGCATTCTTGAATTTTACTCTACAAAGCAGTATCATGTTGACAATTTGGACGTTATCAGTTCCTAGATAAATTAATTCTTGAACTTGTTTTATTGAATTCTTATATCATTGTCATCATCCTCATGTTTATATTTTGTTGAAAGTCATATGTGGCCTGTAGTGCATAGATGGACTTGGTATGATTATGACCAGGGATTGTTCGGTGTAATCATGACCGTAATGTTACAAATGATGTGATAAAATTCCTCATTGGCCTGTAGTGCATTGATGGACAGTTGTTGGCATGATCATGACCATTAATGAATACACGAATGTCCGTGGCCCGTAGTGCATGGATAATTTGTGGTCGTGATACTAAAGAATATCCTTGGCCGTAATGCAAGGGTGATTCGATGATGTGGATTATTTATTAAGCTGAGTCCCAACGATAAAAGTGATGAAAAACCTTTTAAATCATAAAAGATAGTAGATTTTATTCTCTACTTGACTCTTTTAATGGATTGCTTGTTCACCTTGATTAAACTTGATGTTGTTATATTTTATCGGTTTAACATCTGTTGAAGGCTAACGATAATTTATTACGCATTATCTTAGTCATAATATTTCTTCTTTGGGCTAGTTGATCTCACCTTTCTTTCATTTGTTCTCTTTAGGAAATGAGAACATAGCGAGGACTAGTCGGGAAGCGGTGGCGGTCCGAGGATAACATTAGTAGTCCTCACTATTCTGTGAAATAGTGTGTTAATAATTGTAATGAGGACTCCTTTTGAGTTTGTATAATCTCTAGTAGACAATAATTGTATTCAAACTCACAGTTATGTTTTGTCGTATTGTACACGACAGTTGTATTAGTAAATTGTATTTGAATTATGTACCATGTATCTGGCGACCCAAGATGGGTGATGTATACCTAATTTTGGGGGCGTCATAGTTGGTATCAAAGCTTAGGGATATGATCCCTAGCTAAGATGTGAGAATAGAACTAGGAGGGGAGAGACGGAGAATTCCTTCGCTAGTATGACCTACCTAAGTTTTTTTTTTTGTATTTAATTGGTCGGTCAGAATATAGGGATAATATGTTACATGTTAATTAACCTTTTGTTTTGTGGCAGTATCTGAAAAATGACATCCGAGAATGTTGAGAATAGCAATGGAGCACAGGCGACCGTTGACTCACCACATAATCAGGATAATGTGCATCAGGAAGGCGACAATCCTCATGCAAATAACAACACTGACCAAATGATGAATGATGGAGTGTTTAGAGGCTTTATGCAATTCATGCAATAGCAGGCGAGAGCGGCTCCTGTCTACAATGTAGGTGGGAATACTGGAAACTCTCGGACGGTCACCGCTAAACAGTTCAAGGAGCTGGGACCACCAGAGTTTATTGGAGAGCCAAAACTATAAGACCCCAACTTATTATAAATGAAATTTAATTTCCTCTATTTATTATTTTGAAATAGTAAGGGTTGAATTGATTAATGTGGTTAGTTATGGGTAAAATGCGCGAATATTTTAAAAATAAGCAGGTGGTTATAAAATATTCATTGTTGTCAGGGAATATTCGTTTGGTCGTGGAATATTCTTGTTGTCGGGGAATATTAAATGCTGACGGCGCGGTCTTTTTGTGGGCCCATAACTTGAAAGCGATTGGATGAAGAAAAACGACAAGTATAAGTTGTTTATAAATATGGTATAGATTGTTACCATTAATCTTGTTGGAATACCCGGTGGTTAAAACACGATGTCTGGCGTTGTTGCATAGTAGCACACGATATTGCACCAATTATTGTTTCTTACGTAAGAAGGCACTACTCAATAATTGTTACGATAATTCTTTATTCGGTATTTTATTTTATTGATTCAATAATTCTTGCGTTGATGATATTTTATATCTTTGTTGTTTCAATAATTGTCACTACACGGTATTTTCCATTATCAAAGCAATAATTCATATTATCTGAATAATATTATTAGAAAATATTATTGGCAATGTCTAGAAAGTTTACGCTCAAGGAGAGGTTTGGTCACCTAATTCATGCCATGAAGGAGAAATTCTTATTGGAAAACCCCCTTTCTGGGAACTACTGGTTGCAAAGATCTTGTGATTTTATAATATTATTTGTGAATAATTAATTATTGATTTATATGATGAGGAAAATATTGATTTTATGTGGATATAGATGGAGAAATTTTTTAAAGTGACAATTGTTAAAAAAAATCAATATTTTATCTTTTCTAATAAAATAATATTTTATTATAATATAATAATGATGATATTTTTTTACAATGAATGTGGGATATATGAGTAAATGAGGAGGAGGAGTATTTTTGTTGCAATAAATACTAAAAACATGTTAAACATGTTGGTGGACCCATTTCTTGACTGAAATTTGATTATAGCTTGTAAAATCGTCCGTTTATGGATTTCGGTCAATTTCTGTTTGGAATTTGGAAAAACTTTCTTCTGCAAAGTTGTAGAGAATTGAATTTCCTATAAAAAGTGGCGAGATTTGAATTTTCTGATGAAAGAGCTATTTATTATGAATTATTGAAGTTCCGTAGTTCCAAAATAATTGATTTTTGGAAGTTTTAAATATTTATAATTACAAAAACGTTTTTGGTCATATAATTGGGTCTTGCATGTGATGTAAATGGCTGATTTCAGATCTAAGAGTGGGCATAAGAAATTTGGTTATATATATTATTATTATATTCAATTTTCTGCTTTGGTGTTCTAAGCATTTTCCTATAAATAGGGTGCTTAGGTTAGAATTAAAAATCACACCAGAAACTACAGATTTCTCTCTCTTTCTCTCTCTATAATATCGAACGTATTTTGTGAGTATTTTTATACTTTGAGTGTTGCTATACGGTGCAAGTTCCTTCAAGACTATATCTAATATTCCAACCAGAAGTACTATTCTAGCTAAGGTAAGGGATGTTATTTTATTCAAAAATGATATTATTTCTTCAATATCATTATGCCGAAATATTGGTGAGAACTTTTTATCAAATTTAGAACTTTTCATGTCGGGGTTACTATTCATGACTATTCACGAGTTACAATTCATGAGTTACTATTCACGAGTACTATTCACAAAGCATGATGATCTTTTTTTATGAAATTTCTATCTTTTAGTGTCGGAGTTACTATTCACGTATACGACACTATTCACGTATACGGCACTATTCACGAATACGACACTATTCACCAAAAATGAAATTTTCTTTTTTTTGTCCAAAATATCTATTCTGGATACTAGTTTTGATTGTATCCATGTTTTGATCATTCTTGAATTTTACTCCACTATGATTATTTATGAGGTATTTTTGGACATGGAATAGCTGAAATACGAATCCTTAATATTTATTCTTTTTTGTTTCTTTGGATTCGTTTTCTTTAAAATATTTTCATCATCCTCGGTCCTAAATGATGATATAACCTGAATATCTTTGGTCATGAAAGTAAAAGATGAATGATTTCGATGAATATCTTTGGCGATGAATGCAAAGATGAGCAGTGTTTAGATGAACATGACCAATCTGGTGAATACCTTTGGCCTGTAGTGCAAAGATGAATATTTAATTCAGATATATATTGATTGATATTCTGAGGATAAAATATCGACGATGGACTTTTAAATTCATATATAGAAGATAGTAGTTTGCATTCTCTACTTAACTCTTCTAATGAATTATTATTTCCGCTGCGAAGATTGATTTAAAACTGGTTGTTTATTGTATTCTATTATATTTTTCCCTATTGAAGACTAACGATAATTTGTTCTATGTTATCTTAGTCATAATATTCTTTACTGGGCTAGTTGAGCTCACCCTTTTCCTTGTTGTTCCATTTTTCTTCTCAGGAGGCGAGAATGTAGCGAGTACTAGTCGGGGTGTGGAATGATGGTTCTAGAAGTGGTTTTAGTAGTCCTCACTATTCTATAAAATAGTGTATCAATAATTATAATGAGGACTTATTTGAGTGTGGATATTGTCTAGATGATAATATTTGTATTTAAACTCACAGTTTTTATGTTGTATTAATAAAGTTGTAATTATTTCTGTACCATGTATTTTGACAACTCAGAATGGGTGTTGTATACCTATTTTGGGGGCGTCACAGTTGGTATCAGAGCTTAGGGATATGGTCTCTGGCGGAGATCGGGGAATAGTACTAGGAGGGGAGAGACGAGTAATCCTTCGCTAGTGTGTCATACCTAAGCTTATTTGTTGGTCAGTTGAAGTATATGGTTAATATGTGATATGTTAATTTGTTTAATTAACCCTTGTTTTATGGCAGTATTTAAGAATGGCAGCTGAGAATATTAACGGTGGAGTTAATGAGACCGTGGAAACCCCTTTAATCACTACCTAGGGGAACGTACAACAGGAAGGCAATATTCCTCCTATAAATAACACCACTGAGCAGACGATAAACGACGGGATGTTTAGGAGCTTTTTGCAGTTCATGCAAAACCAGACGAGGGAGACTCGTGCACAGAATACGGGTGGAAATGCTAGCACTGCGCGGCTTGTCACTGCCAACCAGTTTAAAGAGTTGGGACCACCAGAATTTAAGAGAAAGTCGGATCCGATCATGGCGTTAACGTGGGTCCAGCAAATTACCAAGATATTCGATGTCTTGGGATATACAGAGGAACAGAAGGTTCCATTCGCCACCTTTATGTTTCGTGGCGAGTGCTCTCTGGTGGGAGTCTCAGAAAGCGGACCCAACGCCTTGCCGACTTATCATGTCTTGGGAAGCGTTTTAAACTTTTCAACAAAAAATACTTTCCCGAAAGTATTCGCCATATGAAGGAGGTAGAGTTTATTAGACTAGAACAAAACAACATGGCGGTGTCCCAATACGAGGCGAAGTTCGCAGAAAGAGTTATCGAGTTTGCACCTCATTTGGTAGAGAATGAGGAACGAATGACGAGGATGTTTCTGAGAGGTTTAAAACCCGAGATTCGGCAATATCTTATCTCTTATAAATTTGCTTTATATTAAGATGTTGTTAACATGGCTCAATTATTAGAGCCGGATAGAAAAATACGCTCAACCAAGGATCGCAACTGTGGTCATACTGGTAAGCAGCGATCATCAGAGCAATGAAAACCAATGGGGAGGAAAACATTCAGACAAAAGCGGTAACCACTCCTGGTGGTACTCGTGGCCATGAAAATAGAAGAAGCGAGCCTGGGGAGATTTTAAAAGAGGAGATTCAACAATGACACTGTGAAGACGTCAACCCCAAGAAGAATCTGGTTTTTAAGGAGAGAGCGACCACCAGGTCATTATGATGTTATAAATGTGGAAAAGAGGGACATATCATTCAAACCGCCCACAACAGTTCAAGGTATGCTTTAATTGTGGAAAGGAAGGACATATATTTCGAGATTATACGGTAGCAAAAACCAAGTCCAAGTGGGGATGGTGACTCAAAAGGCTATCCCAGAAAAAGTCAAAGTCAATCTGCCTCGGAAGAGCATTTGTCGTGGATTTGGTCAAAGTGCAAGGAACCCAAACGAGGTGATCACGGGTAAGCTAATCATAAACTCTTGCGAAGTTTATACCTTATTGAATCTGGGTTCTACCCATTCATTTATCTCTCCCGCTTGTGCTCAACGTTTAAACTTGACTCGGAGAAATTAGACTTTGACCTATTGGTGGAAACTCCGTTAGGAGAAACTTTCATCACATCCACTGTTTATAAATCTTGTTTGATCCAAGTTAGCACCATCATATTACCTGTTGACCTTATCTCTTTAAAGATACTTGCTTTTGATATGATTTTAGGGATTGATTGGTTAACTACTCATCATGCCAAAATTGATTGTTTTCGTAAAGTTGTTAGTTTTCATATTCCTAAACAACCTGTTGTTCGAATTCAAGCAACTAAACCATTAAAATCAATCACTGTCATATCAAGTCATAAAGCTATTCGTTTATTGAAAAACGGATGTCAAGCTTTCTTAGCCCATGTTATGGATTTGAATAAAGACACGTTAGATTTGAATAATATTCCGGTTGTTATTGACTTTCCTGACGTATTTCCTGAAGAACTTCCCGGTCTACCCCCATAACGTGAAGTTGAATTCTTTATTGATCTTGAACCTGGTACAAAGCCCATTTCTAAAACCCCATACCGAATGGCTCCTATTGAACTTCAGGAGTTAAAGGTTCAACTACAAGAGTTGTTGGACATCGGTTTTATTCGTCCTAGTACATCTCCTTGGGGTGCTCCTATTTTATTTGTAAAGAAGAAAGACGGGAGTATGCGACTTTGTATCGATTACCGGGAATTAAACCATGTCACTATCAAGAATAAGTATCCGCTACCTCGTATTGATGACCTGTTTGACCAGTTACAAGGAGCGCAATTCTTTTCAAAGATCGATCTTCGATTCGATATCATCAATTTGAAGGTTAAAGCGAGGATATTCCAAAGAGCGCCTTCGAACTTCAGTATGGACATTATGAATTCTTAGTCATGTCTTTTGGATTGACTAATGCTCCTGCTGCTTTCATGGATATGATGAACCGAGTATTCAAGGAATATTTGGATCAGTTCGTTGTTGTCTTTATTGATGACATCCTCATCTATTCCAAAAGCCGTGAAGATCATGAGCGCTTATTTGAAGTCGGTAATCGCAAAGGCTTCGTGATAACAAGCTATATGCCAAGATGAAGAAATGTGAGTTAGCGAGGAAGTAGCATTCCTTGGGCACATGGTGTCAAAACATGGAGTATCTGTTGACCCGTGAAGATTGAAGCAATACAAAGTTAGGGAGCAACCAAAGACGGTGACCAAAATCACGTAGCTTTACGGGCTTATTTGGTTATTATCGAAGATTCATGGAAGGATTCTCTCGAATCGCTACTCTCAGATTAACTCACCGACTCAGAAGATACAAAATTGCATGGAGCGAGGAATGCGAGAAGAGTTTCCAAGATCTCAAGAGGAGACTCATTTTCAAGACTGTTTTGACAATACCATCTGGTTCAGATGGATTTGTTATCTACAACGATGCTTTAGGGAAAGGGTTAGGGTGTGTTCTCATGCAACGTGGGAAAGTCATAGCCTATGCCTCGAGACAACTTAAAGAATATGAGAGGAATTATCCTACTCATGATCTAGAGTTGGCAGCAGTCGTTTTCGCGCTAAAGATCTGGAGGCACTATCTTTATGGGGAGAAAGTGGAGATTTATTCAGAACATAAAAGCCTCAAATATTTCTTCACTCAAAAAGAACTCAATATGCGGCAACGACGTTGGCTCGAGCTGTTGAAAGATTACGACCACACTATTCAAGCATTTAATCGATAAAGTTAAAGTTGCTGATGAATGGGTAGTATACCCATAAATTGAATATATTTAGACTTAAATTATTGCATTCTTAAGTTATTTAGTAGCATTTTTATTGTGTTTATATCTTGTTTTTGATTTGGAAAGTTGGAGGGCAATTATTAGGAAATTCAAGCATTTAATGGCAATCTGGTAATTTTAGAGAAGTCGGGTAGGAAATTGAAATTACCTACTACCTCTGCCGGGAAGTATTGAGCCTCATTGACCTTGTTGGATTAGCGTTTGATTTACGGTTGGACTTGACTTGGCTATTGGGAGCTAATGTAAAACCTAATTGGATGAGGATTGGGGGAGGCTATAAAAAGAAACTAAGTCTTTGAAATAAAAGGGATTTTTGATTATTCTTGAGAGGATTCAACGAGTTCTTCCATTGAAGGCTACACAAGTTTACTTGGAGATTAAGGATTGGCTCTGAGTTTCTTTCTTTTCTCCTTATTTTCAATTTGTAATTCTTTAAGGATGATTTGTCAACAATTAATGGTTCTTATTTCCGTGATGAACTAATTCTTTAATTAAGATTTCAATTGAACTTTTTATGATTATAAATTAGTTATTCACTCATTCTAATTATTTATGTTGGAGTGGATATTTTATCATGTTTTGATTCTATTGATTAATTATTTGGCCAATAATTACCGTGTTACTCTAGAAGGAATTGGGAAAGGAATTCTAGGGTTAGAACTGGACATGATAACATGTGACTTAGTTATTTGCATGGTAAATAATTAGGTTTGTGAATTGAATGAAAATATCTGTTCACCGCATGTAACATATAAGGAATTGGGATTGGAAAGAGTTTAATTCAATTGTTTTGCATAGGAATATATCAAGATTAATCTGGATTAAATAGAAGTCGATTGATCACTGGAAGAGGGCTTTTGGCATTTGAGAATTCTCATTAACAATTCAAAGAGACATAATAATTGGGATGATTAGATAATTGATTTATAGTTCATAATTGGGGATATTGAAGTCTTAATATTTACCTATCGGAAGTCATTCACTCAAGTATTAGCTTAGTTATTCGCTTATCTTAGTACAATATCTTTAAGTGTTTAATTTTGAGTTAATAATTCAGAAAATCACAATTTATCATTGTTTGAATAAAATTGAATTGATATAGTATTAGTAGTTGGGATTTATTAATTAGAATTCCACTCGTGGGAACGATACTCAACTTATCACTTTATTACTTGTTATTGGCGTAAACTTGCGTGTTGTGTGTAACTAGATTTTACTCAACAAGTTTTTGGCCGTGAATTCTAAGGGACTTTTTATTAAGATTAATTTCATATTAGTTATAATCAATTCGGGTTTTAATTTGAACGCTACTCAATCTTTCTTCTTGGATTGGCAGGAATTCGTGTATGCACACTAGATCGAAATCTAGAAAGGAACTTCTTACGTATACAGACAACCTTGAGAAGAAGTCCCAGACAGTGCAGTTGAATAGTGAGGTTATACATTTGGAAGAAGAATCGACAACCCAGAAATACTCGTGAACATGGCGAGAAACGAAACGAGAAATCACTTAGGGATTCATACCGCCAAATGTCACGGATTTCTGACCAAGTATTAAGAGACCAAGCAATCAATGCGAGCAGTTTGAGATAAAACCGGATCAATTCGGATGCTTTCTGAGAATATATGCCGGTTTGGGGTAATTCGATATCGATCCTAATGAACATATCTTGAGTTTCTTGGAAGTTTGCGATACCTTCAAATTTAACAATGTATCGGAAGACGCTATATAAGGTTGAGGATGTTCCCATTTACTTTAAACTGGTTCAATCACCACATGGGATGACTTAGCTCAAAAATTTTAGCTAAGTTCTTCCCACCAAATAAGTCGGCAAAACTACGAACGACATTCATACTTTCGCACAACTTGAGTCGTAATCGTTATATGAGGCGTGGGAAAGGTTTAAGGATATGCTCCGTAAGTGCCCTCATCATGGAATCCCGCAGTGGATGCAATTAGGGATATTTTGTGATGGTTTGCACGCATCCACGAGGTCTAGTATTGATGCAGCAGCGGGAGGAGCGATCATGTCCAAAAATTTTGATGAGGCGTATCAATTATTAGAAACAATGGCCACCAACAACTATCAGTGGCCCATGACGAGGACCAACCATCCAAAAGCATCAGGAAAGTATGAAGTGGACGCACTAACAACATTAACAGCACAAGTGACTGCAATAGCTAAGCATATAGAAATATGGCGTCCACAAGCCACACAGCAGGTAGCGATGGTTTGTGAGTTGTGTCTTTGAGGGTCGCTCTACGGATCAATGTGCCATAAATTTGGAATCAAAGACAGTTAAGTAGGAAATTATAATCGCTCAACTCAACCGTATCCGACTCAAAATGCTTATAATCCAGGTTGGAAGAATCATCCAGGGTTCTCATGGAGTAACAATCAAGCTGTAGCTCAACCACCTAGACAACAACATACCTCCGGATTCCAAAATCAACCTCAACAACCAGAGAGGGTATCAAGTTGGGAAGCAGCCTTGGAAAAATTCATTAGAGCCTCTGACAAAAAGAACGAAGAACAAGATAAGAAATTGAATCAATTAGATCTAACTTTGCAAAGCCATGGGGCATCGTTAAAGAATCTGGAAAATCAATTGGGGCAAATAGCACATGCATTGAATACCCGTCCACTAGGAACGCTCCCGAGTGATCTGAGAAATAAATTGGCAGAAATGAGCACCGCAAAGCAAAGAATCTTCTGAAGTGGGAAGGAGTTGCAAGCGATTAAGGATAAGGAAAAGGGGATAACGCAACAACCGAAATAGAAGAAGTTGTGAAAACAGGAAAGATAAAGAATATAGAGAGGAAAATGCAGGGGTCATCTACAACAATGCCACCCATACCATATCCGCAGATTTCGAAATCCAAGTTAGATAAGCGGTTTTCAAGATTTTTGGATATTTTTAAAAATTGCATATCAACATCCCATTCATAGAAGCTTTAGAACAAATGCCGAAGTTACGCTAAGTTCATGAAGGATGTGCTATCAAAGAAAAGGAAAGCGGGGATTTTGAAGCGATGGCGCTTCTTAGAAGAATGTAGCGCAATTATTCGAACAAGTTACCTCCTAAGTTGAAAGATCGGGTAGCTTTATTATTATGCGACATTGGTAATCGGTTTTCAGGGAGAGAAACCTTTGTGTGATTTGGGGCGATATTAATTTGATGCCATTATCGGTCTCGTCTATCGTCGATTCGGGCTCCAAGCACCAAAACCGACAAATATCAGTTTACTGTTGGCAGACCGATCAGTTACATATCCACGAGGTATCTTTGAAGACGTATTAGTAAGGGTGGATAAATTCATCTTTCCAGCAGACTTCGTTATCTTGGATTGTGAAGCAGATACGGAACTTCCCATCATTCTCGGACAACCATTCTTAGCAACGGGGAGAACGTTAATCGACGTGCAAAAAGGAGAATTGATGATGAAAGTTGACGATCAACAGGTCACTTTTAATGTGTTTAAAGCAATGTCTTATCCGAAGGAAAAAGGTGAGTGTTTGCGAGTGGATTTAATGGAGGAGATAGTTAATCACAAGATTTGCGGTAATTACTCAGAGGAACCGATAGAATCCATGTTGTTTAGAACAGACAACGATAGTGCTGATGCAGACAATGAGCAGGTCAAATGGCTAGACACACCATCATTCTACTCGGAAAAGTAATCAACCATTCGACACCCTTGATAGGCCCAAAACGGAAGGTAAAAAGTGCAAACCCTCGATAGAAGAGCCACCGGTGTTGGAATTAAAGCCACTCCCCTCTCATCTTGAATATGCTTATCTAGGAAAAGATTCGACTCTACCAGTTATTGTTTCGACAACGTTAACTGACACCCAAAAAAAAAAAATTACTACTGAGTTCTCACATGAGTTCAAAACAATGATTGCGTGGACTATAGCGGACATTCGAGGTATTAGCCCATCTTTACGTATGCATAAGATTTTAATAGAAGAGGATCAAAACCAACCATTGAGATGCAAAGAAGGTTAAATCCCATTATGAAAGATGTGGTGAAGAAGGAAATTATAAAATGATTGGATCTTAGTATTATCTACCCAATCTCGCATAGGTTCATGGGTAAGAAATCATGCAAAGTGTGTACTTAAAAAAGGGGCATGGTGTGGTAAAAATGAAGCGCATGAGCTCATCCCGACTAGAACTGTTACAGGCTGGAGAGTATGTATGGATTACCGCAAGTTGAATAAAGCCACACGCAAGGATCACTTTCCCTTGCCGTTCATTGATCAGATGTTGGACAGGTTAGCGGGACATCAATTCTACTGTCTGTTAGATGGATATTCTGGGTACAATCAAATTGCCATAGCGCCGGAAGATCAAGAAAAGACCACGTTCACATGTCCATACGGTACGTTTGCATCCCGGCGCATGTCCTTTGGTTTATGTAATGCGCCGGCAACCTTTCAACGCTGTATGATGGCAATCTTCTCCGATATGGTCGAACAGAATTTAGAGGTGTTCATGGATGATTTTTCCGTGTTCGGTGATAGTTTTGACTCGTGTTTGAAGAATCTGATCTTAGTGTTAAAAGATGTGTGGAGACTACCCGGTTCTTAATTGGGGAAAATGTCATTTTATGGTACAAGAAGGGGTTATTACGGGACATAAGGTTTCCGCATCCCGGATTGGAGGTGGATAGGCGAAGATTGATACAATTGAGAAGCGCCTCCTCCATCATCCGTAAAAGGCATTCAGAGCTTCTTGGGACATGCGGGGTTCTATAGACGCTTTATTAAAGATTTTCAAAGATTTGAAACCCTTATGCTCACTCTTGGAGAAAGATGTACCGTTTAAGATGGATCGGCATGCATCGAGGCATTTGAGGTATTAAAGAAGAAATTGGTCTCTCGCACCAATCATTGTAGCCTTGCGAATTGGTCTTCTGAATTCGAATTGATGTGCGACGCTTGATGATTACGGTGGGAGCCGTATTGGGACAACGTCATGATAAGATTTTTCATACTATCTACTACTCTAGTAAGACATTGACGGATGCCCAAATTGAACTACACAACAACCGAAAAAGAATTACTTGCAAAGTGGTGTTTGCTTTTGACAAATTCAGAGCTTATCTCCCTCGGCACTAAGGTAATTGTCTACATCGATCATTTGGCTATTAAATATCCGATTGAAAAGAAAGATGCTAAACCTTATGATTAATACGGTGGGTAATTTGTTGTTACAAGAATTTGATCCGGAGATCCGGACGGAAAAGGTCTGAGAAAATTAAGTGGCGGATCATACATCTCGGTTGGAAAATAAAAAGGAAAGAAAGAAGACAACTCGTTGATTAATGAAAAATTTACGGACGAGCAAGCAATTAGGGTAACTACCATATTGCCTTGGTATGTCGACTATGTCAACTATGTGGTTGCCAAAGTATTACTGCGGATTTGACCTCACAACAACGAAAAGAAGTTTCTCCACGATGTGAAGCAATACTATTGGGATGAACCATTTTTGTTTAAAGCATGTGCAGATCAAATGATAAGACGTTGTGTACCTCATGAAGTAATGGATAGTATATTAGGCCACTGTCACTCCTCGGATTACGGAGGTCATTATTAGGATGATCGAGCGCAATGACCAAAGTACTACAATCGGATTTTTTCCGCCTTCTTTATTCAAAGATGCTTATCTTTTGTCTTTGAAATGCGATCGATGCCAACGCGTGAGGTAATATCTCCAAGCGCAATGAAATGCCACTTAACACAATTCTAGAGGTGGAACTATTCGATGTGTGGGGTATCGATTTTATGGGACCATTTCCATCTTCTCTTAATAATCATTACATCTTGTTAGCAGTCGATTATGTTTCCAAATGGGTAGAAGCCGCAAGATTACCCACGAATGATGCCAACGTTGTCATCGATTTTTAAAGAAGAACATTTTACCAGATTGGGACACCGAGGGCTATAATAAGTGATGAGGAACTCACTTACGTAACAAGCGATTCACTAAATTGCTTGTAAAGTATGGAGTTAAATCACAAAATTGCATTTGCATATCACCCACAAACCAATGGCCAAGCAAGAGGTGTCGAATCGGGAAGTTAAGAGGATCCTGGAAAAAGTAGTCAATCCATCACGAAAAGATTGGGCATTGCGTCTTGACGACGCTCTATGGGCCTATCGAACAACGTACAAAAATCCGATCGGCATGTCCCCGTACAGAATGGTATTTGGAAAGGCATGTCATCTCCCGGTCGAGCTAGAACACAGTGCACACTGGGCCATTCGGAAATTAAACTTTGATCCAGAAGCAGCAGGTGAGAAAAGGTTACTGCAGTTGAACGAGATGGATGAATTCCGGTTCAATGCCTACGAAAAACGCTAAGCTCTACAAGGAGAAAGTCAAAGCTTGGCACGATAAAAAAATTCTCGATAGAACATTTGCAAGGCCACCAAGTACTCTTTATTCAACTCACGCCTTGCGTCTATTTCGTGGGAAAATTGAAATCCGGTGGTGGGGCCATTTGTAGTTATATCTCGTCACTCCCACGGAAACATTGAGGTTGAGGAACCGAACTCAAGCGTACATTCAAGGTCAATGGTCAACATCTCGAAACATTATTGGAGTGGACCAATCGAACGTCAAGCTACGGTCCCAAGACCTCTCCGACCCAGTGGACAATCTGAACAACACCGAAAAGTTAATGACGATTTGTAAACCAAGCGCTTCTTGGGAGGCAACCCATTAAGTTCTATAATTTTTCTCGTTATTTGATTTTATTTTTTTTAGATTTAAAATTTTCTTATTTTTACTTTTATCTTTTAGTAGTGAAGAATAAGAGTTTGCTAAACTAATTCTTAAAATTGTCCATGTATGACGCGTTACACATTGACATGACCACAGTCATTGGCGCCCCCATTACTTAAGATTCAGCGCCCGGCCGCCAGCATTTAAGCCGACAACAAAACCTAAGCGCCCTTGTCTTTGGCTTCCGATTCAATTACAAGACACCTTGGCTTAGACCATCCCAATCGATCGATTACGCCATCTGGCGCCCGGCGCTCCATGCAAGTAAAACCAGCGCCCGTGGCTGGGTCGAGTTAAACCTTGATACTTTAAACCTCGTCGTGCCCTTCTAGCCCAACTTCCTTACCCTTGGCACATCATCGGTCGATCACGCCTCTCCCTCTCCATATCACAAGGTCATTGAACTTTGGATAATTTTCTTCCACCCATCTACCACGCGTCAATTACTTCGCTCCACATTGGTTGTCTGCGTCTTGTGTGCCGAATTCTACTCCTCCAAATTCTTTAAAGGTAGCAAAGGTATAATTTGATGTGTATTTCAACTATTGCGAATTAAGATGTTCTTCATTCATTATTCTTTTCATCTGGAAATCCAATAGAGCACATAGATAACGCATTGCTGTTTGGCGTACTCCTACACACGAGGTTCGTGCATGCTAAATGCATGGCATGAATAGATAGGGAATTAGTAATGGTTGTGAACAAGTTCTCAGTTGCTGCCTAGGTGTTTGACAAATTGTCTGAGTCAATAATCATGTGCAACTTAAATACTTGCCAGTTTCATGCCTCACCCCCACCTGCGTACTCACAATACCAGTATTTTATACAGTTTCTAAGTACTGCTATGCACACATTTATCCAACCGTGAATTCTTTTAAAGCTAAAATATGAGTATGTTTTTATTTGCGAATTCTCTACATGGCGTCTAAACGCCATCGAGGCATGTGGTCGGGGCCGCAACTGATTTCACCTCCAAAATTTGACAAAGAAGCGTTTTGTTAGTTTCATGGCTCAAGAACGCTTCTGATACCGCATGGCCACCCGCTCACTAGTCCCTAACGTGGTCTCCGTCCCGATCAAACCAAGGATGGAGAAATAGCAGTGATGATTGCTGAACGAAACTGGTTCTCCCTCACCGAACAGCCTGACCTAGCAGTGATTGCAGTGGTCAAAGAATTCTATGCCAACTTGCCCGAGCATGACCATTATGGGGTATTTGTCAGAGGTAAAACCGTGGAATTCAGCGAGGAGGATATCAATGGGTGCTATCAACTACCCTTAGAGGGCCTTCATGATGAATATGCTCGCCTAGTGAGTGATGGGCCGGACTATGAAAAAGATTATTAGGGGCTGTGTCAATGGGCACTACTTGGTCCATGCATGAGCGTGGCGGCATGACTTTCCCATTGTCTCACCTCGTCTATATGGAAAGGCATGGTATGCCTTCATTTGCGCTTAAATTGATGCCCCGCACACATGTGAGTCACGTCACCAAAGAAAGGGTGTCTTTATTATACTCCATCATACAAGGCCTAAGAATTGATGTCGGCCATCTTATTCAACCAATCTATGCTCCGCGCATCTCATGGCGGGACCACTGAGAGGTTACCACATCCGTCACCGATCTGCGTCTTATGTTCTAAGTTTGGGGTCAAATGGAAATCAGACGAGATGATTCAAACTCCTATGCCCGTGTTGGACCACAACTTGATCCGTCGTTATAAAGTGTGGTCAGGTGGAGCTAATCACCCTAGGGGAATGGGTTTCATTATCCCCCAAATTACATCTACACAAGCCCCACCACCTCAGGCTCCACCTACTTACGGTCCCTCGACAGCAGCTCATCGAGGTGTGGTCCCCGAAGCTGTCCAGCGGGAGATAGATGGCTGGTTTTACAACATTGAGTCCCAGGATGTGCGCTTATCGGAACGTCAAGACGTGATTTTCAAGTTTTTAGTTGACCAATTTGCTGCACAGAATGCACTGACCATCCAAACCCATCCGGGCGTTCCACTTAGCCATTTCCCAACGGCTCCCGTTCTGCCAGTATTTCCCCCTTCCGATCAAGAGATGAGCGAGGACGATGATGCTCCACCAGAAGAATAAGTTCGTCAGGGAAGTCCTCTGTTTTATTTTGACTTATTTTTCGCATGAGGACATTGCTCTAGCTTAGTTTGGGGGTGGTTACGTTTTATTTTTAACAGTTGTAGTTTGTTATTAGTTTGTGGATTGATTATTAGTAAAGTTGCATTTAGGATTGCATGTTAATTCCAGTTTTTGATAGTGCGTATATCTGGGGCCAATGATGAAAGTAGAATTGCATGAACAAGTCTAGTAAGGATTGTTGATTCAGTGATATGATTTTTGTGACATGAATTGGATCTTTATCTGTTTGACATTGATATTATAGGAAGGCACTTGAAAAAAAAAAACCACGTGTTGGCTATGATAGTTTAAATGGTTAGATAATAGAGTTCTAAAGGAGGATTGCTAGTGATATGGAAGAACAATTTGAATAACTAGAGGAGACTGAATTCATGCATAAACTCGAGTTTGGGGGAAAACATTTGGAATATTCAAAAAAAATAAAAATAAAAATAATAATAATATCTGTGGTGACTAGTCTGTTTTTGGGCTGTGTTACTTGAGCAAGCACGCCTGAAAGGGGTATCTTAAAACCTAAGCGCCCTAAGATCTTATATGGTCTGGGAGTCGTTGGTCGAAAGCTCGCTAAAGGGTAACACTGTTAGCCTAATGGGATGAGACGTTGCACAGTCATTTATGTAGAGCTAAAAACAAAACAAAAAAAATAAAAAAAAAATAAAATAAAAAAATAAAAAAATGTTGAGTCTTGTGGTGGGTTGAGGAGAACCACTCCCCATAAACACAAGCGTGAGATGGAGCGTAAAACGCACTCACCAACCATCTAAAAAAAAAAGGGGAAAAAGAAAAGAAAAGCATAAGTATTCCATTTTGACTTTTGAATTCGGGTAAGTGTTTGAGTTCAGTTGAAACAAGTATATTTGATGAGTTCTAAAGTTCACACTGTATGATGCTTACTAAGAAAGTTATTATCTTTCATATTTTTGTCTTTCATGGGTTAGCATGGTCAATTGGACACACGCATAATATCGAGAATAATGATTTAGATCCGTTGATTGTTGGGATATTGTTGATCTGCTTTTGCATGATGAATTATCATGTTTACGTGATTTTCTGAGGCATATGGATCTACGTGAGCTCTTGAATTACTGGAATTACGAACATATAAATATAAATAGTTTGCATGTGCATGATGTTTAGTTTTGTTTTGTGATCTTATGTTTTGTCGCATGAGGACACGCAACGATTTAAGTTTGGGGGTATTTGATGAATGGGTAGTATACCCATAAATTGAATATATTTAGACTTAAATTATTGCATTCTTAAGTTATTTAGTAGCATTTTTATTGTGTTTATATCTTGTTTTGCAGATTTGGAAGCTGGAGGGGCAATTATGGGAAATTCAAGCATTTAATGGAAATCTGGTAATTTTAGAGAAGTCAACAATGGTATTGAAATTACCTACCTACAAATACGGGTATATTGAGCCTCAGTGACCTTGGATTGGATTAGTGCGTTTGATTTCTGGTTGGACTTGACTTGGCTATTGGGAGCTAATGTAAAACCTAATTGGATGAGGATTGGGGGAGGCTATAAAAAGAAACTAAGTGCTGAAATAAAAGGGGGATTTTTTGATTATTCTTGAGAGGATTCAACGAGTTCTTCCATTGAAGGCTACACAAGATTACTTGGAGATTAAGGATTGGCTACAGAGTTTCTTCTTTTTCTCCTTATTTTCAATTTGTAATTCTTTAAGGATGATTTGTCAATAATTAATGGTTCTTATTTCCGTGATGAACTAATTCTTTAATTAAGATTTCAATTGAACTTTTATGATTATAAATTAGTTATTCACTCATTCTAATTATTTATGTTGAAGTGGATTGTTTATCATGTTTTGATTCTATTGATTAATTATTTGGCCAATAATTACCGTGTTACTCTAGAAGGAATTGGGAAAGGAATTCTAGGGTTAGAACTGGACATGATAACATGTGACTTAGTTATTTGCATTCTAGGGTTAGAACTGGACATGATAACATGTGACTTAGTTATTTGCATGGTAAATAATTAGGTTTGTGAATTGAATGAAAATATCTGTTCACCGCATGTAACATATAAGGAATTGGGATTGGAAAGAGTTTAATTCAATTGTTTTGCATAGGAATATAGCAAGATTAATCTGGATTAAATAGAAGTCAATTGATCACTTGGAAGAGGGCTTTTGGCATTTGAGAATTCACATTAACAATTCAAGAGACATAATAATTGGGATGATTAGATAATTGATTTATAGTTCATAATTGGGGATATTGAAGTCTTAATATTTACCTATCGGAAGTCATTCACTCAAGTATTAGCTTAGTTATTCGCTTATCTTAGTACAATATCTTTAAGTGTTTAATTTTGAGTTAATAATTCAGAAAATCACAATTTATCATTGTTTGAATAAAATTGAATTGATATAGTATTAGTAGTTGGGATTTATTAATTAGAATTCCCTGTGGGAACGATACTCAACTTATTACTTTATTACTTGTTGACCGCGTATACTTGCGTGTTGTGTGTAACTAGATTTTACTCAACAGTTGCTCAAGCCACAGACCCGGAGCTGATGCGTATGAAGAAGAAAGTGCAAGAAGGTGCTATTCCAGAAGCAAGAATCGATGAAGAAGGAATACTTCGAGTCCACTCCAGACTTTGTGTTCCTAACGATCCTGATTTGAAGTACAAGATCATGATGGAGGCACACAATACACCATTTGCAATCCATCCTGGAAGTACCAAACTGTATCGTGATCTTCGACATATATTTTGGTGGAACAATATGAAGAGAGAGATTGCAAAATTTATCTCGAGGTGTTTAACTTGTCAACGTGTAAAGGCGGAGCATCAAGTGCCAAAGGGTCCATTAAAACCACTTGAGATTCTGAAATGGAAATGGGAACACATTACCATGGATTTCGTTACGGGTCTTCCCACGGTTTCTTAAGGCATAAATGCTATTTGGGTTATTGTTGATAGATTAACCAAATTTGCTCATTTCTTGCTGATACGGGAGACTTATTCCCTTGAACGTCTTGCTCATATGTACGTAGATGAGATTGTAAGATTGCATGGCATGCCAGTATCCATAGTTTCGGATCGTGACCTAAGATTCACTTCAAGATTTTGGATTAGCTTGCAAAAAGCTATGGGCACGGATTTACGATTCAGTTCGGCATACCATCCTCAAACGGACGGACAATCAGAGAGGACTATTCAAACCCTTGAAGATCTATTAAGACTTTGTGTCCTAGATTTCAAAGGGAGTTGGGATAAGTACCTACCATTGGTGGAATTCTCCTACAACAACAGTTATCAGGCAAGTATAGGTGTGGCTCCATTTGTAGCATTATATGGACGAAAGTGTCGATCTCCAATATGTTGGGATGAGGTGGGTGAAGCAACGTTGTTGGGACCAGAGTTGGTACGAATGACTACAGAAAAGATCCAAACGATTTGACAACGTATACAAATGACACATGATCGACAAAAGAGTTATTCGGATCTTCATCGAAAGGACGTGAAATTTGACGTTGGGGATCATGTATTGTTACGTGTTGCTCCATGGAAGGGAGTTACAAGATTTGGGAAGAGAGAAAAGCTCAATCCACGATTTATTGGTCCATTTCAGATTCTTGACCGAGTAGGAAAGGTGGCCTATAGACTCGCGTTACCTCCAAACATGTCTCGTGTGCATAATGTTTTTCACATATCTGTGCTTCGTAAATATGTGAAGGACCCGAACCACGTTATTGAGTTAGAACCGGACGAGATAGCCGAAGATTTAACGTACGAGGAGATAACTGTCAAGATCTTGGATAGGAAAGAGCATATCCTACGCACTAAGGTTATACCACAAGTTAAGGTTTTGTGGAGGCACCATGCTATTGAAGAAATGACCTAGGAGTTAGAAACGAAAATAAAAGTGAGGCATCCTCACCTTTTCGAAACACCAGGTACGTACGTCAATTTCGAGGACGAAATTTCATAAGGAGGGGAGGTTATAAGACCCCAACTTATTATAAATGAAATTTAATTTCCTCTATTTATTATTTTGAAATAGTAAGGGTTGAATTGATTAATGTGGTTAGTTATGGGTAAAATGCGCGAATATTTTAAAAATAAGCAGGTGGTTATAAAATATTCATTGTTGTCGGGGAATATTCGTTTGGTCGTGGAATATTCTTTGTTGTCGGGGAATATTAAATGCGACAGTAGCTTGATCTTTTGTGGGCCCATAACTTGAAAAGCGATTGGATGAAGAAAGCGACAAGTATAAGTTGTTTATAAATAACTTGGTAGCGATTGTTATACTGAATTATCTTTGTTGGAATACCCAAATTGGTTAAAAACACGATGTCTGGCGTTGTTGTTGACAAGAAGACACAGTATTGCACCAATTATTGATTCTTACGTAAGAAGGCACTACTCAATAATTGTTACGATAATTACTATTCAAGATTTTATTTTATTGATTTAATAATTCTTTGCGTTGATATTTTATATTACTGTTGTTTCAATAATTGTCACTACACAATATTTTCCATTATCAAAGCAATAATTCATATTATCTGAATAATATTATTAGAAAATATTATTGGCAATGTTTAGAAAGTTCTGTCTAAGGAGAGGTTTGGTCACCTAATTGCACCCCAGTAAGGAGAAATTCTTATTAGAAAGCCCCCTCTTTCCTGGTAACGGCCTGGTTTCCAGTACTGTGATTCTGTAATATTATTTGTGAATAATTAATTATTGATTTATATGATGAGGAAAATATTGATTTTATGTGGATATAGATGGAGAAAATTTTTAAAGTGACAATTGTTAAAAAAAATCGATATTTTATCTTTTCTGATAAAATAATATTTTATTATATTATTATAATATAATAATGATGATCTTTTTTTACAATGAATGTGGGATATATGAGTAAATGAGGAGGAGAAGTATTTTTGTTGCAATAAATACTAAAAACATATTAAACATGTTGGTGGACCCATTTCTTATTTGAAATTTGATTATAGCTGTAAAATCGTCAGTTTATGGATTTGATTCAATTTACATTTAGAATTTGGAAAAACTTTCTTCTGCAAAGTTGTAAAGAATTAAATTTCCTATTACAAATACGAGATTCGAATTTTCTGATGAAAGAGCTATTTATTATAAATTATTGAAGTTCCGTAGTTCCAAAATAATTGATTTTTGGAAGTTTTAAATATTTATAATTACAAAAACATTTTTGGTCATATAATTGGGTCTTGCATGTGATGTAAATGGCTGATTTCAGATCTAAGAGTGGGCATAAGAAATTTGGTTATATATATTATTATTATATTCAATTTTTTGCTTTGGTGTTCTAAGCATTTTCCTATAAATAGGGTGCTTAGGTTAGAATTAAAAATCACACCAGAAACTACAGATTTCTCTTTCTATAATATCGAACGTATTTTGTGAGTATTTTTATACTTTGAGTGTTGCTATACGGTGCAAGTTCCTTCAGCATTATATCTAATATTCCAACCAGAAGTACTATTCTAGCTAAGGTAAGGGATGTTATTTTATTCAAAAATGATATTATTTCTTCAATATCATTATGCCGAAATATTGGTGGGAACTTTTTATCAAATTTGGAACTTTTCATGTCGGGGTTACTATTCATGAGTTACTATTCATGAGTTACTATTTATGAGTTACTATTCACGAGTTACTATTCATGAGTACTATTCACGAAGCATGATGATCTTTTTTGTGAAATTTCTATCTTTTAGTGTCGGAGTTACTATTCACGTATACGGCACTATTCACGTATACGGTACTATTCACGAATATGACACTATTCACCGAAAAATGAAATTTTCTTCTTTTTGTCCAAAATATCTATTCTGGATACTAACTTTGATTGTATCCATGTTTTGATCATTTCTTGAATTTTACTCCACTATGATTATTTATGAGGTATTTTTGGACATGGAATAGCTGAAATACGAATCCTTAATATTTATTCTTTTGTTTCACTGGATTCGTTTTCTTTAAAATATTTTTCATCATCCTCAATCCTAAATGATGATATAACTGAATATCTTTGGCCTGTAGTGCAAAGATGAATGATTTCTGATGAATATCTTTGGCCAGTAGTGCAAAGATGAACAGGTGTTTAGATGAACATGACCAACTGGTGAATATCTTTGGCTTGTAGTGCAAAGATGAATATTTAATTCCAGATATATATTGATTGATGTTACATGGATAAAATATCAACAACGAAATTTTAAATTCATATATAGAAGATAGTAGTTTGCATTCTCTACTTAACTCTTCTAATAAATTATTATTTCCGCTGCGAAGATTGATTTAAAACTGGTTGTCTATTGTATTCTATTAGATTTTTTCCTGTTGAAGACTAACGATAATTTGTTCTATGTTATCTTAGTCATAATATTCTTTCTTGGGCTAGTTGAGCTCACCTTTTCCTTGTTGTTCCATTTTTCTTCTCGGGGAGGCGAGAATGTGGCAGTACTAGTCGGGGTGTGGAATGATGGTTCTAGAAGTGGTTCTAGTAGTCCTCACTATTCTATAAAATAGTGTATCAATAATTGTAATGAGGACTTATTTGAGTGTGGATATTGTCTAGATGACAATATTTGTATTTAAACTCACAGTTTTTATGTTTTATTAAAAAAGTTGTAGTTGTTTTTGTACCATGTATTTTGACAACTCAGAATGGGTGTTGTATACCTATTTTGGGGGCGTCACAAAAACCACTAAAGGCGGAAGCATGGATAAAGCAGATCACCAAGATATTTGATGTCTTGGGATGCTCAGATGAGCAAAAGGTTCCCTTTCACGCCTTTATATTGTTGCGAGGAGGCGTGATTCTTGGTGGGAATCGGTAAAGCGTACTAAACGTCGTCATTTGAAGATGTCTTGGGAGAAGTTCAAGAACTATTGAGCGATAAGTACTTTCCGAAAGTATTCGTCACATAAAAGAGGTGGAGTTTATCAAGTTTGGAGCAAAATAATATGGACCGTGTCGCAAGATGAGGCTAAATTTGCGAGTTGTCGGTTTGCATCCCATTTGGTGGATAATAAGAGAGCGAATGACACGAATGTTTTTGCGAGGTTTGAAACTTGAGATACGTCAACATCTTATTTCTCATAAACTGTGTTTGTATTGAGGATATTGTAAATAGGGCTCGATTAGTGGGGCGCGATAACGAGTCAACGCAACTAAAGGAGAGCGATCATCGAGCGGTGACAACAAGCGTGGAGGAATCAACAAAAGGCGAAATGGTAACCCGCCGGTGGTAATCGAGGCCAAAACAATAAGAATGGACATTTCAAGAAGAGGAGATTCAACAATGATGGAAAGACGTCAAAGACCAAAGACCCGTTGTTAAGGAAGGAGAACGACCACCTATCATATGCTTCAAATGCGAAGGATCCAAAACATGTTATAATTGTGGAAGAGAAGGTCACTTGGCTGAGATTTTGTCATTCACTAAAGACAAGTTCAGCTAGGATGGAGGCACCAAAGGCCGTCCCAGAAAAGTCAAAGCCGTAGTGCAAGGAAGGCGTTTGTTGTGACCTCCCGAAAGAAAGGAACCCGAATGAGGTCATCACGAGTAAGCTTATCATAAACTCTAAATAAGTCTATACTTTATTTGATACCGGTTCTACCCATTCTTTTATTTCTCCTACTTGCGCTCAACGATTAAATTTGACTCAAGAAGAAATTAGACTTTGATTTATCTGTGAAAACTCCGTTGGGAGAAACCTTCATTACATCCATGGTTATAAGTCTTGTTTGGTGGTTCAGAATCGTATGTACGCACATTACTGTCAATCTTATTTCTTTAAAAATACTTGCGTTTGGCGTAATTCTAGGGATTGATTGGTTAACTACTCATCATGCAAAATTGATTGTTTTCGTAAGGTTGTTAGTTTTCATATTCTAATCAACCTATTATGCGAATTCAAGCGACCAAACCATTAAAATCAATCACAGTCATTTCAAGCCATAAAGCTATTCGTTTATTGAAAAAGCGGATGTCAAGCTTTCTTAGCTCATATCACTGATTTAAACAAAAATATATCGGATTTTGAGCGATATTTCTATTATTAATAAATTTTCGGCGTATTTTCTGAAGAACTTACGGCCTACCCCAGGCGTGAAATTGAATTTTGTATCGACCTTGAACCTGGTACAAAACCCATTTCCAAAGCCCCATATCGAATGGCTCCTATTGAACTTCAGGAGTTAAAGACCCAATTGCAGGAATTGTTAGACATTGGTTTCATTCCTCCTAGTACATCTCCTTGGGATGCTCCTGTTCTATTCGTGAAGAACAAAGATGGGAGTATGCGACTTTATATTGATTATCGGGAGTTGAATCATGTCACCATCAAAAATAGGTACCCATTGCCACGTATTGATGACCTGTTTGACCAGTTGCAAGGAGCCAAATTCTTTTCAAAGATTGATCTTTGTTTCGGATATCACCAATTAAAGATTAGAACCGATGACATTCCAAAGACGACTTTCAGAACTCGGTACGGGCATTATAAATTTCTAGTCATGTCCTTCGGATTGACTAATGCTCCTGCTGTCTTCATGGATATGATGAACTGAGTATTCAAGGAATATTTGGATCACTTTGTGGTCGTCTTTATTGATGACATCCTTATTTATTCCAAAAGCCGTGAAGATCATGAGCAACACTTGAGGCTGACACTCCAAAAGCTTCGTGACTACAAGCTTTATGCCAAGTTAAAGAAATGCAAGTTCTGGCTTAAGGAAATAGCATTCCTTGGGCACGTAGTATCAAGTCATGGAATATCTGTTGACTCGGCAAAGATTGAAGCTATTCAAAGCTGGGAGCAACCTAAATCAGTGACCGAAGTATGTAGCTTTCTCGGTTTAGCTGGTTATTATCGGAGATTCGTGGAAGGATTTTCTCGAATTGCTACTCCATTAACTCAGCTGACTCAGAAAGATACAAAGTTCGGTTGAAGCGAAGAATGTGAGAAGAGTTTTCAAGAACTCAAGAGAAGACTCATTTCAAAGATTTTATTAACAATACCATCCGCTCGGAGGATTTGTCATCTCTGGTGATGCTTCGGGCAAAGGGTTGGGATGTGTTCTCATGCAACATGGGAAAGTCATAGCCTATGCCTCAAGACAACTCAAAGAATATGAGAGGAATTATCCTACTCATGATCTAGAGTTAGCAGTTGTTGTCTTCGCACTTAAAATTTGGAGGCATTTCTTGTATGGGGAGAAAGTGGAGATCTTTACGGATCATAAAAGCCTCAAATATTTCTTCACTCAAAAGAAACTCAACATGCGACAACGACGTTGGCTTGAACTGTTGAAAGATTATGATCATACCATCCTAGAAAAGCGAACGTGGTAGTTGACGCATTGAGTAGAAGATCATATGCAAGTACGAGTGCGATATTGTCAACGCAAAGGCCCATTTTGTGTGACTTGGAAAGGATGAAGATAGAGTTAAAAACTCCAGGGACCCATGTGATGATGGCAAATATACGAGTAGAACCGACTTTAATTGGTAAAGTTAAAGCTGCTCAAGATCTGAGACCGGAGTGATGCGTCACGAGGAAGAAAGTGCAAGAAGGTGCTATCTTAGGAAGCAAGAATCGATGAAGAAGGAATACTTGAGTCAACTCCGGACTTTGTGTTCTAACGACCACGATTTATAGTATAAAATCATGATGGAGACCCACAACACACCGTTTGCAATCCATCCTGGGAGTACCAAAATGTATCATGATCTTCGACATACATTTTGGTGGAGCAATATGAAGAGAGAGATAGCGGAGTTTATCTCAAGGTGTTTAATTTGTCAACGAGTCAAGTGAGACATCAAGTACCAAAAGGTCCATTGAAACCACTTGAAATTCCGAATGGAAGTGGGAGTACATTACCATGGATTTTGTTACTGGTCTTCCCAAGGTTTCTCAAGGCATAAATGCAATTTGGGTCATTGTTGATAGATTGACCAAGTCTGCTCACTTCTTACTTATACGAGAAACTTATACACTTGAACGTCTTGCTCGTATATACATAAATGAGATTGTAAGACTGCATGGTATGCCAGTATCCATAGATTCACTTCACGATTTTGGGTTAGTTTGTAGAAAGCTATGGGCACGGATTTACGATTTAGCTCGGCATATCATCCTCAGACGGATGGACAGTCGGAGAGGACTATTCAAACTCTTGAAGATCTATTAAGACTCTGTGTCCTTGATTTCAAGGGAAGTTGGGACAAGTTTTTACCATTAGTGGAGTTTTCCTACAACAACAGTTATCAAGTAAGTATTGGCATGGCTCCATTTGAAGCGTTGTATGGGAGAAAGTGTCGTTCTCCAGTATGCTGGGATGAGGTGGGTGAAGCAACATTGTTGGGACTGGAGTTGGTACGTATGACTACAGAAAAGATTCAAACGATCCGACAACGTATAAAAACTTCACAAGATCGACAAAAGAGTTATGTTGATCTTCATCGAAAGGACGTAGAATTCGATATTGGAGATCATGTGTTGTTACATGTTGCTCCATGGAAAGGAGTTAAGAGATTTGGAAAGAGAGGAAAGCTAAATCCTTGGTTCATTGGCCCATTTTTAATTCTTGAGCGAATGGGAACTGTAGCCTATAGACTCGCCTTACCGCCAAGTATGTCTCATGTTCATAATGTTTTTCACATATCTATGTTACATAAATATGTGAAAGACCCAAACCACATTATTGAGTTAGAACCAGATGAGATAGAGGAAGATTTAACGTATGAAGAGTTACCTGTTAAAATCTTGGATAAGAAGGATCATGTTCTACACTCCAAGGTTATACCTCAAGTCAAAGTTTTGTGGAGAAACCACGATGTGGAGGAAATGACTTGGGAGTTAGAATCTGAGATGAAGTCAAGGTATCCTCATCTCTTCGACATACCAGGTAATACCCTAATTTCGAGGACGAAATTTCATAAGAAGGGGAGGTTGTAAGACCCCAACTTTTATGAATAAAGAATAATTTTTTTCGAATTATATTTTTGAATATTATGGTACTGATTGATATAATGTTATAGTTGTGGGTATACATCACCCATCTTGGGTCGCCAGATACATGGTACAGAATTCAAATACAATTTACTAATACAACTGTCGTGTACAATACGACAAAACATAACTGTGAGTTTGAATACAATTATTGTCTACTAGAGATTATACAAACTCAAAAGGAGTCCTCATTACAATTATTAACACACTATTTCACAGAATAGTGAGGACTACTATTTTTTTCGAATTAGGGACTACTCAAAAGGAGTCCTCATTACAATTACTAACACACTATTTCAAAAGTACGCAAGTTGTTATATAATATTCGATTGGTCGGGGAATATTCGTACAACGGAACAATAATTGGTGGACCCCACAACGGAATTATTGTCGGATTGAGAAAACGACAAAAATACTTTATGAAAATAACGACGGAGGTGTTACCGTTAAAACTGTTGAACTACCGGTAGTAAAAAGTATAGTAATCTGGCGTAGTTGCACGATAGCACTACGGTATTGATTATTGATGCTTACGTGAGAAGTCACTCGGTTATACTCAATTATTGCTACGATAATTGCCGCATCATATTTCTCATATTATTGATTCAATTATTGTTACAAAGATATCATACGCATTATATGATATATTATTAAATCAATAATTGAGACGGAAAAAGTTATTTATATTATTATTTGCAATATTGACAATGTCTAGAAGTTACATCGAGGAGAGGTTTGGTCACCTAATTGCGGCGCATAATAAGGAGAAATCTTTATCGGAAATCCCCCCTCTTTCACGGGAACGACACGGTTGTTAAATATTGTGAATTATAATATTAATGATGAATAAGTTCGTGTTGATTAAAGATGAATTTTATAGTTCCATTGTGTTGGACTTATTTGTGTTAGTATAATTGATGTCTGGAGGATATATTGTTCAATTAGGTATTCGGGACACTTTTCGTGTCAGAGTTACTATTCACGAGTTACTATTCATGAGTTACTATTCACGAGTTACTATTCACGAGTTACTATTCACAAGTTACTATTCATGAGTTACTATTCACGAGTTACTATTCACCCGGTTACTATTCACTCTAGTATTGTGCATTCGGGTATTTGGGTACAAAATTATTCCATGAGGAGATGTGCTAATTTTTCAGATCGTTGGTTGAAGATATAATAGTAAATCAATATGGATCGCTGGTTTAAAGTTTTAATAGTAAATCAGTATGGACCGTTGTTTTAAGTTTTAATAGTAAACCAATCTGGATCGTCCAGTATAAAAGTAAATCAATCTGGATTTGTTCATGGATTAGTTCTTATGCAATCTATTCTTCTATAAATAGAAGCTCATTCCTTCATTATTTCTTACGAATTCTTTGAAACTCTAGAGAGAGAATTACAAGAGAACCTATAGAAAAGTATTACGCTACTTCCTACTCTTATATTGGTTTCTTTTACGGTAAGGGATGTTATTTGTTGTACTCATGAAGAGAACTTACGGTATTCCATTATTTATTATTACATTGGAATAACTTTGATATCGTGAGCTACCCTATACATGGTGACATTCTTCTAATATTCCGTTCTTTATTATTATTACAGCCGAAATATCACATACGTGCATTTACGTGGGACTGGTTCCATTATTTATTATACGTTAAAATATCACATGCCGTGCGTTTCCTGGGACCTTATTCCATTATTTATTATTACGCCGGAATATCACATGCATGCATTTATTCTGTAGGACTGGTTCCATTATTTATTATTACGCCGAATATCACATCACGTGTGTTTACTGTGGGACTGGTTCCATCCTTTATTATTACATTGGAATAACTTGCTGTCATGATCTATCGCATGCATGGTGATTTCTTTTGTTATTCCATTCTTTATTATACTCGGTTGGTTAAAACTTTGACTTCTATACCCATGAAATTAGTGGAATATCTTTGATATTTGCGCTTCATCCGATATCTTTTCATGGAAATATTCTTCTGAGCATTCTTGAATTTTACTCTACAAAGCAGTATCATGTTGACAATTTGGACGTTATCAGTTCCTAGATAAATTAATTCTTGAACTTGTTTTATTGAATTCTTATATCATTGTCATCATCATCATGTTTATTTTTTGTTGAAAGTCATCTGTGGCCTGTAGTGCATAGATGGACTTGGTATGATTATGACCAGGGATTGTTCAGTGTAATCATGACAGTAATGTTACAAATGATGTGATAAAAGTCCTCATTGGCCTGTAGTGCATTGATGGATAGTTGTTGGCATGATCATGACCATTAATGAATACACGAATGTCCTTGGCCTGTAGAGCATGGATAATTTGTGGTCGTGACACTAAAGAATATCCTTGGCCGTAGTGCAGGGGTGATTCGATGATGTGGATTATTTATTGTCGAGTTTGAGTCCCAATGATAAAAGTGATGAAAAACCTTTTAAATCATAAAAGATAGTAGATTTTATTCTCTACTTGACTCTTTTAATGGATTGCTTGTTTACTTGATTAAACTTGATGTTGTTATATTTTATTAGTTTAACACTTTGTTGAAGGCTAATGATAATTTATTCTACATTATCTTAGTCATAATATTTCTTCTTGGGCTAGTTGAGCTCACCCTTTCTTTTCATTTGTTCTCTTTGAAATGAGAACATAGCGAGGGGACTAGTCGGGGAAGCGGAGGACGGTCCGGAAGGATAGCATTAGTAGTCCTCACTATTACGTGAAATAGTGTGTTAATAATTGTAATGAGGACTCCTTTTGAGTTTGTATAATCTCTAGTAGACTATAATTGTATTCAAACTCACAGTTATGTTTTGTCGTATTGTACACGACAGTTGTATTAGTAAATTGTATTTAAATTCTGTACCATGTATCTGGCGACCCAAGATGGGTGATGTATACCTAATTTTGGGGGCGTCACATTCACCCCTTCTTTACAGAATTTCGTCCTCCAAATTTTTGCCTACCTTTCTTCTCAACTTCACTTCAACGGAGTTCTTATCTTTCCCTCATTCCTAACCCCCATAACCTATCAAGAATCATGAAGTAGAAGGAATAACGAGGAATATAAAATTTCCTTTAAAAATGTTTCATAATTTTGCTGAGGGGTCAAATCGACCATGAACTCTTACTAGGTTAAACAACATTTCGCCGTAAGCCCTTCTTTAACAGTCAGTTTACAATCACAAAGAAAGTAACTACCTCTTCCATGTTCTCCTTAGACTAAATCATTAGATTCCGCACGAAAACAATTTGGTTTGGCACAAGTTCTCAAACAAAGCTCGATGACATACCATTTGTCTAGCCGAATCAAGTAGCTTAGACCATACCAATAAATTGGATATCAACGTGAAACATTCGTCTAGTCAACTCAATTGACGTCGAATACTAATAAGTAGGTTTTATACCTACTTATCCGGTATCTATTAATTGAATTAGTTTCTTATACTCACGTTTCTTAGTTACTTTTCATGCATTTTGTAGATCATATGCTTGGGAACGATGTGAGCGACTATTGGCATGAAAACGCAAGAAAAAGCAATCCGGACATCGTTTGGGCTTTCATTTTAATTTCATGTTCTTGGCTTGGAACTTAGACTATGTTGTAGAGCATCTTCTTAGCTCTCTGGAACATCTTGAATCATTCCAATCGTAGTTCAGATGCAAGAGTTATGACCGTTGTACCAACGGATGTTGAACGTCACTGTTTTGGATGGCCATTTGCACAGCTGTCACTCCCAACCCAATTTAAGCCTTCATCCGTCCATCATTTCTCAATTGTCAAAGAATAAAAGTTGTAGAGCTCGTCGAGAGCTTCTATTTGATAGGTGGAAGGCCCCGTAACTCTTCCCGGATCATAAGTTATGGCCGCTTTACCAGAGGACACTGCAGCAGAAAACTAACCGAGCGGGCACGCGAATTTGTAGTGTAATTTGTGCACGGCCGCGTGATTCCCTGGACCAAAAAAGTGTGTTTTACTACTTCAGCGTGGGCGCGCCCAACTCCAGGCCATTTCCAGCGCGGCCGCGCCACTTCAGACTTGACCAAAATTGACTTTTTCACTAAACAAGCAATTGGAGTGTGACTTGGAGTGAGGGTTCAATTAGGGCTTATATAATTAGACATATTGGAGTATGTAGAGGTATTCCACCCTTGGGGGGGATGAATCTACATTACATATGCTCTTTTCTTCTATTTCTTTTTAATTTAGATTAGAACCCTAGATTAGATTAGAGTTAGAGATTGAAGCAATTGAAGAGCATAGGAAATTTAGAATTGGAGGAAGAGGAGAATCTCAGATTTGCATTCCCAATTCCCTAACTTCTCTTTACTTCTATCTTTATTTCTCAATGTATAATCAATTGTGGATTATGGATTTTGATTCTATGATGAGTTAAACTTTATTTTGAGATTGCAATGGATTCTATTGCTTAGTTTAATCTGATATACTTCATTGTTAACTTTATTGATTGCTATGGGATTGTCTATTAAGATTCATGCTTATTTGTTTAGTTGATTGGCCATTAATTACTGTGATAACCCATATGAACTTGAAAGACGAAGTATGAGTTTAGATTTGATCTAGATAGTTTGTGATTGTATGTTCTACATTGTAATGGGATGTATGATTTGTGCTTAGGATAGACATATACCGAGGCATCGCTCGTAGTCAATTGAGAACTTGGACTTAAACCCTAATTATTTGTAAATCACGTAGACATATAATGGTTTATGTAATTTGGGTGTTCATGTGTATTCTTTCAACTGGGGATTATATTTAATATGGGTATGGTACATTGAGATATGGTTGTACTTTACTTTCGTGTTCTCTGTGACGCCCCCAAATCCGGGTATCTTCCAACTCGACAGATGGTGCTACACGGTGCTACAGTTCACATAAACATTCAATTGAAATCCCTCAAAAGAACGTATATGTCTTATATATATATATATATATATATATATATATATATATATATATATCTAAAGAATATTTACATTCCCCAGGTTCTTTACAACCAATACATTGTCTTTGTCATAATATCAATATTATTCCTTACAAAATCTTTACTATTACATATGCAATCTACGGGTTCGCTTTCGCCTTCCCTTTATCCTTACTTAGGATCCATCGATTAAGATTACATCTTATTTTGCCAATCATATGGTTCAAGTAAGAATGAGCCTAACTAGCTCAGCAAGTACTACAATTCTAGGAAAATAACATGCTTGAAACATAGGACTCATATAGCCCGATAAGCTGAATAATAATTCGTAAGTACTACTAATAATTCAAAAGAACACTTCTTTTCATTCAAAACGTTTTCCAACAACAATATTCAGTAAAACATCAATTCCGGTTCAAGATCGTAGGAATTTCATAAGTACTTTGAAAAGGACATCCCAAAGACGCGAAGTCAAGTAAGTAAATTATAGCTTACGAGCACGTCTAGGTGATCGCCTATAGTACTCTATGTTGATTAACACTACATTCATTAAATGTGTATACGTTTAAGTTGTGGCAACCTCACGTGCCTGTCGTTTGACGACAAAACAATTTGAGAATACACCATCTACTTTTGAAAACCACAACAATATTAGTTTGGTAAATCCTTATCAACACTTGATAGAATAACATAGCATTCGTCTAGCCGAAAGGATTGGCTTTGACATTCCTCAAATACTAACTCATGCGAAGAATACATGAATCACAAAGACTTGTCCAGATCGAACTGGAACAAGGGTTAGAGTACTTGCCTTTAGCGTCTGCTATAATTTATAACACGTGAACTTTACGTCTTTAAGGTCTCTACATTAGATGATAGCATAACATAGAACATTAGGTCATGAATGATCATACATGGTTCCTAAAGAATCTTACCCTACTTCTCAATCTAATTACATATTAGATTTGTTATTATAGGTTCCGGCTTTCTGTTACGTCATTCTTACATTCATAAGTAATTGACTTAACCTAACTCTAAGTGTTCATGCTTAAGACTTAATTATGTCTTAATAATGTTTCATTAAGATCTTCCTTTAATTGTTTATCAATTACTAACCATGCTCTACATGTAAACATTCATTATTGTCTTGGTCTTGAAATTTTGAAATTTGGCCACTGGCTGACTTTTACTTAGTCTTGTATTTTGCATCACCTATTATTGCCTAGAACCGGACTCGTGACTGCGGTATGTGAGTCTCGATGTTAATGGTCGCATTATGGTAGCCACTCTCCGAAGGTTATGGCTTTGCTTTCGGCTAAGCTTCATTGTACATGGCCTTGGTGAAAATGGCCTTAGGTGTGCCATGGCGCTTGACTCATGCACCAGAAAATTTTTATAGACTTCAAATTTTGTGAGATTCCCGGACTCGTAACTTCTTTGTTATCAGTCCGAATTGGCTCGTTCAAGAGCCTACGGTTCACAAATCATGTACTCTATGTATTCATTCAAGAATTTTAAATATTCGACTTCGTTTGCTAAAATTCCACCTATTAGTTCAATTTTAACGACAACGATAACGTTCGGGAACGTTGAATGCTCGTTTCTTCGTTCTAAGTCGGAATCCGGCCATTTTCGAGTCCGCAACTCTATAATGCCAAATATGACTTGCCTCCATCGAAAACCCACGTTTTCATTGTCAAACATAAAAATACGACTTCCATTCCGAGAATTTCACGAATTCGACGATTATCAACCAATCGTGCAAATTTCGGCGAAACCTCAATACTAATCATTCTAAGTGGATTTTAATCAACATGTAGACATTACAATTTACTTATTACACCAACTTATTTTAAGGTAGGTTTTGACTTATTCTTACAAGTCAATGACTTGTTTAACTCATTAACTACAATTCTCATGCTTATAACAACATATGGAAATTCTTCATAAGTTCATCAACTTATTTAAGTTCAAGTTGCTTATTCAGCTTATTCGGCTTAAGTCCATTTCTTATTAACTTCTCCTATGTTCTTAGCATCTAAGTTCATTAGATTACACTTCTCTTATCCTCCTAATATGTTAGAGATAAAGAAGACAAGATCATTTGTGACACCCCCAAATCTTGGTACTTCATTTCCTCAAGATTTGGTGTTCACTTAATCAAAACATTCATTTATAACTACCCAATTATAATAAAATTGAATAATAAAAACCTGCCCATACAGGATTAAACTTAAATAAAAATCTCCCAGGTTATCTAACCTTTAACAACAATCATTCAAATGCAAAAATTTAAATAAACTTCATTACAATCTTTAAACCAAAGTCTGAAAGTTGATAAGTAGGTTTTATACCTACTTACCCGGTATCTATTACTTGAATTATTTGCTTAATCTCATGTTTCTTAGTTATTTTTCATATATTTTATGTTATTTTGTTGGCGATGACACGACATTGGCATGAAGAAGCAAGGGAAAAGAATTCGTACATCTTTTGGACTAAAATACGCAAGCAAATGCAAGAAAGGAATATTGAAGGACTTTTAACATCAAGTTGGATGCATTTTCTTGGCTTGGAACTTGGATTTTATGGTAGCCCTACTTCTTAGCGTTCCGGAACATCTTGAATCATCCCAATCGGAGTTCGGATGTGAGAGTTATGGCCTTTTTATCAACGAAGATCAAAGCTAAGAGTTGTCATACTTGCCATTTACACAGCATCTACGTCAAGCTCGATTTCCGCCTTGTTCCAGTCCGAATCTGTCAATTGTTAAATAATGAAAGTTGTAGATCTCGTCGATATCTTCGATTTGATAGGTAACAGACCTCGTAACTCCTAGCGGATCAAAGGTTATGCATGTTTTACCAAAGGATGTCATGACGAGAAAAATAGAGGCGGCCGTGATGGACGCGCTAATGACTGATTTTTTGCCATTGCGTGTGATCTGCGCGAGAATGAGAATGGCTTGGGGCAATGACGGCGCTGCGCTAGGCGGAGGGAAGACAGCTGATTATGGTTATTTGATGTCCAATTTGAGCTAGAATAGGATTCTTAGTTGCCTAACTTGCTAGGATATCCATTAGAACTATAAATACATGAGGAGAGACATAAAAGGGGGATCTAGGCTAATTTTGGAGGATTCAATTAGATTAGATTATAGTAAATTAGATCAAAACCCTAGTTCTTGTTAGATTTGGAGATTGAAGCAACTTGGAGACCATTGAAGATTCAAAGTAGGAGCAAGGAGGGAGCATCAAATCTACAGACAATAGATTCTATCTTCTCATCTTCATCTATCTTTGTCTTTTAATGATTATTCAATTGTGCATTCTTAGTTTTAATTCAATAATCATGAACTAATTCTTTGTTTGAGATTACAATGGATCTTATTGTGTAGTTTATTTTAATATGTTTCGCTATCAATTATTATGTTCTATTATGAGGATTGTCTATTGTGATTTGGACTTAATTGTTTAATTGATTGGCCATCAATTACCGTGATAATCTATATGAACTCGAGAGATGAAGTTTAGATTTAGATCTAATCATAACAGCATGTGATTGTGTTTTCTGCATGGCGTTGGAATACATAATTTATGTCTAAGATAGAGATATACCTAACATCGCATGTAATCTTATAGAGAACTTGTACGTTAAATCCTTTTTAATTGTAATTCACATAGAGATATAGTGGATTAGTTAATTAGGGTGTCTTACTTAATTCTATCATCTGTGGATTTAAGTGAGTATGGGTATTATGCATCGAGAGGTGGTTTTATCTGCTTTAGTGTTCTTGATTAACAATTCAGGATAGAAAATAATTGATGATAAGTGGGTTAACTTAAATGAAGCAATAAGTGAAGTTGTGATCTTAAATCTCCGTTATCTTAATTTAACTAGTGGAATTCAATAGTAGTTTAATTTATATAAATTGAAATTTATTCGTTTAAATAAGATTGAGTTGGTTACGGGTTAGTACTTGGTGATTTTCTATTAAATAATTCCTCGTGGGAACGATACTCTACTTTCACTTTATTACTTGTTGACCATGTAGACTTGCGTGTTGTGCGTAATTAGATTTTACCCAAAAGGTTTTTGGCGCCGTTGCCGGGGAATTAGTTAATATATTTTTGCCAATATTAGCTTCAATCAAATTAGTCTTAAATTAAATATTTTTTTCTTTTTATTTAATTCTCTTCCTATTTTTCTTTCTTTTCAGGCACAATGGAGGAATTTAATTATCAATGGCCGCATACGAGAATGATTTCACCAAGGGGAGGCGAGGATTGATGGTCTCAATGCATTTTACGTAATATCGTATAACTTGAGACACTTTCGAGGAAGTTGGACGTTATTTAACCCAACGTAATCGAAGGCTAGCGATTAATTGCAATTATTGTCTTTGGTAATCATCCGAGTCATCAATGCACCTTTAGTTTTGGTAGGGACAATACGGTGGTGAATTTCTCAACGATTATACATATGCTAATTATCATCAAGTTTGGGGTATCACCCGGATTCATCATGGAGCTACAATTATGAAGACCAATACTACGCTCCAAATCAATCATACACACCGAATTTTCATATCCACCTCCATTGCCACAAGAAGAAAAGCCAAATCGGATGGATGTAATATTGAAGGGCATAGCAGACTAAGAGGAGAGGATGATGAGTCAAGAAATATCAAGCTACAATTTTCAGAACCAGATGGAACAAATCGTCACTACCTCAACCAATGGTCCTCAATACATGGCTTCCAAGACTGAAACAGGAAATTCAAGTCTGGAGGAATTGTTGTCCAAGTTCGTAGCATCAAATGAGGAGAGGAGGATTAATCAAGAGCGGTCAATTTAGAATCAAGAGATATCAATTCATAATCTGTAGAACCAAATAGATCAAATGTTCAAAGCCTTGAACAATTGTCCTCAAAACAATTGGTGTTATGACGAGGATTCAGAGATTGATGAAGTGCCCGAACCAAATCTACAACTGGATGAGACACGAGATGTTGAAAAAGAGGAGACAAGTGGGGATAATGAAAATAAGGTCGGTGAAGAACTAACTATGAGTACCAATGAGGATGAGCCGATGTTATTAGTGCCCCAAGTTCCTTCTCCGCAAAAGATCAAGGGTCCAGTTAGATTTGCAAAACCGTTCCCGCTTGGTAATCATGTCTTCAGCAAGGCTCTTTATGACATGAGAGCTAGTACAAATGTAAAGCCATGGTGGGATGAGGAGGAGAAGATAGAAGAAGAAGAGCCTGTTTTGCTTGCCAAGCCTCAAAGCCCCAATCTAATCATAAACTCAAAGGACGGACAAGCACCTAGTTATTCAGCATTCTCAATTGGGCACTTATCTAAATAAAGCAGGCTAGGTGACTTTAATTCGATAGCCATCACAAAAGGGAACCTACCAAAAGTTACCTTATTTTTGATGGATGGAGGGTTCCTCAATTACCGAAGAGGAATTGGATAGCGTTGACCAGACAAAGTCTGGCTGAAGGACTATAAATCAAGCGCTTATTGGGAGGCAACCCAAGTTTAATTTTTATTTATAGTTTTTATTAAGTTTTATATTATTAGTTAATAAATTTGCATGTCTTAGGATCTAACAAGCTTGCTTCTATCATATTCACAGGTTAGTCAAGTCCAACTCAAGTGTGGTTCCCGATCTATTCCAATGTGTCTGGCGTATTCTTCAGACTTAGCAGACAAGGAGGAAAATGCTTTATTTTTAGGGAAGTCCTCTCTTTTAATTTTTCCTATCTTAGCCATTGAGGACAATGACTAGTTTAAGTTTGGGGGCATTTTAGTGTCGTATTGCATATAGTTAGTTATTTACATTGTAGTTCGTATAGTTACATTTAGTTTTTGCATTCTTGAAAAAAAAAATTGAAAAATTGAAAAATTAGTAGTTAGTTTATTATGTTTATATAGCATTTAGTACATCTTGCATAAGTCCAGCTGTTTGATATTTACAGTTTGTTTTGGCCAATGATGAGATTGAATTGGGTAGACAAGTATAGCACTGATTATTAGAGCTTTGATGTGATTTCTTATTAGGAATTGAGTCTTTTTTTGTTTGAAACTGGTATAATAAGGATAGCACAGTAAAAATAACTTGTTGAATGATTGAGTTTAAATTGATATATAAAGGTTCTCTAAAGGATAATGCTAGTTTAAATAAGAGAATGACAAGGAGAGGCAATGAAGGCGAAGAATTAGGCAAGAACCTAAGTTTGGGGGAAAAAGTGGGGTATATAAGCTTCTAAGAAAAGAAAAAAAGAGAAGAAAAGATATTGAGTTGAATAAATTGAGTCCTGTGGTGGGTTGAGAAGAAGCGCGAAATGCACTCCCCATAAACATAGGCGTGAGATGGAGCGTAAAATGTACTCACTATGTGAAAACAAAGAAAGAAAGAAAAAAGAATAAAACGGGAAATAAGAGCAAAAAGCCCCCGTAGATGAAAAATGAAGCATAAGTATCCCATGTTGACCCTCGATATTGGTAATTGTTTAATTTTAGTTAGATCTAGCTTGTTTTTGGATCTTGAGTTTACACTATATGATGCTTTCGAAGAGACTTATTATGTGTTAAATTTGATTTTATATCAGTTAACATTGTTGTGGAGCACACACACACACTATATTGGTGATAACAGTCTAAGTTTGATGATTGATTGAGAAGTTAATGATGTGTTTTGATATGATGTATTATCATGTTTACTTGATTTCTCTAAGGTCGGTTGAATAGACTTGTTTTTATCATTTCTGCTGGATTCTTAGGCATGTAGATTAGTTGTATTGCATAGCATTATTGTTTTGTGTTTTTGCTTGAGGACAAACAAATGTTTAAGTTTGGGGGTATTTGATAAGTAGGTTTTATACCTACTTATCCGGTATCTATTACTTGAATTATTTGCTTAATCTCATGTTTCTTAGTTATTTTTCATATATTTTATGTTATTTTGTAGGCGATGACACGGCATTGGCATGAAGAAGCAAGGGAAAAGAATTCGTACATCTTTTGGACTAAAATACGCAAGCAAATACAAGAAAGGAATATTGAAGGACTTTTAACATCAAGTTGGATGCATGTTCTTGGCTTGGAACTTAGATTTTATGGTAGCCCTACTTCTTAGCGTTCCGGAACATCTTGAATCATCCCAATCGGAGTTCGGATGTGAGAGTTATGGCCTTTTTATCAACGAAGATCAAAGCTAAGAGTTGTCATACTTGCCATTTACACAAAGCATCTCACGTCAAGCTCGATTTCCGCCTTGTTCCAGTCCGAATCATCAATTGTTAAATAATGAAAGTTGTAGATCTCGTCGATATCTTCGATTTGATAGGTTACATGCCTTGTAACTCCTAGCGGATCAAAGGTTATGCATGTTTTACCAAAGGACATCGTTGAGAAAATAGAGGCGTGTGGACCGCGCTAAGCGGCCCGATTTTTTGCCATTGCTTGTGTGATCTGCTTGAGAATGGCTTGGGAATGGCGTTCGCCAAGCGCTTTAAGCGGAGGAAGACAAACTGATTATGGTTATTTGATGTCCAATTTGAGCTAGAATAGGATTCTTAGTTGCCTAACTTGCTAGGATATCCATTAGAGCTATAAATACACGAGGAGAGACATAAAAGGGGGATCTAGGCTAGTTTTGGAGGATTCAATTAGATTAGATTATAGTAAATTAGATCAAAACCCTAGTTCTTGTTAGATTTGGAGATTGAAGCAACTTGGAGACCATTGAAGATTCAAAGTAGGAGCAAGGAGGGAGCATCAAATCTACAGACAATAGATTCTATCTTCTCATCTTCATCTATCTTTGTCTTTTAATGATTATTCAATTGTGCATTCTTAGTTTTAATTCAATAATCATGAACTAATTCTTTGTTTGAGATTACAATGGATCTTATTGTGTAGTTTATTTTAATATGTTTCGCTATCAATTATTATGTTCTATTATGAGGATTGTCTATTGTGATTTGGACTTAATTGTTTAATTGATTGGCCATCAATTACCGTGATAATCTATATGAACTCGAGAGATGATGTTTAGATTTAGATCTAATCATAACAGCATGTGATTGTGTTTTCTGCGTATGGCGTTGGAATACATAATTTATGTCTAAGATAGAGATATACCTAACATCGCATGTAATCTTATAGAGAAACATACGTTAAATCCTTTTTAATTGTAATTCACATAGAGATATAGTGGATTAGTTAATTAGGGTGTCTTACTTAATTCTATCATCTGTGGATTTAAGTGAGTATGGGTATTATGCATCGAGAGGTGGTTTTATCTGCTTTAGTGTTCTTGATTAACAATTCAGGATAGAAAATAATTAATGATAAGTGGGTTAACTTAAATGAAGCAATAAGTGAAGTTGTGATCTTAAATCTCCGTTATCTTAATTTAACTAGTGGAATTCAATAGTAGTTTAATTTATATAAATTGAAATTTATTCGTTTAAATAAGATTGAGTTGGTTTGAGTTAGTACTTGGTGATTTTCTATTAAATAATTCCTCGTGGGAACGATACTCTACTTTCACTTTATTACTTGTTGACCATGTAGACTTGCGTGTTGTGCGTAATTAGATTTTACCCAACAAGTTTTTGGCGCCGTTGCCGTGGAATTAATTAATATATTTTTTCCAATATTAGCTTCAATCAAATTAGTCTTAAATTAAATATTTTTTTTCTTTTTATTTAATTCTCTTCCTATTTTTCTTTCTTTTCAGGCATAATGGAGGAATTTAATTATCAATGGCCGCATACGAGAATGACTCAGCCAAGGGGAGCGGGGATTGATGGTCTCAATGCATTTTCTGTAATATCAGCGCAACTTGAGACACTTTCGAGGAAGTTGGACGTTGTTGCAGCCCAACGTAATCGAAGGCTAGCAGTTAATTGCAATTATTGTGCTGGTAATCATCCGAGTCATCAATGCACCTTTAGTTTTGGGCCGGGACAATACGGTGGTGAATTTCTCAACGATTATACATATGCTAATTATCATCAAGTTTGGGGGTATCACCCGGATTCATCATGGAGCTACAATTATGAAGACCAATACTACGCTCCAAATCAATCATACACACCGGAATTTTCATATCCACCTCCATTGCCACAAGAAGAAAAGCCAAATCAGATGGATGTAATATTGAAGGGCATAGCAGACTAAGAGGAGAGGATGATGAGTCAAGAAATATCAAGCTACAATTTTCAGAACCAGATGGAACAAATCGTCACTACCTCAACCAATGGTCCTCAATACATGGCTTCCAAGACTGAAACAGGAAATTCAAGGCTGGAGGAATTGTTGTCCAAGTTCGTAGCATCAAATGAGGAGAGGAGGATTAATCAAGAGCGGTCAATTTAGAATCAAGAGATATCAATTCATAATCTGTAGAACCAAATAGATCAAATGTTCAAAGCCTTGAACAATTGTCCTCAAAACAATTGGTGTTATGACGAGGATTCCGAGATTGATGAAGTGCCCGAACCAAATCTACAACTGGATGAGACACGAGATGTTGAAAAAGAGGAGACAAGTGGGGATAATGAAAATAAGGTCGGTGAAGAACTAACTATGAGTACCAATGAGGATGAGCCGATGTTATTAGTGCCCCAAGTTCCTTCTCCGCAAAAGATCAAGGGTCCAGTTAGATTTGCAAAACCGTTCCCGCTTGGTAATCATGTCGTCAGCAAGGCTCTTTATGACATGAGAGCTAGTACAAATGTAAAGCCATGGTGGGATGAGGAGGAGAAGATAGAAGAAGAAGAGCCTGTTTTGCTTGCCAAGCCTCAAAGCCCCAATCTAATCATAAACTCAAAGGACGGACAAGCACCTAGTTATTCAGCATTCTCAATTGGGCACTTATCTAAATAAAGCAGGCTAGGTGACTTTAATTCGATAGCCATCACAAAAGGGAACCTACCAAAAGTTACATTATTTTTAATTCACATAGAGATATACCTAACATCGCATGTAATCTTATAGAGAACTTGTACGTTAAATCATTTTTAATTGTAATTCACATAGAGATATAGTGGATTAATTAATTAGGGTGTCTTACTTAATTCTATCATCTGTGGATTTAAGTGAGTATGGGTATTATGCATCGAGAGGTGGTTTTATCTGGTTTAGTATTCTTGATTAACAATTCAGGATAGAAAATAATTGATGATAAGTGGGTTAACTTAAATGAAGCAATAAGAGAAGTTGTGATCTTAAATCTCCGTTATCTTAATTTAACTAGTGGAATTCAATAGTAGTTTAATTTATATAAATTGAAATTCATTCGTTTAAATAAGATTGAGTTAGTTACGGGTTAGTACTTGGTGATTTTCTATTAAATAATTCCTCGTGGGAACGATACTCTACTTTCACTTTATTACTTGTTGACCACGTAGACTTGCGTGTTGTGCGTAATTAGATTTTACCCAACAAAAGTAAACTATCAAAACTATTACAAGTCTTCAGTATTTATTCATCTTTCCTTTTCCCTTCATCGGTGCTAGGTACGTCACCGTTTCAACTTTAAATTGTAAGAAATTTTACAGGCAAGAGTGAGCAAACAAGGCCCACTTGAAATAACAATAAATAAATCTTTAAACTTTTACATCAATTGCAAATATTAGGCTCAATAGAACTGAACAATATATATTCTATTAACTTTCGGAAAATTATAACATTCACTGAGGGTCTAATGACCACGAATCATGTCCACAGTTATAAGTAATCTCTCAACTTTAACTTTACAGATATAAGACTATAAGGACCCGTACTTAGGGGGATCAACCCTTCGTACAATGTATTGTGCACAATCATTTCAACGCTAAGCGTAAACCTCTATTAAAAGAGTTTTTTATCTCAGTATTTAGAATACAAGTCCGCACCAAAGTAAGTTTGGTTTGGATACATTACAGGGTAATTTAGGATTCAACGGAAATCAACTAAGGATTAGTTGATTACAAAAGAAATAACTGTATGCTATGGAATAATCATAACTGAATTGATATTTGTAAATTAACATTATGCTTTAGGAATAATCTAATAGCATAAGCATTGAATAATCATAACATTCAAGGTTATTGAGAATTTTGGGTATTAAACATGCATATTGAATGTAAATTTAAACGATATAGTTGTTCAATACTAGAGTATTAAATTAGAACAACTCGTATGCTAAATCACAAGTTACATATTAAAGAACTTGCTCAATAATATAAGATTTGGAATACTTGTATTCACATGAACCAATAGATACAAGAGTTTTATCAATAATAAACAATCTAACTCTACGAAAGTGTAAAGTTAGCATCTTGTACAATTGAAATGGAATTAAAAGCAATAATGTGCTCAAAGCTAAATTTAAACTTGTACAACGTAAAGTTTTAGAGTTAGAAAACTTGCCTTTAGCACAAGCTAAACCTTACAACTTGAATCAATACCCTATACATATGTCATCATGACATAATTAGTCATTACCAACATTTTATATCTATATAACCAAAATATATACATCATGTAGGTTAAATTACCCATTCACATAATCAAACTACATTAATACTAATTAACTCTTGATAACATGCTCATTCATAGTTTAATACTACTAAAATCATCATTTAACATTCATATTATTAACACATAACATTTATTTTCAAGTTTTGTATACATAAACAAAACTGTCGTAACTCCATCGCTAACTCATGGATGCGGCGCCACAATTTACATTTACGTGGTTCGTGATCGTCTTTATGATGAAAGTCAAGCTACTCGATTGCTGCCTACGTGATGATATGTCTGGTCAGACATGGTGATGCTTGAGATTTGTACGACGCCAAAGATTATACTCTGAAGGGCGGCATGACTGTGAAAATCAATCGACCAAGCTTAAGCAATCGATGAAGAAAAAGCCAAATTTGACTAAAAGCTCAAATCTAATAGATCGATTATCATGTAATACATATATAGACTTCATATAAACATATTGTGAAGACTTCTAACATGTTTATACTCATAAAATAACACAAACCTCAAAGGTACAACACCCAATTTCAATATTTTTGGCAAAAACTCCATTGTTGACATTTTTAATGAAATTCAACATTTGTGATTTTGTTTTTCAATCAAAACAAAATTTCAAAACATCATAGTTATGATTATACATACTCTATCAATTTCTATAATCAATTTATCAATCTAACAACTAATTAAACCTTAATTTCTATTTTAAATTAAGCCATATTCATATGTATTTTCATGTAAACACTTTGTAATATGGTTTTCTTCACAAAACACATACATACATGACTTAAATTTTCTATAATCACATACAAATTCATGAAACAACCTTATAATCAATAAACATACAAAACTATATACATAACAACAATTAACTTTATAAAAATTTAACAAGAATTAAGTCTAAACTTTAAAGAAAATTAAGCTCCTACCTTTGATTAGGAAGATGATGGCTTGAGTTTTCTCAAATTTAGAATTCACTCTCTAGATTTTTCTCAAATTTTTTCTTCTTCTTCTTTCTCTTCTCCCAACTCTAGTTTACGATTATCATATAACGATAATAATAATAATATAGATATTAAGTATAGGATTTTAATTGACATCAGTTATAGAATTTTGAAAATCAAAAGCCATAAGGCTTATTTGGCTAGGCTTAATAAAATAACCCATTAACCCTTACACCTTGTTTGGTAAACTTAATTAAAACAAATGGATAAATCCTTATACCTTGTTTGCTAACACATCATTAGATTAAAGACTTAATATGCAATAAGATATGTTTGGCAAAACTAAATTAAACTCTTTTAATTTATTTTTAGTAACTCCTTTATAGCAAGGTTATTTGTCACACTTCTATTTAATTAAATAATCAATTAAAATATTAATCTATTAAATTACTTTAACACATAAATCATTATCACAAAACTATAATTTCTTTATAATTATAATTTTATTCTACCAACTAATATTTTAAATTACCATTTCCCATTTAAATATTATAATTTATTTAAATCACTATAAGCTCTATAGCTTACTTATTAAATTAAATTGGTATATAAACTCATAACAACTAATTTTTTAGCTCCTTAATTATTTATTCAACAAATAATTAACTAAATCACATCAACTCAAATTGTCATTAAATACTTATATAATTCAATAAATATTTAATATTGCAAATAAATATTTAATATTTAATATTTAATTATTTATTCAACAAATAATTAACTAAATCACATCAACTCAAATTGAACAATTATTTATTCAACAATAAACATAATCCATTAAATACTTATATAAATCAATAAATATTTAATATTACACTTTAAAATCTCGGAATGTTACATCATTCCTCCTTACAATGATTACGCCTCGTAATCACAACTCAAACAAATCATTCGTTACATTCTTCCCTACTTACAAAGATTTTGTCCCCGTAATCAAGACACAAATTAAACAAATAACTCAGGTATTCTTTCAACATTTTCTTCGAGTTCCCACGTAGCTTCTTCAAACGTTGTGGTTCCTCCATATCACCTTCACTGAAGGTATCACTTTATTCCCGAACACTTGTTCTTTTTCGTCGACTATCCGGATAGGAATCTCTTCATAAGACAAATCTTTCTCGAATCGCAATGGTTCGTACTTTCGATCACATATTTGTAGTCGGGTTTATATGGTCGTAACACCAAAATGTGAAAAACATTATGAATGTTTTCAAACTCGGAGGTAGAGCTACCTCGTAAGCCACTTCTCCCACTCTTCACAAAGACTTCAAAGGGTCCAATAAACCTCGGGCTTAGCTTTTCCCTTTTATCAAACGAATTTTCCCTTCCAGGAGAAACTTTTAGGAATACAAAAGTTCTACGTCGAATGCACGATCTTATGTCTGTGTTGATCAAGATACTTTTTCTCTGTCATCTTGGGTCGCTACTAATCTTGTCCTAATGAGTTTGACAACGCCGAAGAGTTTGTTGCACCAGTTCTGGTCCTAACAGTTGACGTTCACCGACTTCATCCCAACACAGTGGAGTTCTACACTTTCTGCCGTACAATGCCTCGTAAGGTGGCATGCCGATGCTCGCGTGATAACTATTGTTGTAAACAAATTCCACCAACGGTAATTGTTCTTCCCACTTTCTTTAAAGTCCATGACACATTCTCTCAAAGATATCTTCAATGTCCGAATTGTTCGTTCGCTTTGGCCATCTCTGTTTGTGGATGATAAGTCGTACTCATTCGCAATCGTGTCCCTATGCATTCTTGTAGTCTCTTCCGGAAATTCGATGTGAATCGCAGATCTCTATCGGAACACAATTGATAATCGGCACTCCATGCCTCAAACGATCTCTTTAATGTACAATCTTGCCAACCGATCAAGATTGAATCTAATCTTTATTGGTAAAAGTGCGTTGATTTTGTCATCATCCACTATCACCCAAATTGCATCGCATCATCTCTGAGTAGTTGGAAGACCCACCACAAAATCCATCGTGATGTGTTCCCACTTCCATTCCAAAGATTTCCAATGGTTGGAGTAACCCACCGGGTCTTTGATGTTCGGCTTTTACTCTTTCGACATGTCAAGCATTTCGCCACGCATTCAAGAACATCCCTTTTCATGTTTGGCCACCAAAATGTTCTGCAAATCTTGATACATTTTCGTGCTTCTGGATGAATTGAATATTTTGAGTTGTGAGCTTTAGTCAAAATTTCTTCTTTCGGTTCTAATCTTTGGAACCCAAATTCTTCACTCGAATCGTAGTAATCCTTCTCAGATGGACCTTGTATTTTACATCACCGCCTTCAACCAAATTCTCTTTGATTTTCCCACACTCTTCATCTTGTAGTTGAGCATTCTTCACTTTGTCCACTAAAGTTGGACCAAACTTTTATCCGGAATAGTTGTTTCTTCGATTCTTTTGGAAATTTGATTTCCAACTCCAGCTTTTGTCATTGATGAAATGAGCTCCTCCGAGTTGTTATCAAGATCAACTTTTCTCAACCTTTCCTCGCTTAAAGCATCCGCCACCACATTCGCTTTTGCTCGGATGATAAAAGATTTCACAATCATAATCTTTTATCAATTCCATCCACCTTCTTTGATGCATGTTCAAATCCTTCTAAGTGAAAATATACATCGGACTTTTTGTGGTCTGTGTAGATCTCACATTTCTCTCCATAAAGATAGTGTCTCCATATCTTCAGAGCAAATACAACTGCAGCCAATTCCAAATCATGAGTCGGATATCCTTTCTCATAATCCTTCAGTTGTCTTGATGCATAGGCAATAACTTTGTCATTCTGCATAAGAACACAACCCAACCCTTTGTGTGAGGCATCACTATACACCACAAAATTTTCTGTATTATCTGGTAATGTCAACACAGGTGTCATACTTAAATTTTTCTTCAAATCTTGGAAACTCTCTTGACACTTCTCCATCCAAACGAATTTTACAGCTTTCCTTATCAAATTTATTAGCGGAGTGGCTATCTTAGAAAATCTTGGATGAATCTTCTATAATAACCAGCCAGTCCCAAGAAACTCCTCACTTTTGACGGTGTTCTTGGTTGTTCCCAATTGATTACAGCTTCCACTTTTGATGGATCCACTGAAATCCCATCTTTGTCAATCACATGACCCAAAAATTGTACACGATCGAGCCAAAATTCGCACTTAGAGAATTTCGCGTACAGCTTTTCCTTCCTTAGTGTTTCCAATGTCAAGCGTAAATGTTTCCACGTGTTCTTCTTGAGACTTGAATACACTAGAATGTCATCAATAAATACCACTACAAACTTGTCTAAGAATGGTTTAAACACCGTTCATCAAATCCATTAACGCAAATAGGGTATTGGTTAAACCAAAGACATCACCGTAAATTCGTAATATCCGCATCAGGAGTTCGAATGCCGTTCTAGGTATATCCTCCTTTCTTACCTTCAATTGGTGATACCACTTCTCAAATCAATTTTTGAGAAATATTTAGCACCCTTCAATTTGATCCAACAAGTCATCTATTCTAGGCAATGGATACCTATTCTTAATAATGACTTTGTTTAACTCTCTATAATCAATGTAAAGACGCATTGTTCCATCCTTCTTCTTAACGAATAAAAGCTGGCGCCCCCACGACGATATACGCTTGGTTGAATATACTTCTTGTCTAGCAACTCTTGCAATCGCATCACGCCATCAATTCCTTTATTTCTACCGAGCCATTCTGCATGATATTTCTTCTAAGGCCTTCGATATCGACTGTTGTTCCCATCGCTAAGTCAATCACTTAACTCAATTTCTCCGTAAAAAGAAGTCATAAGGCAAATCTTCTAGAAACACGCCTTGAATTCTCATTACTACCTAGATTTCTTCAAGAGTTTCACACCCTTCTTCCGAATCTAAGTATCGACTATGTAAGCTAAATAGCCCACACAACCTCGAGCAAACAACAATTTCTTACGGTTGTCACTCCTTCCCTCTTCTTCTTAGGCATTCACAAGCAAAGTGATTCTTGGATCCGTCACGTGAAGCATACATTCTTCTTCTTCGGTTGAGTGCAATTTGGGGCGATGTGACCTCTCGGCCACAATTATAGCATACTCGCTTCCCTATCAAGCACGCACCCTTATGGAATTTCCGCATGTCGCCACATGCTTCAAACTTTTGTTTTGATTACCTGCGGTTTCAAAGACCACATTCCCATTCCGCTTCCTCTTCATGCCGAATTCTTTGTTATTGTTGTTATTGTTGTTGTTTCCATCGCTACCACCTCCATTCTTAATCTCATTCTCATTCTTCTTCTTCTTTTGTTCCTAGTTGAACTTTGTCATCCTTTTTCTCGCCTCCACCTTCAGCCAGTGAGTAATCGCTTTCTCCATCACCGTGTGAATGTCTTCAATCCTGGGCGAGGAGACCCTATTGTATAGCAGGGCTTGGGTCCTGTTCAAATCTCTTAGCCTTTTACCTTTCTGCGTCCGACTTGATATGGTGCAAACTCGCTAATTCATTGAATTTTACGGCATACTCGAACCGTCATCGTTCCTTGCTTTAGTTCCAGAAACTGTACTTCTAGCTGACTCTTCGAACTCTCCGGGAAATAGGTCTTGAAAAACAACTCCTTGAACCTATCCCAGATCATCACTCCTGGCCCTTCCCGAGTTTTATTGGCCTGCCACCAATAACTAGCTTCTGCTTTCAACATGAACGTTGTGAAAGTAGTCTTACGATCATCCCCCTACCTAGCGACATCGAATACTTTTTCTATCTCCATAATCCAGTGCGTGCTTTGATTGGATTCATAGACCCACGAATTGTGTGGTCCAACCTTTGAAATCCTTTAAGCGTTGTACCATAGTTTTGTGGTTGATTCTGCAACGCTGTCGCCGAGGTGTCACTAGTTGTTGAAGCAGGGGTTACCGACAACATCGTTATTAGTAGTTCTCTCATTGTTTCTCTCTCCGGGGGTGGTTCACGTCTGGGAGGCATTTTACGTTAAAACAAAACATCTATTAGACTATTACTCAACTTCTTTAAGTATTTCTAATTAACTTGCCTCCATAAAAGAAATAACCACATAACACACATAACACTTTGAATAAAATAATAACTTTTTATTTATTCATCATTACTTCAAAAATCATAAAAACAATAGCATCACCGCTATTTACATTCCTTTCACGAACTACAAAAGTTACAGGACAACATCATTATTATCATATCCATGGTTACTTAACACTAGGGATTTTTACATTATTTAATACTTATTACGTGTATTACAGGCACATTTTCTCGATGATCTATTAAGATACTTCTTAGCCCTATCACGTTCTTCCTCCATGACTCGAAACATTGTCCTGCGATCTAATACATATGATATCCCATTAATTGGATATCCCATTACCGATCTTGAGCTCGATTAATTGCGGTGTCAAAACTTTATCCATCTCTTCCATCTTCATCCTTTTAAACATGAGTTTCCTTCTTGCTCTTCCAGATTCGTTGATAAGCTTCCTCGTATGCATCTTGACTCTTGCCCTCTTAGCGCCTTCTTCTCTAAACTTGTTCTTGATTCAAGAACCATCTCGATCAATTAATCTTTCTCTCCTTGATGCATATTAGTTTCTCCTCGACGTTTGTCAATCGTTCCTCACGATCCACGGATCTCGCTTAGTCTTTTTTGTGTCATTGCGATGCTGTTGTTCGGCTACTATCTCCCTGCAACTCCTCAACTATATCCTGAAGTTCTACGTTACGGTTATGCACCTCATCGTATATACGGCCAGCTATCGAGTTAAGTGGAATCCTTTCCTCCTCGTCCTCGTCATCCTCATCCTCCTGTGGTAACTCAACGGATCCTCCTCGTCTATCTCCACATCATCATCCTCATCTTCAATTCATCATGACCAATGGGTCAACTCCCATGGCGATAGTTGTTCCTCAACTTCTCGAATGTCGCGAGGCTCCTCCTCTATAGGCATTTGAGGTCCCTCCTCCCTAGCCTGACTGGATTCTCCGACATTAGTCATCCTGACAACAAAGTTTTAATTATTAATCATTATTACTCGACACTCACGAATACATAAACTATAAACACATAAACACATAAGTGTTTTATTACTTCTTTCTTAAAACTCGATAAGAGTTATCTCCACTATCTTTTCAAAGGTTACTTCCCAAGGCTTTTCCCCCACCTAAGGTTCATAACCTAAAGCTTTGATGATAACAACTGTGACACCCCCAAATCCAGTACTTCATTTCCTCAAGATTTGGTGTTCACTTAATCAAAACATTCATTTATAACTATCCAATTATAATAAAATTGAATAATAAAAACCTGCCCATACAAGATTAAACTTAAATAAAAATCTCCCAGGTTATCTAACCTTTAACAACAATCATTCAAATGTGGAAATTTAAATAAACTTTATTACTATCTTTAAACCAAAGTCTGAAAGTAAACTATCAAAACTATTACAAGTCTTCAGTATTTATTCATCTTTCCTTTTCCCTTACTGGTGCTAGGTACGTCACCCGTTTCAACTTTAGCTGTAAGAAATTTTACAGGCAAGAGTGAGCAAACAAGGCCCACTTGAAATAACAATAAATAAATCTTTAAACTTTTACATCAATTGCAAATATTAGGCTCAATAGAACTGAACAATATATATTCTATTAACTTTCGGAAAATTATAACATTCACTGAGGGTCTAATGACCACGAATCATGTCCACAGTTATAAGTAATCTCTCAACTTTAACTTTAACAGTCATAAGACTATAAGGACTCCACGTACTTAGGGGGATCAACCCTTCGTACAATGTATTGTGCACAATCATTTCAACGCTAAGCGTAAACCTCTATTAAAAGAGTTTTTTATCTCAGTATTTAGAATACAAGTTCGCACCAAAGTAAGTTTGGTTTGGATACATTACAGGGTAATTTAGGATTCAACGGAAATCAACTAAGGATTAGTTGATTACAAAAGAAATAATTGTATGCTATGGAATAATCATAACTGAATTGATATTTGTAAATTAACATTATGCTTTAGGAATAATCTAATAGCATAAGCATTGAATAATCATAACATTCAAGGTTATTGAGAATTTTGGGTATTAAACATGCATATTGAATAGAAATTTGAATGATCGAGTTGTTCAATACTAGAATATTAAATTAGAACAACTCGTATGCTAAATCACAAGTTACATATTAAAGAACTTGCTCAATAATATAAGATTTGAAATACTTGTATTCACATGAACCAATAGATACAAGAGTTTTATCAATAATAAACAATCTAACTCTACGAAAGTGTAAAGTTAGCATCTTGTACAATTGAAATGGAATTAAAAGCAATAATGTGCTCAACGAAATTTAAACTTGTACAACGAAGTTTTAGAGTTAGAAAACTTGCCTTTAGCACAAGCTAAACCTTACAACTTGAATCAATACCCTATACATATGTCATCATGACATAATTAGTCATTACCAACATTTTATATCTATATAACCAAAATATATACATCATGTAGGTTAAATTACCCATTCACATAATCAAACTACGTTAATACTAATTAACTCTTGATAACATGCTCATTCATAGTTTAATACTACTGAAATCATCATTTAACATTCATATTATTAACACATAACATTTATTTTCAAGTTTTGTATACATAAACAAAACTGTCAGAACATTCTGTTAACTCATGGCAGCTGCCACAGATTTACATTGTGGGTGACTGCTGCAACAGTAATGATAATGACTGCCACAATGGTGATTATACTCTTTCACATGACTGCCCATAATTGTGATAATCTTCTTGGCGCGATAGCATCTTCATCTTTGACATGCCTTGTATGAAACTTCGAGATCGACGATACCGACGGCAATCGTGCAAGAAAAAGCCAATTTGGCCTACAAGCTCGAATCTAATAGACTGATTATCATGTAATACACATATAGACTTCATATAAACATATTGTGAAGACTTATAACATGTTTATACTCATAAAATAACACAAACCTCAAAGTTACAACACCCAATTTCACTGTTTTTGGCAAAAACTCCATTGTTGACATTTTTAATGAAATTCAACACTGTGATTTTGTTTTTCAATCAAAACATCATCGTTATGATTATATATACTCTATCAATTTCTATAATCAATTTATCAATCCAACAACTAATTAAACCTTAATTTCTATTTTAAAGTAAGCCATATTCATATGTATTTTCATGTAAACACTGTAATATGGTTTTCTTCACAAAACACATACATGCATGACGTTTTCTATAATCACATACAAATTATTGAAACAACCTTATAATCAATAATCATACAAAACTATATACATAACAACAATTAATCCTTTATAAAAATTTTACAGAGAACTTTTTTTTGGAAGAAGAAGTCTAAACTTTTAAAGAAGAGATTAAGCTCCTACCTTTGATTAGGAAGATGATGGCTATTCTTTTCTCCAATTTCTTTCTCAAAAACTTGTTAGAATCACTCACTCTCTCTAGAGTTTTCTCAAATTTTTCTTTGTGTTCTTCTTCTTCTTCTCTCTTCTCCCAACTCTAGTTTACGTATTATCATATAACGTATAATAATAATAATATAGATATTAAGTATAGGATTTTAACTGACATCAGTTATAGAATTTTGAAAATCAAAAGCCATAAGGCTTGTTTGGCTAGGCTTAATAAAATAACCCATTAACCCTTACACCTTGTTTGGTAAACTTAATTAAAACAAATGGATAAATCCTTATACCTTGTTTGCTTACACATCATTAGATTAAAGACTTAATATGCAATAAGACATGTTTGGCAAAACTAAATTAAACTCTTTTAATTTATTTTTAGTAACTCCTTTATAGCAAGGTTATTTGTCACACTTCTATTTAATTAAATAATCAATTAAAATATTAATCTATTAAATTACTTTTACACATAAATCATTATCACAAAACTATAATTTCTTTATAATTATAATTTTATTCGACCAACTAATATTTTAAATTACCATTTCCCATTTAAAATATTATAATTTATTTAAATCACTATAAGCTCTCTAGCTTACTTATTAAATTAAATTGGTATATAAACTCATAACAACTAATTTTCTTAGCTCCTTAATTATTTATTCAACAAATAATTAACTAAATCACATCAACTCAAATTGTCATTAAATACTTATATAATTTAATAAATATTTAATATTGCAAATAAATATTTAATATTTAATTATTTATTCAACAAATAATTAACTAAATCACATCAACTCAAATTGAACAATTATTTATTCAACAATAAACATAATCCATTAAATACTTATATAAATCAATAAATATTTAATATTACACTTTAAAATTCTAGAATGTTACATCATTTACCTTTGATGATTACTTCACTTACTTTGGAAATCTACTAAGGAAAGGTTAAGCTCAAAGTGCTTATTGACTCTAACAAATAAGTTGTTTGAGAGAGAGTTTGAGAGAGATTTTAATCAAGCAATAAAATGAATAATGAACTCTCTATTTATAGGCTTGACAAAGTGAGGGTAGAATGGTCTTGTGTCATCCCACCTCCTTAAACTAACCTCCTTACTATTCATTGCTTATTAACCAAGTCTACTTGTTAACCACTCTTATTTACTTGGCCATTACAACACTTGGTCACCACACAAAAGGTTTGCCCATCAAGTCTACCCATGGGTTGCCCCATGGATCCTCATTAACTAATGGATCATAGTTTGGGCTTAATGCTAATTCAATTAACTTATCCTTTGGGCTTGCTAATTAATTAGTTTGGGCCTCCCTTTATTAAACACTTGGGTTTCATAATGAATCCCACTTAGGTTTACACCTTTAAGCTTATGGACTTATTTTTATGTAAAGTTATATTAATTCATTTCATTAGGTTTTAATACCTATATTCCCAAATTAAGTCCACATGCGAATTATTGCATTTTCCATACTTAGATTATTATTACATAATCCATCTTGCCTCGATATTCTAACATTACGTATTTCTCGGAAGTTCAAAAATAATTCCCGAGCGGTAAACGGTGAATAGTGTTTTTCGTAAACTTCCTCGAAAAACATTTATTTTCGTCTTGAAAATTCAAACACTTTAATTCTCTCACGTGGTTCGAATACTACGGTCTTCCGACATTTCTAGGTTATAGAACGACATACATCTTATTAACACATATAATAACAAATAATATCATTTTATTCATTATTTAATTCTTTCAAATATTTTTACAAAGGATCCGAATTTCTCAGGCGTTAATTCTCGACTAGCAATCCAGTGCAAGTAATTTGGCTTAACAGGGAGTGCGTTGATTTAAATTCTTCAATAGATGAAATTGTAATCTCAGGTCTTCATTATCTAGTCTCACTCTAGGAATAGTTAGGTTTATTTAATTTAAAAGTTTAAATATAAAATATAATATCATTCGTTTAAATAAGACTGAAATGGTTATGGGTTAGTGCTTGGTGAACTTTATTAGTTAATTTGGCGTGGGAACGATACTTTACTTACTCTTTATTACTTGTTGACCGTGTATACTTGCACGCATATATTGATCAGTAAAACGACCAACAAGTTTTTGGCGTAGAATTCTACGGGAATTAGCTTAATAAATTTTTGCCAACATTAATTTCAATCAAATAGGTCTTAATTTAAACATTTTTTTTGTTTTAATTATCTTCTTATATTTCTCTCTTTTCAGGTACCATGGATGACTTTGCTTATCAATGACCTTATGCAAATATGACTCAACCAAGGGACATAAGCACTGAGGGACTCAATTTATTTTCTACATTGTCAGCACAAATTGCAACACTTTCGGAGAGGTTGGATGTACTTGCAGCCCAACGCACTCGAGAGATAGCAGTTACATGTGAAAATTGTGCTGGCGAGCATCCGAGTTATCAGTGCGACATCAGAGTTGGACAAGTACAGTTTGGGGGTGATTACCTCAACAACAATGTTTATCCCAATGATCATAAAGGTTGGGGATATCACCCAGATTATGAATGGAGTTATAACTATCAAGACTCATACTGTGTCCCAAGTCCAACACATCCATCGAATTTTTCATATCCACCTCCATTGCGACAAGAAGAAAATTCAGAGCTAAAGGAATTTATGTCTAAGAGCATAGCAGACCATGAAGAGATGATGATGAGTCAGGAGTTAGCAAGACAAAATCTTAACAGACAGATGGAACAACTCATTAACTTTTCAATGAATGACCCTCAATACAGGAATTTTGAAACTGAACAAGATAATTCAAGACTGGAGGATTTGTGGTTCAAGTTTGTAGCATCACCTGAGGAGAAGATGATTGAGCAAAAGAGGTTAATTCGGAATCTTCAGAATCATATGGATCAAATGTTCGAAGCCTTGAGCAATCGCCCGCAAAATAATTGGTGCTATGTCATGGATGATGAAACTGATGGAGAACCAGAAGTGTACATGCCACTGGATGAGCTCAAAGAAGTTATCATTGAGGAGACAACTGGGGAATTGGATAATGTAGAACATGAATCGACTTGTATAATACCCCAAGTACATTTTTAGTCAGAGTTAAAAAATTCAGTGAACTTTGCACACCCATGTCCTCTTGGTAGCCACATTCAAAGTAAAGATCAGGATGATAAAGAGACCTCTTTTACACCATGGTGGGCTGAGGAATAGAAAAAAGAAGAGGAAAAGTATGTTGTATTTTTCATGCCTCAAGGCAACAATTTATTCACAAATACAACGGACGAGGCACCTAGCTATGCAATAGAATTGGGGGCATCATGTACAGGAAATATGCTAGGTTGTTTCAATTCACAAACTCTCATGATGGGGAACCTACCAAAGCTAGCGGTTCTAATGGATGGAGGGTTCCTAGCTTATCGTAAAGGAATTGGATAGCGGTGTCAAGAAAAGAATCCAGCTAACGGACTATAAACCGAGCGCTCGATGGGAGGCACCCCATCCAATCTTTCTCCCTCCTTGTTTAATTCTTATTTACATTTCCATATTTAGTAGATGTTAAATAGTGGTAAGTCTTAATAATAGTTTTATTGTTTCTCCTCTCAGGTTCAATCCAATTGATATAAGCATTCAGGATCAAACAGAAGTCAAACAAAATCAAGAAGCGGAGGTACAAGGTCGGCATGCATTTCAACTTCTAACTACAAGCAAACAGCGGCATACTACGCCCATAGCTTCGATCGTAGAAAAAAATTGCTAAATTTTTAGAATTTCTGACTCAAGCATTCGGACAGTTAGAAGCCCACACTCAGTTTCCAACTATAGAACATCTCAAACTTAGACATCACCTGATATACCATCGGATCATGAGGAGGCGAACGGAGATGACATTGACACTTAGGGGAGTATTCTTTCACTTTTAATTACAATGAGGGCATTGTTTATTTTAAGTTTGGGGGTATTGGGTTGTAGTGAGTAGTTGTTGCATATAGTTTGATTGCATGTTTAAGTTGCATAGTAGGGGTATTTTAGTATCTTTATAGTTAAATTTTACATGAATTTTTTTTTTTTTAGTTAGTATGTGTTTAGTTGCATAACATTGCATAATCCCAGGTTTTTAGTTAGTTGAATTCTAATTTGGCCAATCATGAAATAGAAATGTGATAGATTTTTTGAACTCTGTTGATAACTTAAACTTAGTTATAATTTCATACATGATGTAACCTAGGCCTGTTGTTTAGATGTTACCGGGTAGCATGAAAATGTTCCTATTTGCTTGTTGGTTAAGATTAGCATGCTTGTCTGCTGAGAGGAAAATGTTGTTTTTAATGATAGAATTGTGTAGGAAGTGAGTAATGACTATGAAGACACAGATACTCAAACTTTGGGAACACATGGGTATGCTTGCTATTGGGACGAGATGGAGCGTAAAATGCACTCATTAAAATGAAAATGGAAAGTGAGATGGAGCGTAAAACGCACTCGCTATATATATATATATAAAATTAATTAAAGAAAAAAAAAGAAAAAAAGAAGAAGAAAAAGAAATCAATAAACACCGTGGGAAAGTGCAAAAATTGCCCTCGTGAGTAATAATAAAGCAGAATAAACCCATTGTTGAACCTTAATTTGTATTGATGTGTTGGAGTAGTTGATGTCTCATTAGTATATGAAGTTCTTGATTTAAACTTCAATTTTCTATCTTAAGCAATTTAGCATGTGGTATCTTCATCTTTGTCAAGCTTATCTGTGAACACATCACACACACACAACATCTTTATAGCAGGTTAAGATTATCTGATTGTATGTCATTATGCCTTTAGCTTAGTTTGATGCTTTGTTCTTAGATCTTGATATTTCTCTGAGGCATATCTTATTGGAATTCTTAACATGGCTGGAAATTTGAGGATTCATTGTCATAGTAGCGTAGCTTGCATAGCATGTAGATTGCATTATATTGTATTGCTTGGGGATAAGCAACGGTTTAAGTTTGGGGGTATTTGATAAGTAGGTTTTATACCTACTTATCCGGTATCTGTTACTTGAATTAGTTGCTTATACTCACGTTTCTTAGTTACTTTTCATGCATTTTGTGTTCATTTTGTAGATCATATGCTTGGGAACGATGTGAGCGACTATTGGCATGAAAACGCAAGAAAAAGCAATCCGGACATCGTTTGGGCTTTCATGTTCATTTCATGTTCCTGGCTTGGAACTTGGACTATGTTGTAGAGCATCTTCTTATTTCTCCAGAACATCTTGAATCATTCTAATCGGAGTTCGGATGCAAGAGTTATGACCGTTGTACCAACGAACGTTGAACGTCACTATTTTGGATGGCCATTTGCACAACTGTCACTCCCAACCCAATTTCAGCCTTAATCCGTCCATCATTTCTCAATTGTCAAAGAATGAAAGTTGTATATCTCGTCAAGATCTTCGATTTGATAGGTGGCAGGCCCCGTAAATCTTTTTGGATCAAACTTTATGGCCGTTTTACCAGAGGACACTGCAGCTGAAAACTAACCGCGCGGGCGCACGAATTTGTAGTGTAATTTGAGCGCGGCCGCGCGATTCCCTGGACCAAAAAAGTGTGTTTTGCTACTTCAACGCGGTCGCGCCACTTCAGACTTGACCAAAGTTGACTTTTTCACTAAACAAGCAATTGGAGCGTGACTTGGAGCGAAGGTTCAATTAGGGCTTATATAATTAGACATATTGGAGTATGTAGAGGTATTCCACCCTTGGGGGATGAATCTACATTACATATGCTCTTTTTTTCTCTTTCTTTTTAGTTTAGATTAGAACCCTAGATTAGATTAGAGTTAAAAATTGAAGCAATTGAAGAGCATAGAAAATTCAGAATTGGAGGAAGAGGAGAATCTCGGATTTGCATTCCCAATTCCATAACTTCTCTTTACTTCTATCTTTATTTCTCAATGTATAATCAATTGTGGATTATGGATTTTGATTTTATGATGAGTTAAACTTTATTTTGAGATTGCAATGGATTCTATTGCTTAGTTTAATCTGATATACTTCATTGTTAACCTTATTGATTGCTATGGGATTGTCTATTAAGATTCATGCTTATTTGTTTAGTTGATTGGCCATCAATTACTGTGATAACCCATATGAACTTGAAAGATGAAGTATGGGTTTAGATTAGATCTTGATAGTTTGTGATTGTATGTTCTACGTTGTGATGGGATGTATGATTTGTGCTTAGGATAGACATATACCGAGGCATCGCTCGTAGTCAATTGAGAACTTGGACTTAAACCCTAATTATTTGTAAATCACATAGACATATAGTGGTTTAGGTAATTTGGGTGTTCATGTGTATCCTTTCAACTGGGGATTATATTTGATATGGGTATGGTACATTGAGATATGGCTGTACTTTACTTTCGTGTTCTTGACTAGCAATCCAGTGCAAATAATTTGGCTTAACAGGGAGTGCGTTGATTTAAATTATTCAATAGATGAAATTGTAATCTCAGGTCTTCATTATCTAGTCTCACGCTAGGAATAGTTAGGTTTATTTAATTTAAAAGTTTTAAATATAAAATATAATATCATTCATTTAAATAAGACTGAAATGGTTATGGGCTAGTGCTTGGTGAACTTTATTAGTTAATTCTCCGTGGGAATGATACTTTACTTACTCTTTATTACTTGTTGACTGTGTATACTTGCACGCATATATTGATCGATCAAAAAGCGACCAACAAGTTTTTGGGCGTGAATTCTTTGGGGAATTAGCTTAATAAATTTTTGCCAACATTAATTTCAATCAAATAGGTCTTAATTTAAACATTTTTTTTTGTTTTAATTATCTTCTTATATTTCTCTCTTTTCAGGTACCATGGATGACTTTGCTTATCAATGTCCTTATGCAAATATGACTTATATAACAACCCGGAATTTTGGATTATCCAGAATTTAGGTTTAAAGAATTAGTTATTAATAAAATGAATTCTTATTAATACTATTCTGTGTTATGTGTTTATTAATCGTTCTATAACCTAGGATGATTATAAACCGGGAGTATTCTGGCTAAGAGCTAGTCTGAGCGAATAAGAATTTTCAAGACGAAAACAAAAATTTTCCGAGAAAAAAAATATTTTTCGGGGAAAAAGACGAAATAGGCACTATTCATCTATTTCTGCTCGGAGATTTATTTTGAAATTTCAAGAAGTTATTGATTACGTAAAATGTTGAGACGTGATGGAATATTCAATAATATTTCAGTTATGGCAAAAACGAAGTTTTTACTGCGACTCAAAAACCTAAGGGATAAAGTGATTTTGAGAAATTTTATGATCACGTATAATCATTAGGGTTATTATGCGTGAGAAATACTGAAGATAATACTAGTTATTATATGAGTATAGTAAGAAGATTAGTACGACGTATATTACTTAATATCGTCATTTAAATATATACGAAGAAAATACGAGAATACGAGAATGAGATGCGTAGAATACGATTAGTCTTAATGGACTTTGAGTTCATGGACTTTATAGAATCTAATTGGATTTGGATTATGTCAAGCCCAATGCTTTGTGAAATCAAGCCCAAGATAGGCCCAATAAGAATTAGGGTTAAGGCCCAAACCAAGAAAAGAAACCGCGGATCGAACCGATGGGTAAACAGATGGGTAAAACCAATGGGGAAACCCATGGGGTGACCCATGGGCAAGAGGGGCGGCCACTTGGCCACAAAGTAAGGGTGGTGGCCAATTAAACTTGGTGGCTAAGTTGTTGGAGGAGGTGGGAATAGTAAGGAGGTGGGGGAAATGACCAAAATGCCCTTAATTGATTTTCTATAAATAGAGGCTTAAGCTCATTTAAATTGGATTTTGAAAATCCCACACCTTAGAGAGAGAGAGAGAGAGAGGATCGGATGAGGAGAAGGAAGACCATAAGTATGAATGATCGGATCGAAAAAGTGATCGTGAAATAGAAAAGCTTACAAATCACGGCTTTGTATAGCGGGAGAAAATTAAAGAAGAGAGGTAATCTAAAACCTAGTTTCTACTAATTTTTTAAGTTTAATAGTTTAAAACATAACTTAATGAGTTAAAAGTAAAGAGATTAGTAATGATTTCATAAAATAAGAAAACGAAGAAATAAGAATAAAGTTTAGTTTATAAATTTCTTAAGGAGGTATAAGATTAAGTAAGGATTTTGAAGCGATCCGAAGGAATTATATGAATAAGTAGGTGAAATAAGTAAGGAATGATATTCTATAACATCAAATTCCAATAAAAAGTGAAATCATAATCAAAATATCGATTAAAATGAAAGAAGCGAAGAACACGAAGAACACGAAGAACACGAAGAACGTTGTTGATGGACAAATTTAAAACCATCGTAGGATAATTGTTGTTGATGGACAAGTTTAAAACCATCGTGTATAAGTTAGATATGTATTGCTTGGTTAGGAACGGTAGAAACGTTCATGAGGAACGGATTAAAACTTAGCTATAACGAAGTTATGACGAAAATTTCATAAAAGACGAATGAGAATTAGAAAGTTAGTAAATGAACCCGAATGTGTAGGGTTTCATAAGAATGTAAGAGAACATAGGAAACGTGAGTCGTGGATTCAAGATCGAGCGAGTTCCGAGTTCGAATGACCGAATTACAGACGAACGAGCGAAGAGCGTTAAAATGTAAAATGAACAAAAGGTGAAAATCAAACCAATTGAATGATACGTTAACAAATTTAGAATGAATTTCTATTCATGGGGTATTGAATTACGTAAGATAAGGAAGAGAATGGCTTTGGAACGACCTCATTTCGAATTATAACAATGAGTTATGAGATCGCGAAGTAAGCATCTCAAAATTGATTTAACACTTAGAGAAATTTTCTAGGGTTAGGGCTTGGCGCGCTATGGCCAATTTGAGCCTTTAGAGGGCGTGTGGTAGTAGCATGAGCTTCAGACCATAAACTTCGGAGAGTGCCACCATGATGAGAGAGATAAAGAAGGGAGGAGTAAGCGCATGGCTGATGTTGGGAAAAAGCCGGAGATGAGCTTTTAAGCGCTTTCGACTCTTGGGGAAATGTAAGGGAAGATAAAGAATATAATATTCAAATAATGTATCACTTAATCAAGTGATGTAAACCTTTATTGAAGGTTGAACGTATATATTAAACAAGATTAAATGACAAAGAATATAAACACGGGTTACGTAACTGATATCCGGGGACCGTAGTCACGATGAACGAGCGTGATGGATTGCTATGGTTGTGATTCCTCAGAGGTTGAGCGACGAGGGTAATGAGCCTGAGGTTCATATAATGGATAACGAAAGTAGTAAATAAGAGATGAATTATCAAGAAAGCCGTAAGGAATAAGAATTTGACTTAATCGAACATTATAGTTTAATAGTTCATATGAGTTAAGAGAAGTTAGGTTGTGGTGAATCGTAACTTTGATGGGTATGCCATTTAGTTAAACAATTCCTTCAGAAAAGGTAAGAAATAAGAAATTGACTTTAATGTAACAGGCGGGAAGTTTAATGGTTGGATGGGAAAGATAAGTAATATAAATCATCCAAGATGATGAGTCCCGAGAAGTTTTAAGAAGAAGATAAGAACATCTCATGCAAGATGATGAACGTATGAGTAAGACATCTCCGTATGTCATAAAGCCATAAACTGGTAAAGGAAGTTAGTCGCGTAAACTTATATTACAAGAACGCGAACCCTAAGAAGTAAAGTTAAGTAAACCAATACGTAAGTTCAATATATGACTAATTGGTGTTTATGTTTTCTCCTTATATGTTATATAGGAATTGGAATGAGCAGTTCAGCATAAGCTCTAGCTGTGCGTAAGGCAAGTTTCCTAACTTCATTCATATTACATGGATGCTAGTTTCTTAAACTTCTCAGATGTTGTACTTGAGAAGTTTGTACATACATGCATATGTGCGATATTTGTACAAGGTGGTAGAATGTATGAGGCCTTGAGCCACAATTTGAACACGCCGGTGTTTCTATGATATGCATTGTTTCTATGATTGAAAGCCATTCAATACAAATATGTTTTATTTATACATGAACCATTATTGTTAAGTATGTGTTAATGATTCTAGCGGATAGGATGTGTATGAAAAGGTAGAAGAATGAAAGTATTTCAAAGTAAAAATGACCGATGTTTTAAGATGATAGGAATCGAGACTATTCCTATTATTCAAGTCGCTTTCATAACCTTTGTTCGGTTATAGAAGTTTTAAAGAAATATTTTAATTCGAAGTTGTTTGTTTATTTGTTATGACTTCTTTGGGCAATTGAATGCTCACACTTGCTTTAAATGAAAAACAATTTTTAGTGAATAAGGTTAGAAGAACTTAAAGATCCCAGTAAAGATCAAGATGATGGTATCGGATGATTGTCATCGGAAGGTGAATGAATGTAGCGAGAAGATCAAGTGAAGAATTGTAATTTAGAAAGATGAATTGAACAATAGACTAGTTTAATGAAATGTTATGTATCCTTAGTGGCGGATAAAAGTCACTCTTATAAGATGAAATGAATAATGTATTTATTATTTTTGTAATGAAAAGGATATAAGGTTTCAGAACTTGGGATTTGAGAGTGTATGTTGTTATATTTTGATATATAATGATGTATGTTGGATGAAGGATGTACTCGTGACGTACAAAATCCGGGTGTGAAGATAGACCCGAATTTGAGGCATTACACAATTTCAGTAAGCCAAGGGACATAACTAGCCTTTAAAAGGACAAAGAAAGTAACTACATCTTCCATGTTCTCCTCGAGACTAAATCATTAGATTCCGGAGAGGTTGGAATTTATTTTGGCACAAGTTCGAGAGAAAGCTCGATGACATAAAATTTGTTGGCGAGCATCAAGTAGCACGACACCATGGACCAATAAATTGGATATCATACCTGACAACAATTTTATCCCAATGATCAACTCAATTGGCGTCGACTACTTCTTTAAATTATTTTCGCAATACATCAAAAAAATAGTTTATGACGTCATGATACCGTACTTTTTTATAAGACGTTGAGGACTTCGTCGGGTTGGTGACTTCGTTATTATACATCATACCATAGCGGGTTGTTGATCCTAAGATCACATCCAACACCGAGTTCAATTGCATTAATAACTCCATCATTTTACCATCCTTGCATCAAATGCACGGATGATATAAAATTTATTTTGAAAATTTTAAATCAATTTACATCTAAAGTGAAGCAATTAGCATAGACATACCAAGAATAGCTTTTTTAAAATCTGTTGGTTCCAAAAGTTGAACCAATTCTTTCCTTTTAAAAATGTACATATCAGCACGATTTCAATAAAGTTTGAAATCTAGCATAGCTAGATGACTTGGAATATCCTATTCTCCATCTTCTTCCTTCATTGTCTTCTTATGCGACAATACTTAATCTTCTCTAGCACCTTCAATACTAAGCTTCCTCGAAAATAACTCATTTTTAGTCTAAACATTCCTATATCTTAGTACAGTCCATCAACTTACTATACATTATGAGTTTAGGAACTTTCCACAATAATATGAGTTTAAGAACTATCCAGACAGACCATAGGCGTCCATTCGCTGAGACGTTTGAAAACATACCATATTATTATGAGTCATGAACTTACCATAAGTAAGAGTTTCAAGAACTCGCACCTACCTTATCGTTCTCTACCTATCAAGTATATATATGAGAAAAGATTCACCTTCTTTCCATATACATATTGATAAGCGCGACCAATCCCAATGATTATCAACGTAATAAAGCTAAGCGGTTGTTACACCAAGCACAAACCTCTCCCCTTATAACAAAGGTTCATACAACCAAACTATCACATGAGTCCTCAATTGAAATTTTACAACTTCTAAATCTCTCTACTTAATACAAATTTTCTTTAATTCATATACTATCCTTCACAACCTAATCTAAGTTCTTCTTCCGCATAACTTCATAGTACCCTTCATTCATAGCATTAGCTATAATTCATTCATCGTTTAACAACTAATCTGTTATTGCGAGTCACTATAATCACGTGGTGATCTTCTTATCCTTCTCTCTACGATTATAGTCTTAGGTACTCCTACCTAAGGTTTATAACCTATCAGCTCTGATACCAACTTGTAACTCCCCAAAATTCGGTCTATCTTCACACCCGGCACCCGTACGTCACGAGTACATCCTTCCTCCAACATACATCATTATATAGTGAAATATAATAACATACACTCTCATATCCCAGGTTCTGGAAACCTTATAACCTCTTTTATTACAAATAATGGTAATTACATTATTCATTTCATCTTACAAGAGTGACTTTTATCCGCCACCAAGGATACATAACAGTTCCTTAAACTAGTCTATAATTAAAATTTTGTCTTTCTATATTACAAGTTTTCACTTGATCTTCTCGCTCCTTCACATTTTGAATGGTACTTCATCTGGATACCGTCAGCTTGATCTTTAGGGGATCCTTAAGTTCTTCTAACCTTGTTCGCTAAAAATTGTTTTTCATTTAAAGCAAGTGTGAGCATTCAATTGCCCAACAAGCCATAACAGTTGAACAAACAACTTCAGAATTAAAACATTTCTTTAGAACTTCTATAACCGAACAAAGGTTATAAAGCAACTTGAATAATAGGAATAGTCTCGATTCCTATCATCTTAAAACATCAGTCATTTTCACTTTGAAATACTTTCATTCTTCTACCTTTTTCATACACCTATCCTATCCGGCTAGAATCATTAGCAGACTTAAGAATAACGATTCATGTATAAGCAGAACATACTTGTATTGAACAACTCAATCACGAACAATGCATATCATAGAAACATCAAGTGTTCAAATTGTGGCTTAAGGCATCATACATTCTACCACATTGTACAAATATCACACGTCAAGAACATAGACGAAACTCAAGTTCAACATCCGAGAAGTTTAAGAAACTAGCATTCATGTAATATGAATGAAGTTAGGAAACTTGCCTTACGCCCAGCTACAGCTTACGTTGAACTACTCATTCAATTCCTATATAACACATAAGGAGAAAACATAAACACCAATTAGTCATATATTAAACTTACACATTGGTTTACTTAACTTTACTTCTTAGGGTTCGCGTTCTTGTAATATAAGTTTACGCGACTAACTTCCTTTACCAGTTTACGACTTTTATGACATACGGAGATGTCTTACTCAAAATGTTATCATCTTGGATGATTTATATTCTTATCTTCTTTTTATAAATTCTCTAGGACTCAAAGACACATCGCTTCTCGCTAGTAGTCCATATGGTACTACTGAGTGGTTTCCCCACAAACAACCAACAAACAAGTTCCCGTCTCATCTACACTGCCATCACGGTGAGTTAGATTGGTTGCCGATTTGTATATACCTTCGCTCTCGATGGAATTGTTTAGCCCGGCTCCCATATGTCAACCATAAAAGTTACGATTGTACCACAACCTAACTTCTTTAACTTGATACGAACTATTAAACTATAATGTTTAATTAAGTTAATTTCTTATTCTTATGGCTTTCTTGATAATTCATCTCTTATTTACTTTCGGATTCATTTCCTTATGAACCCATGTTCATTACTTTCATTAATCTATACCAATCGTTTTATGCTAAGGCTTTCTTGATGATTTCTATTTTATTAATACTTTCATTATCTCATTATCATGACATAACATCTAAATTTTATTCATTACCCTCATCACTCAACGTCTAAGGAATCACAACCATAACAATCCCTCACGTTCGTTCATCGTGACTACGGTCCCCAGATATCGGTTATGTAACCCGCATTTATATTCTTTGTCATTTAATCTTTATTAATCTTTACGTTCAACCTTTAATAAAGGTTTACATTACTTGATTAAGTGTTATATTAGTTGAATATTATATTCTTTATCTTCCTTACATTTCCCCAAGAGCTTAAAGCGGTTAAAAGCTCATCTCCGGCTTTTTCAACAAACTTTGGCTGTGACGCCACTCTCTTCTTTATCTCTCGCATTGCAACACGAGTTTGTAGTACCCGGCCCCGATGCAGCATGTTGAGCACCACTCTACAAGGCATGACTGGCACCGCGGCACCAAGCCCTAACCCTAGAAAATTTCTCTAAGTGTTAAATCAATTTTGAGATGCTAACTTCGCGATCTCATAACTCCTTCGTTATAACTCAGAACAAGGTCGTTCCAAAGCCATTCTCTTCCTTATCTTATGTAATGTAATACCCCTTAAGCAGAAATTCATTCTAAAGTCGTTAACGTTCCATTCGATTGGCTTGATCTTCACCCTTTGTTCATTTTACATTTTTAACGCTCTTCGTTTGTTCGTCCGTAATTTGGTCATCCGAACTCGGAACTCATTTGTTCTTGAGTCCACGACTCATGTTTTCTATGTTCTCTTACTTTCTTATCAAACCCTACCCACTCGGGTTCATTTACTAACTTTTTAATTCTCGTTTGTCTTTTATGAAATTTTCACCATAACTTCGTTATAGCTAAGTTTTAATCCGTTCTTCATGAACGTTTCTACCATTCCTAACCAAGCAAGAAGCAACTAACTTATACACGATGGTTTTAAACTTGTCCATCAACAACAATTATCCTACGATGGTTTTAAATTTGTCCATCAACAACGTTCTTCGTGTTCTTCATGTTCTTCGTTCGTTCTTCATTTTAATCGATATTTCTGATTATGATTTCACTTTTTATTGAAATTTGATGTTATAGAACACCATTCCTTACTTATTTCACCTACTTATTCATATAATCCACTCGGATCGTTCTAATTCATTACGAATCTTATACTTCCTTAAGAACTTTATTAACTAAACTTCAAATTTATTATTTCTTCTTTTCTCATGATTTCAACCATATGAAATCATCTGTAACCTTATCTACTTCTTATCTTTATTAAGTTATGTTTTTTTAAACATAAAAACTTAAAAGAAAAATTGTAAGAGATTAGGTTCCGGATTACCGTTCTCCTTTAATCTTCTCCCGTCAGACAAAGTTTGCACATGAGCAAACTCTTCCTCCTCCTTCTCCTTCCCATCCGACCTCTCTTTCTCTCTCTATGTTGAAGGATTTTCAAAATCCCAAAACAATTGAAATGAGCTTCCTATTTATAGAAAACCAAAGTTAGGGGTAGTTTAGTCATTTTGCCCCCCTTAACCTCCTTACTATTCATTACTTAAGCCCTAAGTTTACTTAGCCTCCACACTTACTTAGCCATTAAGTCTTCTTAGCGCTTAAGTTTACTTAGCTCTTACGTCTTCTTAGCCCTTAAGTCTTCTTAGCCCTTAAGTTTACTTAGCTCTTAAGTCTTCTTAGCCCTTAAGTTAAGCACTTTAATTGGCTATTAAGCATAAGTACTTTACTTAGCTATTAAGTTTACTTAGTCATTACTTAACTTATTATTTACTTAGCCATTAAGACTAATCGTATTCTACGCATCTCATTCTCGTATTCTCTTATTCTCTTTGAATTTAATTCGTACAATAATCGTATTATACGTCGTATCAATCCTCTTGCTATACTCATATTCCTCACGCATAATAATCCTAATTATTATACGTAAACATTAAATCCTCGGAACTCACTTTTCCTAACCCTTAGGTTTTGAGTCCGCAGGCGAAAACTTCATTTTTGCCATAACTGAAATACTATTAAATATTCCCTCACGTCTCAAAATTATACGTAATCAATAACTTGTCGAAATTTCAAAATACCGAGCAGAAACGGATGAATAGTACCTATTTCGTCTTTTCCCCGAAAATTTTTTGTTCCCGGAAATTTTTTATTTTCGTCTTGAAAATTCTTATTCGGTCAATCTAACTCGTAGCCAGAATATTCCCGACTTATAATCATCCTAGGTTGTATAATGATTAATAAACACATAGCACATAATAGTATTAATAAGAATTCATTTTATTAATAGCTAATTCTTTAAACCTAAATTCTGGATAATCCAAAATTCTGGGTTGTTATAAAAGTTGTCATAAAATACTCGGTGGTAAAAGTATAGTAATATGCGTGGTTGCATAGTAGCACACGGTATTGATTTTTAATGCTTACGTGAGAAGTCACTCAGTTATACTCAATTATTGCTACAGTAATTGCTGCATCATATCTCTCATATTATTGATTCAATTATTGTCACAATATCATCTGCATAATATTTTATTATTAAATCAATAATTGAGACGACAAAGTTATTCATATTATTATTTGCAGTATTGACAATGTCTAGAAGTTCTGTTAAGGAGAGGTTTGGTCACCTAATTGGGCGCCAATAAGGAGAAATCCTTATCGGAAAGCCCACTCTTTCCTGGGAACGACCTGGTTGTTAAATATTGTGAGTTATAATATTAATGATGAATAAGTTCATGTTGATTAAAGATGAAATTGATAGTTCCATTGTGTTGGAATTATTAGTGTTAGTGGAAATCGATATTTATTTCGATAGTAATTGATGTCTGGAAGTTATAGTGACATATCGGGTAAATGAGCAATTAATTGCTATTAATTCACATGATTATAACTATGTATTCACATGTGTGTACTATTGATTTACATGAATGTACTATTAGGGGAGGTGGTGCAAGATTGATAATACTTGCATGACTAAATTAAAAATGGAGGTATAGATGAAGGTACTATACTGTAATTAGTTTTTTCACATGATTATACTATTAATTCACATAATTTACTATTAGGGGAGATAGTGCAAGTTTGATAATACTTGCAAGACTAAATTAAAAATAAAGAAAAAGAGGAAGATATTATACTGTAATATTTCGAGCCCCAAAATGTGCAATTATCGAAACTATATTTTCCTATAAATAGAAGCTCATTCTTCCTTCATTCTCACCAATTTACTTAGTCTCATAAGAGCAATTATAGAGATAGAAGATATAGAGAGAAAGAAGAAACGAAGTCTGCTACTTCACTATTCCAGTATCCAGTCTTCTTCTGAGGTAAGAGATATTATTTATTTCATATTCTGAAGATATATTATTTTTGTATTCGTATGAATATTATTTTCGTTCAATATTCATAAAGAATATTATCTTCGTTCAATATTCGTAGGAATATTATCTTCGTTAAATATTCGTTGGAATATTATTTTCGTTCAAGGGATGTTATTTTTGTTCAATATTCGCTTGAAATAATCTTTTCTTTCATACTCTGTAGTATGTAAGTAATATTATTTCGTTTCAGATTTTGAATTTTATACTCATTTTTTTGAAGTTTTGGCTTCTATACTCCATGAAATTAGTAGAATATCCTTGATATTTGCGCTTCATCCAGTATCTTTTTATGGAAATATTATTCTGAGCTTTCTTGATAATTATTGATCTTTTCATGACGGGATACTATTCATAAGTTACTATTTACAGGTTACTATTCACTCAAATATTATTCACTCGGGTATTCAGGGCACTTTTCATGCCAGAGTACTATTCATGTGTTACTATTCACGGGTTACTATTTACCCAAATATTATTCACCCGAGTATTTGGGGTACTTTTCATATCGGGTTAATATTCACGAGGTACTATTCCCGAAGTACTATTCATAGGGTACTATTCACTGGGTACCATTTACCCGAAAAATATATTTCTTTTCTGTCCAAATTATTTTTGGTACATGAATATTATTCTTGAATTTTACTCCACAAATCAGTATCATGTTGACAATTTGGATATTTTTTTAAACTCTGGATAAATTTAAAGTCTTTAATATTTATCCTTGATTTCGTTTGATTAATGTTTATATCATTGTCATCATCCTCGTGCTTATATTGTGATGAAAGTCATCTTTGGCTTACGTGCATAGATGGACTGTTGATTATTGGTTTTACAGTTGTATATTTTTGGCTTACGTGCATAGATGGACTGTTGATTATTAGTTTTACAGTTGATTGATATCTTTGGTCGTAGTGCAAAGCTGAACTATTGATTGATAGCTTTGGCCTGTAGTGCAAAGATGGACATGTGTACGACATGATCATGACCACTGGTGATACTAACGAATATCCTTGGCCATAGTGCATGGATAATTTGATGATGAGATTGGCAGGATCATGACCATTAGTTAACAGTTGAATGCCTTTGGCCGTAGTGCACTGACATGCAATTGATTGGTATGATCATGACCATTGGTTTTATAGTTGAACATCTTTGGTCCGTAGTGCAAAGATAGACAACTGCTTGGTATGATCATTGTTATTACATTTGAATATCTTTAGCCTTTGGGGTATAGATATTGAGTGAACGTTCTATTAAGCCTTTGTGGCAAGGAATTACTGTTGATATACATGATTATAAATATGAATTGTGGATTTAACTATAATCTTTGGTGGTTCAGGTAAAGACAGGTGATGATAGTTCTTTTTGTCTTGGGTATAACAAAGAACTGTTGATGAGTATTACAGGAATGAAATATTAATGATGGACTTTTAATCTAGAGGAGATAGTAGACATTATGTTCTACTTGACTCTTCTAATGGATTGCTTATTCCACTGCAGTTAAACTTGATGTTTATTATATTTTATCAGTTTAACACTGTTGAAGGCTAATGATAAATTATTCTGCATTGTCTTAATCATAATATTTCTTACTGGGATAGTTGAGCTCACCCTTTTGCTTTCATTTTTCTCTTCAGGAAATGAGAACGTAGCTGGGACTAGTCGGGGAACGGAGTGACGGTCCAGATGTTTGCATTAGTAGTCCTCACTATTCAGTGAGATAGTATGATAATAAGTGTAATGAGGATTGAATTTGAGTTTGTATACTGTCTATGAGACAATATTCATGTAAACTCTTAGCTGTGTTTTGTCGTATTTTTACACGAAAATTGCATAAAAGAAGTTTGTATTTGATTTCTGTACCATGTATTTGGCGACCCAAGATGGGTGATGTATACCTATTTTGGGGGTGTCACAATAATAGTTCATTCCTAGTACTATGAAACAAAACTACTCCAAAGTCTTCTCTTTACCCTTGTCCTTGCCAGAGGGTTCACCACGTTCTGCCTTAACTGAAAGTTTTAAGGAAAACAAGGATGAGCAACAATATTGCCCAGCAAGTAATATCACAATAAGGAACAATCATATATAGAGTTCAATCTTCAAAGGTATGACAGTGAATAATAATTCAGGAATTGTCAACGATTTTCAATAGAAGTCACTACGGACTGAAAGATATCAACAAGATTCAACGATTATTCAATTCAAGATTTCAAAGTAATGAATACTGAGCAGTCACTAAGAACTATGAACTTCTACTAGAATTAACAGTAATAAACTGATAATCCAAGAAAATGAGTACAACAGGTGATCAGCCTAAAGTACCATATGTCATGCATAACATTTAATCATACTTATGGGCGCACGTCGGTCTCCTGACAAATATATATTTCCCCTTTCAAAAGGGTTGTTCATCTAAGTGATTTATAAGAGTCCGCACCAAGTTAATTTGGTTTGGATAGCTTTCAATCATATATCAATAGTCTAGCTGAATCAATGGCTTAGACATCTTTCTTTTTAAAGTATTTACATGAGCAATTATCATCTGAAATCAAGGTTTGAAAACTGTAAGAAATTTCATCTCTAAACTACAACGTAGTAAGTCATAAGATATGAATTATACTTTGAAAGATTTACTTGTACGATCAATAATAGCACAAGCTCAAGTAATGCTCAATAAAGATTAGGGTTCGAGTACTTACCTTTCGCGTTGATTACCAACTTATAGCTTCCTAGCACCCAACGAACTATATTATCCTATTTATATATACACGTTAGTCATATATTCATGATATAAACAAACCAATCTCATACTCACGCTTAACCAATAAGCATATAATTTAAGTTTCATTTTTTTATCAAATCATTATCATATCCTCATCTCTTTGTAAACTTTATCTTATAATCCCATAAATACATTATTATGTACCAAGTCATTTTGTAAGACTCTATGAAGTCAAAAATCATAATTCGTAATCATCCTTATAAACACATCCAATCTACGATCTTTATCATTAACATGCTTATAGATACTTCAAATACTGTATTTGGACACATATTATTACTAATTAAGACAACAATACAAACATACACCACATCTCAAATCTCAAACAGATTAGACAGACTATACTGCAGGATGGCGCGATTAGCGCATACTAGTTAGGCTTAGGGATCACTTGATTCTATGGCCGTCTCCTCTAACTGACAGAGTTGAGCTTCTTCTCTCCTGGTTTCAATCAAATCTTTTTCATACTAAGTCATTAACAATTATCATGCACACATGTTAGAGGACTTTACATACTTGTATGACCACTTCAAGATCAACTTTACATGTTAAGAACTTTAGTTTAGGATTTCTACGGAATTAAGGTCAAATAGGGTCATGTAATCACAATGCGTACTAATTAGCCATATGTCCACATAAAGAGATCACATAATCTGTACTACGCATGCTTATAAGTGTTCACATCATTTATTCATAACTAACATTGTTTATTACTTTAAAACATGCTTAAACTCATGCTTGGTTTACTTTCCTTACGTTTAACATATAAGAATCATGTTTAGAGACATAATGAACATAAACATGCTATCTTAAATCTTCAAAACTTAACTACTCACATTAATGCAACTTAGTTTGAAAATATATTCGAGTTTGCTTTTGAAATCATTTTAACTTGAACAATGCAAATTGACATATACCAAACATATTTAAAACTCTTTTCATGTGTAGTTAAGTCATGTTAGCATCTTCACAAGGTCAGAACATACTCCATGTAGTAGTCATGGATATTAGCTTCAATATGTCAAGTTTTTCTTTGAAAAAGTCATCTAGCTCAAAGCCTAACAACTTTGTCATGAACAAAAGAACTATAAATAATAACACATGCTTATTTATGTTCAGAAATCAGTCATATGTTTATACTATCAAGCTCAGAATTTGCAGAACATAAGTTTCATTAAAGTTCATTTTCAAAAAATTAAGTTTTTGTTATAAACCTCCAACTAAATCATGTTGGTCATTTCCTACCTCATAAGAAAGCTTTATACAACATGTTATACTTCTTTTCATGCATGTATGAGTCTTAATATCAAGTTACAAACAACACATTCAATGAAACCATAATCAGTTGGGGGAATTTGGCGTAAACACTACTGCACCCTAATACAAATCAAGCGTATTAAGCCTTCTGGACCAGAGACCAGGAAAGGTACTACGTTACTCGCAGAGTATCAACTCAACTTTGAAATTCTTTCAACCAAGCATACTTAAATTCATTCTTAGAGGTTCTATAAATGTATACAAACTCAGATAACATACTAGCATGCTACTCCATACCAATTAACAGAGAATTCATGTAAATGCTAAGAAATTGGAAATCTTAAACTCAAGAACACATTTATAGTAATGTTACCTCTTGAGCTTTAAATTAAAATCCCTCACTTCTCTGATTATATGCTCCCTCAATTCTCAGCAACTCAACTCTCTAATTTAACTTATAAGATAATTTTCAAGCAACAGAGAATGAGAAGAAGAGGGTGATATATATAGAGAAATGGTTGCCCAGTTAATGTTCTTGCACTATGGTTTGATTCAATGGAAGATGAAAGGAAACAATGGACAAGAAGAAGTTAGCCAACCACTCCCATCACCCACACCCTTCTTCATCATGGCTAGCTAGACTGAGGAACTGAGTTCACTCAACAATAGAAATTAGGCTACTGTGCAGCACTGTTTGGGACACTTACTATGGGACACGGGTTTTAAATCTCAGCAACTATGTTATATAATGCTTAGTTTGGTTTTTTTAACTCCCAAAATATAATTTTAATGTACAATTGTTACTACAATTTGAAAAATTAGGGATTTAATATATACTCATATCATATAATCCATGTAAATTAGTATAGTCTAATTAATAGTTATAACATGTATGGACTCAATTTAATTGGTCAATAATAATTCAATAGTTCCTTTTTCTATTTACTTACACATCAGTAATGAAATAAATATTTTAATAGTACATATTTATTTACTCTCATATTTTAGAATACACATTTAATTGTCTCATCACACATGATAAGTTAACAAAACTTATCTAAATCAACTTTATGATTTAATTACTTTTACTATATAATTTTTGTATAGAATTAATCCCAATTAAATGTCACACCTCATTTAATCTTATGTAGTAAGTAATTATATGATACTACTACCCACATTTTCCTATATTACCCATAGTGGCATGAAATAATATTTAATAATAATGGTAACTGATCCACTATTTTACTCATTCTTTATTAATGTTAACAAACAATCTTTATAACTCATGCACATAGTGGAACTTATTTTCCAAGTCTTGTTATTCTAAGTAGCAATTACTTATTTAGTTTCTGATAAAAAGAAAGGAGTGTGTAGCTGCTACCACTGGGAATTTCTCAGACTTGGTCATTGCAGCAATTAGTTCATATTCTAAATTAATTAATCTCTTCATTTAATAGATCGTACACTCATTTTATTATCTTGCCACACTATACAATCAAATATAATTATGTAAATTACTTTACTCATTAGTATTCTATTATTCACAATAAGAATTAATTAATAATATAATATTAATTAATTATTCACTTCTTAATTTATTTATTCCTTAATTAAATTAACCCACTGTAATTTCCATTCTCATGCCACACAAGGCATTTCATAAATCTCATCACAACCCTCCACACTTCTCAATTCTTATAAGTTCAATTTGAATTAATTTAATTACTCATCTCACAACACATTGATATTTATATTCAAATAAATATTCATTTTCTTATTATATCAAAGTAATATTTATTCATGAAATTCACGGTTCTTACATAATATTAGTATTATACGTCATATTATTCTTCGTATTATACTTGTACAATACATTATATTATACTCCAAACCAATTTCTACTTGGTACGGATTCAGTAGGAGAATGAACAACCCTAATATTGGGGGAAAATGTTTTATGTTGTCGACATGAAATGTCGAGTGACGGAAGAACACAAATTAAGTCATTCCCCATATAGTATTGACCAATACATGGTACACTGGGTTAATCACCCAACGTACTCGTGAGTCATGACGGTTTACAACGGGAATATCTGTTCAAACCCTTTTGAAATGAAAATGAAAGTTCGAGTTCTTATGACCGCTCAGCTAAAGTCAGTACGTCGTTTCAAAAATATGTTTTGAAAACAAAAGAAGTAATTTCTTGTCATTTGATCTCTCTTCACAACTTTTGTTCAGTTGATGAAGGTTTAAAAGTATGAAAGTATGATTCTTGATTCTGTTGTTTTATATGCAACTGTTATACTTGTTGGGGATGTAAATGCTCATTCTTACTTAAAATTAATTGTTTTCAACAAAAAAATGATCATAAAAGAAGGTTCTGGAAAGGACAAGGATGAAGGCAAGTTAAATGCTTAAGAGAATATGGATCTTATCTGTAATAGATAGGTTTGTTTTAAATAATTACTATGTTAATTGTGACGCCCCCAAAATAGGTATACATCACCCATCTTAAGTCACCAAATACATGGTACAAAATTTAAATACAACTTAATTATACAACAGTCGTGTAAAATATGACAAAACATAATCTAAGAGTTTTAATAAGAATATTGTCATCTAGACAATATCCACACTCAATGGAGTCCTCATTACATTTATTGTTACACTATTTTATAGAATAGTGAAGACTACTAAAACAACCATCTGGACCGTCAATCTGTTCCCCGACTCGTCCCAGCTATATTCTCATTTCCTGAAGAGAACAGTGAAAGAAAGGATGAGCATAACTAGCCTAGTAAGAAATATTATGACTAAGATTATGCAGAATAATTTATCGTTAGCCTTCAACAATGTTAAACTGATAAAATATAACAAACATCAAGTTTAACTGCAACGGAACAAGCAATCCATTAGAAGAGTCAAGTAGAGAATAAAATCTACTATCTTCTATAATTTAAATGGTTTTTCATCACTTTTATCGCTGAGACTCAGCTTAATAAATAATTCACATCATCCCTGCACTCCGGCCAAGGATATTCATTAGTATCACGACCACAAATTATTCATGCACTACGAGCCAAGGATATTCGTGTATTCATCAATGGTCATGATCATGCCAACAACTGTCCATCAATGCACTACGGGCCAATGAGGACTTTTACCACATCATTTGTAATATTACGGTCATGATTATATCGAATAATCCATGATCATAATCATATCAAGTCCATCTATGCACTACAGGCCACAGATGACTTTTAACATATTATAAACATGAGGATGATGATAATGATATAAGAATTCAATAAAACAAGTTCAAGGATAAATTTTTAAAGATTTATAATTTAATTTATCCAGAAATCAATAACGTCCAAATTGTCAACATGATACTGTTTTGTGGAGTAAAATTCAAGAATGCTCAGAAGAATATTTCCATGAAAAGATCTTTGGATGAAGTGCAAATATCCAGGATATTCTACTAATTTCATGGAGTATAGAAGTCAAAACTTTAACCAACTGAGTATAATAGAATATATGAAACTGCAAATGGATTTTTGCCCGCCATGCGAAAATCCGCGTGAAAGATGAATCATTTCCACAATTTAATAAGGAATGAATATGAAGGATCATTCACCATGCATGCGGTAGTCCACATAGGCGAGTTATTCCAACATAATAATAAATAATGGAATAATGAAGAATTCACCGTGCATACGATAGATAGCGCATGCATGAGTTATTCCAATGAGAATAATAAAGAATGGAATAAATGAAGAATTCACCGGGCATGTGATAGATCGCATGCAGACGAGTTATATTCCGAGAATAATAAAGAATGGAATAACAACCCTTACAGTATTGAAAGAAAATAACTCTCTTCATGAATACGAAGAAATAATACCCCTTCAAGTAGAAAAAATGGATCTTTGGAATAGTGAGGTATGAGACTTCTCTTCTTCTTTCTCTCTATAATAATTGCTCTTGTGAGACTTAGTGAATTGGTGAGAATGAAGAAGAAGAATGAGCTTCTATTTATAAGAAAATATAGTTTTGATAATTTATTGCGTTTTGGGGCTCGAAATATTACTGATTATAATACCTTCCTCTTTTCTTCATTTTTAATTTAGTCCTGCAAGTATTATCAAACTTGCACCTCCTCCGTAATAGTAAATAATGTGAATTAATAGTTCATTCATGTGACTTAATAGTATAATCATGTGAAAAAACTAATTATAGTATAGTACCTTCATATATACGCATTTTTAATTTAGTCATACAAGTATTATCAATCTTGCACCACTCCCCTAATAGTACATGAATGTGAATCAATAGTACACACATGTGAACAAATAGTTATAAGCATGTGAAATAATAGCAATTAATTGCTCATTTATCAGATTAATTACTGCGATTGGTCGATATAACCTCCAAACATCAATTATTATCGAAATAAATGTGATTTCCACTAAACACTATTAATCCCGACCTGATGGAACTATCAATTTCATCTTTAATCAACACGAACTTATTCATCATTAATATTATAACTCACAATATTTAACAACGGATCGTTCCCGGAAAGATGGGGCTTTAGATAAGGATTTCTCCTTATTAGCGCATGATTAGGTGACCAAACCTCTCCTTGTGAACTTTAGACATTATCAATATTGCGAATAATAATATGAATAACTTTGTCATCTCAATTATTGATTTAATAATAATAAATATTATGCAGATGATACCGTGACAATAATTGAATCAATAATATGAGATGTGAGACCCCGAATTTTATGAAATGAAAGTATTCAATTTTTTATAATTATTCTATTTAGTAAATGGTTAAATTGATAAAAGGTTAAAGTTAAGGGTGATGTGTGAAAAATTTTCAAAATAAGAAAAGTTGTCATAAAATACTCGGTGGTAAAAGTACAGTAATACGCGTGGTTGTATAGTAGCACACGGTATTAATTATTGATGCTTACGTGAGAAGTCACTCAGTTATACTCAATTATTGCTACAGTAATTATTGCATCATATCTCTCATATTATTGATTCAATTATTGTCACAATATCATCTGCATAATATTTTATATTATTAAATCAATAATTGAGACGACAAAGTTATTCATATTATTATTTGCAATATTGACAATGTCTAGAAGTTCTGTCAATGAGAGGTTTGGTCACCTAATTGCGCGCCAATAAGGAGAAATCCTTATCGGAAAGCCCCCTCTTTTTTGGAAACGACCTGGTTGTTAAATATTGTGAGTTATAATATTAATGATGAATAAGTTCGTGTTGATTAAAGATGAAATTGATAGTTCCATTATGTTGGGATTATTAGTGTTCGTGGAAATCGATATTTATTTCGATAGTAATTGATGTCTGGAAGTTATATTGACCAATCGGGTAATTAATCAGGTAAATAAGCAATTAATTGCTATTAATTCACATGCTTATAACTATGTGTTCACATGTGTGTACTATTAATTCACATGCATGTACTATTAGGGAAGGTGGTGCAAGATTGATAATACTTGCATGACTAAATTAAAAATGGAGGTATAGATGAAGGTACTATACTGTAATTAGTTTTTTCACATGATTATACTATTGAGTCACGTGATTATACTATTAATTCACATGATTTACTATTAGGAGAGGTGGTGCAAGTTTGATAATACTTGCAGGACTAAATTAAAAATGAAGAAAAAGAGGAATGTATTATACTGTAATATTTCGAGCCCCAAAACGTGCACTTATCGAAACTATATTTTTCTATAAATAGAAGCTCATTCTTCCTTCATTCTCACCAATTCACTAAATCTCACAAGAGCAATTATAGGGATAGAAGCTATAAAGAGAAAGAAGAAATGAAGTCTGCTACTTCATTATTCCAGTATCCAGTCTTCTTCTGAGGTAAGGGATATTTTTTATTTCATATTCTGAAGATATATTATTTTTTCATATCCGTATGAATATTATTTTCGTTCAATATTCATAAAGAATATTATCTTCGTTCAATATTCATAGGAATATTATCTTCCTTTAATATTCGTTGGAATATTATTTCCGTTCAAGGGATGTTATTTGTGTTCAATATTCGCTTGAATTCATACTCTGTAGTATGTAAGTAATATTATTTCGTTTCAGATTTTGAATTTTATACTCATTTTGTTGAAGTTTTGGCTTCTATACTCCATAAAATTAGTAGAATATCCTTGATATTTGCGCTTCATCCAGTATCTTTTCATTGAAATACTATTCTGAGCTTTCTTGATAATTATTGATCTTTTCATGACGAAATACTATTCATGAGTTACTATTTACGGGTTACTATTCACCCAGTTACTATTCACTCAAATATTATTCACTCGGGTATTCAGGGCACTTTTCCTGCCAGAGTACTATTCACGAGTTACTATTCACAGATTACTATTCATCCAATTACTATTCACTCGGGTATTTGGGGTACTTTTTATGCCGGGTTACTATTCACGAGGTACTTGTAACGACCCCAAAATTCATACAATTTAATTATTAACTTCGGTCGTTAATAACACATCTACCTTCTGATTTTACATCATTATTCGATGCTAAACATTATAAAAATACGGAACAATTTAAAATTTTATGTCTTCTTACTTTAATTCCCTGAATCAAAACCTTTATCATCTACATATCTTTGAATCAATCTTATTTTATGATTCACTTTATCACTGTTATTATATAAAATTTTACATTTCAATCTGATAACCTTTACATATCAGATAACTCTAACTTTAGCTTTACAACTCAACATAAAATTATACATCATAAAACATTTAGTACATCTCGTGAATCTTAATCATGGTATAAAGAAATAACAACTTTAGTTAAAATATTAATCTCCGTGTATTATTTTTGATCCACGTCATTCAAGTAGCACATAGTGTTACCTTCAATCATTGACCTGCAAAAATGGTTATTTGCAAGGTTGAGCTCAACAACCCAACAAAATCTAACAGTTTTCATGCATCACGTAGCACATAATAACATGCTCAACATATAAGAATAATCATAAAACAAACATAGCATACATGTTGTAGTTCACATAACAACTATAAAGATTGAGTTCCTTACTCAATCATCATTCATAGCTCAATCATCATAGTCATAGATTAACTTTCACATTTCATACTTTTGACATATACAATACATCATACACTAAAATTTTAAAGCAGTTCATCATCAAGTTCACATAGCAAAAAGGAACTGAAAGACTTGCCTTTACCGGCATTTTACCAACACGCTAATACTTCGCGTCCTTGCACAACCTACACTGTATGCGAGATTGATAATAAATAAAATCAATACTTAATCTCATGGTCAAATTTATTCTAAGATCTTACTTTATCTTATTATCCTTTATAATATCTTTATAGACATTTAACTGTGTTTTATATGCAACTCGATTTTATTTTCATTTTCATCACCACACATGCTAGACTATCTCACTTGTAGTTTAATGTGCGTATATCACACCATTTTATTTTACCAATTTGGTTTCAAAAATGCATATTCAACACATTGTTTACATGTTTAATTTTCCTTCATAAATCAAAAATTACCCTTTTCGATTACTTTCCATTATTATTCTTGTATTATCATCTTTTCATACTTAGATATCTAATATTAGCCATTAGTTAGACACTTTGTATACCAAAGTTTAGAAACACTTACTTTTAGGCATTTTATCGAGCACGTTATGTGCACACATTAACTTATCTCAACTCTTGATCTTAAATGGTTAATTATGCATAGAATATGATAACACATATTTATATTCATTATATATGTCAAAACATATTTTTAATCATCAAAATATACCATCACCCAAAATCTTAATTCAAACATAATTATAAAACTCATCTTCACAATTTCTTTAACAAAAACGTTATTTTCGTTTTTAACGTATCTCCTTCGTTACATGTCCATTTTTATTCCTTCTTATATAGAATTAACCCTTACTCAGTGTACTACAACCTCATCTAGGCCTTAAAGTCAGACCCTTATCCATCTAAACTAGATTCTGCAATTCATCAACTAGTGTAGAAAATTTCATTTTCTGGACATCCTTACTAAACAATTTATTTCGGACATGATCCGGTCCATAAAATGGCTCAATCACGTGAGTCTAGCTAGTAAACTTCCATATCTACAACTTTTCAGTTTTAAGCTTCTTCAGATTCAAAATACACGAATTTCTATGAATTTTTCAAAGTCAAAAACCGTAACAGTTTTGATTTTCTGGACAGATTATTTTCCCTTCGTACCAGCCTTACTAAAACAGACATTGCACGAAATCTACAAAGAGTTTTTATATGATTCTACTTTCAGAATATAGCTTACTTCCATATCTTCGATTTGATATAAGGCTCACTTTCTAACTCATTATACCCAAAGAGATATGAATTTCACAAGATATGTCCACAATTACTAAAAACTTACGAATTTTGTTCTTCAAATTTTCTTTCCATTTCATTTTCTTTCTTGAATCCTCTTGTTTGATTCTTGATAATCCAAGATTAAACCAATACAAACAAGATTAAGCATGATCTATTACCCTAGAACATAAATCTACCCAAAAATCAAAGATTAAATAAGATTTTAGAAGCTACCTTCTTCTAGCTTTTTTTTCTTCTTCTTCTTATAACTCATCTCAATTCCTCTATTTCTCTTTATCTCTCTCAATTTCTCAATACAACTTTTATATAACCATTATCCTACATTATGAAGAACATAAAAATATTATTAAAACAAGAAATTTAGATTATAGCCTTATTAGTATGAATTTAAGAGAGAGATAAAGATGATGATGATGATGATGGGGCTTGTTTTGTCTTCTCAAAGATTTCCCTTCTTCTTCTTTTTCTTCCTCTTCTTCTTCTCCTACAACTCTCTCTAACTCTCTTCTTCTTTCTTTTGTTTGTTTTCTAAAATTAACTTACTAACTTGTAGTATAAACATATAATATACAATACTAGTAATATATAATATATGTAACTCCTAGTAATTATTAGATATACTAATTACTAGTTAATACATAGGTTACACCAACTTGAACTTGAAAAGCATAAGACCATGTTTGGCAAATACTCATTATTTTAATTAATCAATAGCTTAACATCAATCAATCTCATCAAATTGTCATATAATTATATTTACTTGTTAATTATAATTTCGTGTAACAATCATCATATAACTCATCTAATTTAATTATCTCAATTAAATTAGAACTATAACATAAAATTATTATATTAATTAAATTAAATACTAAATATTCATTTAATTAATCTGCTACACTTAATTACATTACTCTATAATCAAAACAAAATTTATTTATTTAACTCAATAAATAATTCAATTAAATATTTATATATATTAAAATTAATATATAACATTCTCTTCACATCAATTCACATATTCTACAATATATGACATACACATACTCACACCCAACATATCTCATAAATAATACTTTTATTTATAAAATTCTCATTTATAAATTCTAAAAATCTAGGATGTCACAGTACTAATCTTGAAGTACTATTCACAGGGTACTATTCACGGGGTACCATTTACTCGAAAAATATATTTCTTTTCTGTCCAAATTATTTTTGGTACATGAATATTATTCTTGAATTTTACTCCACAAAGCAGTATCATGTTGACAATTTGGATATTTTTTTAAACTCTGGATAAATTTAAAGTCTTTAATATTTATCCTTGATTTCGTTTAATTAATTTTTATATCATTGTAATCATCCTCATACTTATATTGTGATGAAAGTCATCTTTGGCTTACGTGTTTAGATGGACTGTTGATTATTGGTTTTACAGTTGTATATCTTTGGCTTACGTGCATAGATGGACTATTGATTATTGGTTTTACAGTTGTATATTTTTGTCTTACGTGCATAGATGGACTGTTGATTATTGGTTTTACAGTTGATAGATATCTTTGGTCGTAGTGCAAAGATGAACATCGATAGCTTTGGCCTGTAGTGCAAAGATGGACATGTGTACGACATGATCATGACCACTGGTGATACTAACGAATATCCTTGGCCGTAGTGCATGGATAATTTGATGATGAGATTGGCAGGATCATGACCATTAGTTAACAGTTGAATGTCTTTGGCCGTAGTGCACTGACATGCAATTGATTGGTCTGATCATGACCATTGGTTTTATAGTTGAGCATCTTTGGCCCGTAATGCAAAGATAGACAACTGCTTGGTATGATCATTGTTATTATATTTGAATATCTTTAGCCTTTGGGGTAAGGATATTAAGTGAACGTTCTATTAAGCCTTTGTGGAAAGGAATTACTATTGATGTACATGATTATAAATATGAATTGTGGATTTAACTATAATCTTTAGTGGTTCAAGTGAAGACAGGTGATGATAGTTCTTTTTGTCTTGGGTATAACAAAGAACTGCTGTTGAGTATTACAGGAATAAAATATTAACGATGGACTTTTAATCTAGAGGAGATAGTAGACATTATGTTCTGCTTGACTCTTCTAATGGATTACTTATTCCGTTGCAGTTAAACTTGATGTTTATTGTATTTTATCAGTTTAACACTGTTGAAGGCTAACGATAAATTATTCTGCATTATCTTAGTCATAATATTTCTTACTGGGCTAGTTGAGCTCACCCTTTTGTTTTCATTGTTCTCTTCAGGAAATGAGAACGTAGTTGGGACTAGTCGGGGAACGGAGTAACGGTCCAGATGTTTGCATTAGTAGTCCTCACTATTCATTGAAATAGTGTGATAATAAATGTAATGAGGATTGAATTTGAATTTGTATACTATCTATGAGACAATATTCATGTAAACTCTCAGATGTGTTTTGTCATATTTTTACATGACAATTGTATAAAAGAAGTTTGTATTTGATTTATGTACCATGTATTTGGCGACCCAAGATGGGTGATGTATACCTATTTTGGGGGCGTCACATGAGAGATATGATGCAGCAATTACTGTAGCAATAATTGAGTATAACTGAAAGACTTCTCACGTAAGCATCAATAATCAATACCGTGTGCTACTATGCAACCATGCGTACATCGCATTACTTTTACTATGGGTAGTTCAACGGTTTACTCAGTAACACTTTTGTAGTTATTTTTATTAAAAGATAATTTTGTCGCGTTTCTAACTACGACAATACTTCCGATTAATGGGGGGTCTGGAGATGATTGTCTTGTCGCATTTAATATTCCATGTTAAAACGAATATTCACGACCAATCGAATATTATATAATCACTTGCTTACTTTGCAAAATTTGTAAATATTACCCACAACTATAACATTATATCAAATCCACACCATAATATTCAAAAATATATTTCGAGAAAATTATTCTTTATTCATAAAAGTTGGGGTCTTACAACCTCCACTTCTTATAAAATTCTATCCTCGAAATTAGGGTATGTACCTGGTATATCGAAGAGGTGAGGATATCTTGACTTCATCTCAGATTCTAACTCCCAGGTCATTTCTTCCACATTGTGGTTTCTCCACAAAACTTTGGCTTGAGGTATAACCTTGGAGCATAGAATATGATCCTTCTTATCCAAGATTTTAACAGGTAACTCTTCATACGTTAAATATTCCTCTATCTCAAATCGGTTCTAAATCAATAATTTGGTTTGGTGTGACACCCCAAATCCAGAGACTTCCATTTCCACGGATTTAGTGTTCTTTGACAAACATCATCTATCTATCTACCCATAAATAAAATACAACCATACAATAGATAGAATAAATAATAACTCTCTCCTTTATGGGGTTACATCAATCGCATAACTAAATAAATCCTGAGTTGATCTAACCTTAAAATATCTCGTCTTGAAACATAACAATTAAGTCTTAAGTAACATCAATTCTAAATGTCATTACACAACCCCATAAACAAATAGTCTTCATTACTTGCTAATCTTGCCCTTGCCTTTACTAGTGGAAGGCTCGTTGTTGATCGATTTCGCAATCAATGAATACGTGCAAGTATACACGGTCAACAAGTAATAAAGTGATAAGAAAAGTATCGTTCCCACGAGGAATTATTTAATAAAAATCACCAAGTACTAATTCTTAACCAAACTAATTTTATTTAAACAATCTTAAATCGTGATTTTTCTAATTAAGAAAACTAAATTAACCAATTAAAACTAGGTTACTTTATAAATGAATTCAAATAAATAAAGGCTAAGACTCCAATATCCCTAATTATGAACTATAAACCAATTATCCAATTATCCCAATTATTATGTCTATTGAATTGTTAACAGGAATTCTCAAATGCCAAAAGCCCCTTCTCAAGTGATCATTTGCCTTCTATTTAATCCAAGTTAATTTTGCTATATCCCTATGCAAAACAATTAAATTAAACTCTTTACAATCCCAATTCCTTATGTGTTACATGCGGTAAATAGATATTCTCATTCTATTCATAAACCTAATTATTCACTGTGCAAATAACTAAGTCACATGTCATCATGCCCAGTTCTAACCCTAGAATTCCTTTCCCAATTCCTTCTAGAGTAACAAGGTAATTACTGATCAGATAATTAATCAATAAGCATAAGGCAAGATAAACAACTCAATTTGACACAAATAATTAGAATAAATCAAATAATTAATTCATAGACATAAAAGGTTCAATTAAAATCTTAACAAAAGAGTTAGTTCATAATTAATGAATTAAAACCAAGAATCCACAATTGAATAGACATTAAAAGATAAAAGTATGATAAGAGAAGAGAATAGAATCTGTTGTTAGCAAATCTGATGCTCCCCTCTTGCTCCTGCTCTTGATCTTCAGTGTTCTTCAATTTGCTTCAATCTCTAATGGCTAATTAAGAACTAGGGTTTATATTCTAATCTAATAGAGTGTTTTATCTAAGCTAAGCTATGTAATCCCCTCCTTATTTTATGTCTTACATCATGTATTTATAGGTTACAAGTCCAATTTTTAGTTTAGGAACAAACCTAATCCAATTTGGAGTCAAAAGGTGTCAAAATTCACCCAAAAAAGCGCCCAGCCGCACTCTAACCTCTTCCTCAAATACCAAATGGCTGGGCATGAACCTTCAGACACTACCTTATAGCGCCCGTGCTGCAAATAGGCTTAAAATGGGCGCCCTTGCCTTTGCCCATTCGACATTTTCTACTCCGGCGTCCTTTGAAAAATGGTTCCGAACTCCGATTTTGATGATTCAAGATGATCCGGAAAGAGGAAACGTAGATCTACAACTTTTATTCTTTGAGTTTTTCGAAATAATATCCGAAGCTATAGTAAAATTGGCTCTGAAGTGACTGCTGTGTAAATGGCAAGCTGAAAACGCGAATCTAGCCACCCCGAACGTCGATCCAAGTAATTTTTGTCCCAATTCCTACAAAACAATATAAAACATGTATGAATAGACACAAACACTTAAAAACTAATCTAAAAGACTTGAGAACAACAATAAATTAAGCCTGAATGTATCCAATTCATGTGTATAAAACTCACTCATCACTCGTCTGTTCTCTCGTTCTTAACTGCAATGTTATTATTACGCAAGAGTGAGCACGATTGCCCACAAGTATAACAATATAATAAATGAATAATAATAACATGCGAATGAATTAATAACTTTGAATATAAAAGCTCAACTTTTGAATCAAGAATGAATAACAAGAATCAAAAGAAATTCGAGGGTCACAAGACCTTGAACTATGTCCCAGGTTGTCAAGTGTTTATTCTTGAAACCTTTAATAATATCATAAGACTATGGACTCTTCTTCTTCTCGTACTTAGGGGGATCAAACCCTTAGTACCATCATTGCGCATAATATCTTAACGCTTAAAGCGTAAATAATCCCCTATTAAAGGGTTGTTCATCTCAGTTTGACATCGAGTCCGCACTAAAGGAAGTTTGATTGGTAAGCTCAATAAAAGTTCTAGAATTTATAACGCTTATCAACTATGGACTAGTTGAATCAATAAGGGTTCACTAGTCTTACAAGGTTCAACAATAATTGATATTCAATTTGAATAATAAAATTCAAGATGTATACAATCGAATAAGTATCAGTATAATAGAATTATGTTTTTAAAGAATGGTAAGATCTAATATGAAATCTTGACTTGAACAATAATAAACAAGATAGAATAATGAATTTGCTTTTATGTAAAGAATTAAGGTTTAGAACTTGCCTGCCGTGTGTAGGCTAAACGATTACTACTTCCGCTCACCACAAGTCCTACACACATACCATATATATTCATGAAATTCATTAGTTACATTTTCTCTTAATTATTTAATATAAACTCTACTTTATTTAACAAATCATTACCCTTCTAATTTAATTACTTAATTAAATTAGAATATTTTCATTCTCTTACTATTATTACACTTTAATAAATTATTTCATAATAATTTCATCGAATATTTATTTTATTCCATAAACATCTCAATTAAAATATTTATTTTATTTTATAAATATTTTAATAATAATTTTTATCGAATATTTATTTTATTCCATGAATATCTCAATTAAAATATTTAATTTATTTTATAAATATTTTAATAATAATTTTCATCTAATATTTATTTTATTCCATAATATCTCAATTAAAATATTTAATTTATTTTATAAATATTTTAATAATAATTTTCATCGAATATTTATTTTATTCCATAAATATCTCAATTAAAATATTTGATTTATTTTATAAATATTTTAATAATAATTTTCATCGAATATTTATTTTTTTATTTTTTTTTTTTTTTATTTTTTTTGATCACGGTATGGTAATGTAGTTTGGTAACGTCACGGGGTGGGTTACCTGTGCTCATTTTCTCATAGCTCATAGCTCTCAGTCATGAACATAACAAGGCCAAATTAGGCTAAAAATCAATCACACGTAAAATTATACATGAATATGTCCATAACTTCCAATTTCCTTGTCCATATATTAGTTTAAGCATACCCAAATACTAGAATTTATACATAATCATTACCCAACATTTATAGAGTAATTTAAACCCATTAAAACACATAGTTCTGTAATAATTAAAATATGTAAATTATAATCGTTTTGATGTTCTCAAGGTTTTTGAATAAAACATAGAATTTACTACTATGGATTCGTTATAAGGTCAAATCCAACCACTCAAGTTTCATTTTGTTTGTTTTAGCATGTATAATCATATATAAGTGTAAAATTTAGGATAATATATGATCAACGCATTAAATTTGTGCGTAAATATATATATGGCCATATCATGTACTCAGTAAAATTTTTGGAATAACAAGCCAAAATCATACGTTATAATCTTATGAAACCAATGATATGGAATATATATATATATATATATATATATATATATATATATATATAATATATATATATATATATAACTCCTTACAACTCAATTATTACATATATTCACATAACACCATAATTTCCCAAAACTAAAGAGAATCACGTAAAACTTAAGCCATATTTATGAAACTTAAAAGACGTAAATTATAAATTGGGTTGAAGAAAATTACCCAACAGATATAGTGAAATAGTAGGAGATGAATTGAAACCCTTCTCAAACTCTTCAATCACTCAACTCACACTTTACTCAACAATTTCTCAACTCTCTCTTCTCTTTTCCTCTCTACTTAATGTCAAACTTAGGAAATTAATGAAGAAGGAAGACGTATTCAATAAATAAAAGCGATCGACACTACATGTGGTCAGCCATCTATCATGGGTAATCGCCTCAACTCCCACTAAGGCCACGTTTGTCTTAACAAAAAATGGGTTTTAAAACCATTTAATTTAATAAAGCCTTATAATATAGTTTTAAATAATGTCACACCCATTAAAAATAAATCTAATATCTTATTTAATATAGTAAATTCTCATTAATTCACATAGTCACATAATTAAATTTCTCATTTAATAATAATATTAAATTATTAAATCTCTAATTAATAATTTAATTAATTGAAATAACATATGCTTATTAAATATATTTCTTTTAATTCAATAAGCTCACATAATCACATACTTCTAATAATAAAATTCTCCACATTAATTTAATAAATATAACACATATAATTAAATTAATCTATCACAACTTCATCAATTAATTAATTAATCTAATAATTAATTCATCAAAAATATTTATTCAATCTAATAAATATTAAAATTAAATTACAAAATTACGGTTGTTGTCACATCTTTTCCTCTTAAAAGGATTCTCATTCCCCGTAATCATAACTCAAAAATTTGTCCTGCTACATTCTCCCCTTACAAAGATTTTGTCCCCGTAATCGCATATAACAATCTAAGTAAATAAATGAGGATAATTCTTCATCATATTCTCTTCGAAGTTCCCACGTAGTTTCTTCTTCAGTTGTGGTTCCTCCAAATTACCTTAACAGAAGGTATTACTTTATTTCTCAGAACTTGTTCTTTTCGGTCGATAATTTGAACAGGAATTTCTTCGTAAGACAAGTCTTTGTCGAAATGTAAGGGTTCATATTCAATCACATGCTTGTAATCGGATTTGTAGGGTCGTAAGACTGAGACATGGAAAACATTGTGGACATTCTCTAGAGATGGAGGTAAGGCTACCTCATAAGTAACTTCTCCGACCCTTCTAGTAACTTCAAAGGGTCCCAATGAATCTTGGGCTCAATTTTCCTTCTTCCGAACTCGATCTTTCCTTTCCAAGGAGAGACCTTTAAGAACACATAACTACCGGTTCAACTCAACATTCTTACTGTGTGGATCACGATTTTTTTCCGCTTCATCTTGAGTCATTATCAATCTTGCTCAATCACCTCGACTATGTCTCATTGTTTGTTGTACCAATTCCCGCCTAGTAGTTGTCTTTTCGCCAACTTCATCCCAATATAGTGGAGTTCTCGCACTTTTCCGCCAGATAACGCTTCATAGGTGGCATTCCAATACTAGCGTGGTAATCGTTGTTGTAACCAACTCTACTAATGGTAGGTGATCATCCCAATTTCCTTTAAAGTCCATCACATGTGCTCTTAGCATATCTTCTAATGTCCAATCGCTCTCTCACTTTGTCCGTCTGCTTGAGGGTGGTAAGTCAGACTCATTCGCAATGCGCACTCCATGCATTCCTCAAGACGCTTTCGTAAATTTGATGAAAGCGCGGATCCCTATCTCAAATAATTGATACCGGAACTCGCGGCTCAAAACAATCTCTTTACGATAGCCTCGCTAACCGATCTAAGTTGAATCTTATTTTGATTGGAAGGAAGTGTGCGATTTCATCGATCATCAACGATAACCCATATCGCGTCAGAGTTTTCTCGAGTCGTTTCAAGGCCAACCACTAAGTCCATTGTAATATGTTCCCATTTCCACTGGGATCTCTAATGGTTGTAGTAATCCACCTTGGCCTCCGATGTTCCGCTTTCACTTTCTCGACATGTGTCGACACTGGCAACACATTCTCGCAACATCACGCTTCAAATTCGGCCACCGTAAATGTTTTCTAAGATCTTGGTACATCTTGGTACTACCAGGTGAATCAATATCGTGAACTATGAGCCTCGCTTAAAATATCTTCCTTAATCTTCGAATCAAGCACTACCCAAATTCTATTATCAAATCTTCAGTATTCCTTCCTTATCCATCTTAAATCTTGGTTCTTGTTCCTTCAGATATCTTCTTTGTCACATTTTTACATTCTTCGTCCCAAGTCGAGCCTCCTTAACTTTATCCAAGAGGGTTATACCAGATTGCATCCAAATATTTTCTCATCAATCTCCATAGGATACTTCACTTCCAATTCCAGCTTCTCCATTGTCAAATTAACTCCTCCTCATTTGCTAACAAACATCGCTTTCCCCACCTTTCTACTTAAGGCGCTTGGCCACCACATTTGCCTTTACCCGGATGGTATAGAATCTCACAATCGTAGTCCTTAATTAACTCCAACCACCTTCTTCAAGATATTCAAGTCTTTTTGTGTAAAATATATTTCGCAGACTCTTTGGGTCTCAGATATATTTCACACTTCTCCCCATAGAGATAGTGTGCTCCATATTTTCAAAGCAAAAACTATCGCAATTTAACTCCAAGTCATGGGCCTGACACCCTTCTCATAATTTTCGCTTGTCGACGACGACACGAATGACTCGCCATTTTGCATGAGCACACAACCAAGTCCCTTTAGGCGACGATCACTATATATTATTAAAAAATTTTTCGTGTCATCCGGAAGAGATAACATGTAATGAACTTAACCTCTTCTTTAATTCTTGAAAGTTTTCCTCACACTTCTCCGTCCAAACAAATTTCATCGATTTTCTAATCGATTCACAATCTGGTCATGCGATCTTGGAAAATCCTCGAATGAATCTTCCGTAATAACCCGCCAATCCAAGAAAACTTCTTACTTCGACTGCCTTCTATTGATCCCGCTTAATCATCACAACTTTGACTTTGAGGATCCACCAAAATTCATTCCCTATCGATCACATGTCCAAGAAATTGTACCTTTCAATCCGTAATTCACATTTCAAAATTTAGCGACAACTTCTTCTCTTCTCAACGCCTCTAATGTCACCCTCAAATGTTCTTCATGTTCTTCCTTGGTTTTCTAATATACCAAAATGTCATCTATAAATACCACTACTTAATTTGTCCAAAAACGGCTTGAACACTCCATTCATTAAGCCCATAAATGTCGCAGGAGCATTTGTTAGACCAAATGACATTACCGTAAATTCAGAGTGATCGTATTTCGGTTCTCAATGTCATTTCAGACATCTTCCGTCTCACCTTCAGCTTGATGATAACCACTCCTCAAATCTATCTTTGAAAAGTATCTCGCTTCCCTTTAACCGATCGAACAAGTCGTCGATTCGCCAGAATGGATATCTATTCTTGATCGTGACCTTATTCGCTTCTTCTATAGTCGATGCAGAAATGCATTGTCCCATCTTTCTTCTTTATTTAATAAAACCGGCGCTCCCTACTTGATACGCTTGGTTGGATATACTTTTGTTTAGTAATTTTGTAGTTGAACCATCACTTTCATCTCTACTGCGGTGCTATTCGGCAGATGGTGCCTTCGATATTGGAACCGCTCTCGAGCCAAATCGATCACTTAATTCAACCGCCTATCCGTGGAAGTCCCGCAAATCATCCGGAAATACGCCCCGCTAAATCCTCTCACTACCGGTATCTCCTCTATTTTTGATTTTCTTTACTTAATATCGACTATGTAAGCTAGATATCCTATACAATTTTTATCTTAACAACTTCCCGGCTCGCATCATCATCGACAACTCGCTTGTCTAAGCGATTTTACTACTATAAAACACAACCTTTCGATTTGAGTCATAAGGTTAATACGCTTCTTCCGCAATCAATTATCACCCTATAATTGGATAACCAAATCCATACCCAAGATAATATCAATTCTCCAAGTTAATAGGATAAGATCTACGCTCATAATGTTACCCTTAATATCCACTCTACGCTTCTTGTGCACGCATTTTAACAGAATAATTTCTATTCGCAATTTCTATGTTCATGGGGTATTCTAACTCATCCTTAGGCAATTCTAAGTTCTTGGCAAAGTCATCTGATATAAATGAAACAAGTAGCACCTTAATCAAATAATACATAAGCATTAACTTTATTGATCGAATGATACCGACACCACATCATCGCGAGATCAAGATCGCATCCCGAATCGTCATGTTGAATGTTCGCCGGTTTATTGGTTGGTTGCAGCTTGGTCCCGTGATAGTCGAGTGCTTCCACCGTTGTTTTCTCTATTCCTCCCCGATCCTCGTTCCTCCGCATCCCTTCTTAGACAATCCTTGCAAGATGATCCTTTGAGCCACAAGTGAAGAAGCAGCACCCTTCTTTGTTTAGAACAGTTAGGTGCTATGTGGCCTTTCTTGACCACAATTGTAGAAGATACTCATTTTCCTTCATGCAAACTCCCAGATGAGCTTTTTCGCAGTTGAGCACGCTTCAATCTTCTTCTTTTGCCCTCCTTGTCGACTTCCAAATTGACGAAGTTATCGGACCACTTTCTCTCTCGATTATTATTACCTCCCGTGCTACTTCCACCGCTTTTGTTAATTCCTTCATTTTCACTCTTTTTCTTCTTCCGATCCTCGATTATATTTAGATACCGTGATCGCTTCCACCTTCAAATGAGTATGGCCTTTCTAACACTCCAAAGAAAAGTGTTCAATTCGAACATCGACACTTGCTATACAACCAGGCTTTAGTCCCCCGTCAAACGCTCTGCTTTTTCTCTCACAAGATGCACTTGATATGTGGCGAACCTAGCTAATTCGTTGAACCTTGCCACATAATCTGCTACGGACATATTCCCCTGTTTCAACTCCAAAAATCGAACTTCCATTTGGTTTTCATGAACTAGTCGAAAAAATACATCTCAAAAACATCTCCTTAAATCTCTCCTGTGTTATTACATCTTTCTCTCCTGCAGATTTTGTTTGCTTCGCCACCAATAGTCGGGCTTCAGACTTCAAAGATGAATGTTGCATATGCGGTCTTCTCGTCTTCCCTTACTCGCGACGCCAAACACCTTCTCCATCTCCATAACCCATGTTTGAGCTTCGATGGGTTCATAGAACCTTTAAACTCAAGGTCCCACCGCCTTTGAAATCCTTGAACGTGGTGTTTGGTGGGCTTCAGGTTGATTGTTAATTGCTCCACTAAGAATTCACCAAATCACGAACGGGTCAAGATTGGTGGTGTGTTGTTGTTATTCGTCGATTCTTCCCGGGTCGGGTCGACGATTTGGTCGCCTTTCATGGCATTTTTTCTATTAAATAAACGCTTTATTAGAACTTTATTTATTTTTCTAAATAGTTAAGGCATTACTCAACAATTTAACATATCACTTAACACATCATCTCAAACAACTTGATATATTTGCATTCAAATCAAAGTTTTAACATTAAACGATAAAGATAATCGCTATTTACATCAACTATCTCGAATAAAGAATCCACAGATTTAAAACATTCAAATATTCTTTCGCTCATAAACACGCCGTAATTTACATATAAAAACTAATTAAGTCTTTCACATAATTAAACAAATTCTATCACCGTCTGTCAAGGCTACCGGATAGCCTTTGCTACGCTCCTCCTCCATGATGCGGCACATCGCTCTACGATCTAGCATATATGATGGTAGATCCTCAAACCGGATTCGATACTTCCTAACTCGATCTTGGACCACATTCATCAGATTTTGTAGTGTAGAGTATGTCTCCTCAAGTTTAGCCTTCTTCGCATGGCGATCATCTTTCGTGACGATCAAAGATGGCGTGACTCTCGCATCAAATTTCTCCTCCTCGCTATGGCAAGCCTCTCCGAGGTCTCCTTCAGATCCTTCTTTAACTTCTATTTCTCAGGACTTATCCTCTGGCCCCGACCTTCTTCTCGTGAACAGATCCCACTCCACGCTTCCTAAAACGTGTGAAGAGTCACAATCTCTTTATCCTTCGCTTCAATAGTAATCACCGACTAACCGCACCGCCACCAAACTCAATCAAAGATCCCGCAACTCTACGCTACGATCATAGAAAGCGCCATACATCTCGCATCAATGGAGTTTCGGTGGGAACTCTCTTCTTCTTCTTCTTCCTCTTCCTCAGATCCTCCTCCCGATCGGCCTCCCGCCATGCTCCCCGACTAACGACATGTGATCATCTGGAGATGACTCTCTCAGATAAGTTGTTCCTCGACGACATGAATGTCTCGGGGCTCCTCCTCTATAGGTAATCGGGTTCCTCCTCCCACCGACTAGCTCCTCCAATATCCCACATCCCGACAACAAAATTTTAAGTTTTAGTTACTAATCCGTATAATAACACATAGATTAACACATAAGCACATAAAGTCTTTTATTATCTTTAATGAATTTAGAAATTCATTTCTTAGAACTCGATAAGAGTTTACCACTACTATGTTCTCGATCTCCCACAAGGATACTACCTAAGGTTGTTCCCCCACCTAAGGTTCATAACCTTACAGCCTTTGATACTAACTCGTGACACCCCAAATCCGTAGATTTCCATTTCCACAGATTTGGTGTTCATCTGCATAAACATCATCTATCTATCTACCCATAAATAAAATACAACCATACAATAGATAGAATAAATAATAACTCTCTCCCTTATGGGGTTACATCAATCAAGATAACTAAATAAATCCCAAAGTTGATCTAACCTTAAAAATATCCGTAAGGAAACATAACAATTAAGTCTTAAGTAACATCAATTCTAAATGTCATTACACAAACCCCATAAACAAATAGTCTTCATTACTTGCTAATCTTGCCCTTCGCTTTTTACTAGTGGAAGGCTCTGCCTCGTTTTCTCGTTTTTAATCGCAATGTTATTATTACGCAAGAGTGAGCACGATTGCCCACAAGTATAATAATATAATAAATGAATAATAATAACATGCTAATGAATTAATAACTTTGAATATAAAAGCTCAACTTTTGAATCAAGAATGAATAACAAGAATCAAAAGAAATTCGAGGGTCACAAGACCTTGAACTATGTCCTAGGTTGTCAAGTGTTTATTCTTGAAACCTTTTAATGCTCATATAAGACTATGGACTCTTCTTCTCGCATTTTAGGGGATCAACCCCTTAGTACCACATCAGGTATTAATATCTTAACGCTAAAGCGTAAATAATCCCCTATTAAAGGGTTGTTCATCTCGGGCTTTGACATCTGAGTCCGCACTAAAGGAAGTTTGATTGGTAAGCTCAATAAAAGTTCTAGAATTTATAACGCTTATCAACTATGGACTAGTTGAATCAATAAGGGTTCACTAGTCTTACAAGGTTCAACAATAATTGATATTCAATTTGAATAATAAAATTCAAGATGTATACAATCTAATAAGTATCAGATAATAGAATTATGTTTTTAAAGAATGGTAAGATCTAATATGAAATCTCGACTTGAACAATAATAAACAAGATAGAATAATGAATTTGCTTTATGTAAAGAATTAAGGTTTAGAACTTGCCTCGTGTGTAGGCTAAACGATTACTACTTCCGCTCACCACAAGTCCTACACACATACCATATATATTCATTTAAATTCATTAGTTACATTTTTCTTAATTATTTAATATAAACTCTACTTTATTTAACAAATCATTACCTTCTAATTTAATTACTTAATTAAATTAGAATATTTTCATTCTCTTACTATTATTACACTTTAATAAATTATTTCATAATAATTTCCATCTAATATTTATTTTATTCCATAAACATCTCAATTAAAATATTTACTTTATTTTATAAATATTTTAATAATAATTTTCATCTAATATTTATTTTATTCCATAAATATCTCAATTAAAATATTTAATTTATTTTATAAATATTTTAATAATAATTTTCATCAAATATTTATTTTATTCCATAATATCTCAATTAAAATATTTAATTTATTTTATAAATATTTTAATAATAATTTTCATCTAATATTTATTTTATTCCATAAATATCTCAATTAAAATATTTAATTTATTTTTTTTTAAATATTTTAATAATAATTTTCATTGAATATTTATTTTATTCCATAAATATCTCAATTAAAATATTTGATTTAGTTTTTATAAATATTTTAATAATAATTTTCATCGAATATTTATTTTTTTTTTTTTTTTTTTTTTTTTTTCATCACGGGTATGGGTAATGTAGTTTGGTAACGCCCACCGGGCTGGGTTACCTGTGCTCATTTTTTCTAGTCTTCATAGCTCATAGCTCATGAACATAACAAGGCCAAATTAGGCCAAAAATCAATCACACGTAAAATTATACATGAATATGGCCATAACTTCCAATTTCCTTGTCCATATATTAGTTTAAGCATACCCAAATACTAGAATTTATACATAATCATTACCCAACATTTATAGAGTAATTTAAACCCTTTAAAACACATAGTTACAGAATTAAAATATGTAAATTATAATCGTTCTTGATGTTCTCAAGGTTTTTGAATAAAAACATAGAATTTACTACTATGGATTCGTTATAAGGTCAAATCCAACCACTCAAGTTTCATTTTGTTTGTTTTAGCATGTATAATCATATATAAGTGTAAAATTTAGGATAATATATGATCAACGATTAAATTTGTGCTCAACGCATTAAATTTAGCGTAAGGGCCATATGGCCATATCATGTACTCAGAATTTTTGGAATAACAAGCCAAAATCATACGTTATAATCTTATGAAACCAATGATATGGGAGCACAATATATATATATATATATATATATATATATATATATATATATATATAACATGCCTTACAACTCTAATTATTACATATATTCACATAACACCATAATTTCCCAATTACAGAGAATCACGTAAAAACTTAAGCCATATTCATGAAACTTAAAAGACGTAAATTATAAATTGGGTTGAAGAAAATTACCCAAGCGAGATAGTGAAATAGTAGGAGATGAATTGAAACCCTTCTCAAACTCTTCAATCACTCAACTCACACTTTACTCAACAATTTCTCAACTCTCTTCTTTTTCCTCTCTCGCTTAATGTCGATTTTAGGAAATTAATGAAGAAAAGAAGACGATTCAATAAATAAAAGCGATCGACGCTTTGGTGGTCATTACTCTTCATGGGTAATCGCCTCAACTCCCACTAAGGCCACGTTTGGCTTAACAAAATGGGTTTTAAAACCATTTAATTTAATAAAGCCTTATAATATAGTTTTAAATAATGTCACACCCATTATAAAATAAATCTAATATCTTATTTAATATAGTAAATTCTCATTAATTCACATAGTCACATAATTAAATTTCTCATTTAATAATAATATTAAATTATTAAATCTCTAATTAATAATTTAATTAATTGAAATAACATAAAGCTTATTAAATATATTTCATTTAATTCAATAAGCTCACATAATCACATACTTGAATAATAAAAATTCTCCACATTAATTTAATAAATATAACACATATAATTAAATTAATCTATCACAACTTCATCAATTAATTAATTAATCTAATAATTAATTCATCGAAAAATATTTATTCAATCTAATAAATATTAAAATTAAATTACAAAATTATGGTTGTCACATCGGGTCTTTCACATATTTATGCAAAATATAGATATGTGAAAAACGTTATGAACACAAGACATACTTGGCGGTAAGACGAGTCTATAGGCCACAGTTCCTACTCGATCGAGGATTAAAAATGGGCCAATGAATCGAGGGTTGAGCTTTCCTCTCTTTCCAAATCTCGTAACTCCCTTCTATGGAGCAACACGTAACAACACATGATCTCCAATATCGAATTCCACGTCCTTTCGATAAAGATCAGCATAACACTTTTGTCAATCTTGTGAGGTTTTTATACGTTGTCGGATCGTTTGAATCTATTTCGTAGTCATACATACCAACTCCGGTCCCAACAACGTTGCTTCACCCACCTCATCCCAGCATACTGGAGAATGACACTTTCTTCCATACAACGCCTCAAATGGAGCCATGCCAATACTTGCTTGATAACTATTGTTGTAGGAAAACTCCACCAATGGTAAGAACTTGTCCCAACTTTCCTTAAAGTCAAGGACTCATAGTCTTAATAGATCTTCAAGAGTTTGAATAGTCCTCTCCGACTACCCGTCCGTCTGAGGATGATATGCCTAACTAAATCATAAATCCGTGCCCATAAATTTTTGCAAACTAACCCAAAATCTTGAAGTAAATCTTGGGTCTCGATCAGAAAATATGGATACTAGCATACCATGCAGTCTTACAATCTTATTTATGTACATACGAGCAAGATGTTCAATTGTATAAGTTTCTCGTATAGGTAAGAAATGAGCAGACTTGGTCAATCTATCAACAATGACCCAAATTGCATCTATGCCTTGAGAAACCTTGGGAAGACCAGTAACGAAATCCATGGTAATGTGCTCCCACTTCTATTCTGGAATTTCAAGTGGTTGCAATGGACCTTTTGGTACTTGATGCTCCGCCTTGACTCGTTGACAAGTTAAACACCTTGAGATAAACTCCACTATCTCTTTCTTCATATTGCTCCACCAAAATGTATGTCGAAGATCACGATACATTTTAGTACTCCCATAATGGATTGCAAACGGTGTGTTGTGTGCCTCCATCATGATTTTATACTTTAAATCAGGGTTGTTAGGAACACAAAGTCTGGAGTTGACTCGAAGTATTCCTTCTTCATCGATTCTTGCTTCTGGCATAGCACCTTCTTGTACTTTCTTCTTCATACGTATCAGCTCCAGGTATGTAGCTTGAGCAGCTTTAACTTTATCGATTAAAGTTAAGAATTAATTTATCTAGGAACTGATAACGTCCAAATTGTCAACATGATACTGCTTTGTAGAGTAAAATTTAAGAATGCTTAGAAGAATATTTCCATGAAAAGATACTGGATGAAGCGCAAATATCAAGGATATTCCACTAATTTCATGGAGTATAAAAGTCAAAGTTTTAACCAACTGAGTATAATAAAGAATGGAATAACAAAAGAAATCATCATGCATGCGATATAGACGCACATGCATGTTATTCCAATGAATAATAAATAACGGAACCAGTCCGACGTAAAATGCATGCATGTGATATTCCAAATGTAATAATAATAATCGGAACCAGTCCCAAGATAAAACGCATGCATGTGATATTCCAAATGTAATAATAAAGAATGGAATAACAGAAGAATTTCACCAAGTATAGGGTAGCCTGCGTATATAGGTTATTCCAACAGAATAATAAGTAATGGAATAACAGAAGAATTTCACCAAGTATAGGGTAGCCCGCGTATACAGGTTATTCCAACAGAATAATAAGTAATGGAATAATAGAAGTTCTCTTTATGAATACAAAAGAAATAATATCCCTTACGGGTACAACAAATAATATTCACTACCTTAGAAGAAACTGGATATTGGAAAAGTGAAGTAACAAAATACTTTTCTTCTTTCTCTCTATAGTTTCTCTCTCTAGAGTTTCAGTGAATACGTAAGAAATAATGAAGGAATGAGCTTCTATTTATACGAAAATGGACTGAATAGTAACTAATTCATGAACGGTCCAGATTGATTTACTTTTAAACGGATGGTCCATATTGGTTTACTATTAAAACTTAAAGCAACGGTCCATACTGATTTACTATTCAAACTTTAAACCAGCGATCCATATTGATTTACTATTATAACTTTCCACCAGCGGTCCATATTGACTTACTATTATATCTTCAACCAACGGTCTAAAAAAATAGCACATCTCCTCATGGAATAATATTGCACCCAAAAATGATTTGGACCGAAAAGAAATATATCTTACTGGTGAATAGTACCCCGTGAATAGTAACTCGTGAATAGTAACTCATGAATAGTAACTCGTGAACAGTACTCCGATACGAAAAGTGTCCCGAATACCCGATTGAACAATACTGAGTGACTTCTCACATAAGCATCAACAATCAATACCGTGTACTACTATGCAACCACGCGTATTACTGTACTTTTGACACTGGGTGTTTCAACAGTTAACGGTAAAACTTCCGCCGTTATTTTCATAAAGTATTTTTGTCATTTTCTCAATCTGACAATAATTCTGTTGTGGGTCCACCAATGATTGTACCGTCGTACGGATATTCCTCGATAAAAAGAATATTCCCCGACTAATCGAATATTCCCTGACACAACGAATATGTTATATCAACTTGCTTACTTTGAAAAAAAAAATCACATATTACCCTTAACTTTAAACTTTTATCAATTTAACTATTTACCAAAATAGAAAAATTGAATACTTTTATTTCATAAAATTCAGGGTCTCACAAAGCGTATTACTGTACTTTTTCTACCGGGTAGTTCAACAGTTTAACGGTAACACTTTCGTCGTTATTTTTATAAAAAGATAATTCTATCATTTTCTAACTACGATAATACTTCCCTTGTGGGGTCCACCAATGAATGTGCCGTCGTACGAATATTCCCTGTTAAAACGAATATCCCCCGACCAATTGAATATTATATAACCACTTGTTTACTTTGCAAAATTTGTAAATATTACCCACAACTATAATATTATATCAAATCTACACCATAATATTCAAAAATATATTTCGAGAAAATTATTCTTTATTCATAAAAGTTGGGGTCTTACATTAATTATCATGTTTCAAAGATTTAAAGGTCTTAGAACCTGTGAATGTAATAAAAGGACTGTAATAGCTAGTAATTATCTTCCTATTAGTATGGATGGATGGATATGTATGTTTATGTTTAGTACCATGGAGCACCATATCCGGGGTTTAAATGTACTCAGATTTAGAGGCATCGCAGGTTGGTATCAAGTTTGTTACAGGAAGAAATAGACGCAAGAACGAGCTCATTTTAATATCAGACAAATAATTTATGACGTGTCAAAGTAAGCGCGTTCAATGTAATAACCCGGGATTTCGAATAATCCGAACTTTACGAATAAATTTTTTTTTTAATTAATATTTACATTAAGCTAGACAAATAAGTTATGACGTGTCAAAGTAAGCGCGTTTAATTTTTTTTAATCAGTGTCAATGTGTGAATGGAGTGTTAAGGATTTCAGGAACAGATAGAGCGTTAAGCAAATGATTATTAGTGGAGGCATTAGGTTTTCCTAAACTCCTAACCATGCTAAACTTCGAAATTTTGACATCAAGCTAAATACGCACTATGTGCCTTTTAAAAAAAATGTAGACTCGTAACCATTTTTAAAAGCGGTTTAAAGTACACGTATTTATGCTACTTATTTCAAATTTAGACTCAAATGATTTGAAATATCAAAATTTATTTTTATTTATCACTCATGTACCATGTAACTCAGTGCGAGTAGATGATAAAAATGTGATGGAGTTGTAAATACAGAATACTTAGTGTGAACTTGACCTCAAGTCATTGCTCCACTATTGTATGATGTGTTATGACAAAGTCATACAATGATTCAAGATCCTCAAACGGACCGTTAATACTGAAGACGGCATCATGACGTCATTTTAGAAAATGTTTTCAAAAGTTTAATTTGCCAACGGGTTTGGCTACACTTAAATAATTCGATTGAATTGAATTATCGATATGAGTCTATGCTATTTGATTCAATTTAGACTAATGTTATGAAAACTCTAAGTGTTCATTGAAGAATTTTTCCGAACCAAATTGTTTTGGTACGGAATCCTATGATAAGATCGAGGTGAACAATGTTGTTGGATAAATAATCCAATCTAGTAGCGTAAATATTCGCTAAAAATGATTAATACGTTATGCATGACGTAAGAGTACGATAGGCTAATCACCTAAAGTACTAGCAACGGTAGTTTACCTTCTTCGTGATTGTAAACATACTGTTAACCTTTATAAAGGGGTAGATTACCTTTTTCTTAATTGAAATAGGTAGCGGGTAGTAATACCTATAAACCTCAGTAGTCCATGGTCTATATGACCCCTCAGCACAATTTGAAAACTTCGCTCTTGTGAGTGGTGTATTGGGTAGCATGTGATGTGTATAAATTGGTGTAAGCAGTATGGTGTATGGTGTAAGGTGCACGGTGTAAGGTGTAAGGTGAATTTCGGGGACGAAATTCTTATAAGGAGGGGTGAATGTGACAACCCGAGAATTAGACAATTTATTAAAATCTTAAATGATTGATTTAAGGTCAAATATTAGACCTAAATAGAAAATAAGTGTATGCGTTTGATGTTATTGGGAAGGAATTTTGAGGATTTCAAAATTCTGTGAAGGATTTAGGTGAATTATTCAGGATTAAAGATTTTGTGAATATGTTATGTGTTTATGATTATGTATGTGTTCGTAACGTGGTTATGGTCATGGGTTGACCAGATAAATTATATCTGTGACAAACCCTAAGTTTATATTAAGAACGTCAACGTTCAGTTAGAAAACCCTAACGTCTGATAAAAAATCCTAGAATCGGTTCTGGAAACCCTAGTTTCAGTTCCGAGAATCCGAAACCCTAATTCGGATATTGAAAACCCTAGATCGGGAATGCAAATGCTATGTATAAGGTCAAACGTCATTAACTATAAATTCATTAGGGAAAACCTAATGAATTACTTGAAACCCTAAGTGCTTACTAGAAAATCCCATTACCGGCTAGGGAAACCCTAATTACAGTTCGAGAATCCGTAACCCTAATTCGGGAAGTTAAAACCCTAAGTGGTAAGCTTGAAGATAAGTATAGAATTTCTATGTTATTAATTGTAAGTGTAATTAGGGATAAACCTAATTGATTTATTTGGAAAGCCCTAATTTCTAATGTAGGAAACCCTAACATGCAATTAGAGAAAACCTAATTATTAGCTTATAGAGTGTAATGTTAATTAGGAAGCTTTTAACCCTAATTAGCAAGCTTGAATGAGATTAGTAAGCTTTTATCAGAATTAGGAAACTCTAATCTAAATTAGGAAACCCTAATCTAAATTAGAAAACCTTATTTCTAAATTAGAAAGATTATTTTCTATGTAAAATCCTAATTAGTGGGTTATAAACTCTAGTGACCAATTTTGACCCTAATTGCTAAATTAACAATTTTAATTAAGAGATAATAATCCTCAATAGCAAGATTGAATTTCGTGATTTGGAAATCTTGTTATAATTATAGAATCCTAATCGCAATTTAGAAAATATTAAATTTCTATTTTTGAAACCTAAATTGGAATTATTAGAAATCAATTTGTCAAAACCTAAAGGGTTAAACCCTAAACCCTAAGGGTCAAACCCTAAGGGTCAAACCTAATGATTATGGGAAATTACCAAGTTGCTTTTGCACTTTATGAGCCAAAAGACCAAACCACCCTTTCTAATATTATATTGAGATGGAGTGTAGATCTAGCCTAGTAAATGGTTGGTAACCAACCCCAAGCTAGCCATGTGCCTATATCTCTCAAAAATCAGATCTCATTGCCACTTAGCATCAATTGTGACCATAGATTAAAAATCTAAGAGCTTTAAAAGTAGGACAAAGCTTACTTTATTTTTCATTGAGCCAAGTCCATTTTCTCTCTTCCATCCGAAATTGTAGAGTGAGAGTGACTAATAAGCTAAGCCAAGATCATGTGTTAGCTTGCCAAGAACAAACACCAAAGATCAGATTCAAAAATTGAGCATTTATGAGGTATAAACCCTAATTTTAGAAATCCTTTGATTTTATGTTATTTGTTGCAATTGATTGTTTAAAGTTGTGTATTATGATGCTATTAAGTGATCTGGGTTGTAATAACATGGATCCATAACATCAAAGACACTAAAATGAAGTTTTAAAAAAATCGAAAACTTAAAATTTGTGTGCCCGATAATGAATGTCGAGGCCCCAGATCCGTGTGTGTTTGATTTTTTGTGTATGTGATGTTATAGATCCGTTTCTATGCCATGTGGGCTTTCATTTTCAACTTTAATCGAGTCATATCAGTCTAGAGAAAAGGATATAAGCGGATAAAGTGCATCGACCGATCACGATTTCTTGATTTCGGGCAAACCCGTAAACCCTGCATCGTCTGACAATGATTTCGAGGCCTCAGATCTTGCTTTTTGTGCATGTTTTGGCCATGTTCATTGATTGATCCTTGTAGGTGGGACATGTTGTGTACATACTAAAACCTTTACATCACCCAGATCCGTAATAGATAGTAAAGAATCATGGTCAAACCACCATCGACCACTCACTGGGACAAAACTGGAAAACCTGCATTTCTTTAAAAAGATGGTTGACCTCAAGTTTGATGACCTGGATGATCTTGTTCATGTTATGTTGTTAGATGGATCTAGTGATAACATATATTGACCCCGCCATGTTCATTACATGTTGGAACATTTAGATCACGTAAAAAATACACGTAATCTAAAACTAGAAGCAACCAAAGTAGGTACCTCAACTCGATCAACCTAGAATTTTCAAGAACGGCGTTGTCGTAAAGTTTAAGGTCACAGATCTCTTTGTTTAAGTGTTGTTTGAACTACACAAAATTGATAATCTGTAGTGTTGTCAGCATGTCGCCTAATACACAATCGATGTCTTAGATCGACCAAAACCATTGTGATTAATGATTTAGACTTGGTCAAACCTCATACCTCGCATTAATCGCCGATTTCGGGTTTGGAGCTCAAGAACACCTATAGCGATTTGCCTGCCGCTATAGGTCCTTTAATGACGGCTTATTATTTTTTTAATTTCGATTTTCAAATTAATAAAAATAGAAATAAATGGTTTTAATTATTAATATTAATATTAAATTTCAAAAAATTATTTTAAAATCTAAAAATAGTTTTTAATTAATTTGAGTATATTTCAAAATATTTAATATTTTGGTAAATAAATGGTATTTATTTATTTAATATTAATATTAAATAAATTATTTAAAAATAGTTTTAATTCATGAAAAATAATGAAAAATTATATTATGGTGTTAGAAAATATTTTAAGTTATTTTTGATGACTTTTGATATTTTGTGATGAAATTCATTAATATTTATTATTAATGATAATTAGTTTATTTAATAAATATATTAAATAAATTATGGAAAAATAGAATTAATGATTTAAAAATCATATAAAAATGATTTAAGTGTTATAAAAATATTTTAAGTTATAAAATATAACTTTTGATATTTTGTTATGAAAATATTAATATTTTAATATTTATAGCAATTATCTGGATAATGGATTTGATTGTTTAAAAATCATAGAAATATGATTTTAAGATATTAAAAATACTTGTGATGTTATAAATATATTATAATATTATGTTATGATTTTCATTGATATTTGGTATTAAATTAATATTAATGATCAAGGAATAAGGTGGTATTTATATTAATATCGCTTATTGATTTATGTTAAAACATTTAAAGGAAATAATAAAGTATTGAAAATACTTTGAGATATTATAAATATGATATAATATTATGGCATGTAATTCATTAATGTTTAGAAATAAATAAATATTAATGACTAAGGAATTATGTCGTATTTAATTCATTTAAATGCTAGATAAGTGATTGAAAAAAATTATGATAATGATGTTAATTATCCTAAAATTATTACAAGTTTATGAAAATGTTTTGATTGATAATATAATTATCTAAGGTTATTGTTAATTGTTTAGCAAGAGTTTAATTGAACTTAAACTCGATATTTGTCCGATTGTAATCGCTCGGGATAATTGAATGGTGTTTGCTTCAACTTAGACTTAAATAGTCCGATTTCGACGCTAAGTCTTATGTGTTGTATAGATCGATAGGATTATGTGGTAATGTGTTTAGGTTATTTTATACCGTGATGATATTATTCTAATATTTGGAGATCTCAGATTATCTCGTATTAGGTCTCTGGATAAAGATAAGTTATATTTCAGATCGATAATCAAACTTAACAGCAAGTTTGTTTTTCTTAACTCTACTAAGAGTGTTTCATTCAGCTTATGCTTATGGTTAATCATTACCGATTGCCATGTAGAATTGTACTCAGACATCTCAGATGTATAAGTCAAGTATGAAAGGGTGATCACCTTCATTTCCAATTGGTCCAGATATATATATTATTCATATGTAATACTTGTTCACCAAAGTTTGTTCATGCTAATTCACAACTACATGTGAATTATAGCCAAATTATTATTATTCTAAATCTTCAATCATGATATATCCTTAAATTGTATTTAAACTTGTTGGCAACTTTCATGCTCACCCTTGCTATATCATGATAAAACATTCGCAGATAAAGGTGAATGCGCTTGATACAAGGAAAGTTAAAGACAGATCCAATTTTAAAGTTAATGTGCGCGATTAGTTTTGTAATAGTCTTGTATGATAATGAGGTCATGTGTTAGATAAGTTATGAAATGTGTGTAAGTTATGGTTACTCGACCTTGGGGATAGTGTATAATGTTTAATGTATAAACAATTTATGTTTATATCTTCCGCAATGCTTATATATAGAAATAATCCGAACCATGGGATTCCATGGTGATTCGGGGCGCTACATTTGGTATCAAAGTCGTTGGTTATAAACCTAGGTAGAGTTACCTTAGACTAATAATCGCAAAGTTGATAGATAAGATCTAACTCACATAGAAAGTTAGTTGTTCTGAAGATTCAAAGAAGAATCTTGGCAAAGTTATAAAGATACTTGAGTTCCCTAACTCGTAATAAAGGTGAACAAAGAGCGATGAATAGATAGAGTCTAAAAGACTAAAAGTACATAGTTGATAGGGGATCAGAAACAAAACGATCAAGATATAGAATTGAATCGTAATATATACGATGAGATCACCCCGTGATCCGATAAGGTGATGGAGAATTTTAAAGAATCAATCGATGATTGAAAAGTCTACATCAAGATGTCAAGTATCGAGTTGTAGACTATGAAATGGTACCATGAAAACTCATGAAAAGAGTTATGGATTATGAATACAAATTAAATGAAATTCAGATTGAAAAGGGGGTTAAGATTAGGTGGGGATTTCAATGAGGACGATGTAGTGGTTTGGTGTCCACAATTTTTCAGAATGTGGAAATTGTATGATTCTTCTATATGGGAGTTGAATTGTAGTTTGGTGTAACAACCACTTAGTATCCGCATTGATAAACATTGAAATGTGTGTGTCACGCTATTTGCTATACGCGCAGTTAAGAGGGTGATTCCTTTCTCATGTGTATAACAAATAGATAGTCATAGGTAGAAAATATAAGATTAAGTATTTAGTTCTTAAAACTCATACTTATGTGACATTCTTGACTCATAGTTATATGAAATGTTTATGAACCCCTCAACCGAATGGACGCCAAAGGTCCGGACTAGGTAAGTTCTTAAACTCATATGATTGTGGCAATTTATGAACTCATAAGTGTGATTTTATGAACTAGGTATAGTTTTTGTGTGAATGGAGTGTTAAGGATTTCAGGTGAATGTATATATTGTTAAGCAAATGATTATTAGTGGAGGGCATTAGGTTTTCCTAAACTCCTCAGCCATGCTAAACTTCAAATTTTGACATCAAGCTAAATACGCACTATGTGCCTTTTAAAAAAAATGTAGACTCGTAATCATTTTAAAAACGGTTTTAAAGTACTATCTATGCTACTTATTTCAAATTTAGACTCAAATGATTTGAAATATCAAAATTTATTTTTATTTATCACCATGTACCATGTAACTCAAAAGTAGATGATAAAATGTGATGGAGTTGTAAATACAGAATACTTAGTGTGAACTTGACCAAGTCATTGCTCCACTATCAGATGATGTGTTATGACAAAGTCATACAATGACAAGATCCTCAAACGGATTGTTAATACAAAGACGCAAGATCATGACGCCATTTTTGAAAAATGTTTTCAAAAAGTTTAATTTGTCAACTGGGTTTGGCTACACCTAAATAATTCGATTGAATTGAATTATCGATATGAGTCTATGCTATTTGATTCAAATTTAGACTAATGTTATGAAAACTCTAAGTGTTCATTGAAGAATTTTCCTAACCAAATTGTTTTGGTACTAATCCTATGATAAGACCGAGGTGAACAATGTTGTTGGATAAATAATCCAATCTAGTAGCGTAAATATTCGCTAAAAATGATTAATATATTATGCATGACGAAGAGTACGATAGCTAATCACCTAAAGTACTAGCAATAGTAGTTTACCTTCTTCGTGATTGTAAACATACCGTTAACCTTTATAAAGGGTAGATTACCTTTTTCTTAATTGAAATAGGTAGCGGGTAGTAATACCTATAAACCTCAAGAGTCCATGGTCTATATGACCCTCAAAGACAATTTGAAAACTTCGCTCTCTTGTGAGTGGTGTATTGGGTAGCATGTGATGTGTATAAATTGGTGTAAGCAAGATGGTGTATGGTGTAAGGTGCACTTGTAGTAGGTGTAAGGTGAATTTTGGGACTAAATTTTATAAGGAGGGTGAATGTGACAACCCGAGAATTAGACAATTTATTAAAATCTTAAATGATTGATTTAAGGTCAAATATTAGACCTAAATAGAAAATAAGTGTATGCGTTTGATGTTATTGGGAAGGAATTTTGAGGATTTCAAAATTCTGTGAAGGATTTAGGTGAATTATTCAGGATTAAGGATTTTGTGAATATGTTATGTGTTTATGATTATGTATGTGTTCGTAACGTGGTTATGGTCATGGGTTGACCGTAGATAAATTATATCTCATGACAAACCCTAAGTTTATATTAAGAACGCCAACGCTTAGGTTAGAAAACCCTAACGCCTCGATAAAAAAACCTCGAAACCCTAGTTTCATTCCGAGAACCAAACCCTAATTCGATATTGAAAACCCTAGAATCGGAATGCAAATGCTATGTATAAGGTCAAACGTTATTAACTATAAATTCATTGGGAAAACCTAATGAATTACTTGAAACCCTAATGCTTACTAGAAAATCCCATTACGGCTAGTGGAAACCCTAATTAAGTTCGAGAATCAGAACCCTAATTCGGGAAGTTAAAACCCCAAGTGGTAAGCTTCAAGGTAAGTATAGAATTTCTATGTTATTAATTGTAAGTGTAATTAGGGATAAACCTAATTGATTTATTTGGAAAGCCCTAATTTCTAATGTAGGAAACCCTAACATGCAATTAGAGAAAACCTAATTATTAGCTTATAGAGTGTAATGTTAATTAGAAGCTTTAACCCTAATTAGCAAGCTCGAATGAGATTAGTAAGCTTTTATCGTAATTAGGAAACTCTAATCTAAATTAGGAAACCCTAATCTAAATTAGAAAACCTTATTTCTAAATTAGAAAGATTATTTTCTATGTAAAATCCTAATTAGTGGGTTATAAACTCTAGTGACCAATTTTGACCCTAATTGCTAAATTAACAATTTTAATTAAGAGATAATAATCCTCAATAACAAGATTGAATTTCGTGATTTGGAAATCTTGTTATAATTATAGATTCCTAATTGCAATTTAGAAAATATTAAATTTCTATTTTTGAAACCTAAATTGGAATTATTAGAAATCAATTTGTCAAAACCTAAAGGGTTAAACCCTAAACCCAAGTGGTCAAACCCTAAGGGTCAAACCTAATGATTATGGGAAATTACCAAGTTGCTTTGCACTTTATGAGCCAAAAGACCAAACCACCCTTTCTAATATTATATTGAGATGGAGTGTAGATCTAGCCTCTAGTAAATGGTTGGTAACCAACCCCAAGCTAGCCATGTGCCTATATCTCTCAAAAATCAGATCTCATTGCCACTTAGCATCAATTGTGACCATAGATTAAAAATCTAAGAGCTTTAAAAGTAGGACAAAGCTTACTTTATTTTTCATTTGAGCCAAGTCCATTTTCTCTTCCATCCTAAAATTGTAGAGTGAGAGTGACTAATAAGCTAAGCCAAGATCATGTGTTAGCTTGCCAAGAACAAACACCAAAGATCAGATTCAAAAATTGAGCATTTATGAGGTATAAACCCTAATTTTAGAAATCCTTTGATTTTATGTTATTTGTTGCAATTGATTGTTTAAAGTTGTGTATTATGATGCTATTAAGTGATCCGGGTTGTAATAACATGGATCCATAACATCAAAGTACACCTAAAATGAAGTTTTAAAAAATGAAAACTTAAAAATTTGTGCTCGATAATGAATGTCGAGGCCCCAGATCCGTGTGTGTTTGATTTTTGTGTATGTGATGTTATAGATCCGTTTCTATGCCATGTGGGCTTTCATTTTCAACTTTAATCGAGTCATATCAGTCTAGAGAAAAGGATATAAATGCACAAAGTGCATCGACCGATCACGATTTCTTGATCGGGCAAACCCGTAAACCCGCATCGTCTCGACAATGATTTCGAGGCCTCAGATCTTGCTTTTGTGCATGTTTTGGCCATGTTGTCGATCGATCCTCAGAAGTGACATGTTGTGTACATACTAAAACCTTTACATCACCCAGATCCGTAATAGATAAGAAGAATCATGGTCAAACCACCGCTGACCATCATCACTGGGACAAACTGGAAAACCCAGATTTCTTAAGAATGGGTGACCTCAAGTTTGACCGATGATCTTGTTCATGTTATGTTGTTAGATGGATCTAGTGATAACATATTGGACCCTCGCCATGTTCATTACATGTTGGAACATTTAGATCACGTAAAAATACACGTAATCTAAAACTGAAGCAACCAAAGTAGTAATTTCAACTCGATCAACCTAGAATTTTCAAGAACAATGTTGTTGTCGTAAAGTTTAAGGTCACAGATCTCTTTGTTTAAGTGTTGTTTGAACTACACAAAAATTGATAATCTGTAGTGTTGCATGTCACTACACAATCGATGTCTTAGATCGACCAAAACCATTGTGATTAATGATTTAGACTGGTCAAACCTCATACCTCGCATTACATCGCCGCATTTTCGGGTTGGAGCTCAAGAACACCTATAGCGATGACGGCTTTGTCGCTATAGGGTCCTTTAATGACGGCTTATTATTTTTTTTAATTTCGATTTTCTAAATTAATTAAAATAGAAATAAATGGTTTTAATTATTAATATTAAATTAAAAAAATTATTTTAAAATCTAAAAAATAGTTTTTAATTAATTTGAGTATATTTCAAAATATTTAATATTTTGGTAAATAAATGGTATTTATTTATTTAATATTAATATTAAATAAATTATTTAAAAATAGTTTTAATTCATGAAAAATAATGAAAAAATTATATTATATGTTAGAAAATATTTTAAGTTATTTTTGATGACTTTTGATATTTTGTGATGAAATTCATTAATATTTATTATTAATGATAATTAGTTTATTTAATAAATATATTAAATAAATTATGGAAAAATAGAATTAATGATTTAAAAATCATATAAAAATGATTTAAGTGTTATAAAATATTTTAAGTTATAAAATATAACTTTTGATATTTTGTTATGAAAATATTAATATTTTAATATTTATAGCAATTATCTGATAATGGATTTGATTGTTTAAAAATCATAGAAATATGATTTTAAGATATTAAAATACCTTGTGATGTTATAAATATATTATAATATTATGTTATGATTTTCATTGATATTTGGTATTAAATTAATATTAATGATCAAGGAATAAGGTGGTATTTATATTAATATCGCTTATTGATTTATGTTAAAAACATTTAAAGGAAATAATAAAGTATTGAAAATACTTTGAGATATTATAAATATGATATAATATTATGGCATGTAATTCATTAATGTTTAGAAATAAATAAATATTAATGACTAAGGAATTATGTCGTATTTAATTCATTTAAATGCGTATAAGTGATTGAAAAAAATTATGATAATGATGTTAATTATCCTAAAAATTATTACAAGTTTATGAAAAATGTTTTGATTGATAATATAATTATCTAAGGTTATTGTTAATTGTTTAGCAGAGTTTAATTGAACTTAAACTCGATATTTGTCCGATTAGTAATCGCCTGGATAATTGAATGGTGTTTGCTTCAACTTAGACTTAAATAAAGTCCGATTTGGACGCTAAGTCTTATGTGTCAGATAGATCGATAGGATTATGTGGTAATGTGTTTAGGTTATTTTATACCGTGATGATATTATTCTAATATTTGGAGATCTCAGATTATCTCAGATTAGGTCTTCTGATAAAGATAAGTTATATTTCGATTCAGAATCAACTTAACAGCAAGTTTGTTTTTCTTAACTCTACTAAGAGTGTTTCATTCAGTTATGCTTATGGTTAATCATTACCGATTGCCATGTAGAATTGTACTCTGTACATCTTGTATGTATAAGTCAGGTATGAAAGGGTGATCACCTTCATTTCCAGTTGGTCCAGATATATATATTATTCATATGTAATACTTGTTCAGTCAAAAGTTTGTTCATGCTAATTCACAACTACATTGTGAATTATAGCCACTTTTATTATTCTAAATCTTCAATCATGATATATCCTTAAATTGTATTTAAACTTGTTGGGCAACTTTCATGCTCACCTTGCTATATCATGATAAAACATTGCGTATTAAGGTGAATGCGCTTGATACAAAGAAAGTTAAAGACAGATCCAAATTTTAAAGTTAATACGCGATTAGTTTTGTAATAGTCTTGTATGATAATGAGGTCATGTGTTAGATAAGTTATGAAATGTGTGTAAGTTATGGTTACTCGACCTTGGGGATAGTGTATAATGTTTAATGTATAAACAATTTATGTTTATATCTTCCGCAACAGTTATAGAAATAGCGAACCGGATCCGCGGTGATTCGGGGGGCGCTACATTTGGTATCAAAGCTGTTGGTTATAAACCTAGGGTAGAGTTACCTTAGACTAATAATCGCAGTGATAGGATAAGATCTAACTCACATAGAGTTAGTTGGTCGGTAAGATTCAAAGAAGAATCTTGGCAGGTTATAAAGATACGGAGTTCCCTAACTCTGGTAATAAAGGTGAACAGTAGCGATGAATAGATAGAGTCTAAAAGACTAAAAGTACAGTGATAGGGGATCGTAAAACAAAACGATCAAGATATAGAATTGAATCGTAATATATACGATGAGATCACCCCGTGATCTGATAAGGTTATGACAGCCAGAAAGAATCAATCTGATGATTGAAAAGTCTACATCAAGATGCTGTGTATCAGTTGTACTATGAAATGGTACCATGAAAACTCATGAAAGAGTTATGGATTATGAATACAAATTAAATGAAATTCGTATTGAAAAGGGGGTTAAGATTAGGTGGGGATTTCAATGAGGACTCATGTCGGCAGCTGAGTTGTATGATTCTTCGTATGGGAGTTGAATTGTACTTGGTGTAACAACTACTTAGTATCTGGCATTGATAAACATTGAAATGTGTGTGTCACGCTATTTGCTATATGCGTGTTAAGAGGGTGATTCCTTTCTCATGTGTATAACAAATAGATAGGTCATAGGTAGAAAATATAAGATTAAGTACGAGTTCTTAAAACTCATACTTATGTGACATTCTTGACTCATAGTTATATGAAATGTTTATGAACCCCTCACCGAATGGACGCCAAAGGTCTGACTAGGGTAAGTTCTTAAACTCATATGATTGTGGCAATTTATGAACTCATAAGTGTGATTTTATGAACTGGGTATAGTTTTGTGTGAATGGAGTGTTAAGGATTTCAGGAACAGATAGAGCGTTAAGCAAATGATTATTAGTGGAGGCATTAGGTTTTCCTAAACTCCTAGCCATGCTAAACTTCGAAATTTTGACATCAAGCTAAATACGCACTATGTGCCTTTTAAAAAAAATGTAGACTCGTAACCATTTTTAAAACGGTTTAAAGTACAGCCTATGCTACTTATTTCAAATTTAGACTCAAATGATTTGAAATATCAAAATTTATTTTTATTTATCACCATGTACCACGTAACTTCAGTGCGTAGATGATAAAAATGTGATGGAGTTGTAAATACAGGAATACTTAGTGTGAACTTGACCCCAAGTCATTGTTCCACTATTGTATGATGTGTTATGACAAAGTCATACAATGATTTCAAGATCCTCAAACGGATCGTTAATACAAAGACGGCATCATGACGTCATTTTCAAAAATGTTTTCAAAAAGTTTAATTTGCAGCGGGGGTTTGGCTACACCTAAATAATTGATTGAATTGAATTATCGATATGAGTCTATGCTATTTGATTCAAATTTAGACTAATGTTATGAAAACTCTAAGTGTTCATTGAAGAATTTTCCGAACCAAATTGTTTTGGTACGGAATCCTATGATAAGACCGAGGTGAACAATGTTGTTGGATAAATAATCCAATCTAGTAGCGTAAAATATTCGCTAAAAATGATTAATACGTTATGCATGACGAAGAAAGTACGATAAGCTAATCACCTAAAGTACTAAGAATTGTAGTTTACCTTCTTCGTGATTGTAAACATATCGTTAACCTTTATAAAGGGGTAGATTACCTTTTTCTTAATTGAAATAGGTAGCGGGTAGTAATACCTATAAACCTCAAGAGTCCCATGGTCTATATGACCCCTCAAAGACAATTTGAAAACTTCGCTCTTGTGAGTGGTGTATTGGGTAGCATGTGATGTGTATAAATTGTGTAAAAGATGGTGTATGGTATAAGGTGCACGGTGTGTAGGGTAAGGTGAATTTAGGGGGACTTAAATTTTATAAGGAGAGGGTGAATGTGACAACCCGAGAATTAGACAATTTATTAAAATCTTAAATGATTGATTTAAGGTCAAATATTAGACCTAAATAGAAAATAAGTGTATGCGTTTGATGTTATGGGAAGGAATTTTGAGGATTTCAAAATTCGTGAAGGATTTAGTGAATTATTCAGATTAAGGATTTTGTGAATATGTTATGTGTTTATGATTATGTATGTGTTCGTAACGTGGTTAAGGGTCATGGGTTGATTAGAGATAAATTATATCTCGTGACAAACCCTAAGTTTATATTAAAAACGCCAACGTCAGGTTAGAAAACCCTAACGTCTCGATAAAAATCCTAGAATCGGTTCTGGAAACCCTAGTTTCAGTCCCGAGAATCCGAAACCCTAATTCGGATATTGAAAACCCTAGATCGGGAATGCAAATGCTATGTATAAGGTCAAACATCATTAACTATAAATTCATTAGGGAAAACCTAATGAATTACTTGAAACCCTAAGTGCTTACTAGAAAATCCCATTACCGGCTAGGGAAACCCTAATTACAGTTCGAGAATCCGTAACCCTAATTCGGGAAGTTAAAACCCTAAGTGGTAAGCTTGAAGATAAGTATAGAATTTCTATGTTATTAATTGTAAGTGTAATTAGGGATAAACCTAATTGATTTATTTGGAAAGCCCTAATTTCTAATGTAGGAAACCCTAACATGCAATTAGAGAAAACCTAATTATTAGCTTATAGAGTGTAATGTTAATTAGGAAGCTTTAACCCTAATTAGCAAGCTTGAATGAGATTAGTAAGCTTTACTGTAATTAGGAAACTCTAATCTAAATTAGGAAACCCTAATCTAAATTAGAAAACCTTATTTCTAAATTAGAAAGATTATTTTCTATGTAAAATCCTAATTAGTGGGTTATAAACTCTAGTGACCAATTTTGACCCTAATTGCTAAATTAACAATTTTAATTAAGAGATAATAATCCTCAATAAAAGATTGAATTTCGTGATTTGGAAATCTTGTTATAATTATAGAATCCTAACTGCAATTTAGAAAATATTAAATTTCTATTTTTGAAACCTAAATTGGAATTATTAGAAATCAATTTGTCAAAACCTAAAGGGTTAAACCCTAAACCCTAAGGGTCAAACCCTAAGGGTTGAAAACCTAATGATTATGGGAAATTACCAAGTTGCTTTTGCACTTTATGAGCCAAAAGACCAAACCACCCTTTCTAATATTATATTGAGATGGAGTGTAGATCTAGCCTAGTAAATGGTTGGTAACCAACCCCAAGCTAGCCATGTGCCTATATCTCTCAAAAAAATCGATCTCATTGCCACTTAGCATCAATTGTGACCATAGATTAAAAATCTAAGAGCTTTAAAAGTAGGACAAAGCTTACTTTATTTTTCATTGAGCCAAGTCCATTTTCTCTTCCATCCGAAATTGTAGAGTGAGAGTGACTAATAAGCTAAGCCAAGATCATGTGTTAGCTTGCAAGAACAAACACTAAAGATCGATTCAAAAATTGAGCATTTATGAGGTATAAACCCTAATTTTAGAAATCCTTTGATTTTATGTTATTTGTTGCAATTGATTGTTTAAAGTTGTGTATTATGATGCTATTAAGTGATCCGGGTTGTAATAACATGGATCCATAACATCAAAGTACACGAAAATGAAGTTTTAAAAATCTGGAAAACTTAAAAAATTTGTGCCCGATAAATGAATGTCGGAGGCCCCAGATCCGTGTGTGTTTGATTTTTTGTGTATGTGATGTTATAGATCCGTTTCTATGCCATGTGGGCTTTCATTTTCAACTTTAATCAGAAGTCATATCAGTCTAGAGAAAGGATATAAGCGGTCAAAGTGCATCGACCGATCACGATTTCTTGATTTCGGGCAAACCCGAAACCCGGATCGTCGACAATGATTTCGAGGCCTTGTATCTTGCTTTTGTGCATGTTTTGGCCATGTTGTTGATTGATCCTTGTGGTCGACATGTTGTGTACATACTAAAACCTTTACATCACCGGATCCGTAATAGGATAGTAAAGAATCATGGTCAAACCACCGTTGACCACCACTCACTGGGACAAAATGGGAAAACCAGATTTCTTAAGAAACGATGGTTGACCTCAAGTTTGGCCCTGACAGATCTTGTTCATGTTATGTTGTTAGATGGATCTAGTGATAACATATTGGACCCTCATCATGTTCATTACATGTTGGAACATTTAGATCACGAGAAAAAATACACGTAAGCTAAAACTAGAAGCAACCAAAGTAGTACCTCAACTCGATCAACCTAGAATTTTCAAAAAACGGCGTTGTCGGAAAGTTTAAGGTCACAGATCTCTTTGTTTAAGTGTTGTTTGAACTACACAAAATTGATAATCAGTAGTGTTGCATGTCACCTACACAATCGATGTCTTAGATTGACCAAAACCATTGTGATTAATGATTTAGACTTGGTCAAACCTCATACCCGCATTAATCGCCGATTTACGGGTTTGGAGCTCAAGAACACCTATATGACGGTTACTGGCCGCTTATAGGTCCTTTTAATGACGGTTTATTATTTTTTTTAATTTCTGATTTCCTGAAATTAATTAAAAATAGAAATAAATGGTTTTTAATTATTAATATTAAATTCTGAAAAATTATTTTAAAATCCGAAAAATAGTTTTTAATTAATTTGAGTATATTTCAAAATATTTAATATTTTGGTAAATAAATGGTATTTATTTATTTAATATTAATATTAAATAAATTATTTAAAAATAGTTTTAATTCATGAAAAATAATGAAAAATTATATTATGGCGTTAGAAAATATTTTAAGTTATTTTTGATGACTTTTGATATTTTGTGATGAAATTCATTAATATTTATTATTAATGATAATTAGTTTATTTAATAAATATATTAAATAAATTATGGAAAAATAGAATTAATGATTTAAAAATCATATAAAAATGATTTAAGTGTTATAAAATATTTTAAGTTATAAAATATAACTTTTGATATTTTGTTATGAAAATATTAATATTTTAATATTTATAGCAATTATCGGATAATGGATTTGATTGTTTAAAAATCATAGAAATATGATTTTAAGATATTAAAAATACCTTGTGATGTTATAAATATATTATAATATTATGTTATGATTTTCATTGATATTTGGTATTAAATTAATATTAATGATCAAGGAATAAGGTGGTATTTATATTAATATCGCTTATTGATTTATGTTAAAAACATTTAAAGGAAATAATAAAGTATTGAAAATACTTTGAGATATTATAAATATGATATAATATTATGGCATGTAATTCATTAATGTTTAGAAATAAATAAATATTAATGACTAAGGAATTATGTCGTATTTAATTCATTTAAATGCGGTATAAGTGATTGAAAAAAAATTATGATAATGATGTTAATTATCTGAAAATTATTACAAGTTTATGAAAAATGTTTTGATTGATAATATAATTATCTAAGGTTATTGTTAATTGTTTAGGCAGAGTTTAATTGAACTTAAACTCGATATTTGTCCGATTAGACCGTCGGGATAATTGAATGGTGTCGGTTTCAACTTAGACTTAAATAGTCTGATTTGACGCTAAGTCTTATGTGTTGTATAGACTGATAGGATTATGTGGTAATGTGTTTAGGTTATTTTATACTGTGATGATATTATTCTAATATTTGGAGATCGGTATTATCTGTATTAGGTCTTCGGATAAAGATAAGTTATATTTCGTATCGGTAATCAACTTAACAGCAAGTTTGTTTTTCTTAACTCTACTAAGAGTGTTTCATTCGATTATGCTTATGGTTAATCATTTACCGATTGCCATATAGAATTGTACTCTGTACATCTTGTATGTATAAGTCGGTATGAAAGGGTGATCACCTTCATTTCAGTTGGTCCAGATATATATTATTCATATGTAATACTTGTTGACCAAAAGTTTGTTCATGCTAATTCACAACTACATTGTGAATTATAGCCACTATTATTATTCTAAATCTTCAATCATGATATATCCTTAAATTGTATTTAAACTTGTCGGGCAACTTTCATGCTCACCCTTGCTATATCATGATAAAACATTGCGCATTAAGGTGAATGCGTCGGATACAAGGAAAGTTAAAGACAGCCCAAACTTAAAGTTAAATGTGCGATTAGTTTTGTAATAGTCTTGTATGATAATGAGGTCATGTGTTAGATAAGTTATGAAATGTGTGTAAGTTATGGTTACTCGACCTTGGGATAGTGTATAATGTTTAATGTATAAACAATTTATGTTTATATCTTCCGCAATGATTATAGAAATAGCGAACCGGATCGCAAGTGATTCGAAGCGCTACATTTGGTATCAAAGTCGTTGGTTATAAACCTAGGTAGAGTTACCTTAGACTAATAATCGCAGTTGATAGGATAAGATCTAACTCACATAGGAGTTAGTTGGTTGGTAAGATTCAAAGAAGAATCTTGGCGGAGTTATAAAGATCTGAGTTCCCTAACTCGTAATAAAGGTGAACGAGAGCGATGAATAGATAGAGTCTAAAAGACTAAAAAAGTACGATGATAGGGGATCGTAAAACAAAACGATCAAGATATAGAATTGAATCGTAATATATACGATGAGATCACCCCGTGATCTGATAAGGTTATGACAGCCAGAAAGAATCAATCTGATGATTGAAAAGTCTACATCAAGATGCTGTGTATCAGTTGTACTATGAAATGGTACCATGAAAACTCATGAAAGAGTTATGGATTATGAATACAAATTAAATGAAATTCGTATTGAAAAGGGGGTTAAGATTAGGTGGGGATTTCAATGAGGACTCATGTCGGCAGCTGAGTTGTATGATTCTTCGTATGGGAGTTGAATTGTACTTGGTGTAACAACTACTTAGTATCGGCATTGATAAACATTGAAATGGGTGTGTCACGCTATTTGCTATATGCGTGTTAAGAGGTGATTCCTTTCTCACCGTGTATAACAAATAGATAGGTCATAGGTAGAAAATATAAGATTAAGTACGAGTTCTTAAAACTCATACTTATGTGACATTCTTGACTCATAGTTATATGAAATGTTTATGAACCCCTCACCGAATGGACGCCAAAGGTCTGACTAGGGTAAGTTCTTAAACTCATATGATTGTGGCAATTTATGAACTCATAAGTGTGATTTTATGAACCGGGTATAGTTTTGTGTGAATGGAGTGTTAAGGATTTGAGAATGAGAGAGAGGCGTTAAGCAAATGATTATTAGTGGAGGCATTAGGTTTTCCTAAACTCTAGCCATGCTAAACTTCAAATTTTGACATCAAGCTAAATACGCACTATGTGCCTTTTTAAAAAAAATGTAGACTCGTAACCATTTTAAAAGCGGTTTAAAGAAATCTGATCTATGCTACTTATTTCAATTTAGACTCAAATGATTTGAAATATCAAAATTTATTTTTATTTATCACTCATGTACCATGTGTAACTCAAGTGTAGAGATGATAAAAATGTGATGGAGTTGTAAATACAGGAATACTTAGTGTGAACTTGACCAAGTCAAGTTGTTCCTCTATTGTATGATGTGTTATGTGTTATGACAAAGTCATACAATGGCGGCATCCTCAAAGCGATCGTTAATACAAGATGCGGCATCATGACGTCATTTTTAAAAAATGTTTTCAAAAAGTTTAATTTGCCAACGGGGTTTGGCTACACCTAAATAATTCGATTGAATTGAATTATCGATATGAGTCTATGCTATTTGATTCAGCTAGACTAATGTTATGAAAACTCTAAGTGTTCATTGAAAGAATTTTCCCGAACCAAATTGTTTTGGTACGGAATCCTATGATAAGACTGAGGTGAACAATGTTGTTGGATAAATAATCCAATCTAGTAGCGTAAATATTCGCTAAAAATGATTAATACGTTATGCATGACGTAAGAGTACGATAGGCTAATCACCTAAAGTACTAGCAACGGTAGTTTACCTTCTTCGTGATTGTAAACATACTGTTAACCTTTATAAAGGGGTAGATTACCTTTTTCTTAATTGAAATAGGTAGCGGGTAGTAATACCTATAAACCTCAGTAGTCCATGGTCTATATGACCCCTCAGCACAATTTGAAAACTTCTGCTCTTGTGAGTGGTGTATTGGGTAGCATGTGATGTGTATAAATTGGTGTAAGCAGTATGGTGTATGGTGTAAGGTGCACGGTGTAAGGTGTAAGGTGAATTTCGGGGACGAAATTCTTATAAGGAGGGGTGAATGTGACAACCCGAGAATTAGACAATTTATTAAAATCTTAAATGATTGATTTAAGGTCAAATATTAGACCTAAATAGAAAATAAGTGTATGCGTTTGATGTTATTGGGAAGGAATTTTGAGGATTTCAAAATTCTGTGAAGGATTTAGGTGAATTATTCAGGATTAAGGATTTTGTGAATATGTTATGTGTTTATGATTATGTATGTGTTCAGAACGTGGTTAAGGGTCATGGGTTGACCAGATAAATTATATCTGTGACAAACCCTAAGTTTATATTAAGAACGTCAACGTTCGGGTTAGAAAACCCTAACGTCTGATAAAAAATCCTAGAATCGGTTCTGGAAACCCTAGTTTCAGTTCCGAGAATCCGAAACCCTAATTCGGATATTGAAAACCCTAGATCGGGAATGCAAATGCTATGTATAAGGTCAAACATCATTAACTATAAATTCATTAGGGAAAACCTAATGAATTACTTGAAACCCTAAGTGCTTACTAGAAAATCCCATTACCGGCTAGGGAAACCCTAATTACAGTTCGAGAATCCGTAACCCTAATTCGGGAAGTTAAAACCCTAAGTGGTAAGCTTGAAGATAAGTATAGAATTTCTATGTTATTAATTGTAAGTGTAATTAGGGATAAACCTAATTGATTTATTTGGAAAGCCCTAATTTCTAATGTAGGAAACCCTAACATGCAATTTAGAAAACCTAATTATTAGCTTATAGAGTGTAATGTTAATTAGGAAGCTTTAACCCTAATTAGCAAGCTTGAATGAGATTAGTAAGCTTTACTGTAATTAGGAAACTCTAATCTAAATTAGGAAACCCTAATCTAAATTAGAAAACCTTATTTCTAAATTAGAAAGATTATTTTCTATGTAAAATCCTAATTAGTGGGTTATAAACTCTAGTGACCAATTTTGACCCTAATTGCTAAATTAACAATTTTAATTAAGAGATAATAATCCTCAATAGCAAGATTGAATTTCGTGATTTGGAAATCTTGTTATAATTATAGAATCCTAACTGCAATTTAGAAAATATTAAATTTCTATTTTTGAAACCTAAATTGGAATTATTAGAAATCAATTTGTCAAAACCTAAAGGGTTAAATCCTAAAACCCAAGGGTCAAACCACAAGGGTTGAAACCTAATGATTATGGGAAATTACCAAGTTGCCTTGCACTTTATGAGCCAAAAGACCAAACCACCCTTTCTAATATTATATTGAGATGGAGTGTAGATCTAGCCCTAGTAAATGGTTGGTAACCAACCCCAAGCTAGCCATGTGCCTATATCTCTCAAAAATCAGATCTCATTGCCACTTAGCATCAATTGTGACCATAGATTAAAAATCTAAGAGCTTTAAAAGTAGGACAAAGCTTACTTTATTTTTCATTGAGCCAAGTCCATTTTCTCTCTTCCATCCGAAATTGTAGAGTGAGAGTGACTAATAAGCTAAGCCAAGATCATGTGTTAGCTTGCCAAGAACAAACACCAAAGATCAGATTCAAAAATTGAGCATTTATGAGGTATAAACCCTAATTTTAGAAATCCTTTGATTTTATGTTATTTGTTGCAATTGATTGTTTAAAGTTGTGTATTATGATGCTATTAAGTGATCTGGGTTGTAATAACATGGATCCATAACATCAAAGTACACGAAAATGAAGTTTTAAAAATCGGAAAACTTAAAATTTGTACTCTGATACCGAATGTCAGAGGCCCTAGATCTGTGTGTGTTTGATTTTTTGTGTATGTGATGTTATAGATCTGTTCTATGCCATGTGGGCTTTCATTTTCAACTTTAATCAGAGTCATATCAGGTCTAGAGAAAAGGATATAAGCGGTCAAAGTGCATTGACCGATCACGATTTCTTGATTTCTGGGCAAACCCAGAAACCCAGATCGTCTGACAATGATTTGAGGCCTTGTATCTTGCTTTTGTGCATGTTTTGGCCATGTTCTTTGATTGATCCTTAGTGGTGACATATGTTGTGTACATACTAAAACCTTTACATCACCCGGATCCGTAATAGGATAGTAAAGAATCATGGTGAACCACCGGGTTGACCACCGACTGGGACAAAATCTGGGAAAACCCCATTTCTTAAGAAACGATGGTTGACCTCAAGTTTGAATAGGACGGATCTTGTTCATGTTATGTTGTTAGATGGATCTAGTGATAACATATTGGACCCTGTCATGTTCATTACATGTTGGAACATTTAGATCACAGAAAAAATACACAGAACGAAAACTAGAAGCAACCAAAGTAGGTACCTCAACTCTGATCAACCTAGAATTTTTCAAAAGCGGCGTTGTCAGAAAGTTTAAGGTCACAGATCTCTTTGTTTAAGTGTTGTTTGAACTACACAAAAATTGATAACTGTAGTGTTGCATGTCAGCTACACAATCGATGTCTTAGATTGACCAAAACCATTGTGATTAATGATTTAGACTTGGTCAAACCTCATACCTCGCACACTGTCAGATTTCTGGGTTTGGAGCTCAAGAACACCTATAGCGACGGTTCTGTCGCTATAGGGTCCTTTAGCGACGGTTTATTATTTTTTTTAATTTCTGATTTCCTGAAATTAATTAAAAATAGAAATAAATGGTTTTTAATTATTAATATTAAATTCTGAAAAATTATTTTAAAATCTGAAAAATAGTTTTTAATTAATTTGAGTATATTTCGAAAATATTTAATATTTTGGTAAATAAATGGTATTTATTTATTTAATATTAATATTAAATAAATTATTTAAAAATAGTTTTAATTCATGAAAAATAATGAAAAATTATATTATGGCGTTAGAAAATATTTTAAGTTATTTTTGATGACTTTTGATATTTTGTGATGAAATTCATTAATATTTATTATTAATGATAATTAGTTTATTTAATAAATATATTAAATAAATTATGGAAAAATAGAATTAATGATTTAAAAATCATATAAAAATGATTTAAGTGTTATAAAATATTTTAAGTTATAAAATATAACTTTTGATATTTTGTTATGAAAATATTAATATTTTAATATTTATAGCAATTATCGGATAATGGATTTGATTGTTTAAAAATCATAGAAATATGATTTTAAGATATTAAAAATACCTTGTGATGTTATAAATATATTATAATATTATGTTATGATTTTCATTGATATTTGGTATTAAATTAATATTAATGATCAAGGAATAAGGTGGTATTTATATTAATATCAGTTATTGATTTATGTTAAAAACATTTAAAGGAAATAATAAAGTATTGAAAATACTTTGAGATATTATAAATATGATATAATATTATGGCATGTAATTCATTAATGTTTAGAAATAAATAAATATTAATGACTAAGGAATTATGTCGTATTTAATTCATTTAAATGCGGTATAAGTGATTGAAAAAAAATTGTGATAATGATGTTAATTATAAAAAATTATTACAAGTTTATGAAAAATGTTTTGATTGATAATATAATTATCTAAGGTTATTGTTAATTGTTTAGGCAGAGTTTAATTGAACTTAAACTCGATATTTGTCCGATTAGACCGTCGGGATAATTGAATGGTGTCGGTTTCAACTTAGACTTAAATAGTCTGATTTGACGCTAAGTCTTATGTGTTGTATAGACTGATAGGATTATGTGGTAATGTGTTTAGGTTATTTTATACTGTGATGATATTATTCTAATATTTGGAGATCGGTATTATCTGTATTAGGTCTTCGGATAAAGATAAGTTATATTTCGTATCGGTAATCAACGGAACAGGCAAGTTTGTTTTTCTTAACTCTACTAAGAGTGTTTCATTCAGTTATGCTTATGGTTAATCATTACCGATTGCCATGTAGAATTGTACTCTGTACATCTTGTATGTATAAGTCAGGTATGAAAGGGTGATCACCTTCATTTCCAGTTGGTCCAGATATATATTATTCATATGTAATACTTGTTCAGTCAAAAGTTTGTTCATGCTAATTCACAACTACATTGTGAATTATAGCCAGCTTATTATTCTAAATCTTCAATCATGATATATCCTTAAATTGTATTTAAACTTGCTGGGCAACTTTCATGCTCACCCTTATATATCATGATAAAACATTGCGATTAAGGTGAATCGTCGGATCTGAGGAAAGTTAAAGGCAGTTCGACTTAAAGTTAATGTCTTGGCGATTAGTTTTGTAATAGTCTTGTATGATAATGAGGTCATGTGTTAGATAAGTTATGAAATGTGTGTAAGTTATGGTTACTCGACCTTGGGGATAGTGTATAATGTTTAATGTATAAACAATTTATGTTTATATCTTCATGACAATGATTATAGAAATAATAACCAGGATCCGCGGTGATTAGGAAGCGCTACATTTGGTATCAAAGCTGTTGGTTATAAACCTAGGGTAGAGTTACCTTAGACTAATAATCGCAGTGATAGGATAAGATCTAACTCACATAGAGTTAGTTGGTCGGTAAGATTCAAAGAAGAATCTTGGCAGGTTATAAAGATACGGAGTTCCCTAACTCTGGTAATAAAGGTGAACAGTAGCGATGAATAGATAGAGTCTAAAAGACTAAAAAAATGCGATGATAGGGGATCGTAAAACAAAAGCGATCAAGATATAGAATTGAATCGTAATATATACGATGAGATCACCCGTGATCTGATAAGGTTATGACTGCCAGAAAGAATCAATCGATGATTGAAAAGTCTACATCAAGATGCTGTGTATCAGTTGTACTATGAAATGGTACCATGAAAACTCATGAAAGAGTTATGGATTATGAATACAAATTAAATGAAATTCGTATTGAAAAGGGGGTTAAGATTAGGTGGGGATTTCAATGAGGACTCATGTCGGCAGCTGAGTTGTATGATTCTTCGTATGGGAGTTGAATTGTACTTGGTGTAACAACTACTTAGTATCTGGCATTGATAAACATTGAAATGTGTGTGTCACGCTATTTGCTATATGCGTGTTAAGAGGGTGATTCCTTTCTCATGTGTATAACAAATAGATAGGTCATAGGTAGAAAATATAAGATTAAGTACGAGTTCTTAAAACTCATACTTATGTGACATTCTTGACTCATAGTTATATGAAATGTTTATGAACCCCTCACCGAATGGACGCCAAAGGTCTGACTAGGGTAAGTTCTTAAACTCATATGATTGTGGCAATTTATGAACTCATAAGTGTGATTTTATGAACTGGGTATAGTTTTGTGTGAATGGAGTGTTAAGGATTTCAGGAACAGATAGAGCGTTAAGCAAATGATTATTAGTGGAGGCATTAGGTTTTCCTAAACTCCTAGCCATGCTAAACTTCGAAATTTTGACATCAAGCTAAATACGCACTATGTGCCTTTTAAAAAAAATGTAGACTCGTAACCATTTTTAAAACGGTTTAAAGTACAGTCTATGCTACTTATTTCAGCTAGACTCAAATGATTTGAAATATCAAAATTTATTTTTATTTATCACTCATGTACCATGTAACTTTCAAGTGCGTAGATGATAAAAATGTGATGGAGTTATAAATACAGGAATACTTAGTGTGAACTTGACCAAGTCATTTGTTGTTCCACTATTGTATGATGTGTTATGACAAAGTCATACAATGGCAAGCATCCTCAAAGCGGATCGTGTGTCTGATGCGGCATCATGACGTCATTTTGAAAAATGTTTTCAAAAAGTTTAATTTGCCAGCGAGGTTTGGCTACACCTAAATAATTGATTGAATTGAATTATCGATATGAGTCTATGCTTATTTGATTCAAACTAGACTAATGTTATGAAAACTCTAAGTGTTCATTGAAAGAATTTTCCGAACCAAATTGTTTTGATACGGAATCCTATGATAAAGACCGAGGTGAACAATGTTGTTGGATAAATAATCCAATCTAGTAGCGTAAATATTCGCTAAAAATGATTAATCGTTATGCGTGGCGTAAGAGAAACGATAGGCTAATCACCTAAAGTACTAGCAACGGTAGTTTACCTTCTTCGTGATTGTAAACATATCTTTGTTAACCTTTATAAAGGGTAGATTACCTTTTTCTTAATTGAAATAGGTAGCGGGTAGTAATACCTATAAACCTCGATAGTCCATGGTCTATATGACCCTCAAACACAATTTGAAAACTTACGCTCTTGTGAGTGGTGTATTGGGTAGCATGTGATGTGTATAAATTGGTGTAAGCGATGTATGGTGTATGGTGTAAGGTGCACGGTGTAAGGTGTAAGGTGAATTTTGGGACGAAATTCTTATAAGGAGGGTGAATGTGACAACCCGAGAATTAGACAATTTATTAAAATCTTAAATGATTGATTTAAGGTCAAATATTAGACCTAAATAGAAAATAAGTGTATCGTTTGATGTTATTGGGAAGGAATTTTGAGGATTTCAAAAATTGTGAAGGATTTAGGTGAATTATTCAGGATTAAGGATTTTGTGAATATGTTATGTGTTTATGATTATGTATGTGTTCAGAACGTGGTTAAGGGTCATGGGTTGACCAGATAAATTATATCTGTGACAAACCCTAAGTTTATATTAAGAACGCCAACGCGTTAGGTTAGAAAACCCTAACGTCGATAAAAATCCTAGAATCGGTTACGGAAACCCTAGTTTGATTAGAGAATCCAAACCCTAATTAGGATATTGAAAACCCTAGATCGGAATGCAAATGCTATGTATAAGGTCAAACATCATTAACTATAAATTCATTAGGAAAACCTAATGAATTACTTGAAACCCTAAGTGCTTACTAGAAAATCCCATTCTGGCTAGGAAACCCTAATTACAGTTCGAGAATCCGTAACCCTAATTCGGGAAGTTAAAACCCTAAGTGGTAAGCTTGAAGATAAGTATAGAATTTCTATGTTATTAATTGTAAGTGTAATTAGGGATAAACCTAATTGATTTATTTGGAAAGCCCTAATTTCTAATGTAGGAAACCCTAACATGCAATTAGAGAAAACCTAATTATTAGCTTATAGAGTGTAATGTTAATTAGGAAGCTTTAACCCTAATTAGCAAGCTTGAATGAGATTAGTAAGCTTTACTGTAATTAGGAAACTCTAATCTAAATTAGGAAACCCTAATCTAAATTAGAAAACCTTATTTCTAAATTATAAAGATTATTTTCTATGTAAAATCCTAATTAGTGGGTTATAAACTCTAGTGACCAATTTTGACCCTAATTGCTAAATTAACAATTTTAATTAAGAGATAATAATCCTCAATAGCAAGATTGAATTTCGTGATTTGGAAATCTTGTTATAATTATAGAATCTAGCTTGCAATTTAGAAAATATTAAATTTCTATTTTTGAAACCTAAATTGGAATTATTAGAAATCAATTTGTCAAAACCTAAAGGGTTAAATCCTAAACCCTAAGGGTCAAACCCTAAGGGTTGAAACCTAATGATTATGGGAAATTACCAAGTTGCCTTGCACTTTATGAGCCAAAAGACCAAACCACCCTTTCTAATATTATATTGAGATGGAGTGTAGATCTAGCCCTAGTAAATGGTTGGTAACCAACCCCAAGCTAGCCATGTGCCTATATCTCTCAAAAATCAGATCTCATTGCCACTTAGCATCAATTGTGACCATAGATTAAAAATCTAAGAGCTTTAAAAGTAGGACAAAGCTTACTTTATTTTTCATTGAGCCAAGTCCATTTTCTCTCTTCCATCCGAAATTGTAGAGTGAGAGTGACTAATAAGCTAAGCCAAGATCATGTGTTAGCTTGCCAAGAACAAACACCAAAGATCAGATTCAAAAATTGAGCATTTATGAGGTATAAACCCTAATTTTAGAAATCCTTTGATTTTATGTTATTTGTTGCAATTGATTGTTTAAAGTTGTGTATTATGATGCTATTAAGTGATCTGGGTTGTAATAACATGGATCCATAACATCAAAGTACACGAAAATGAAGTTTTAAAAAATCTGGAAAACTTAAAAATTTGTGCTGACGGTGAATGTCGGAGGCCCTAGATCGTGTGTGTGTTTGATTTTTGTGTATGTGATGTTATAGATCCATTTCTATGCCATGTGGGCTTTCATTTTCAACTTTAATCAGAGTCATATCAGTCTAGAAAAGGATATAAGCGGTCAAAGTGCATTCGACCGATCACGATTTCTTGATTACAGGCAAACCCGAAACCGAGATCGTCGACAATGATTTCGAGGCCTTGTATCTTGCTTTTGTGCATGTTTTGGCCATGTTCTCGATTGATCCTGTGAAGGTCGACATGTTGTGTACATACTAAAACCTTTACATCACCCGGATCCGTAATAGGATAGTAAAGAATCATGGTCAAACCACCGTTGACCACCGACTGGGGACAAAACTGGAAAACCAGATTTCTTAAAACGATGGTTGACCTCAAGTTTGGCCGGACGAGATCTTGTTCATGTTATGTTGTTAGATGGATCTAGTGATAACATATTGGACCACGTCATGTTCATTACATGTTGGAACATTTAGATCGAGAAAAAATACACGTAAGCGAAAACTAGAAGCAACCAAAGTAGGTACCTCAACTCGATCAACCTAGAATTTTCAAGAAACGGCGTTGTCGAGAAAGTTTAAGGTCACAGATCTCTTTGTTTAAGTGTTGTTTGAACTACACAAAAATTGATAATCGTAGTGTTGCATGTCACCATACCTGATCGATGTCTTAGATTGACCAAAACCATTGTGATTAATGATTTAGACTTGGTCAAACCTCATACCTCGCATTAATCGTCGATTTACGGGTTTGGAGCTCAAGAACACCTATATGACGGTTACGTCCGCTATAGAGGTCCTTTAATGACAGTTTATTATTTTTTTAATTTACGATTTCACGAAATTAATTAAAATAGAAATAAATGGTTTTTAATTATTAATATTAAATTACGAAAAATTATTTTAAAATCGAAAAATAGTTTTAATTAATTTGAGTATATTTGAAAATATTTAATATTTTGGTAAATAAATGGTATTTATTTATTTAATATTAATATTAAATAAATTATTTAAAAATAGTTTTAATTCATGAAAATAATGAAAAATTATATTATGGCGTTAGAAAATATTTTAAGTTATTTTTGATGACTTTTGATATTTTGTGATGAAATTCATTAATATTTATTATTAATGATAATTAGTTTATTTAATAAATATATTAAATAAATTATGGAAAAATAGAATTAATGATTTAAAAATCATATAAAAATGATTTAAGTGTTATAAAAATATTTTAAGTTATAAAATATAACTTTTGATATTTTGTTATGAAAATATTAATATTTTAATATTTATAGCAATTATCGGATAATGGATTTGATTGTTTAAAATCATAGAAATATGATTTTAAGATATTAAAAATACCTTGTGATGTTATAAATATATTATAATATTATGTTATGATTTTCATTGATATTTGGTATTAAATTAATATTAATGATCAAGGAATAAGGTGGTATTTATATTAATATCGGTTATTGATTTATGTTAAAAACATTTAAAGGAAATAATAAAGTATTGAAAATACTTTGAGATATTATAAATATGATATAATATTATGGCATGTAATTCATTAATGTTTAGAAATAAATAAATATTAATGACTAAGGAATTATGTCGTATTTAATTCATTTAAATGCGGTATAAGTGATTGAAAAAAAATTGTGATAATGATGTTAATTATCTGAAAATTATTACAAGTTTATGAAAAATGTTTTGATTGATAATATAATTATCTAAGGTTATTGTTAATTGTTTAGGCAGAGTTTAATTGAACTTAAACTCGATATTTGTCCGATTAGACCGTCAGGATAATTGAATGGTGTCGGTTTCAACTTAGACTTAAATAATACGATTTGGACGCTAAGTGCTTATGTGTTGTATGTAATCGATAGGATTATGTGGTAATGTGTTTAGGTTATTTTATCTTGTGATGATATTATTCTAATATTTGGAGATCGGTATTATCTCGTATTAGGTCTTGGATAAAGATAAGTTATATTTCGTATCGGTAATCAACGGAACAGGCAAGTTTGTTTTTCTTAACTCTACTAAGAGTGTTTCATTCAGTTATGCTTATGGTTAATCATTACCGATTGCCATGTAGAATTGTACTCTGTACATCTTGTATGTATAAGTCAGGTATGAAAGGGTGATCACCTTCATTTCCAGTTGGTCCAGATATATATTATTCATATGTAATACTTGTTCAGTCAAAAGTTTGTTCATGCTAATTCACAACTACATTGTGAATTATAGCCAGCTTATTATTCTAAATCTTCAATCATGATATATCCTTAAATTGTATTTAAACTTGCTGGGCAACTTTCATGCTCACCCTTGCTATATCATGATAAAACATTGCAGATTAAGGTGAATGCGTCGGATACAAGGAAAGTTAAAAGGCAGTTCGACTTAAAGTTAATGTCTTGTGATTAGTTTTGTAATAGTCTTGTATGATAATGAGGTCATGTGTTAGATAAGTTATGAAATGTGTGTAAGTTATGGTTACTCGACCTTGGGGATAGTGTATAATGTTTAATGTATAAACAATTTATGTTTATATCTTCCGCAACAGTTATAGAAATAGCGAACCGGATCCGCGGCGATTCGGGGGGCGCTACATGTATGCCATTAAAATTAAAATGCAAATGACAAGATTACCCTCTTTAGTACATTTTAAGAAGTAACTTGCAAATCTTACAATATCTAGAGTTGGTAACCTACTATGTTGACTTTTCATGACCTACAAATCCAGCAAATCAACCTCTAATGGACAGCTAGCATATCATGCATTTCATCTAAGTGATTATAAGAGATCTAGGAGAGAGAAAGTCATCAAAAGATGCCTTTTGCTACCAAACACTCAACAACTCTTTCTCTCCTAAACCTCCGATTTTACTAAGTAAATCAGTCCCAAGTACAACCCTTAGATCATCCAATATCAGTTAGGAAGATCAAGATTGGAGCAAGAGAGGTATAAACCTTAATTTGATTTTTGATCTTACATGTTAAGAAAAAAATTATGTTTATGTGTTTAGATTCATGCTAGAGGATGTTTTATGATGATCTATGTTGATCTAACATAGATCCATAGTATCAAAATGCTTTAAAAAGGAGTTTTACAAAAACTGTCCAAGAACACAAAAGTCGTCTGACAAGCTAATGTCAGTGGCCGTAGATCCCTGCATGTTTTTGATTTTTGATGTTTCAAAGTTTTAATCTGTAGTTTGTAATGTGTTCTTTGTTCCGCAAGTGAAATCACAGTCATTTGATGTCTAGATCGTGAGTTATTAACGGTCAAAACTCGTTGACCGACGTTGACCGGGTGAATTTTGGGTAACCCAAAAATTCATTTTCAGTGTCTGACAACGTTTTGTAAGGTCTGAATCTATCAGTTTTTATGTGTATATGTTGATGTTATAGTAACCGTATTGTAGTGTGTTGTATGGACTCTATATCCGTGGTTTACTTTCCACAAACAGATAATAGATCGAGTGTAATTAATGGTCAAAATAGGCCAGTCGAACACGGATCACGTTTCTGGAATTTCCAGAAACCGTGTGAGTTAGCTCTCTGACATGGTTTGACCGAGCTGAATCTTAAACATGTGATGTATTCAGACTGATCTGTTGTTGTATTTATTTTCTATTACATGAGTACTATAGATTTGATGCATAAGAACACATGAATCATGACTAGAACACTAAGATTATTGAGCTTGAAAGTGGTACCTCGAGACTGTCTGGGTTTCTGGGTAACCCAGAAACCCAGATGATGTCTGACAGCTACTTTCAAGCTCTGGATCTTGCAGATATGATGTTGTATGATAGAATTAATGCTTGATAATTGTAGTACTACATATGTACTACCATATCAGTGTTCAAACAAATCCAAAACATGATTGAGATGAGAATTAAAGCCGGTCAAAGATGACCCCTTGTTAAAGCCGGCTGTCAGTGTTCTTGAGCCAAGAACACCTAAAACGACAGACAAGTGTCGCTATAGCCTATAGCGACGGTTTCTAATAATTTTATTTTCCTAATTTCTGGAAAATACTTAAAAATAGGAAATAAATTCTAAAAATTACAAAAATGGTTTTAAAAATTATTTTAAATTATGAAAAATAACTTTTAATAATTTCAGATATTATTCATTAATGTTTATATTTATTTAAATATTAATGGTATTTAATTTATTTAATTATTGTATTAAATAAATTAGAGAAAATGATTTGAATATTATAAAAATCATTTTAAATATGAATAAAGTGTATAAAAATATTTTGAGTTATAAAGTGTAACTTTTAATATTTTTGAGTAATTTTCATTAATAATTTAATATTAATGATAATAGATTTATTTAATTATTATATTAAATAAATGAATTAAAAATAGTTTTATTGATTTAAAAATAAGAAAAATATTTTTAAAATGTTTTAAGTTATAATTTATGACTTTTAATATTTTGATAATAATTTCATTAATATTTAAATATTAATGATGATGATTTAAAATGATTTTTATTATTTTAAAAATCATTTAAGTAGAATATTAATGATTTAAAAAATATTTTAAGTTATTAATAATAACTTTAATATTTTGATAAAGCATGTTATTAATATTTTTATATTATTAAATATTAATGATAATAAGATTGTTTGATAATTAAATCATTTAAAAATGATTCTGATGTTTGAAAAATTATTATAAATTATAATAATTGTTTAAATATTATTAAAAGCTTCCGAAAAATATTATAATCGATATTTGACTTATCTAAAATAATATTGAAGCTTAGAGACCAAGTTTAATTGACAATCAGTGTGTTAATTGTCGGATAGGGTGATCAGAACACCAAGAATAGACCGAAGTCCAACCAGACCGAACTAGTTAGACTTGATAAGTGTTTATATAAGTTAAACACTAATGTGACTATGTGGTAATGTGCCTAGGAGAAGATGGACTGTAAATTACAGTGATACGTGTTGTGAATTATTGTGCTAATTGTGATACCGATATTATTGGTTATAGGTCTTTCGAAAGCAGATAAGTATATTGTGTAGCTGTAAACAGTGGAAGAGGCAAGTTTCCTAACTCAACCTTGAGTTATATTCATTCAATTATTATAGTGGTTAATTATTGTTAATTATACCACGTCTAAAAATTTATTGTTGATTATTCGCAGTTAGTGCATGTTTAATAATTGAAATTGAATTACTGATTCTGAAATATACTCGGAGAATAACTATTGTTGGATATATACATCCGTAGAAGTTAATATTGACAGTACATATAATTCCTGTTTATTGTCGAATTATGTTGAGAAATGTCTTAGCTAATTATTCTGGCTAGACGAACATTTGTTAGAACTTGATAGATCGATAAGTAAATAGAAATTGAAATTATAGTATTTCGTTGTTAAATCAAATCTTGATTCTGAGACTGAGAAGAACAACCTTTTATATAAAGGGAACATATTTGGTCGTATATCGGCTTTTGTGCGCGTTTTGAGTATTATGCATAATATAGGGTACCAAGAGTTGGCTGGCTCTAAGTACTTACAGAGGGGTATGATTTAATCTTATTGTTATCTGATACACCTGCGTACATATCAAAGTAAAACTTTGATCTATACCCAAGAAGAGAAGTTCAAGATCCAACGGATCGCTCAGCATAAATCTGGAAAATATTCCACTTTGTTATTGCGTAGAATTGATTCTTGATTATTCAATAGAATATCGTAGAAACTTTGAAAGCGTTGTACTCTTTCATTATCAAATTATTGTGTTGCATAGATTGCGATAAAACTTGTTATTGATTAGAGATTTGTTTAGCTATTTCAAAGTTCCCCGAACTTTGGTATCATTTTATCCAAATAGATAGTCTGTTATTCTTGATTATTATATATCTATTGTGTGACGCCCCCAAAAAAGGTATACAACACCCATTCTGAGTCGTCAAAATACATGGTACAGAAACAACTACAACTTTATTAATACAACATAAAAACTGTGAGTTTAAATACAAATATTGTCATCTAGACAATATCCACACTCAAATAAGTCCTCATTACAATTATTAAGGACTACTAGAACCACTTCTAGAACCATCATTCCACACCCCGACTAGTACTCGCTACATTCTCGCCTCTTGAGAAGAAAAATGGAACAACAAGGAAAAGAGTGAGCTCAACTAGCCCAGTAAGAATATTATGACTAAGATAACATAGAACAAATTATCGTTAGTCTTCAACAGGGAAAAATCTAATAGAATACAATAGACAACCAGTTTTAAATCAATCTTCGCAGCGGAAATAATAATTCATTAGAAGAGTTAAGTAGAGAATGCAAACTACTATCTTCTATATATGAATTTAAAAGTTCGTCGTCGATATTTTATCCCTGTAACATCAATCAATATATATCCGAATTAAATATTCATTTGCACTACATGAGCCAAAGATATTCACCGATTAAGTCATGTTCATCTAAACACATGTTCATCTTTGCACCTCTTGGCCAAAGATATTCATCGAAATCATTCATCTTTGCACTACTGGGCCAAAGATATTCAGGTTATATCATCATTTAGGACTAAGGATGATGAAAAATATTTTAAAGAAAAGCGAATCCGGTGAAATAAAAGAATAAATATTAAGGATTCAGTATTTAAACTATTCCATGTCCAAAAATACCTCATAAATAATCATAGTGGAGTAAAATTCAAGAATGATCAAAACATGGATACAATCAAAGCTAGTATCCAGAATAGATATTTTGGACAAAAAGAAGAAAATTTCATTTTTCGGTGAATAGTGTCGTATTCGTGAATAGTGTCGTATACGTGAATAGTAACTGACACTAAAAGATAGAAATTTCACAAAAAAGATCATCATGCTTCGTGAATAGTACTCGTGAATAGTAACTCGTGAATAGTAACTCATGAATAGTAACTCATTAATAGTAACTCATGAATAGTAACCCCGACATGAAAAGTTCCAAATTTGATAAAAAGTTCCCACCAATATTTCGGCATAATGATATTGAAGAAATAATATTATTTTTGAATAAAATAACATCCCTTACCTTAGCTAGAATAGTACTTCTAGTTGGAATATTAGATATAGTGCTGAAGGAACTTGCACCGTATAGCAACACTCAAAGTATAAAAATACTCACAAAATACGTTCGATATTATAGAGAGAGAAAGAGAGAGAAATCTGTAGTTTCTGGTGTAATTTTCAATTCTAACCTAAGCACCCTATTTATAGGAAAATGCTTAGAACACCAAAGCAGAAAATTGAATATAATAATAATATATATAACCAAATTTCTTACGCCCACTCTTAGATCTGAAATCAGCCATTTACATCACATGCAAGACCCAATTATATGACCAAAAACGTTTTTGTAATTATAAATATTTAAAACTTCCAAAAATCAATTATTTTGGAACTACGGAACTTCAATAATTCATAATAAATAGCTATTTCATCAGAAAATTTGAATCTCGTGATTTTGTATAGGAAATTCAATTCTCTACAACTTTGCAGAATAAAGTTTTTCCAAATTTCAAACAGAAATTGACCGAAATCCATAAACGGACGATTTTACAGGCTATAATCAAATTTAAGTCAAGAAATGGGTCCACCAACATGTTTAACATGTTTTTAGTATTTATTGCAACAAAAATACTCCTCCTCCTCATTTATTCATATATCCCACATTCATTGTAAAAAAATATCATCATTATTATATTATAATAATATAATAAAATATTATTTTATCAGAAAAGATATAATATCAATTTTTTTAACAATTGTCACTTTAAAAATTTTCTCCATCTATATCCACATAAAATCAATATTTTCCTCATCATATAAATCAATAATTAATTATTCACAAATAATATTTCAGAATCAAGATCTTTGTGTGACGGTAGTTCTCGGGAAAGAGGGGCTTTCAATAATAATTTCTCTTTCTTTGGTAGCGCAATTAGGTGACCAAATCTCTCCTTAGATGTAACTTTCTAGACATTGTCAATAATATTTTCTAATAATATTATTAGGATAATATGAATTATTGCTTCGATAATGGAAAATACCGTGTAGTGACAATTATTGAAACAACGAAGAATATAAAATATCAACGCAGAAATTATTGAATCAATAAAATAAAATCTTTGAACAATAATTCACGTAACAATTATTGAGTCGCCTTCTTACGTAAGAATCAATAATTGGTGCAATACCATCTTCTTATCTGCAACAACGCGTACATCGTGGTTTTAACCACCGTATTCCATTCAAGATTACTTCAGTAACAAGCTGCCAAGTTATTTATAAACAACTTATACTTGTCGTTTTCTTCATCCAATCGCTTCAAGTTATGGGCCCACAAAAAAGATCGTGCCGTAAATGCGAATATTCTCAAACAATAAAGAATATTCCACGACCAAACGAATATTCGCGCATTTTACCCATAACTAACCGCATTAATCAATTCAACCCTTACTATTTCAAAATAATAAATAGAGGAAATTAAATTTCATTTATAATAAGTTGGGGTCTTACAACCTCCCCTCCTTCTGAAATTTAATCCTCGAAATTGACGTACGTACCTGGTGTTTCGAAAAGGTGAGGATACCTCACTTTCATTTCCGTTTCTAACTCCCAGGTAATTTCTTCAATAGCATGGTTCCTCCACAAAACCTTAACTTGTGGTATAACCTTAGTGCATAGGACATGCTCTTTCCTATGCAAGATCATGACAAGTATCTCCTCGTACGTTAAATCTTCAGCTATCTCATCCGGTTCTAACTCAATAATGTGGTTCGGGTCCTTCACATATTTATGAAGCACAGATATGTGAAAAACGTTATGCACACGAGACATGCTTGGAGGTAACGCAAGTCTATAGACCACCTTTCCTACTCGGTTAAGAATCTAAAATGGACCAATAAATCGTGGATTGAGCTTTCCTCTCTTCCCAAATCTTGTAACTCCCTTCTATGGAGCAACACGTAACAATACATGATCCCCAACGTCAAATTCCACGTCCTTTCGATGAAGATCTGCATAACTCTTTTGTCGATCCTGTGCCGTTTGTATACGTTGTCGAATCGTTTGGATCTTTTCTGTAGTCATTCGTACCAACTCTGGTCCCAACAACGTTGCTTCACCCACCTCATCCCAACATATTGGAGAGCGACACTTTCGTCCATATAATGCTTCAAATGGAGCCACACCTATACTTGTCTGATAACTGTTGTTGTAGGAGAATTCCACCAATGGTAGGTACTTATCCCAACTCCCTTTGAAATCTAGGACACAAAGTCTTAATAGATCTTCAAGGGTTTGAATAGTCCTCTCTGATTGTCCGTCCGTTTGAGGATGGTATCCAATCAATAAAGAATCCGTGCCCATAGCTTTTTGCAAGCTAATCCAAAATCTTGAAGTGAATCTTGGGTCACGATCCGAAACTATGGATACTGGCATGCCATGCAATCTTACAATCTCATCTACGTACATACGAGCAAGACGTTCAAGGGAATAAGTCTCCCGTATTGGCAAGAAATGAGCAGATTTAGTTAATCTATCAACAATAACCCAAATAGCATTTATGCCTTGAGAAACCGTGGGAAGACCCGTAACGAAATCCATGGTAATGTGTTCCCACTTCCATTTCGGAATCTCAAGTGGTTGTAATGGACCCTTTGGCACTTGATGCTCCGCCTTTACACGTTGACAAGTTAAACACCTCGAGATAAACTTTGCAATCTCTCTCTTCATATTGTTCCACCAAAATGTATGTCAAAGATCACGATACATTTTAGTACTTCTAGGATGGATTGCAAATGGTGTATTGTGTGCCTCCATCATGATCTTGTACTTCAAATCAGGATCGTTAGGAACACAAAGTCTGGAGTGGACTCGAAGTATTTCTTCTTCATCGATTCTTGCTTCTGGAATAGCACCCTCTTGCACTTTTTTCTTCATACGCATCAGCTCCGGATCTGTGGCTTGAGCAACTTTAACTTTATCGATTAAAGTTGGTTCTATGCGTATACTTGACATCATCGCACTCATTCCTGCATATGATCTTCTACTCAACGCGTCAGCTACCACGTTTGCTTTTCCAGGATGGTATTGAATAGTGTGGTCGTAATCTTTCAACAGCTCGAGCCAACGTCGTTACCGCATGTTGAGTTCTTTTTGAGAGAAGAAATATTTGAGGCTTTTATGGTCTGAATATATCTCCACTTTCTCCCCATAAAGATAGTGCCTCCAGATCTTTAGCGCGAAAACGACTGCTGCCAACTCTAGATCATGAGTAGGATAATTCCTCTCATATTCTTTAAGTTGTCGCGAGGCATAGGCTATGACTTTCCCACGTTGCATAAGAACACACCCTAACCCTTTGCCTGAAGCATCGCTGTAGATAACAAATCCTTCTGAACCAGATGGTATTGTCAAAATAGGTGCCGAAATGAGTCTCCTCTTAAGATCTTGGAAACTCTTCTCGCATTCCTCGCTCCATACGAATTTTGTATCTTTACGAGTCAACTGAGTTAACAGAGTAGCGATTCAAGAGAATCCTTCCACGAATCTTCGATAATAACAGCTAAGCCCAGAAAGCTACGTACTTCGGTCACCGTCTTTGGTTGCTCCCAACTTTGTATTGCTTCAATCTTCGCCGGGTCAACAGATACTCCATGTTTTGACACCATATGCCCAAGGAATGCTACTTCCTCAAGCCAGAACTCGCATTTCTTCAGCTTGGCATATAGCTTGTTATCACGAAGCCTTTGCAGTACCAGCTTTAAATGGCACTCATGATCTTCACAGCTTTTGGAATAGATGAGGATGTCATCAATAAAGACAACAATGAACTGATCCAAATATTCCTTGAATACTCGGTTCATCATATCCATGAAAGCATCAGGAGCATTAGTCAATCCAAAAGACATGACTAAGAATTCATAATGCCCGCATCGAGTTCGAAGGCGTCTTTGGAATATCCTCGGTTTAACCTTCAAATTTGATGATATCCGTAAGCGAAGATCAATCTTTGAAAAGAATTGCTCCCTTAGAATCGGGTGGAACAGTCATCAATACGAGGTAGCGGATACCTATTCTTGATAGTGACATGGTTTAATTCCCGGTAATCGATACAAAGTCGCATACTCCCGTCTTTCTTCTTTACAAATAAAAGAGGAGCACCCCAAGGAGATGTACTAGGACGAATAAAACTGATGTCCAACAACTCTTGTAGTTGAACCTTTAGCTCCTGAAGTTCAATAGGAGCCATTTGGTATGGAGTTTTAGAAATGGGCTTTGTACCAGGTTCAAGATCAATAAATAATTCAACTTCACGTTCCGGGGGTAGACCGAGAAGTTCTTCAGGAAATACGCCAGGAAAGTCAATAACAACCGGAATATTATTCAAATCTGACGTGTCTTTATTCAAATCCATAACATGGGCTAAGAAAGCTTGACATCCGTTTTTCAATAAACGAATAGCTTTATGACTTGATATGACAGTGATTGATTTTAATGGTTTAGTTGTTTGAATTCGAACAACAGGTTGTTTAGGAATATGAAAACTAACAACCTTATGAAAATAATCAATTTTGGCATGATGAGTAGTTAACCAATCAATCCCTAAAATCACATCAAAAGCGAGTATCTTTAAAGAGATAAGGTCAACAGGTAATATGATGGTGCTAACTTGGATCAAACAAGATTTATAAACAGTGGATGTGATGAAAGTTTCTCCTAATGGAGTTTCCACAGATAGGTCAAAGTCTAATTTCTCCGGAGTCAAGTTTAAACGTTGAGCACAAGCAGGAGAGATAAATGAATGGGTAGAACCGATATCTCATAAGGTATAAACTTCGCAAGAGTTTATGATTAGCTTACCCGTGATCACCTCGTTTGGGTTCCTTGCACTTTGACCAGTCACGACAAATGCTCTTTTAGGAACCGTTTACTTTGACTTTTCTGGGACAGCCTTTTAAGTCACCATCCCCACTGGACTTGGTTTCACCGTACAATCTCGAGCGATATGTCCTTCCTTTCCACAATTATAGCATACCTTGAACTATTGTGGGACGGTTTAATGATATGTCCTTTTTTCACATTTATAAGATACTGACCGGTGGTCGTTCTCCTCCCTTAAAACCGATTCTTTCTTTGGTGTCGACTGGCTTCACAATGTCATTGTTGAATCTCCTCTTTTAAAATCTCCCCACTCGCTTCTTCTATTTTCATGGCCACGAGTACCACCACCGAGTGGTTACCGCTTTTAATTCGAATGTTTTTCTCCAGACTTTGGTTTTCATTGCTCAGATGATCTCCGCCACCGGTATGAAGATGACCTGCGGTCCCTTGGTTGAACGTGCTCGCTTATCTCGCTCTAATAATTGAGCCTCATGACAACATCCGAATATAAAGCAAATTTATGAGAGATAAGATATTGCCGAATCTCGGTTTTAAACCTCTCGAAACATCCTCGTCATTCGTTTCTCATTCTCTACCAAATGAGGTGCAAACACGGATAACTCGCGAACTTCGCCTCGTATTGGGACACCGTCATGTTGTTTTGTTCTAGTCTAATAAACTCTACCTCCTTCATATGGCGAATACTTTTAGGAAAGTATTTTTTGTTGAAAAAGTTTCAAACGCTTCCCAAGATATGCTAATGCGGCGAGTTGGGTCCGCTTTCTGAGACTCCCACCAAGAGATCCGCCTCGCCACGGAACATAAAGGTGGCGAATGGAACCTTCGATCTCTCTGTGCATCCCAAGACATCGAATATCTTGGTAATTTGCTTGACCTGAGTTTCCGCCATGATCGAATCCACTTTTCCTTAAATTCGTGGTCCCAACTCTTTAAAGCGCTTGGCGGTGACGATAAAGCCGCGCATCGCTAGCATTTCCACCGTGATTACGTACACGAAGTCTCCTCGTGCGGTTTTGCATGAACTGCAAAAAAGCTCCTAAACATCCCGTCTGCTTATAAATCCGCTTTCGGTGGTGTTGTTTACGGAGGAATATTACCTTCTTGTTGCATCGCCTTGGGTAGTGATTAAAGGGGTTTCCACGGTCTCATTAACTCCCATCATTAATATTCTCAAATTTGCCATTCTTAAAATCGCCATAAAACAAGGGTTAATTAAACAAATTAACATATCACATATTAACCATATACTTCAATCGACCAACAAATAAGTTTAGGTATGACACACTAGCGAAGGATTACTCGCTCTCCCTCCTAGTACTATTCCCGATCTCCGCCAGAGACCATATCCCTAAGATCCGATACTAAATCTGTAATGCCCCCAAAATAGGTATACAACACCCATTACGAGTCGTCAAAATACATGGTACAGAAACAACTACAACTTTATTAATACAACATAAAAACTGTGAGTTTAAATACAAATATTGTCATCTAGACAATATCCACACTCAAATAAGTCCTCATTACAATTATTGATACACTATTTTATAGAATAGTGAGGACTACTAGAACCACTTCTAGAACCATCATTCTACACCCCGACTAGTACTCGCTACATTCTCGCCTCCTGAGAAGAAAAATGGAACAACAAGAAAAAGGGTGAGCTCAACTAGCCCAGTAAAGAATATTATGACTAAGATAACATAGAACAAATTATCGTTAGTCTTCAACAGGGAAAAATCTAATAGAATACAATAGACAACCAGTTTTAAATCAATCTTCACAGCGGAAATAATAATTCATTAGAAGAGTTAAGTAGAGAATGCAAACTACTATCTTCTATATATGAATTTAAAAGTTCGTCGTCGATATTATCCCTGTAACATCAATCAATATATATCTGGAATTAAATATTCATCTTTGCACTACAGGCCAAAGATATTCACTAGTTGATCATGTTCATCTAAACACATGTTCATCTTTGCACTACTGGCCAAAGATATTCATCGAAATCATTCATCTTTGACCGCAGCCAAAGATATTAGGTTATATCATCATTTAGGGTGAGGATGATGAAAAATATTTTAAAGAAAACGAATCCAGTGAAACAAAAGAATAAATATTAAGGATTCGTATTTCAGCTATTCCATGTCCAAAAATACCTCATAAATAATCATAGTGGAGTAAAATTCAAGAATGTTCAAAACATAGATACAATCAAAGCTAGTATCCAGAATAGATATTTTGGACAAAAAGAAGAAAATTTCATTTTTCGGTGAATAGTGTCGTATTCGTGAATAGTGCCGTATACGTGAATAGTAACTCCGACACTAAAAGATAGAAATTTCACAAAAAAGATCATCATGCTTCGTGAATAGTACTCGTGAATAGTAACTCATAAATAGTAACTCGTGAATAGTAACTCATGAATAGTAACTCGTGAATAGTAACTCATAAATAGTAACCCCGACATGAAAAGTTCTAAATTTGATAAAAAGTTCCCACCAATATTTCGGCATAATGATATTGAAGAAATAATATCATTTTTGAATAAAATAACATCCCTTACCTTAGCTAGAATAGTACTTCTGGTTGGAATATTATATATAGTGCTGAAGGAACTTGCACCGTATAGCAACACTCAAAGTATAAAAATACTCACAAAATACGTTCGATATTATAGAGAGAGAAAGAGAGAGAAATCTGTAGTTTCTGGTGTGATTTTCAATTCTAACCTAAGCACCCTATTTATAGGAAAATGCTTAGAACACTAAAGCAGAAAATTGAATATAATAATAATATACATAACCAAATTTCTTACGCCCACTCTTAGATCTGAAATCAGCCATTTACATCACATGCAAGACCCAATTATATGACCAAAAACGTTTTTGTAATTATAAATATTTAAAACTTCCAAAAATTAATTATTTTGGAACTACGGAACTTCAATAATTCATAATAAATAGCTATTTCATCAGAAAATTCGAATCTCTTGATTTTTTATAGGAAATTCAATTCTCTACAACTTTGCAGAAGAAAGTTTTTCCAAATTTCAAACAAAAATTGACCGAAATCCATAAACCAGGCGATTTTTGTGCTATAATCAAATTTCAGTCAAGAAATGGATCCATCAACATGTTTAACATGTTTTTAGTATTTATTGCAATAAAAATACTTCTCCTCCTCATTTACTCATATATCCCACATTCATTGTAAAAAAATATCATCATTATTATATTATAATAATATAATAAAATATTATTTTATCGAAAAGATAAAATATCTATTTTTTAACAATTGTCACTTAAAAATTTTCTCCATCTATATCCACATAAAATCAATATTTTCCTCATCATATAAATTAATAATTAATTATTCACAAATAATATTACAGAATCAAGATCTTGCAAACTGAAATTAATTTCCTGTGGAAGAGAGGGCTTTCAATAAGAATTTTTCCTCATCTGGTGGCATGCAATTAGGTGACCAAACCTCTCCTTGTATGTAACTTTCTAGACATTGCCAATAATATTTTCTAATAATATTATTCAGATAATATGAATTATTGCTTCGATAATGGAAAATCTTTGTGTAGTGACAATTATTGAAACAACAATAATATAAAATATCAACGCAAACAATTATTGAATCAATAAAATAAAATATTGAAGCAAGAATTACTATAACAATTATTGAGTAGTGCCTTTTTACGTAAGAATCAATAATTGGTGCAATACTGGTAATCTTCTTCGCGGCAACAACCAGACATCGTGTTTTAACCACGGGTATTCCAACAAGATTAATCTGTGAATAACAAGCTGGCCAGTTATTTATAAACAACTTATACTTGTCATTTTCTTCATCCAATCGCTTTCCGTTATGGGCCCACAAAAGACTGCGCCGTCGTACGAATATTCTCCGACAACAAGAATATTTTACGACCAAACGAATATTCCCCGACAACAATGAATATTTTATAACCACCTACTTATTTTTAAAATATTCGCACATTTTACCCATAACTAACCACATTAATCAATTCAACCCTTACTATTTCAAAATAATAAATAGAGGAAATTAAATTTTATTTATAATAAGTTGGGGTCATACATATTTTATGTCTTAACTTGCGGGGCAAATCAGTTGCTCACCCTTGCTAAATAAAACATTTCAGCTAGGGAAGAAGAGGCCAGCGGGTCTAAGAAGAATAAAGGTAAAGGCAAAATGCTAGATTAGTTGTGATGAACATTATTATTATTATTATGTTATATTTGTAAACCCTTTTTTGTATAACTAAATGGTATGTTTGTAATGTTAAGGTTAGAGAACCTAGGGTAATGTATTGACTATATCAGTTAATGAAGTGTATGTTCCTTTTTATAATTAAATGAGTAGTTAAATGTTATTTATATTGTGTATCGTGATCACCAAATTCGAGGGTCAGGTAACCCGAATTTGGGGGTGTCACATTCAAACTATACTTTCTTGTCATTTGAGATCTCTTCACAACTTTTGTTCAGTTGATGAATGTTTAAAAGTATGAAAGCATGTTTCTTGATTATGTTGTTTTATATGCAACGGTTATACTTGTTGGGCATGTAAATGCTCATTTTTGCTTAGAATTAAATATTTTCAACGAAAACTGAGCATATAGGAGGTCTCGGAAAGGACAAGGACGAAGGAAAGTTGAATGCTTAAGGGGATATAGATCCTATCTATAATAGATAGGTTTGTTTTAAATAATTACTATGTTAATTATCATGTTTCAAATATTTAAAGGTCTTGCAATCTGGGAATGTAATAATAGAACTGTAATAGCTAGTAATTATATTCTTATTAGTATGAATGCATGGATATGTATGTTTATGTTTAGTACCGTGGAGTATCATATCCGGTATTTAAAGGTACTCGAATTTGGGGTGTGATGAGTGGGTTTTATACCTACGAATCAGGTTCTAATTCGGACTTAAATGGTGTTGATTCTGTATATTTCTGTTTATATTTACTTGTTTTGTGTTTGTTTTGTGTTTAAGATTGCATTATGTGGCATGGTAGAATAATGACGGCATTACGGCAAGACTTGGTATCAAAAGGCAAGAATTGATTATCTTGAGAATACCGCCGTAAAAGTGAGCACATTAGTAAAGGAAACCACGTAGGGGGTACAAAATCAACTTCTGATAGCACCCATTTGGGGAGTAAAAAGGAATATTCAGAATTTGAGTTCAAGACGGATTGGTCGAGCTGATTGATCAAGGACTTCTAGGAGGACTAAAATACATATGAAGAGGCATATAAAAGGAGGAGAATTGAGAGGATAGAGAGAGGATTCCATTAGATTAGATTAGAGTTGATTATGACCAAAACCCTAGTTCTTATTAGTTTTGGAGATTGAAGCAACTTGGAGACCATTAAAGATCAAGAACATGAGCTTGAGGATGATGAAGATTTGCTGACAACAGATTTATTCTTCACTCTACTCCTATTTTTGTCTTTTAATGTTTATTCAATTGTGTATTTTTGGTTTTAATTCATTAGTCATGAACTAAAACTTTTGTTTAATATTACAATGGAACTCATTGCATAGTTTATTTTTAGTATGCTTCTATATTAATTATTGTGATTATTCTTGAATTGTCTATTATGGTTTGTGTTTATAGCTTAATTGCCTAACTAACAATTACCGTGATAATCTATATGAACTCGAGAAATGAAGTATAGATTTAGATTTGATCATAATAACATGTGATTGTGTTTTCTGCATGGCGTTGGAATACATAATTTATGTATAAGATAAAGATATACCTATTCATCGCATGTAATCTGAAAAAGAACTTGTGCTTAAAATCCCCTTTAATTGTAATTCAAATAGAGATATAGTGAATTAGTTAATTAGGGTGTTCTTCTTAATTCTATCATCTGTGGATTTAAGTTGATTTGAGTATGATGCATTGAGAGATGGTCATATTTACTTATGTGTTCTTGATTAACAAATTCAGCATAGTGAGCATAATTAATAAGAAGTGTATTAATTTAAGTGAAGCAATAAGTGAAGTTGTGATCTGAAATTTTCATAATCTGATTTTTAATTAGTGGTAATTAGAATTAGTATAATTAAATAATTTAATTCATAATCTTAAATTGATTGTTTAAATAAAATTAGTTTGATCAAGAGTTAGTATTTGGTAATTTGTATTAATAATTCTTCGTGGGAACGATACTCTACTTTCACTTTATTACTTGTTGACCACATATACTTGCGTGTTGTGCGTAATTAGATTTTACCCAACATGGTGTCACATTTTCGCTGCTTTTACATCATCTCATCTCAAAACTCGATTACTACATAAAAATACTAAAATGCATAAAATTGAATTAAAAATACTTAAAAACTAAAAATACTTAAGAACCTACAAAATAAATAAGTCAAGAGTACCCAAATTATAAGTATTTACCTACTCATCAGACATGTTAAGTATATGACATAATGTACAAAATACGATAAACTTAGAGAATACAAAGTACACTTAACTTTTTAATAATATAATAAATTACTCCCTCCGTTCCAAGATAAAAGTCTTTATTACTATTTTAGGTAGTCCCAAGTTAAATGTCTACTTACTTTAAATGATCTATTTTTTTACAATAATTTGCCTATACCTTATTATTAATTGTTATATTTCTATTCTCTATGCATATTTATGGAGCATAACTAATAATGTGCAGAAAGCTATGCAATTAAATGAGAATTTAAATATGGATAATTTTGTCATTTTATCCTCTTTCTTAATATGCGCAAAAAGTCAACCAGAACTTTTTTTCTGTGACGAAGAGAGTATTATTTATGATTTCCGTGCTTCGCACAGGCTTAGTAAGCTTGTGTTAAGGAAAAAAGGAATGTGCGTCCCATGATTAAGGTGTAAAATGAGCAAACAGTTCGGGCTCGATTCGTACTCACTCGACTAAAAATTCGATTCGAGCTCGACTCGAAATATAAATGAGTCAAATATGAGCACATTTTAAAGTTCAATAAATTACTCGAACTTCCTTAAATTATAATTTTCTATTAATACTCGGATCATATTCGTTCGAAAAATTCAAACTGCTCGTGCTCGACTCAGAATCGTGCTCGACTCGGTAGCTAAATGAGCCTAAATCAAACCTTATTTTATACTCGATAATTTTTGTGAACTAAATATAATCAACTCAATACTCAATTCGACTCGGTTCATTTACACATTTACCCTGATAATTAGTTATAGTTAATAGGATGAATGTTTATTTTTTAATTATTTTCACCGAAAAAAAAAGGAAGAAAAAGAAAAGGAGTATGTGGTGACACTTGTGGCAAAGATACAGCGAGTAGGGTGATTGAATAAGTTGGCGAGTAGGAGAGGAATTTTGGACGTTATTATTAGCACAAACGCGGGCGTGTAAAAGCAAAACTGATGACTGGTGTGTTTTAATTCTCTCCCTACCCCTCGTTTTTGTGGAGAGGAGAAGTGCTCTTCCAATTCTCTCTCAGAACTTTATCTCTCTTCTCTCTCCGTTTCCATTTCTTTTTGAAGTTTCTCTCTCCGCATTTAATCAATGGGAGTTCCGGCGTGGTTTACTTGCGTTACGCGTTGGTGATGGAAGTTTGTATATGGACTTCGATACCGGAATTCCGATGTCCCGAGCGACCGTGACCGAGGGCCCTTCTTCCTTGGATGAAGGTAATATAAACCTCTCCTATATTCATGTATATATGAATTTTTGAACTGCGATTTAGTTTGAATTTGGGTTTGTTCATATGTGTTTGAACTGGTCGTATTTTGGGTGTGATCGATGGTAAACGTGATGTAGCTTTGATAACTTAGGCTGCCTTTAATTGTTTCCGTCCCATTTTATGTGTCATTTTGAGAACAGTGCAACGACAACCCAATATGAAGTTTTGAGATACTGAAAACTGTGCAAATTGATCATATTTTTAGCATCTAACTATGCAATTGACCTTTCCAAGATTTGTGCCTCTAGCATTTTTTTCGATCATGACATGTAAAATGATTTATATTTGATGATTGTATTTCACCTAAATTTCTAATTAGTTTTATTTCTCTTATGTAAAAGATGGAGTTTTTATTTAAATATATCAATGGGTCTTTGTTCTATTATGCACGTATTGTTATTATCTTTTAAATTAATTACCTTTTTTTATTAGTTTTTCCATATTTTCTATTATACTTGTATGATTGTTACCACCAAGTAGTCAATTTCTTATTTACAGAAAATTACTTAGATAATAATATTCACGAGTATGCAAACACACACTCGGTGGTGTTACTTAGATAATGAGTATGCATGCTTGCATATTAAAACTGTCACATTTTGGTGTTCTGAAAGTTCTAACTCAATCAACTGCCTGTTCCAATGATGTTTCAGATGAACTGTGGCAGATGAATTTGAGATCAAGGGAGGCAATGGAATCCGGACATTATCCTGTGCGTGAAGGAGAGCCTGATTGTTCTTATTACATTAGAACAGGTCTATGTAGATTTGGGGCGACATGCCGATTTAATCATCCTACTAACAGGAAACTGGTAAATCCTGCAGCTGGTTGGAAAGTTAATTTAAATTCAGAGTTCATTACTATATGAGTGAGTGTTTGTAAATTGTCAAGTGAGTTTGGTGAATGGTGACGGATACTTCAAAGCTTTATTTTTGTGGAAGTTCTACAAATGTGCTGACATTTGAGCTGGACCCTCACGTTATATCATACTTCTCTTGTTAGTACTTATTAAAGGTTTTTTATGATAAGGAATTCTAATTATGTCTTTTGCTTCACTATTTTTTTTCTTTACCATTCTCAGTTAATATCTGCCATTTCATCTTTCTAATTTCCCAAAGTCTTAATCTCTCTCTAATATTATGATTCTAAGAAACTGATGTATACACAAACAAATACCTACATGCGAAAAGCATACTGCTATGCACATGCTTCTTCTGAAACCATAGTCATATGCCATGCATTATCTAATGTGACCCAGAGAAATGCAGCAATATTTTATGCAAGCTTGTGAATACCATTCTCTCATCCTCTTGCTACTAAGGTTATATTTGGCTTGTCTTATTGGAGCCTGCCCAATCTCATAACTTTTCAATCTCCTGACTTTCATTTTTACTTTGAAATAAAATTATAAATGATTAAATTCTTGTCCCAATTGTTATTGAGTGTTTACTTAGAGATGCTTATTTCTTATGCAAATAATTCGATACAATTGCTTCCTTTCACATGTATGCATGTCAATACAGTTTGGCTTGTTCTATAGGATCCTGGATCATCAAATTACAACTACTAGTTTCATGAATTCCACCTCTTCCATTGTTCCGATCTTCTTTTTCATAAATTAATGATTTATTTTCTTACGTTGATACAGGCTATTGCCACTGCAAGGATGAAAGGAGAGTATCCTGAAAGAATTGGACAACTTGAATGTCAGGCATGTACTTATTTTCAGTCATTTTCTTATAAAAGTAACTCATTCTTTTTTAACTCTTTATTTCCCTGGAAGATATAAGAATGATCTTAATGGTTTTGTACATTTCCTATCTAGTGTTTGCAAATGAATGGTTAAAAAGAAGCATTTCATTAGGCTACTGTTAAGTTATCAGGTTCTTTAAAAGCTTAAATCTGTAAGAATGTACTGACCAATATATAACATAGTTTATAACTCACATGCAACCCTTGCTTGGAAGAGATGAATTAAGGAGCATTATAGGGCACGCAGTAAGATATTGCGGAAACCAAATGTAAGCCAGTAGATTTGAACCTAAGGCGTTACAATTCCCATCACGATGCACAAGCTCTGCAGACTGCTCTTGGTACTAATATAACGAGGAAACAAAATGTAAGTAAGTAGTTTAGAATGCAAGACAATACTAATTGAGAGCTTTGATATCATGTTTATTCAAAAGTTTTAGCTTTTAGAAGATGAGTGCAACAATGTGTTTCATGCTTTACCAACTACTATGCAAGTGTTTTAGCTCTTAGGGTAATTTATCTAAGTAGTTGACATGTTTATGGACAAGCCACTTTTATGATTTTTCCTTCTTGTTCTTTAGAGGGCTGTTCTAGGAAATGATGGCTAATACGCGAGAGCTGTTTTACTAGTGTATATTTATGCGGGGAATACAATTTTGTAGCACATGCTTCTGTATAATGTTTGATTTTATGCATCCTTATTATTTGAATGTTGATTACCGAATGTCAAAGAGGAGGCATTTTACTTTTGCTTTTTTCTTTTTAGATGAGTAGCAAACACCTGGATTTTATTAGTGTTCGTAACTCCTTGCATCTAAATCTCAAATTATTTTTTTTTCAATTTTTTTTAATTAAAGATAAAGTTCATTTTATTTTGTTGAGTGTGATTGTTTTGTAGTTTTAAATCTGTTGAAGACTTCTTTGTATTGCCTGTATGAGCTTTATTTCATCAATTCAGATCTGGTTCACTTTTTATATTAAATTGTTTGAACTCTTTCCAGTACTACTTAAAGACGGGAACTTGCAAATTTGGAGCCACGTGCAAGTTTCATCATCCTCGAGACAAAGCTGGGATTGCTGGAAGAGTGCCACTCAATGTCTTGGGCTATCCTCTTCGACCGGTTTGGACGCTTAGTTTTCCCTCTTCTTTTCTTAATTATTTAATTTATTTATGTAAAAGAAATTAGTTTTGAAATACATATTCATAGATACGTGGCATAAATGCTTCACAAAATTATGCTTCTAATTTTCCTTTCCTTCATATTTTATTGCAATGTACATCCTGGTTGGTTGCTTTATATCTAGAACATAGGTTTAAGAATGATTCAATAATGAGTGCCAAAATAGTGAATTTTGGAAAATACACTATGGATATGGGAGGTTATGTAATAAATAATGCTATATTATATCAAAAGGAAGCAATAAAATTTGGAAGGACACAATTTGATCGGCATAATTTTGCTATTATAAAATAGTCATGTGTTGTTGATAATTTATAGTATGTCTTTACGAGGAAAATGCATGAGACAGAGATATTCATAGAATGACAAAATCAAATACAAGAAAAGTCAATACCCATTAAAGTAATTGACGAAGTGAATCGGTTATCATATTCTTCTGGAATAACACAAATCTGTACTGCTTTACATCTAGACACAAAAAAAAGAATCACTTGACAATAATCAGCTGAAATTGCAAAATGTGTCATGAGCAATAGCTATAAAACTAAAATAGAACAAACCTCTTGCGAAGTACAAAATATTAAAGAGAAAAAAAGTACAAAACAAAAACTGCATCCATGTGCACCTGTTCACACTTTGCTCTCAACTCTTCTCACCTCCTGGGCGAGACATTTTGGCACTGTATCTGTTACTTTGTTAGGCTAATATGCTTCTTAAGTACACTGAAATTTCATGTTCTGATTATAGTTTCCTCTCTTTTGCCCATAGAACGAAATTGAATGTGCTTACTATTTGAGAACTGGACAATGCAAATTTGGTGGCACTTGCAAGTTCCATCACCCACAACCATCTAATATGATGGTCTCATTTCGTGGTTCTCCAGTTTATCCTACGGGACATACTCCAACAACTCCTGGTCAGCAGTCATACCCAGGTGGACTAACAAATTGGCCATTGTCTAGAGCATCTTTTATTCCAAGTTCACGTTGGCAAAGCCCATCAAGTTATGCTCCTTTGATTCTACCTCAAGGAGTTGTATCAGTTCAAGGATGGAATGCATACAATGTAAGACTTCTCTTTACCGCTGTTCTTGTTTTTCAGAAGAAAATAAATAAATAAATAAACGCTTTAACTTTTTCTGAATTGCTTTTACCGACTGTTTAGATACTTGTGATGCCTGTTGGAAAATTTTAATTTGAACTTGGGGCAGATGACATAATAAAACCCTACTACTGTTGAAATTAACCACTTGAAGGCGTCACTTGCCAACAAAAGATGAGATAAATGAATGAGAAAACGTTGAAGGTGTCAGTGCATGGGATTGTATGATTGAGGTTTCATTTAGGGTCTAATATGCGATTCTTAGTCACTGTTGTGCTGAATATGGGAGAGTTATTTTGAATGTGTAAAATAATACTACCTCCAATCCAAAATATAATCTCAATTGCCATTGTTGGAGTGTTTGTTTGTATTCTTGTAATCTTATTAATCTGAAATTGGGCCTTAAGAAGCGTAAGTAATAATCCTATAACATTAAAGCGAAGCTACACTAAACTGCCTTTACTGAGGGCCAAGTTCAGGTTGAGGCCTGAAGCTCATGTGCAGTTGAACAATATAATCCAATTTAGGTTAGGAAAGTTGTTTAGGAGTATTATAGATAGTGATGTACTTTATTATCTCATGGTCAGTTAGTTATTGAGATTTGCATGAGATTTGTTTTGTGAGTTTTGTATCCTTTGCCCTAAAACTATTTTATGGGGCCATATTGGTATTTGAGACTTACCTAAACCAACTTTTGATGGGGACCCTAAGTCAAGAGCAAAGAAGAGATTTTTTATACTTATTATCGGGAAGTTTTATTATGTTTAATGTGAAAATATTTGATGTATTTTAATCATCAATTTTCAATGTCAATTGTTTTATTTTTGAATTTGTGAAGTATTAATAAAATTGTGTTTTTAATTGTATTTCATAGTGTTAGTTGTGATGTTTTGAGTTTTAATGTATATTAAATTTTATTGTTCAATATACTTTTGAAGTAAAATAAACAAATTTATAAATTGCAAATTGTTAACGACTTGTCGCCATATGAACGCCATAGTGGGCACCTTATCGTCTAGGCGTCCTGGCGGTCAACTACCGTTGTGTCTAGCCGTGGCGCTGTAACAACTATGGGTTGAACCAATGTAAGAGGCTTTAAAAGCCCGTTGAAGTAATAAAAATTTTCTAAATTTTTTTATTTAATTAATTTACAACTTTGATAGTTATGTTATTATCTAATTAAGATTAGGAAAGTTGTTTTGGAGTATAATAGATAGTGATGTACTTTATTATCTTATGGTTAGTGATTTATTGTAATTGATTGGTGTGAGATTATTATAAATGAGATTTGCGTACCATATTGGTATTTGAGACCAACCTAAACCACCTTCTAATGGGGACCCTAAATCAAGAGAAAAGAAGAGATTTTTTATACTTATAATCGGGAAGTTTTATTATGTTTAATGTGAAAATAATTGATGTAATTTATGTACTTTAATCATCAGTAGGGATTTAGGATATCTATATTTGCTCGAAAATATTATTATTTAGTTTAACTTGGAAATACAAATTTGAATAAGGAAGTTTGTGAGCCTGCATAATGCTGATGCTCATTTAGACAGATAGTGTGTAGCGGTCTCAAACTTCTTTGAAGTTGTCCATTTTATCTTTTATATTATCAAAAATTATAATAATTGAGATGGAAACGGGAAATTTAAGGTTCAGTGACTGATAGCTCTTTGTTCATGTGTTCCTTCATTATTCCTTCAAAACTCGTGGACGAGTTTTCTCAAATGAAATGGAGAATGATGCCAAGAAGGCTAATGAGAATTGTAAGAGTTTAGTTGTCTATTTTGATATTATATTTTGTGCATAAATTATTGTCTTACTTATAGTACACAATAATTAGGAGTCTAGGTTATTAATGACGCGAAATGGAACAAGACGGCTAATGGAAATTTCAAGAGTCTATTTGATAATTATTTTTTATTAGTATTTAGGATAAATTAATTGTAGTTATTGCAGATGTTTTATTTATAGTAAGTATATTACTTTAGATTAGTAATTATTAGTCTGTTTCCTTAATAAATTTGGTTACCTAAGTGGCTAAATTATATTAGAATTCGTTTTTTTTTGTTCTACATAAAGTTATATAATCCCATCGTTAGAAGGTAGTGTTGAATAATACTAATATGAAATTGAGGCTTGATACAAGGCTTAGAAGGATTAGAGAAGGGATAAAGGAGGAAGAAAGAAGGGTGAAGGAGAAACATATTCTCGCAAGAAATCAATAGAAACATACAAAAGAATACAACTTTATTTCAAATATTCAACTCTGCATGATTACGATACTTACATAGAAAACCTAAAACTTATAGACCAAATAAACTCTAATAATAGGGACCAAGTAAAATCGAATACTAGTAAGAAATAAGTATCCTAATAAAGAAAAAAATGTAGTTACCTAAACTTTGTACTTGGTAAATTTGATACCTAAAATACTTAAACAACCTAGTGAACCTAATGAACGTATATTCCTAATTACTACCTACTATATTTAAAAGAATCATTACAATGAATTTATTATTTATCCATAAATATTAATAAAACTATCTCTTGCAATTTCCATTAGCCTATACTTGGACCATTCAGAATCAATTTGAATGCCAACTACATGCGCTTTCTCATTGACCCCATTTGAAGGTTGAGTTGAATTCTAAACTTTGTCTTCTTTAATCTTATTCTTTCTTGAGTTTGTCTACATGATTCATCATCAGTTTCTCTGGGATTTGGTAATTCAGCTCATTCTCAAGCGGTTAGAGAGTTGGAAGGGTGTGTATTTCTCTTGGGCCGGGGAAAATATGCTTTGTTCTAGTTTTGCTCGTCTAGTTTACATTTATTTTCTTTTCCTTTTTGGGATTCCAGTAGGGTTATCTTAATGCCCAAGGAAGGTTTATGAATCACTCCCTTTGGTAGAGAGTTGAGGAGAAATGAGAGCATTTAGCTGGTTGGCATCCGATCTGTCAGTGGTCGGGTTGGGGGTATGTGGATTAGGAATCTGGTTTCGAAGAAGTTGCCTCTGGTGCAAAAGTTGTTACAGGTTACTCTTGGATACTTGCTCTCTATGGCACAAAGTAACACGAATTTGATTCGGCCTCCGACTTCTTTACCAATCATTAGCTCCGCTCATTTCTCAAGGATTCTTGTCTTTTCTCCCTCTTTCTTACTCATTCTAAAAGTAGTCAATGAAAAGGCGTTCATTTTTCGGAGGATGATTGGTTGGGGGTTTGCCCCTTATCATTGGCTATTTCAGGATTGTCAATCTTTCTTGCTTTAACAAGCATGCAATTGTTCAAAGTTCAAACATATTTTTAACGTATTAGTTTTATTCATAAACAAGATTGCTATTAAATACTCCCTCCGTCCCAGGATAAAAGTTCTGATGAACTTTTCACGCATATTAAGAATAAGAATGAAATGACAAAATTGCCCATAATAATGTCATTAATTATTTTCAATGTAGGTGAGAGAGTGACTTTCTAGCTATTCAATTCAAAATATTCTCTCTCCATACTTATTAAATATGGAGAGAGGATTAGAATAAGAAAAATATGAGATATTTAATGCTACGGGCATAATAGGAAAATTTTTATAAAAATTTGGTTATTAAAGGAAAGTGAACATTTAACATGGGACTACCCAAAATAGTAATAATTAATAAAATTTAAAATTTCAAGAATTTAATTCAATATTAAAACTTAAGAAACTAAACATAAATTTAAGAATTATATTGAATTAAATTAAAAATTACAAATGTATCATCATTTATATAATTTAAAGTTGATACAAGTTCAAAAAATTACAACTATAATAAAATTATCCATTTTGACTTGATATTATTCACTTGTTGTGATTTGATATGCTACAATCTGTATTATAAATATGGTAAATCATTAGAAAAATAAATATATCAAGATCTGGTTTGGGTAATTATTAAAATAAAATAAAAAAGCTTTACACCTAGACCCTGCCTAATTTCTTAGAGGGATTTTTTTGCCGCCTTGGACCTAGGTGAGGTGTCAGGGGAGCCTAGCACCTAGGGGAGGTGCCAAGGAGGGGCCTAACACCTAGGCGGGGCGCCAAGGGGGGGCCTAGCGCCTAGGCGGGGATTAGGCGGGGATTTTTAGAACACTGATCCTTAGTTGTTATCATACTCAACTCAAAACAATGTTTAAATTATTTCAAATATTCTCAAGTAAAATAATGGATTTATGTATAAGTAGGTTTGTGATTTTGTTATTAGATGTTATAGAATGGCAAAACATGATGGCTTAGCTTTGCGATGCTTATGGGATCATGTTTCACTTGGTTAAAACAATAAATTATGAACCAAATTGTTTTGGGGCTTATGCCGCCTATGAAAATAGTCATATCACACACACACACACACACACACACATATATATATATATATATATATAAGACTTATAAAGTATAATTAGACGATAAACTAATCCATGTATACACTTAAAATTGTGTAGGATTTACGAAATAAGTTAAGCTTATTGTTGAACTGTAAATACGCATCGAGGCAAGTCTTTTACCCAAATTTATATTACCATTTTTATATGATATTTATGCACTTTGTGCAACGTGTTATAAATTCTTGAATGAAGTTATTGCTACTAGTTTCAGCATAACTTAAGAAATGACCGTTTATTCGTGAAGTACTGTGTTAGAAGATATGACATAGATATACAATAATTGTAGCTTCCATAATCAGTGTGTACACATTATTGTAATTTAGGAATTACCATAACTGTAATTAGGATACTTGTGTATATATATCAATCTATGTAATAGAAAGAATTAACTTCAATGAAATAAACTATTCTCAGTTTTATCATGGTATCAAAGCCTCGTTCCATTAACAGAAGCTATCTCGCTGCTATTCATATTTTCCTTCAGAAACCTAGCAAGACCAGTTTGTATTGAGAAATTGAGGCCGTATTAGTTTTTTTACTTTGTCGGCCACCACCACCAGGAAAAATCATCTTGACACCATCGACCCAGCGCTGCTGTGCGCCGATGCAACGCCTCCTCCTGCACTGCATGTGAGAATTTTCCGGCGACTCTTTACCGATGCGACTTCTTTCAGGGTGGTCGATTCTCTCCTCTTGCCTTCTACAGTGGTCTTGGAGAGTTTAACTCAGGTTTACTCATTGTTTCTCTGTAATCGTTGCTTACTGTTACTGTTATTTTTCTAATTCTTCTGCACTCTTTGCCATATACATAAGCTTTCTTTACTGCTAATTGAAGTGAGCTAACATAAGAGTGGTTCTAAGGTTTAGTACAATCAACTGCACTACTTTGGTTTTCTGGAATAACTCGCTGCCATTTTTTTTTAGCCTTTAAATTATCCTTGCATTCTTGTTGCTCCTATTATCTCACCATGGCAGAATCTAGTTTCGTTAATAGTGCTGGTACTACTGAAACAAATAATGGGCAGTTGGTTAGAAATCATCTCAACTCTGTTTTGGTTCTTAGACCATTTAAGTTGGATGGAAATAATTATCTTGCTTGGTCTCAAGCATGCCATATGTCAATTGAAGCTAACCGGATGCAACATTTCATCAATGGTACAACAACCATACCTACACAAGCAGGTGTGGCCCAGGAAAAATGGAAATCGGATAACTCCATGGTGAAAACATAGATTTTTAACTCAATGGAACCCATCATGCGGAGTAGTTACATGTTCTTAGACACTGCATATGAACTTTAGGAGGCTATCTCTCAAACCTTCTCTGTTTCTGGTGATATGTCTAAGGCATATGATATCCGTAAACGAATCCGTGAGTTGGGTTAAGGGGAGAAGTCTGTGGCATCGTATTTTGCAGAAATTAATGCACTTTGGCAGGAGCTTGATCATTATCGGGGTTTTTCAACCAAATGTCTAGAAGATGCATGTTGGGATTTCACATGAATCCCACATCGGTTAAATTCAAGAGTGTAGATGGCTTAATAAGTATGGTAGAACATCAACCTAATAGGTTAACCTTTTAGGTAAGGAGGTGGTCCAACATACTTATTGGGCTCGTCTACTGTGTATCTTATTTGCTAAGGTGATGAATAGATGTGGGATGGATCGCACAATTCCTTCACAAGTGGTATCGAGCCCATGGTTAGGTGGGAGTCAAATATCAACTTCAAGGTGCGAGGGGTTGAGAAGTACAATCCTTGAGCCTCGTGGGTGGAGTAAATAGAGTTGAATCAGGTGGAGCACGGCCTTGTGTCAAGTGGAGCACGGGATGATTTGAGTCGGGTGGAGCGGGCTTAGGAAGGCTCTAGGGAAATTCCCAGGACGTGGTGAGACACCCAGGACGTGGTGGAGTAATATTAGAGTCAAGCAAGGCTCTTGAAGGACTCAAAAAGTATTTGAATCGGGTGGAGCATGGCTCGGGATGGCTCTAGGAAAAACTGCTGGGAGTAGTATTAGAGTCGAGCAGAGAGCTCTTGAAGGATTCAAAGAAGGTGTGCTTAATGATAAGATACTCTAGTATGATGCTTGTGATGGGTATTCAAGTGAAAGGTGGAGATTGTTGGGATTTCACATGAATCCCACATCGGTTAAATTCAAGAGTGTAGATGGCTTAATAAGTATGGTAGAACATCAACCTAATAGGTTAACCTTTTAGGTAAGGAGGTGGTCCAACATACTTATTGGGCTCGTCTACACAGGTGTGTGCGCTGCTAAGGTGATGAATAGATGTGGGATGGATCGTACAATTCCCTCGTACAATTCCGCTACAATGCAGTTGCTTATCAAAAGTTTGTGAGTGAAGATACAGTTGTGGATTCCTTGGCCGGTTTGAATATAGAATTTGATAAGTTCGAGCACAGTTGATTGGTCAGACACCTTTTCCATCACTGCGAGAGGCTCATGCTAGAGTCCAACAAGAGGAAAGTAGGCGTCGGGTGATGGTTCTAAATTCTGTTGACCGATCAACCATGGTTACTTCATATCCTAAGTTTGGCTCCACTATTCAGTCTCCTATTGATAAGGAATCCCGCGAATGTGATTACTGTGGAGGAAAGAACCATACCAGGGATCGTTGTTTCAAGCTTCATGGACATCCTAAAGGGTGAGGGGGTCGGTTTGGTAGTAGTCGTGAATGTGGATCTTAGGCCTGTGTGACTACTACAACACCTGTTGATACATCCCGTGCTTCAGAGACACTACTACTGCACTCACTCCTGAGGTTTTTCGGAAATTCTATACACCTGTTGAATGTATACAGTCTTGTGCTTTTAATGTTTCATCAACTTGCTCTAGTTGGATCATTGACATAGGTGCGTCCGAGCATATGATCGGGTCCTCCACCCTCTTTACTTTATATAAACCTTGTTCTGGAAAAGACAAGTTTCGAGTAGCTAATCATCTCTAGGAGTGGTTCTGGAGTTTGAACTCCTTCATTGACATTATCTTCTGTTCTTCATATTCCTTCATTTACTACAAATTTATTATCTGTCCAACATCTTTCTGAATCCTTACACTGTTCAGTAACTTTTTTCCGAACTCATTGTGTTTTTCAGGACTTGGTGACGGGGCAGAAGATTGACAGTGGTAGTGCAGTTGGTGGTCCTTTATTATTTAGATGTTCCCTCGTCTAACATGTTCTCTACTCAGGCTCTTTAGTCTACTTCTGACACTAGCCTGACCTCTCTCCATCAATGGCATCAACGTTTGGGACATCCCTTTTTACTATATTAGTCTTAATTTTCATCTTAAGTTTTACTATTCCATCTTCTCCTGTTCCTGTTGTTTCTGATAATTCTACACAGGGGGAGTTACAGTTACAAGAGTCATGTGCTAGATAGAATGAGAATGAGAATGAGAATGAGCCTGAGCCCGAGGCTAAGTTTAGGACCTATGATTGAAGAGACAAGAATAAGGTCACCATTTCTGCACCACTACACCAATCTTGCTACGAACCTAGCCTTGATAATGCTAACGGTGAGAATCCTAATCCTATTTGTTCTTCTGATGATACTGACATTCCTATTGCTTTTAGAAAAGGGGTTAGATCTTGTACTCAACTTCCTATCTCTAATTTCTTAGCCTATAATAAATTATCAGCATCCTACCACTCCTTTGTTTCTTCCTTGTCTTTAATATATGTTCCTCAGGGGTGGAGAGAAGCAATTAGTCATGAGAATTGGAAACATGCTATGATTAAGGAGATGAATGTCCTGAAAAAGAATGATACATGAGAACTAGTTACCCTTCCTTACGGAAAAAACCAGTTGGTTGCAAATAGGTATATATAGTCAAATAGAAGCCAGATGGACAGTTGAGAGACTCAAAGTCAGGCTAGTTGCAAAAGGGTATACTTAAACCCATGGAATTGATTACCAGGAGACATTTGCTCCTGTGGCGAAGATGAACTTTGTTCGTACCATAATCTCATGTGTAGCAAACTTTGACTGATATATTCAACAATTCGATGTGAAAAATGTATTCGTTCATGGTGACTTGGAGGAGGAAGTATACATGGAAATACCATCTGATTTTGCTTCATCTGTCACCGAGGGTAAGGTTTGTGAACTGCGAAAGGCTTTATATGGTTTGAAGCAATCTCCCAGAGCCTGGTTTGGTAGATTCCACAAAGTAATGATAAGATTTGGGTACAAGCTGAGTCAAACAAATCATACTCTATTTGTCAAACAGATAAAAGGTAAGATTACCATTCTTATTGTTTATGTTTATGACATTGTGGTGACATGGGATAATAAAGAAGAGATAGTTAATCTCAAAGCGAGTCTGGTCAAAGAGTTTGAGATCAAAATATATTAGTCCTTTTAAATATTTCCTTGGTATTAAAGTTGCAAGATCTCCCAGTGGGATTTTTTTATCTCAAAGGAAGTATGTTCTTGATCTTTTAACAGAAATTGACATGTTGGGATGTAAGCATGCTGATTCTCTTATTGAAGATAATTATCATCTAGTAGGTGGCACAGGACCTACGGTTGATAGAAAAAGATATCAACGTTTGGTGGGACGATTGATATATCTTTCTCATACTAGACCTGATATATCTTATGCTGTGGGAATAGTGAGTCGGTAAATGCATGATCCCCGACATTGTCACATAGAAACTGTTTACATTGTCACATTGGGCTGGCTCTATAGAGAATTACCGTTCTATATCAGGTTACTGTTCATTTGTTGGAGGTAATCTTGTTACTTGGCGTGGTAAGAAACAGTCCGTGGTAGCAAGATCTAGTGCTAAGGCTGAATATCGAGCTATCGCCTTGGGTATATGTGAACTAATGTGCTTCGAACCTTGTTAGAGGATTTGGGTGTTACAACCAAAAGGCCTATACAGTTATTTTGTGATAATAAGGAAGCCATTAGTATTGCAAACAACCCAGTACAATACGATAGAATGAAACACGTTGAGATTGACAGACACTTCATCAAAGAAAAGTTAATTAGTGGTCTTATTTGCTTACCTTTTGTCAAAACAGAACATCAGCTTGCTGATATTTTGACTAAGGGTCTTAGTAAAATCTTATATTATCCAGGGAAAGCCAACGTCATTGCAGATGCATTAAGCAGGAAAAATCAGGAGAAACTGATGGTATTAACAACTCAGGATGAATTGCTTAAAGAATTTTCTAGACTTGAAATTGAGGTGAGAGATCTTTCAGTTTCAACTAGGAAATTGTTTGTAATGAAAGATAATTCGACTTTATTGGGAAAAATAAAGGAGATTCAAGAGAAATATGAAGGATATGAGAAACTGGATAAAAAAGATAACCGAGAATGTAAGCAACAAATTCAAGATAGATAAGGATGGAATCTTAAGATTCGAATCAAGAATATGGGTACCTTCGGTACAAGAGTTGAAAGAAGAGATTATGTTAGAAGCACATAGTAATAAGTTTTCAGTCCACCCAGGTAGCACCAAAATGTACAAGGACGTAAGTCAACATTTCTGGTGGCCAAATATGAAGAGGGAGGGAGGTAGCTGAATTCGTTAGTAGATGTTTAACCTGCCAGCGAGTTAAGGCAGAACATCAAATGCCAAGCGGGTTGTTACAACCGTTAATAATTCCAAAGTGGAAATGAGAGTATATTACAATGGATTTTGTAGTAGGACTTCCAACCATACAGAAGGGTCATAATGCAATTTGGGTAATAGTGGACCGACTAACCAAGTATGTTCACTTCTTACCAATCAAGATCAAGTTCACCCTAGATCGATTAACCAAGCTATATATTAAGGATATAGTCTCTAGACACGGGGTTCCAATTTCAATTGTGTTTGATCGAGATCCACGACTCACATCGAACTTCTAGAGAAGTCTACAAGAGCATTTGGGAACGCAATTGAGACTAAGTACGGCTTATCATCTGCAAACTGATGGACAAAGACAAAGCGAAAGAACAATTCAAACGCTGGAAGATATACTTAGAGCATGCATGATGGACTTTGAAGGAAATTGGGAAGACCACTTACCTTTGGTGGAGTTCTCATACAACAATAGCTACCACGCTAGTATTGGAATGCCACCTTACGAAACCGTATACGGGAGGAAGTGTAGAACACCTGTGTTGGGACGAAGTCGGGGAACGACAAATGCTTGGGCCGGAACTGGTTCAGCAGACGACGGAGGTAGTTTGAACGATACAATTAAGGTTACGAGCTGCCTAGGAGCGATAAAAGAGATGCAGATCTGCATAGCATAGGAAGAAAAGAGACTTTGAAATTGGGAGCCATGTCTTCTTGAAAATATCCCTCTGGAAAGGGAAGATTCGTTTTGGATAAAGGAAAAATTAAGTCCGAGGTTTATTGGGCCATTCGAGATTTTAAGGAGAATATGTGAGGTGGCTTATGAAGTAGCCTTTACATCCAGAACTAGAACATATACATAATGTATTTCATGTTTTAGTATTGCGTCCCTATAAACCAGACTACAAACATGCCATTAGTTATCAACCAATTTAGGTCAAGGACCTAAGTTACGAAGAGATTCTTATTCAAATTATTGCTAGGAAAGAGCAAGTGTTAAGAAATAAAATAATACCTTCAGTTAAGGTGTTGTGGGGAAATCAGTCCATAAAAGAAGCTACGTGGGAGTTTAAAGATAAAATAAAGCAAAACTACCCACATTTGTTTAATTAGTATTTTACTGTAATTTTGGGGACGAAATTCTTTTAAGGAGGGGTGAATGTAATGTTCCGAACTTCTAAGAATTTGTAATCCAACTTTATATGAATAATAAAGATTGAATTATACTTTAAAATTGTATTATGTGATTTTTATTTGTTTGATTTTGTGTTTTGGTTCAAGTATCCAACCTTAACACTTGATAAAATCTAGAATTGATTAAAGAGAATAAAGCTAAGGGTTAAAACCTAAATACGAAATCACTATTCACTAATTCGAGTATAATACGAAATATTATACGAGTAGAATACGAGAATAGTACGATTATAATACGAAAATTATATGGTAGAAATACGAAAAAGTTAAAGTCAAGGATTATGACTAACTAACTAGTTGGAGTTACCGAACTAGGGAAAGAAAACCTAGTTAAACTAACTATGGTGTAGAGAAAGGAGGGCCATTATGGCCATTTAAGAAAGCTTATATGCATATAACTTATGTATGTATAGGTTTTTCCTTGATTAATTAGTTGACAAATGAGACTTTGCTTCCTTGTTTTGTTGTAAGGAATTGTGTGGTGAGTTGTGGCATATGGGTGACTAGGCTTGGTGACTCACTAAGTGTGATTATGAAACTTGTGACTCACTATGGTGACTAGCAGGGGTGGCTTAAGGTCCTAAATACCGTAACTTAGGAAGTCCTATAAATACAACTCTCATTCTTAATAAATCCTCACCAATTCACAAAAACAAAGAGTAATTACTATAATGAGATAATTGAGAGAAGGAAAGCTAAAGTCTTGCGTTTTTAAGAAACGTAAAGCTTGCACTCCAAGAGGTAGTTATCATGCTCAACTTAAAACAAGTATAGAGTAGAAAAGATCAAAAACACTAGTTGTTACCATGTTTAATTATTTCAAATATTCTGGAGTAAAATCATGGATTTATGTTTAAGTAGGTTTATGATTTTGTTATTAGATGTTATAGAATGGTAAAACATGATGGCTTAGCTTTGCAATGCTTATGGGATCATGTTTCACTTGGTTAAAACAAGAAATTATGAACCAAATTGTTTTGGGGCTTATGCCGCCTATGAAAATAGTCATATCATGCATATATATATATATATATTTATAAAGTATAATCAGACGATAAACTAATCTGGATGTACGAAACAAGTTAAGCTTCTTGTTTAACTATAAATACGCATCGAGGCAAGTCTTCTACCCGAATTTATATTACCAGTTTTATGCAGTGTTCTAAAAGTCGGCCTAGTCGGCGACTAAGTCGGGGTCGGAGCCTCAACGATTCGACTAGGGCCTAGTCCTTTGATTTAGTCGCTGGCCGACTTAGTTGGGCTCCAATCGGCAACTAGTCGGAAAAGTCGCTCAGTCAGAGTAAATCAAAAAATTGGAATAAGTCGGGGAAAATCAGAACAAGTCGGGAAAAATCGGAACAAGTCGGGAAAAATCGAAAAAAGTCGGGAGCGGATGAGGTCCTTCTATCTAGAAGAAGTGGTATAAATGTGCGATAACTAGATGAAGACGAGTTTATGTCGGAAAATGATGACATCGAAGAGGAAGATGAGGATTATGAGTTTGAGTCCGATGGAGAGCAAGTCTTGGAGTGATATGGAGAAGAGAAGGAGGAGTGATTGACTATTGATTTTGTGCTACTTAGTTTCATTTGGTTAATTGGTTTTGAACTTAGAGTGTCAAACTATTTGGTTTTACTTAGTTTTCATGTTTTTATTTGATGATTTGTGTTACTTATGTTATTCTACTTACTCATAACTTATGAAGGAGGAAGGATAATATATATTTTAAAAAAATAATTGAAAATCCGACTAGCCGATTATTCTCGATTAATCCCCGACTAATCCCCTAGTCTCTAGTCGGTAGCCAATCGACCTGGGACTAACTAGCGACTTTTAGAACACTGGTTTTATATGATATTTATGCACTTTGTGCAATGTGTTATAAATTCTTAAATGAAGTTATTGCTACTAGTTTCGGCATAACTTAAAAAATGAACGTTTATTCGTGACGTACTGAATTGTTATAATTCTTTATATGAGCTACTTAGTCAAACCAAATTGTTTTGGGGCGACCTCTGCATGTAAAGCAAACTGAGATGAACAACCCTTATTCATTGGGGTAAATATGATGTGTCGGGTTATAGATTTAAACACTGTTCATGAGTAGTCCAATGTAGTGTTTGTTATGCATAACATAGGATGCCATTAGGTTAATCCCCTATAGATATCCGTTGTATGGTTCTAAGTCGAAAGACGGACGAACATTAGTTCTTGGTTTAATTACCACTCAACTTTGCTATGTTAAAACAATCGTGATATCTTTTGTTGAGCTATGATTCATTTAAATCCATATCGGTGTGAGTTCACTTATATGTTAAGTGTTTAGACTTGTTGAGCAACTTTGCTCACTCTTACAAATAAATCCCCATTTGCAGCTAAAGAGGATAGACCTGAGAGCTCTTGCTCTAAGAAAAAGGGAAAGAAGAAATGCGTAGACTAGTTTACATGTTTTATATAATCGTTTGTCATTTTGTTGTAGCCATAATTACTTTTGTAATACGAACAAGAAAATCATGTAACCGAATCTTATATCAATAATATCATATTATTATCATCAAATGTTGTGTATTTACTTTGACAGAATTTAGAATTTTCAAACATTAATACAATATTGATACAGAACTATACATGTGAATGAGGTTATTGAATAATTGTAATGTCCCAAGAAATCGGATAATCTTGTAAGTTCAGTTTAAAGAAATATTATTTAATAAAATAAGTTTTTATTGATAATATTATGTGTTTAAAGGTCTTATTATGACCTAGGATGATTATTAAACGTTAAGGTTTTGGTTATGTGCAAGATTAAACGAGTAAGAGTTTTGAAGATAAAAATAAAAAAAAATCCAAAAAAAGACGAAATAGACATTATTTATTCGACGAAACTCAAGGGTTAAACCCTAAGGGTTTGAATAACCTAAGTCTGTTAGAGAGATTGATATGTCGTAACAACATTCCGTTTCAGGATCTGCCGGTAATATGTTGTGAAAAGTCGTATTAGCCAATACAAGTTTTTTCTCGAAAAATGTGCAGAAATTGGATGAAATAAAAAAGACAAATATTTTATCGACTTTTCGATCGTTTAACTATATTTTAGGAAAACATCGTCGAAAACACTATTCATTGAAATGTTTTTCAATTTTTCAATTTTTTGAAGAACGCGCTAATGTTAGAATGACAAGGAAAGATGGAATATCAAATAAAATTTGAAGAACGGGAAATGTAGTTTTTCGGCTGTGTATTGAATTTAAGAAGATTAAAGAAAAGAATACTTGATATAATATGAATTATTATTCGAGTATAATAAGAAGAATAATACGAGTATAATACAAATTATTATACGAGTAGAATACGATAATAATGACGTATAATACGGAAATAATACGGAGTACAATACACGTATAATATGAAAATTATACGGTAGGAATACGAAAGTCAAAGTCAAGCCAACAAAAGTGGCTAGATTTTTTTACTTTCCCACCAACTAACCATTCATGAGTTAGCATGTAACCATGGTTAGTTAGGTGAGGTTAGGTTAAGCAAATATCAAGTAAAGTTAAGGAGGTGGGAATAGTGAAAAGGATTACACAAAAGTTGGTTTCATCATTTTAACTCAACTAGGGTTAGTTGGTGAGAGTTAACTAGGGGATGGTTTGTAAGATTGGGAAACTTGAGGGTTTTGACCACAAGAGATTCAAAGCTAAGTGACCAATTCGTAAGGGTTAGCAAAGTTGTCTTAATGACCTTTCTACCCTAAGTCTTGCTTTTCTATAAAAGCTATGACATTACACTTGAACGTGTTAGTTTATTTTTCACCAACACATTCAAAAGCAAGCATAATATTGAGAGAGAAAGTGAGAGGGTTCGGATTTGGGAGGAGAAAAGGAATAGAAAAGCTAGCAACTTTGCAAGCTTTGTGAAGAGGAAAAAGAAGATTAGCAAGCTAATCACCTAACAAGTTTAAGTAAAGAAGAAAGGTAATACCATAACCTAGTTTTTAATCCATTTTTCTTTTAGTATAATATGTATAATCACATAGCTTAATAAAAAAATGGAAGTATAAGATGATAAAAATGATGAATCATATAATTTAACCATAGAAATATGCAAGTAATAAGAACTTGAATCTTATTTTCATCTCTTTCTTTTAAGCTTTCATATGTTATATGAAGTGATTTGGTAATTGGAGGATTTATATGAATTATATGAATGTTCTGTTGAAATAAGGAAGAATTAATGGACTTAAAACACTAATATGCATGTTAAAATGGAATCGTAATCAAAATAACGATTAAAAAACGAAGAACGATGAACAAACGAAGAACGAGTTGTTGATGGACAAATTGAAAACCATCTTAGAGCTTGTTGTTGATGGACAAGTTTAAAACCATCGTGTATAAGCTAATTGCTATATGTTTGGTTAGGAGATATTAGACGTGGTTAAGTTGTGTAAATGTTCCCTTTTGAACGGATTAAAATTAGTCCATAATGAAATCATGGCGAAAATTTTAGTAAAAGATGCTAAATGTTGAAACTGTAGTTCGTTATGATTTCCGGACGAAATTGTAATGCCAAATAATGAACCTAAATAATTAGGGTTTCATAAGAATGTTAAAAAATATTGAAAACGTGAGTCGTGGACTCAATCACTCAAGAACGAACTCATTCCGGGTTCGGATGAGTAAGTTACGGACGAACGAACGATAAATGCAAAGTTGAAAAACTGAGCGAGGGAAGACTTTTGAGCCAAGATTAAGACTTGTTAGAAACTCGGGAAAATTACTTTGCACGGGGGAATTTGAAGAGGGTGTTATGAGCTTTCCAACGCCTTAAGAATGGACTCATTCCGATATCGGGTGAGAAAGTTACGAGGTGCGGAAGTAGGAGCTTGGAGAATAGCTCAACACTTCATAATTTTTTTTTTGAGTTTAAGGCCTGGCGCACCAACGCCGGTCAAGCCTAGAATGCCAGCGTTGCATCGCCAACTCGAGGCTAAGCTACTGTCCTTGGGCGCAACGCCGGTTTTGAACTGCATCCTGGCGCCATAGCGCCGGTGCAGGGCAAGGCCCAGAAATGTGCTATTAATTGCTCAGAACTTAAGGAAAAAGTATAGAATGATTATGAACAATGTGTAAAACTTTTAAAAGATGTTATAAACTTAAGTTAATGATTTAATATTGATAAAAAAGTTGAGAAATGTAAACGTAAAACTCCTAAAAGCTATGAACGCATAGTATTCGTGTCGGACGATTGTTCTCGGCATACAAAAGATTGTATGACCTAGACATTTAGAAATGATAATGAGGTATGAAATTGTCGGATAGTCGTAATGAACGATAATTAACTTAATGAACGTTATGATTTTAATGATTCGGACAGTTATGCTAGAAAGGAGAAGATAATATAAATTATTATGGAAGATGATAATAAGGGTTGTGACATCTCCGAATGTCGTAATGTTGAAAAGACAAGAAAGTTATAATGAATGATAACGAACATAATGAACAAGGAAAGGGATCCGAGTTTAATAACACGGACATGAAAGTAAATATATAAAGTTAACGTAAGCCGATACTTAACGATCTTACGTAACTAATTGATATATTATACTTATGTGATGTATAGGAATTTCGATGAGCAGTATAGCGTAAACCGTAAGCTGTACTTAAGGCAAGTTTTTCTAACTTCATTCATATTTTGAATTGAATGCTAGTTTCCTTAACTTACTCAAACGTTGGAGCTGAGTAAGCTATAATCTATGTGCAAATGTGTTATGTTTGTGCAGATATGTATCATAAATTGTGCTACGTGCCAATTGTTTGCACTTATGTGCTTTTGGAGATGAACTGTTCTATGATTGAATTGTTAAGTTGTAAGACTTCTGCTTAAACATGAATTGTGTCAGGAATGCGTCTGTGTTGATTATTTCAGCAAAACAAAGGTAAAGATGATAATTTTGGTTAAGTTGTTTGTACAATCGTACTTTTTTATCGTTGATGTGCAGTATCTGAGTTAAACGACTCCTTTGTTATGGGCAAAGGTTTAAGATAAGTTAGTAACCAATCTAACTCACTATGAAAGACAATGTAGGTGAGATGGGAATCTAACTCATTAATTTTAGATGGGGAGCCACTCAGTTTACTACATTGATAACTTTTGAGAACTCGATGTGTGGTATGTATTGTGTTTTGAAAATGTATGTCGAAAGGGTGATTCTTTTCACATATATTGTTGTGTAAGATGTGTTAAGTCGTAGAAGTGTTAAAGAATATATTGTTGTTATATATATGAGGAAATAGATGTTATTAATGTTTTAAAATGATAGGGACTAGATTTATTCTTTTTGTTCGAGCTGCTTCATAACATTTGTCCAGTTATTTAAGTTTTTAAAGAAAAAAATATTTGATTCTTGATTTTGTTGTTATTCAAATGCTAGAACTTGCTGATGAATCGAATGTTCACACTTTTTTAAAATAAAAACATTTTTAGCGAAAATAGGAAGAACTGAAGGATCCATTGAAAACTAGAGAGAAGATCAAGCCGAGACTTGTAATTTAATTGTTAGAACTTTTATGTATCTGTTGTGGCGGATGAAAGTCACACTTTGTAATAAGGAAAAGAATAATGTAATTATTATTATTTGTAATGTATTAATGATTTTAAGGTAATAGAATATGGGATTTGAAGAAATATATTGTTATATTTTGGAGTTTTAGTTATATCGTAAGGATATATGAATGTATGTATGGAATGAGAAGAACTCGTGACACACCAAACTTAAGATAGACCGGGTTTGGGGGCGTTACAATAACATTGTGAGCTTTGTACGTACAAATATTTAGCACTGATAAAGAGAAATCTTTATCGCAAGGTTTCTCTGTTCCAAGAACAAGTTTGTTATTAATATTGTGAACTTCAGATATATAGTAAATATCAATATGAAGAGGTATCTCTATAAAAACATATCTAAATGAAGGTATTGAATAATATGGGTAGTTCTATAAGAAAAGGAATCTTGCCACGTTTAAAGAGCCTAATTTATCGCAAGATTCTTTTGTTCCAAGAACAATCCTATTATTAATGTTGTGAACCTTGGATATATAAAAATATAGAGTATCTGAAACTTAAAATTAAAATAAGAAAAGTGATCATCAGATTCGCTGTAGCAAGTACAGGGATTTGGGGGCGTCACAGGTCAAGCTCTTTTTCATTCTGTAAATCGACCAAATATGTCTATGGCCATAGAAGCATGTGCTGGTTGTGTTGGAAGATTTTTCACTAAATTTGATTATTTTGACACTGAAAGTTACTGGACCTTCATAAGTTTTTATGTCAACTGTTAGTAAAGATTCTTAAATTTGTTTGCACTCTTCTGAATGCATAATTTCATACAAAGAATTTCTCTTTAGGGTCAGCTGGGTTCAATTACCTCTGCCGAGCAACAACAAACAACTGGAAACAGCCAAATATATGGTACTTCACGCCAGAGTGAAGCAACTAATGAAGGATCGCCAGGAACATATTCTTCATACCGTTCTGGCTCTATACCTGTAGGATATTATGCATTGCCGAGGGAGAATGTATTCCCTGAGAGACCTGGTCAGGCTGAATGCCAATTTTACATGAAAACAGGAGACTGTAAGTTTGGTGCGGTTTGCAGGTACCATCATCCCAGAGAGAGACTAATTCCTGCACCAGACTGTGTATTGAGCCCGATAGGTCTTCCTTTACGCCCGGTAAGTTGTGTATTTACAAGTTTTACTCATAACATGTTAGTGATACTTCATACTCTACCAAGTTCTGTTTATGCTTTCCTGTGCTTGTGAATAATTTTTTGAGGGCCGGTAGTTAGATATCTTTTCTTTTTACTCTTGTAAAAGCTTGCAATTAATCATTTGTCTTGGAATTTTTTGTAATATAAATGATTTTTGTCCCAAATTTCTGAAGCAGTTATTTTTCTGAATATAGATAAAAGGAGTTGTTATCTTGTAGTATAGAAGAAAAGGATAAATGGTAGGTGGATGGAGAATCTAAACAGTTTAAGAAAGGAAAGAAGATATGCAGCACTAAGAAAAAATTATTGGACACTCCATGAAAAAATATGGAAATATCTTGAAAGATGCATATTCATGTTGAAAATGATCAGCTTCTTCTATCTGTTGACTTTATGTTGCTTTGGAGGGGAAAAGGGGAAAAAAGAAAAAAAGAAAAAAAAGCTAACACTCAAAGAGGCTGGTCATCTTCAATAGATGCTGCTTTATGTTGCTTTAGAGAACTTAAAAGAAATGTTGTGTCAATAGGTCCTTGATCATTTTTCAAAACTTTTACCAGTAAATTCATTTGATAGACTTTAGGTATTTATCAATTTTGAATTTAAGATATAATTTCTAGAAGATGCTGGTACTGAAATGGCATCCGAAAAGAAGACGGGAAGCTATTTTTTTAAATCAGTTACAAGACTTACGGAGTTTTCATGTATCACGATCTTTCTGATATCTCCAGTACAATGTCCAGGAAATGTTAGTTGAGCTTTAAACTAGAAGAAAAGTTGTTGCTATTGTCATACCTTCAGAGGGATTGGGAGGGTGATGCTTCATTAATGCCTGAATGTTTTATTGCTCATTTCCCTTGCTTTCTTTTGGAGGATTTCTTTTCCTCCACATGCATTGGTTTTACGAGACTTCATCAATAAAATAATCTGATTTTTTCTCTCCTTTTTCTTTCATTTTTAAAAGAAAAGGGTTGTCTGTTACAATTGGATAAAAAAATAACAATCACATTATGTATCAATTGATTGTAGTACAACAGCTCGTTCTTTTTTTTTTTTATTAACTAAATTTGTTTTTGCATAAAAGAAACATAAATACAAAGGCTAAGGGGCATACCCCAGAAACTATAGTAAGATCATTAAGAGACGAGCCAAATGAGGATCAGACTAAAGTGAAACATTCAACTAGAATAAACTAAGTACAATAGTAGTGAACCGGGGACAACAAAGTTACAACCAGTTATGAAAAGTATGACATTTTTGGGCAGCTTGTTGGAATTTTCTTGAGACTGAGAGTCAGGCTTTTATCAGATTTGTGATGTCCTTTGTCAGTTCATGAGGAGGGATAAGAGTGCCTTCATGAATTTTTGAATTTCGGGATCCCCAAATCTTGTATAAAGTTGTTGCAAGAATGATCTTTAGGATTTCAAGATGCATTTTCCTTCCTTGGAATTGCTCAATAAAACCAATAAGATTTTCCAAATCCACTGTGATAATTGACCAATTCCCTACTGCCATGACTGCTGTTATAACTACACTGGAGTAGGAACAAGAGAAAAACAGATGCTCCAATGTTTCGGGTGCTGAGTTGCAAAGAGGGCAATAACTATGAATGTGGTTGGAATGTGCCCCGAGTAGCTCACTGGTTGGGGACTGTTTATGCATTGCCAGCCAAAGAATGAAAGAGTAACGAGGGACATAGTGTTTATGCCACCCTATTGGAGCATAGGTCACCGTACCTGCTCTGTGCCTTATAGAATCCCATATCTGATGAGCTTTTAAGGTCCTTATTTTGGCATTACCCCATTTGATTGAATCATCATTTCCAGAGGGGAATGGGGCAGTCATGAAAAGATCACGAAACTGGGCAACATCGTGGTGGTTGCTCTGTGGAAGATTCCACCTAAGATCATGAATAATGCTAGACAAAGAGGCATTTGGGGGCAACCCAGAATTAACTAATAAGTTGGCACTGGGTGAAACAGCCCTACCATTAAGCCAAGGGTCATACCAGAGACTAAAATTGTTTTCTCTACCAACATGATATGTAAGGTGATGCAAAGCTAGACGTCTTAGTTTTAGAACCTGTCTCCATATCCATGAGCAGTCATATAGTATAGACATATGCCAGAAATTGCAATGTTTGAGCACAGTGCTTTGAATCCAAGAAGCCCAGAGTGAAGTAGGAGAGAACTGTATGACACGAACTAAGTGGTGAAGAATAAGTGCTTTATTCCAGTCCTCAAGGTTTTTAACTGCAAGACCACCTTCCTTTAGGGGAAGAGAGATTACCTTCCATGAAACTTTGGCTCCATATTTTTCAAGAGAAGGTTGCTGAGAATGCTTTGAATAGATCGAATGACAGATTTAGGCAATATAAAATGGGCAGACCAAAACGACTGAATAGCAAATAAGACAGATTTATGAGTTGAAGTCTCCCAGAATATGCAAGAAATTTAGCAGTTCATGAAGTGGCTCTAGATGTTATCCTCTGGAGAAGAGGCATACCGTCGTTATGGGACAGTTTTGAGGAAATAAGGGGAACACCCAGAAATCTAATAGGTAAGTTTCCCAATGGAAAGCCAAGAATGTTCAGCTTTTCACTATCCTCCACATTAGATAAGAAACAATGGCTTTTCTGAGCATTGGGTATGAGACCTGAGAACAAAGAGAAGGATTGAATACAAGAATGAATGATGCTCACAGAGGAAGTATTACCATGGCAAAAGATCTTTAGATCATCAGCAAAGCACAGATGGGTAAGCTTGCACTCCTTTGTTCTCCAATGGTATTTGAAATCAGATTGAATGGATGATCAAGATAAAACTTTCATTGTTAACACGAAGAGATAAGGAGAGAGGGGGTTCCCCTGCCTCAACCTTCAAGCTCCCTTGAAATAGCCAGCAAGGGCACCATTTACTTTGACAAAGGACATGGACATGGCAGTGGTGATGCATGCCTTAATCCATCCAAGAAAATTGGGAGGAAATCTTTGAAGTTCCAGCAGGTCAAATAAGAATTCCCAATTAACAGTGTCAAAAGCCTTCCTAATGTCAATCTTCAAGGTACATCTTACTGGCCCAGATTTTCTGTGATGGTTCCTCAAGAGTTCTTGTGCCAACAAAATGTTATCACTTATGCTTCTACCAGGAACAAAAGCTGATTGAGCTCGATCAATAAGGGATGGAAGAACCCTCTTGAGTCTGTTTGCAAGAATTTTGGAGATACACTTGTATATAGTATTGCAGCAAGATATAGGTCTGAAATCCGACATGGAATATGGGTTTTCAACCTTTGGAATTAGAGCGATTGCAATGGCATTGATTCCATGAAGATGACCAGAGTTGAAAAAGTATTGGATAGCAGCAATGAAGTTAGTACCGATGATGTCCCAACAGTGGTGGAAAAAAATTACATTATATCCATCAGAGCCAGGGCTTTTATTTTTCTTCATGGATTTGAGCAGACAGGTTCTCATCATCCGGAATAGGAGCTTCAAGAGCATTTGCTTGCAGATCATTTATATGTTTGGTGATGTAATGGGCAAACTCATCACGACCAGGGTAAGTATTTGAGTTGGTTCCAAAAAGATCATGGAAGTATTCAACTACAACTTGCTGAATATTAGATTGTCATAATTTTGTTTTGGTTCCACCTATTTTTTTGGCATTCACAAAAAAACTTTTTGTTTTTCTCTCCTTGAGAAAGCCATAGAGCTCTAGACTTTTGTTGCAATAGGGATTCTTTCATAGCAAGAGCTCCCTAAAGTCTGCTAGAACAGGTGTTTTCCTGTGCTCTCTGTTCAGAGTTGGATGGATTAGATTGAATGGATGTCTGAATAACATGAAGCTCATCTTGTTTAAGTTTCACATTCAAACTGAGATTCCCAATGGAGGCATTAAGAGAGATGAGAGCTCTTTCAGTTTTCCTCAATTTTTCAGCCAGGCTGAACATAGGATTACCAGATATATTAGAGTGCCAAAATTCCTGCACTGTTGAAAGGAAACCATTCAACTCAGTCATATAGTTGAAGAACTGCAAAGGCTTTTTGATTTTCGGTAGATGAAGGCCAGTGTTCAAGAAAACAGGACAGTGATCTGAGAGTTCTCTGGCAGCAAAATGGACCTGAGATGCAGACATAGTGCTGAACCAAGAAGAGTTCCCAAGGGCTCTGTCAAGCTTCCTGTAGATAGGGTTTAAGTCCTGACAGTTCCACTAAGTGTGGAGAGGGCCACTTGCTCTAATATCATCCACCCCAATATCATCAAGACAATCGTTGAAATCAGTCCTGCCAGAATCCCAGCTGGTATCACCCCCATCAGCTTCATTTACATTTTTGATAGTGCTAAAGTCACCCATAATACGGGTATACACCAAACAGAATTAGTAGCACAGATATTCAAGTCATGCCAGACAAGTCTTCTTTCTGTAATAGAGTTCATTCCATATACAATAGAAACAAAATACTCAGAGTTTCCATCAAGAAATAGCAGTGAATCAATCGTGAGGACATGAAAATAATATCCACCTTCCATATTTTTGGATTCCCATCCCACCCAAACCCTACCATTATGGTGGTGATCATAATTGAACTTCCAGCTCCAATTTTTACAAATATTGCCCTTGAAATTTTACTAGCCTTGTGCATTTTGACTCTAGTCTCAGTAAGCCCAACAAAGGAAACATGGTTTTCAATGAAAAGATTTCTAACATAAGCCTGCTTTGGCTTTTTATTTAGTCCCCTAACATTATAAGAACAAAAAATAGTCATAGATAAAGAGGGAGTTAGGTGGGGGAGTTAACCCTAGGGCCTTTGTTCCTCCTCTTGGAAGCTTTAGCACTGTCATTACCCATCTTTGCTTTCTGTTTAAGGTCTCTGCCATCCTTTTCATCAACATGTTTGAGTCTGTCCACAAGAGGATTAGGAGGCATGGGAGATTCAATCTCAAGATTTTCCATCTGAGAATTTGGTTTGCAATCAGCAATAGGAGAGAAGGGGTTGGAGTTGATTGAATCAGAGATTTTCTGAGGAAGAGAACAGCTCGTTCTTTTGTAACAGTGGCTTGGCTGCTGCACTGTCTAAGAGGAGGTTTCTTTAAGTTTGAATGCATCTGGGGTACAACTTAATTGTTCTGTCATGATATTGTACGAAAACAATCCCTATTTGACAATTTTGATATGAAAGTGTTAGGTTATTCATTAAGAGTCATGTATCATATGTATAGTATTCAAATTGTTTCCTTCTATATGGTGATACAAGACAAAAATGATCCATGAAACAAATTGAGTCTGGAGCAAGGTTCTTTAAGACTTTGGCTATGTTAGACATAATCATCACCGTCATCATCTTCTTCTCCTTTGGTTTATTGGATTTGTAAATAAAACTTAATTAAAATATTGAATGCAAATTCCTAGCGACATAGTGAAGTTGAAGGAACTTTAGACCGGTGATAATTTGTGCATTAACCAAACTCCATTTGGCAATTGTTAGTTTCGTTCTCTATGCCACCTCTCTAATATAGTAAAAACTATTAATTCCTCTCTTTCTGTGTGCAACCATGGGTCTTTTGAATTTCATTTCCTTACCTTCCTCATATTGGAATGAGGGTTTCAATTCATTATGAGAAAAGCACAGAAAATTGAAAGAAAATCCAATCTATAAAACATGGGTGTAAATTTGTCTTAACCAATCTTAAGCAAAAGAAAGAGACATTACATGGATGCTAATACCCACCGGTAAGTCATTGAGTCTAGTTCAAAGATTTGTTACAATTTATTCTGGAATACATAGGAATTTCAGAAAATAAAGAGGGGCAGGTGGGGAGGGTTAGTATTTATGGTTTTTATGTTTTCTGATTTTTTTGACCGATCTGTGCAATTTTCAACAGGGGGAGCCTTTGTGCATTTTCTATTCTCGATATGGGATCTGCAAATTTGGTCCAAGTTGCAAGTTTGACCACCCCATGGGAGTCTTCACATACGATCTCTCTGCACAATATTCAGCTGATGCTGCAGTTGTTCGGCGTTTATTGGGGTCATCCTCGGGAACTGCTGCTTTAACTTTGTCTTCAGAAGGGCTCATAGAAGCGAACTCAGTTAATCCTAGGCGACTTTCAACGTCAGAGACGAGACAGATGCCTTCCAGTGATAATACCATCGACACAGAGGGATAAAGCTTCATGTGATTATGGGCTATGTGATGCCTAATCACGACCATTCATATGACGAACAAATATTGCCTGTAAATTCATTTCCATGGCTGTAGATGTACAAAATTCATGTTATAGTCAGTCAGTCAGGCTTGATATATCTGAATTTCATTTTGCTGCGCTGTATAAATCTGCAATGTTGTCACATTTGGTAAAGTCCAATGTTAATGTTAATCTATTTAAAAATCCCCTCTCATAGTTTACTTGTATCATGTTTTATTTTTTTCTCTCTTCAAAAAATCACCATTTGTTTGTATGAATCATTTCTTTTGCAATTGTTAATGGCTTCATTCTACCATTCTCTTTATCTATGTCACTCCTGGCATACTCCTCAAGACTTCTGCTTCTCATTGTGATTCAACTTATTCTACCTGCCTTTCCTGTCTGCTGTATGTCTCCATGTTTTTTCCCCTTTCCTCATTATTCTTATTGATTTAGTGTTGTTGCTGCTACTTATATTAGCTTTACTCTTTTTTTTTGGGTGGGGGGACTCATATCAATTGTAGTTTCTGTTCTGTTGTTTTTCTCTTCCCTTTCAGTTTGGTATCTTTCTCGGCCCCTGTTTGTTTGCAGAGATTTTGAAGCATCGGAATATTTTGAGGAATCTCACCCTTGGATAAATTCCTTTACACCGTAAGGAGCTGAAGGCTGGTATGTGCATCTCCTCATTGGTAAGGTCTCCATTATTAAAACTAGAACTTTCAGTTGTAGGAAACCTGAATCTAAGCTTGAGCTAGAAAATGAGGTTGGTTCTTTCGTTTCACGTTCCAGAATATTATAGAACCGGTCTAGCAAAGGGACATTCTGAAAAGGCAGATCATCAGTCATAGAATGCAGAGCTCACCCTGCAGCAGCTCCTCTTTCCGTTTGTAAAAGGTATCCTGAGGAGTGAGGACATATCATTTGGTTTTGTTTTGCTGTACCAGCTACACTTGATATTTATTATAACTTATACATTAACTACAGTTTAAAAAGAAAAAGAAAAGAAAAGAAAAGAAAAGATTGTGGCTTATGTCTTTAATAAGGAAGCAAATGAGTGTAGCTTGAGCAATACCTCATTTCCAAACATCCGTGATATGTGCAAGTAGAATTATGAGAGTCGTTGTCTTTTGTGTTTCTATTGATTGGGGTTTGTTGAATTTTGGTGTTTTGAAGAGGAGTGGTATCCCGCATCGATGGAGGATCTCATTTTGACAAATTGGGTTTTGTTTTTTTATCCTCCGCTAATTTCCTTCCCATTTTCCTCTAGCTTGTATTTGAAAAGCTAGAGTTTTGTAGTCTTTGGTTCTAGAGCTGTTCAATATAAATGACTTGTGGTAATAAACTAGGGATTCCATGTTTATTAACTCATGATGCTTGTGTTATGTGTATACAAAGGTTAATCCCATGCGCATTTTATTATTCATTGTCCTTTGACACGGAGTTGGCGAATCCACTTATGTTGGTGTTTTTGGTCAGGTATGTGTATTGTACTATCTATTATAATATATTTTGGGGTAATTAGTCCCTACAGATGACAATGTTTGTTGCTATGCACGTGTTTTGTGACTTCTGCTTCCAAATATGGTACTCTTACTTTTTGGAACATTAGATTTAGCAAACCAAATATTTCTTTATTTTTTAGCTTTGCTTGTACGAATATCAATATTCTAACTTAGTATTGGTATTGGATGCTCAAACATAACATTTGTGCGAAACTATTCTTGAACAATACTTGTTGATGTAACTAGAGGTCTTATTCAAATATAGCTGTAGGGCATTTGGATTCTATAATATTCGTTCTAAACTTTTCCCTCCATCCTTACGAGGATGATGACCTAAGGTAAAAAAAAATTGGTCAAGGATGGCAATAAGTACATGAAGTAAAGACAAAATATGTCATTTAATGAGGTCCACTAGTATATAAAAAAGGAAAAACTAATCATTTTATATTATTTTGTAGGGGCTACTAAGGATTAACTTAAAACTTTTTTTACTCTTTTTTGTTGCTAAATTTGTGTGTTATAAAGAACCAAAAATACAATGGCTAAGAGGCATACCCCAGTCTATAGTTAATTCATCTACTGACAGACCCAATAGATGAAGGAACTATAAAGGAATTCAACCGCATAGAACCTACATAGCTACATCAGTTATAATAGCTAGTTACACTAATATTGACAAAAGGAGGTGGCTTTTTCTACTCTTTCCTCTACATTAGTACTTTACTTTCCTTAGTTTGTGTGCAAAATGTACTTCGGACATTTTTTGGAGGATGGAGGGAGTATTCCTGAACAATACTGGTTGATGTAACTAGAGGTCTTTTTCAAATTTAGCTTTATGGCATTTAAATTCTAAAAGAATTTCTAATTATAAGCACCTACATAGAACTACTTCTACCGTACCACGTTTTAGCGTATGTAGCATACTTTGTTTGGATATCAGTTTCATGAGTTTACGACCCGTGTTCTAGATAACATTGATCTATCCAAGCAAGATGGAAGTTTGGGACTAAGTATTTTGGTCCTTAAGAATATGGGTTGGTGGAAAATGATTTTGGACATTTCTTTTGAATCTCTCCCCCTCTGACAAAAGATTAGTATGAGCAAGTTTGGTATGTAGCATCTTTGGAAATTCATTTCCCAAGCTTCTTTTGTTAAGAATCTGAGTAATGGGGTTGGGGATAATTATCGAATTTGATTTGGGAGAATTCTTGGGTTGAAGATAATCAATTCACTAGCTTTTAATTCGTTTGTTTCACATTTCTTTGTTGCATAATACTTCTAAGGGAGGATCTACTCATTGAACCAGGTGGATTGTCCACCATGATTTTGGGGGATTTTTTTATGGTAAAAATATTAATTTTGTAAGAAAGATAAAATTTGAAGTCTCAATTTATAGAAATTACGCACCATGTTTTTGAAAAAATTTGCACTAATATCAAATGTTGACCACCTTAAATTAAGGCTTAAATTGTCTAACGATAAATCTTTGCTCACCTTGAACAAATTTCTGGCTCCGCCGCCATTGACTGCTCTCATTTGCAGTTTCATGAAGTGCGATGGGAATTTCTTTCCTTAAGATTTCTATTTATTCATGAATCTCATATTTGAAGTTGAATGAATTTGTATTTTGCTTATCTTGCTTGAATTGTTCAATATATTGTTGTCCACACTTGAATTTTTTTTTTTCATTGCGCCATTGAATGCTCTCATTTCCAGTGTCCTGAACTTTTTTATTTGAGAATTTTATTCCTTCATGAATCTCACAGGTTTGGAGTTGAATGAATTTGTATCTTGCTTATTTTACTCGATCTGTTCAATTAGGCCCCTACTCTTGAATTGTTCAATAAATCGTTGCCCACACTTGAATTTTTTTTTTGACTGCCACTGAATGCTCTCATTTCCAGTGTCATGATCGTTTTTATTTGAGAATTCTATTTCTTCATGAATCTCACAGGTTTGGAGTTGAATGAATTTGTATCTTGTTTATTTTACTCGACCTGTTCAATTAGGCCATATCATGTACATTAAGTACATTCAGGCCTCACTAATAGTTTATTCTCGATTTAGAATTAAAACCTAACTTGGTCAACTATTTTTCACTGCCGGCGTTGCGGCGCGACATCTCTTTTGTATAGTGGCACTGCGGCGTCACTCTCCAGGGGTTTTGCCCGGACTCGGCGCTGCGGCGCAAGTCCTTGCATTAATTCTCAAGCTACGGCATGAGTCTCTAAACATTTTTGGTTTCTCTCGGCCATACTTGGTGCCGCGGCGTGACAAAATTACACTGGGTTGGCGTTGCGGCGCCACCCCTGTGCACCGGATAGTTTTGACAGTTGGTTTTTCCAATGAACTTCTCGGCTTCATAACTTATTCGTTTTACATCCGAATTGGCTCAGTCAAAAGCCCACAACTCACAAATTACACACTCTAGGTGTTCATTCAAGAATTTTACATTTTCGAATCCGTTAACTCAGAATTCAACTTTTGGTTCATTTTGAGCGTTCGTTTATCGTTTTCGAGCGTTCAATTCTCGTTTTCTTCGTTATAAGTCGGAATTCGATGAATCTTAAGTCCACGACTCATGAATACCTTATCTCACGTGTTGACATTGAAAACAAAAGTTTCCAAGTTACACGACAACGTTTGACTACTAATCCGATATTTCTACGTTTTCGACGTTTAACGTCTATTTTCGTAAAATTTTCCATAACTTCGTTACTCGTGCCCTATAAGCCAAATCAAATGGAACACTCCATTGATTCATAATCTACATCCTAACCAAGTAAGATGCACAAATCCTATCTATGATGGTTGTCAATTTGTCCATCAACAACCATGTTAACATTCAAAGATTTCTACGGTTTAAACTTACGTAAACCTTTATGATTTCTTATTTAAACATGACTTATCAATGTTTTAGTCACTAATAGACATCTTTATCCCTTCGGAAGAGACATGCTCCACCAATCTATGATTCACTACGAGAAAGAAATCGAAAAGTTCAAAAACTAACGTTTTTAAAATATTACCTTTTTTGTTCTTCGCGTTCTTGCTAAACTTCTTATGTTTTGCTTCAAAGTAGGTTGATCACTTGTTTCTAGCTCTTTCTCTCTCTCAATATATGTTGGCTAATATTTGTAAACTGCCAAATGAACTAGCCAAGCTTCTATTTATAGGAAACTCAAATGGAGGGCATAAGGGTCATTAATCCAAACTCACCTCCTTAATCACCTCCTTACTATTCCTTACTTAGTTATTAAGTTAACTTGGCCACCACACTCTTTGCTTGGCCATTAAACTTACTTGATCACCACACTTACTTAGCCATTAAGCTTACTTGCTAATCACCTAGCTTATCTCTTACTTGCTCATCACATTTACTTGGCCACCAAGCATAAACACTTTACTTAGCCTCCAAGCATAAGCACTTTACTTGGTCATTAATTAACTTATCATTTGCTTAGCCACCAAGTACTTTACTTGGTCACCACTTTGGGTCACCCATTGGATCGATCCACAGATCCGGTTCTTACTTTGGGCTTCTAGCTTAATTAACTTAACTTATAATTGGGCTTGCATTAACAAACATTGGGCTTGTTCATTAAATCATATTGGACTTATCCATTTTCTACCATTGGGCTTAACCATTCCTATACTTGGACTTGTATAAATCCTAACCAATCCTACAAGTCCATTACATATGGCTTAAAGCCTTAGAACGCATAATTTACGTATTAATCTCGTATTCTAACTCGTATACTTATTATTCATATACGACATATCATCATCCATACATACTCATATAATACCTCGTATCATACTAGTATTCATTACCTCGTACAATACCTACGTATTATATGATCATTGCTTTAATTCATTATACACATTTCATTTTCTTCTCGGAAATCATTTTCCCTAACCGTTAGGTTTTAAGTCTGCAGGCGAAAAACTGCGTTTGCCATAACTGAAATATTATTGGATATTCCATCTCACCTCGATATTCTATCATTACATATTTCTCGGAAGTTCAAAAATAATTCCCAAGAAGAAATACGTGAATAGTATTTTACGGAAAATTTCTCGGAAAGCTTTTATTTTTGTCTTGGAAATTCAAACACTTTAATCCTACCACGTAGCCAAAATACTACGACGTTCTGACATATTTAGGTCATCAAACGACCTTCAAATAGCTTACTCACTTAAATAATCAATTAAATTTATTTAATCCACATAATCAAATAAAAATTTAATTCTCAGAAAAATCCAATTTTCTCGGGCGTTACAAAAGATGTTGTTCTAAGTTATACAACATGAATGTTATTAAACATAATGATGCTTAACATTAATAAATAATGTATTAGATAAGTTATAGAAGCATAGTAAGCATACACAAGAGAGGCAAATCGGGCGTGTGGCGAATAAACGTCGAAATGCCATGATAAGTGTTAATGAACGTATAAAGTGTTTTAAGTCAAATGAAATGGATATTATAAAATATGAAATGGGTTTAATATAAAACCAATAATGATTCCTAGTAATATGTAAACACTTGAATGAATTTCGAATATTACATAAGTCGAAAAGTTAACACAATCTAATTGAACATTGTGTGCTAATTAATAGGAATGATTATGAGATGTGGATTAGAGTTTACATTACAATTACTATGTGTGACGCCCCCAAATCCGAGTCACCTGACCCCCGAGTTTGGTGCTCACGATCTATAATATAATAACATCTAACTACCCATTCATATAGAAATAGTAATACATAAGTCATTAATAGAGATTGTTAATACATTAGTCCCAGGTCCTCTAACCTTAACATTACAAACATACCCTTTAGATATACCAAAAAGGGTTTACAAATACAACATAATAATAATCATAATGTTCATCACAACTAATCCAGTACTTTGCCTTTGCCTTTGTTCTTCTTTGACTCGTTGGCCTCTTCGCTCCTAGCTGAAATATTTTAGTTAGCAAGGGTGAGCAACAAATTTGCCCCGCAAGTTAAGACGTACAATAAATGTATAATAATTAATAAGAACAGACTATCTAATTTGATAGAATAATACCAAAGTTCGGGGAACTTTGAAATAGTTGAACAATTCGTTAATCAATAACAAGTTTTTTCGCAATCTATGCCACACAATAATTTGATAATGAAAGGGTACAACGCTTTCAAAGTTTCTACGATATTCTATTGAATAATCAATATTCAATTCTACGCAATAATAAAGTGGAATGTTTTCCTGATTTATGTTGAGCGATCCGTTGGATCTTGAACTTCTCTTCTCTAGTAACTATCAAAGATTGGACTTTAATATACTCAGGTGTATTAGATATGTAGCAGCCCCAAATCCGGGTCCCGAATCGCCGCGGATCCGGTTCGCTATTTCTACAACTGTTTGCGGAAGATATAAACATAGATTGTTTATACATTAAACTTTACACACATTTCCCCAGAATCGAGTAACCTTCACTTATACACAATCATGAACTATCTAGCACATGACAATACTATTCTTCAACATACTTTACAACTTAACTTCAAATTACGCATCAAGTCGAACTTGGCATTATCCTTTTTCTCAGATTCCGTCAGATTCGCTTTTATCTGCAATGTTTTATCATGATATAGCAAGGGTGAGCATGAAAGTTGCCCAGCAAGTTTAAAAAAAACAAGGTAAAGATATATCATGATTGAAAGAGTTTGAATAATAAGCTGGCTATCCTTCACAATGTAGTTGTGAATTAGCATGAACAAAATTTCAAAGCTGAATGAACATTGAAAATGAACATAACAATTATATATGAACTGACTGGTAATGAAGGTGATCAGCCTTTCATACCTGATGAATACATGCAATATGTACAGAGTACAATTCATAAGCATATCTGTCTGAAACCACTCTTAAAAGAGTTTAAGTAAAAAGAACTTGAAAAACTTGCATCGATTTGATTGATTACCGTAAACGCAATATAATACGCTTCTCCCGAAGACCTAATATTAATAATATAGATCTCCAATATTAGAATAATATCATCATTGTTATAAAATAACTTAAACATATTTCCACATACTCCTATCACCTATACAAAGATATAAAACCTATAATAGATCTTTAGGTTAGTCATAACATATAGTTAAGTATTAGACATTAGTTTTAAGTCTTAATATTATTATTATACTTTGATATTCTTTTAATCACATCATAACTTATACTTATAAGTTATTCATTTTATATGTTATCCTAGTAAATTAGATAACATCTTAGTAAACCGAAATACCATTTCAAAGAAAACGGATTTTATTTCGAAGATTCAAATCACTATTCTTTTTCACGAAAAATACCAAATCAACTTATTATTTTTTTTATCCTTTGGTCAAACATATATACATGTATTTCATACATAAAAATATTTTTCCGTAATTTTCAATTTCTTTTACTATTTTTCAAAAATCATAATTAGTGCGTGACTTAAAAAATTAGCTACCTCGTGCTTAACTCCAGAGATGCCCATATTTTGACATAACCTTATATATGTTAACGTGATGCTCCATTTTAAATTTCGTGGCAATCGGAGTTGTAGAACTCTAAGTTATAGCGATTTCCATCGGAAAATCACAAAAATTGAAATGGTCATAACTTGGTCGTTTTTAGTCGGAATTAGCTCATTTTTGGACACGAGCTACATATTACCATATATTTTCATTTCCCAAAAGCCTGTAATTTTTCTCATTAACTAAATGTCCAAAACAGCCCTCGGAAAAAATTTGGCCAGAAACTTTTTGCACTTTGGCAGTTTTGGAGTCCTTCACCAAAACTTAAATAAAACGAAATCTGTAACTCCGATTAATGATCCGTCAATTTTGTTGGATTCGTATCTTTCCGAACTACAGTTTTCATATATCACAATCCATATTTGGATATGTTTAGCTCCCGGAATTTAGCCCGGAAGTGACTGTTCCAAAACTGTCCTTTTCACAGTTTTCTTAACTTTTTGTAGTTTGGGAGAAATCCCATAACTCCCTCCTCCGGTGTCGGATTTAGTCCGTTTCGGAGTCTATGGAAATCTTATTGAGTGTACTATAATATATCATAAGTCCAGAATTTTTAGAGCACTCTAACAAATCCGAAATTTTCTGTTTTAGGGCAGCAGTCCACTAACTCATTTAAAACAAAAAAAACTGTTTTGGTTATTCTTCTTTGTTCAAGCCTATCAACCCTAAAAATGGCAAGATCTAACCATAAAATATCATATATCATGCAGATCTATAGTTCTCATGTTCAGGATCATAAACTTCATGGTTCAAAATAACCAAAAATCAAATACAAGATTAAACACATTCAAGAGTAAGAAAAATAAGATTTCCTACACCTTAAAAACCTAGCTTCACTTTTCTTGCTTTTGATCTATCTTTTGAAACATAAAATAGATAGATCCACACATAAAACACTCTAAATCATGTAGATCTAGAGTTTTGAAGATCAAAACTCATTATTTTGACAAAAATCAAACACATAAACTAATTAGAGTTTTGTGTTTAAGAATTCTTATACCTTGCTTTGATTTTCTTTCTTCTTCAAAGATATGAGATGGATCTTGGGGTGTTGTTCTTGGCTTGCTACATGATAATCCTAGCTCATCTTCTCTCTCTCTTGTCCCTCTCTCTAAACTTAGCCAATTTGACTAAAATGAATATAAGTAAATTTTGATTTTGCTTATATAGAAGTTACTTTCAATTTTTTATAAGTTAGTCACCCAACTTAAATCTTCTCTAGTCTTCCCCTAGTTTTTAAAAGCTTTGCAAATCACCTCTGGCATATTCTTAGCATATTCTCGTAATATTCTTTATTCCTCAAAGATATTCCTTAAGATATTTTCTTAAGTTTCAAATATTAACTTTTAACCCTAAGGTTTTCTTTAACTCGCATAATTCCCCTTAACTTTTATAATTCACTTCCATATTTTTTAAGTTATTTAATTACTCAATCTTAGTAACTTAATTTAATCAAATAAGTTACTACATAAATCTCCTTAATTTATTTTACCTCTTGGAATCCTATAATTTATATAACCCATATTTGATATATAAATTATATAAAATATAACATAACATACTCAAATTATAATATAATTTCTCAATTACATTATGACTTTAAATCGATTAGGATTAATATTTCCTAATTAATATTGCTAGTTTAGCAATTAATTCCATAATCGTACATTAGGGTTCCTAATGTAACAATTAGGGTTCAAAAATTTCAAATTAGGCTTTGCTAATTAATTTAAGCTTTACCCTAATTAATATTATAATTAATAGCACTTAAGCATTATACTTATCCGATAATTTCTCGGATTAGGGTTTTCAAATATTAATTAGGGTTTGGATTCTTTAAGCCCGAAATTAGGGTTTCGTAACCCATTTCTAGGGTTTCTTATAAAACGTAATAATTTTATAACCGAACGTGGACGTTCTTAATATATACTATTAGGGTTTGACACCGATATAATTTATCTGGTCAACACTTGACCCTTAACCACATTCTGTACACATGATACCGTAATCTTGAACATATACACATATACCCTTAATCCTGAATAATTCACTAAAAGAAATTTTAAATGCTCAAAATTCCTTTCTGAAAACATCAAACACATTCACTTATTTTCTGTCTAGGTCTATTATTTGACCTTAAACCAATCATTTAAGATTTTAATAATTTTCTAATTTCTCGGGTTGTCACAAGATAACCATAAAGATTAAATCATACCCCTCTGCAATTACTTAGAGCGGCCAACTCCTTTTACCCTATATTATGCATAATACTTAATCGCGCGCAAAGGCCGAATATACGACCAATAAAATGTTCCCTTTATATACAAGGTTGTTCTTCTCAGTCTCAGTCTCAGAATCAAGATTTGATTTAACAACGAAATACTATGATTTCAATATTTAGTAACTTTCTCGATCTAGCCGAAATAATTGGCATCGATCTGTCAATATTAATTGAATTCTCTTCTCGAACCTATCCAGTTCTAACAAATGTTCGTCTAGCCAGAATAATTCGCTAAGACATTTTTCAGCATAATTCGACAATAAACATGAATTATCTGTACTGTCAATAATAGTTTCTACAGATTTAAATATCCAACAACAGTTATTCTACGAATATATATTTTCAGAATCATTGATTCAATTTTGAATTAATAAACATGCACTAACTACAAATAATCAACAATAAATTCTTGGACGTGGTCTAATTAACAATAATTAACCACCATAATAATTGAATGAATATAACTCAAGGTTGAGTTAAGGAAACTTGCCTTATGCGTTGATTACTGCTACACAATATACTTATCTGCGTTTGAAAGACCTATAATAACAATATCGGTCTCACAATTAGCACAATAATTTATAACACGTATCACTATAATTTATAGTCAATCTTTCTCCTAGACACTTTACCACATCAGTGTTTATAACTTATATAAACACTCATTAAGTCTAACTAGTTCGGTCTGGTTGGACTTCGGTCTATTCTCGGTGTTCTGGTCACCCTATCCGACAATTAACACATTTATTGTCAAATAAACTTGGCCTCTAAGCTTCAATACTATTTTAGATAAGTCATATATCATTTATAATATTTTTCGGAAGCTTTTAATAATTTATAAACAATTATTATAATTTATAATAATTTTTCAAACACTGAAATCAAATTTAAATGATTTAATTACTAATTAATTCCATCATCATTAATATTTAATAATATTAAATCATTAATGACATATTTGTCAAAATATTAAACTTATTTATAATAACTTAAAAATATTTTTAAATTATCAATATTCTACTTAAATGATTTTTAAAATAATTAAAATCATTTTAAATCATCACCATTAATATTTAAATATTAATGAATTTATCATCAAAATATTAAAAGTCATTAAGTATAACTTAAAATATTTTAAAACCATTTTTCTCATTTTTTAATTGATTTTTAAATTAATAAAATCATTTTTCTATCATTTATTTAATTTAATAATTATATAAATCTAATATCATTAATATTAATTTATTAATGAGAATTCTCCAAAATTATTGAAAATTATATTTTATAATTTTAAATATTTTCTAACACTTTATTTTCATTTAATTTAATAAAATCATTTTTAACATGTTTATTTAATTTAATAATTAAATAAATCTAGTGTCATTAATATTAATTTATTAATGAAAATTCTCTAAAAATATTAAAAGTTATATTTTATAAATCAAAATATTTTTAAACACTTTACTCTTATTTAAAATTATTTTTATAATATTAAAATCATTTTCTCTAATTTATTTAATACACTAATTAAAATATCATTAATATTCAAATAATTATAAATATTAATGAAAAATATCCCAAATAGTTAAAAATTATTTTTCATAATTTAAAATAATTTTTAAAACCATTTTTGTAATTTTTATAATTTATTTTCTATTTTTAAGTATTTTCCGGAAAATCAGAAATTAAATAAATCGTTGCTATAGCCCTTTAGTGACACTTTCTGTCGTCTTAGGTGTTCTTGAGCCTTAAGAACACTGTCAGACCAGTTTCAAGGGTGTCTTGTTTGACCGTTGGTAATTTCCAATCTATACTTGTTCTGGGCAATGTTAAACATTGATCATGTAGTATTTATGTAACATTACATGAACCAATCATCATCTCGCTCAAACAACATCACAACAAAGCGATCTGGCCAACCAAAGTCATTGTCAGACGGCTCCTGGGTTTTTCATAAACCAAGGCAGTCTGAGTGGACACTTTCAAGCTCAAATTAATATGAGTTCGGATTATGATTTTGGTGGTTTAATGGTTCCAAGTTAGAGTCCATATGTCAAGGAACATTACTAAATCAATAGATCGGTCCAACAACAAAACAATAACAAGATTTAGCTCGGTCAAACATGGTCAGAAACGGTGTTCATACACTTTCTGGAAATTCCAGAAAAGTGTTCTCGTGATCAGATGGTCAAGTTTGACTAGCCACTACTCCAATCATGTTGATGTTTTAAATGATCTAAAACCATGGATCTATAGTTCACATTACAGGCTACAAAATGGATACAAACACATAATTAAAACACACAAATCCTGACAGATCAAAGCGAGTGAAAAACTTGTCAGACGCTGATTACACTTTCTGGGTTGCCCAAAATGCTTCGGTCATGCCCGGTCAACGGGTTTTGACCGTTAATAACTCAAGATCTAGACATCACATGACTGTGATTTCTTTTGTAGAACAAAGATCTCATACCAGACTACCGATCCAAAACATAAAACAAGAAAAATCATAAACAGACACGAATCTGTGGCTCCTGACATTAGCTTGTCAGACCACAAATCATGTTCTTGGACAGTTTTTGAAAAACTCCATTTTTACCCACTTTGATGCTATGGATCCATGATAGATCATCATAAAACATCCTTTAGCACAAGTCTAAACACAAAAACACGAATTTTGACTAAGCATAAAAGATCAAAATGAAACTTAGGGTTTATACCTTTACTTGAATATGCTTTGATCTTGCCTTACCAATCTGATCTAGATGTTTTAGAGGGCTAAAAAGTGACTGAAATACTTATGATTTTCGGAGCTTTTAGTGAGAGAGAGAGAGTTGGTGAGAGCTTGGTAGCAAAATGAGCAAATACATGTATTTTCTCTCTCTTTAATCTATATATATTATGACATGTTGCTAAGATCTGAAGTAATGGACTGATATTGCTGGAGATTTGTAGTCACAAAGTCAAGATAGTTGGTCACCTACTAAAGTTTTGGCAAATTATACAGGTTACATAATTAAAAATGTAAAAAAGGCATTTTGGTCTTTAATCTTAACATTTTAATGGCTTGATTGTCAATTGCCCAAACCCTTAGGGTTTAACCCTAAGGTTTTAACCCTTAGGTTTTAAAATCTCTAATTCTAGAATTTTTCTAATTAGGGTTTCTAAAAAGAAAAATTTAGATTTCTAAAATAAAATTAGGGTTTTAAATAGAAATTAATATTTCTAAAGTATAATTAGGGTTTCCTAATTATATTAACATTTACTAATCACATTAAGCTTGCTAATTAGGATTAGGGTTTCCTAATTAGGGTTTAGGATTCCTAAATTTAAAATTAGGGTTTCCCGACTTTCGATTAGGATTTCTAACGGTACGTTAGGGTTTCTAATCCAGAGATTAGGATTTTTAATCCCTTATTATGGTTTACTAATTTTAAACCTTATCCGATCAATCATTGATCAATAATTCTAAACAGTACAAACACGTACTCATTAATATAATTATTTTAATTATATTTTCTATCAAATCCCTATCCAGAATTTAGGGTTAGGGTTTCTAACATTGTTAAGCACAACTCTACTCTTATTTCTCAGTCAATACACAAATTGACTAATCTCGAGACTCGTATCATAGATACACAACACATTATTGATAATTAATATTAATATTAAATAAATAAAAAAATTATTCGTAAAATTCGGATTATTCAAAATTTCGGGTTATTACATTCACCCCTCCTTAAAAGGATTTCATCCTCGGAATCACCGCTTTCTTATTCTCTACAATCTTTTAAAGTTGTATCATCAATTCATTCTTATCAACACAATATTCATTTGTGTTTCATATCCTAACCTATGACTTGGGTCTATAAAAGAAAACAATTCACAGCGATATTCATAACACTCGCGTAATTTAAGTATTAAGCGAAATTGTTACCTGTCGCCACCTCCTAGACAGTCCCTGCATCTTGTGACGTCATGTTGAATGTACGGGCCGTTGGTCTTCCTGGCTGTGCAGGTCCTCGAATCCCCAAGGTTCCGCTATCGGGTCCCTTGTTGCCACTTTCCTTCTCTGTATTTCTCTTTGGACAGTTCCGAACCAGATGATCAGTCGATCCACACGCAAAGCAACCTTGTATCTTCTTCAGATTGGGACAATTGGGCCACATATGCCCCTCTTGCCCACAGTTGCAACAGACTCCCTTCTTCTTTAGGCAAACTCTAGCATGATTCTTCCCACAAGTCGCACATGGCTCCCTTCCTTTCCTATTATCTTCTGTCTTATTACTCGACTAGGTATTCTCGCTCCATTTCCTCTTATTTGGATTACTACCACCACTACTTCCTCCTTCATTTGTCTTCTTCTTCTTCTCCTGATGAAATCGAGATGCAGCTTTGCTCCCTCCTTCAGCAATTAACGCTTTCTCCATCAAAACCACGAACGTATTGATCTGCAATATTGCTACCTTGTTGAATATCATCGGCTTCAGCCCATTCTCAAATCTTCTCACTTTTCTCGCCTCTGTGTCCATATGATGAGGTCAAAATCTCGCCAACTCGTTGAATTTGGCAGCATACTCCGAAACTGACATATTTGTTATTGGTAAACAACGATCAAGGAAAGTCTTTCAGTTCCTATTTGTTATGTGAACTTGATGATCAACTGTTTTAAATATTTGTTGCAAAGAGCATGATGTGTTCTATATATATTGAAAGTATGAAACGTTAAAGTCAATTTATGACTACGTTGATTGAATAATGAATGTTGATTAAGTAAGGAACTCAATCTTTATACTTGTTATATGAAATGCATCATGTTTGTTGTGTTAGTCCAATGTTTATGAGATATATGTTGAGTATGTTATTATATGCTATGTGATGCATGAGAACTGCTAGATTTTGCTGGGCTGTCGAGCTCAACCTTGCAAATAACCATTTTTGCTGGTTAAAGATTTAAGGTAAGGATATGTGCTACGTGAATTATAGAGATCCATATTCACGAAGATTAGTTATGTTTTATGGGAAATGTATTTAATATTTTGAATGTAACATGTTGTTGAATTGTAAGTTGAGTTATCCGGTGTATATGGACATCTATTTATGATGTAAGACTTTGTATAGTCATTTTGTTGTAACGATTCATGATATAAATTTGAATCAAAGAGATGTAATGTAAAGGTTGCGATTTAGGGCAATAAAGAAGGAAATGTATAAAAGTTTTAAATATTCCGCATTTTTAGTGATTTTAATATCGAATAATGATGTAAAGATAGATTAAAGTTATATTGTTAATGATCGAGAAGGTGAATATTATTGTATGAATTTTGGGGTCTTTACAGTTGGTATCAAAGCTGTAGGTTATAAACCTTAGGTAAGAGTACCTTAGGATATAACCTTAGAGAAGATAGGTGAAGATAATGAACAATAAGAATTTATTTAAGAAATTTATAAAGAAGGGATTAAAACATGCGTGAGAGGATTCAAAGAAGAATCTCGCTGAGTTATAAGGAATATGAATGTGGGGCTACCCAACTCCAATAATAAGGATGTAAGGTGATAATAAATAGACAATGTCTATAAGAAGAGAATGATAAAGAAGTTAAGAATAAAAAGTTATATCTAAGTATGGTATAATCGTACTCTTTAATAGTTGATGTATGGTATTTGGGCTAAACGATTCCTTCACAGAGAGGAGGTATATACGAACTAGTAACTCGGAACCTAGTTTGTTGGTTGTTTGTGGGAAACCACTCAGCGTACCATATTGAAACTATTAGAGACTCAATGTGTACCAAGTATAGAAAATGGATACGTATGATGAAAATGTGGAACTCGAATGAAATGTTGAGCAATATAAATGAATTTAGAAATTCTAAAAGGAAGAATTGTTATATAAACAAGACAATTCAAAGAAGAATCTTGAAGAGATATAAAGATAAGAAATAAGAGTTACCTAACTCCAATAGCCAAGATAACGAATAATATCGTAAAGATGAAAAAGGAAAGAAAGAGGACCGTAAAACAAAACGATCACGAGTTAAGAAAAGAATTTTAAGGGAGATGATTATAGAATAAGATCACAACGTGATCTGTTTAAGTTATAAAAGAAAGATGTTTTGTAATGTTTGAATAATTATAGCTTGATGCAATGAAGATAATGTACTATGATATAGTACGAGATAACTCACGAGGAGTTATAGATAATGTGATATGAGGAATTCGTATCGAGCAAAGAGCAAGTTATAAGCAAGATAGAGTTAGGTGGGATTTCAATTGAGGACTCATGTGATGGTTGAGTTGTACAAACCTTTGTATGGACGAGGGTTTTGTGCTTGCGCTCAGTTTATCAAATTGATAATCATTGGAATGTTGGTGTCGCGCTATCAATGTATATGTGGCAAAAAGGTTATTCTTTTCTCATGTGTATATTTGGTAGTTAGAAACTATTAAAATTAGTTAGATATTATTACGGTTAGATGCGAGTTCTTAAAACTAATGCATATGGTAAGTTCGTGACTCATAATAATATGGTATGTTTTGAACCCCTCAGCGAATGGACGCCTATGGTCTGACTAGGATAAGTTCTTAAACTTATATTATTGTGGCAAGTTCCTGAACTTTCAATGTGTAGTAAGTTTGATGAACTATACTGGGGGTATTGGAAGATTGTAAGTTAAAATACAAGAATATTTAGTATAAGAGTATTGGTGGTGCTAGAAATTAAAAGAATTGGTTAAGTAATAAAGTAATGGAGTAAAGATTGAAGTTCATGGATACCTGGATATTCTAAATCTACTAGCTATACTAGACTTTCGAAATTTATTGACTTCGTGCTGATGTTTGCACTTCTATTTTCTTGAAAAACATTGGATCAAATGATGAAACCAATGAGTTTTAAAAATAATACCGTTATTCGTATGTCTATGCTAATTGCTTCGGCTAGACAAAAATAATTTAAAATATATCAAAATGTATTTTTTTGTATCATCAATGTATCATGGAACCTGGTGCAGAGATGAAAAAAAAATGATGGAGTCATCAATGCAGTATTACTTAGTGTTGGATATGATCTAAGGATCGTCAGCCCACTATGGTATGATGTAGTATGATAAAATCACCAAATGACGGAATTCTCAAACGGACTGTAAATACAGTGCGGTATCATGACGTCATAAAAATATTTTTGAGATTTCTTTAAGATATGAGAATATATATATATATATATATGTATATTTCGATTGATGTCTGAATTGTTGTAGAAGTCTATGCTATTTGATTCAGCTAGACGAATATTGAAAGATGTTCATGAAATTCAAGCATTTCTTGAGAAGTTATGCCAAACCAAATTTTTTTGGTGCGGATTCAGATGTTGAAAAGCTGAAATGAACAACCCTTTTATAGGGGATTACGCGGAGGCGTTTAGATGTTTGTGCACAATACATTGTACGAAGGGTTGATCCCCCTAAGTACGAGGAGTCCCTATAGGCTTATGACTGTTAAAGTTTAAGTTGAAAGATTACTTATAACTATAGACATAGTGAACAATCCTGTTCCAGGGGATAATTTACGTATAGCGTTTAAATGTTTGTGCACAATACATCGTACGAAGGGCTTAACACCCTAAGTACGGGAGTCCCTATAGTCTAATGATTGTTAAGGTTTAAGTTGAAAGAGTACTTATAACCTTGGACGTAGTTCAAGGTCTTATGATCCCTCAGCATGATTTGGAATCTTTTAAATTTCCTGAGTTAGTCATATTATTTCCCAATTATTGAGCAATTGTGGAAGATTCTTGCTATTCTAAAAGGCGAATGTGGTAAGGATGATATTCCTTAGAAAGAAGTAAGTTGTAGAATGCGACACTTAATGATGAATATATTGAATAAGTTAGAAAAGAAATTTTGAAATAAGAAGGAGATGGGTTATCAAAGAATAATGTAAAACTTTTAATAGAAAAGTTTAATAATGGTAGAAAGATCTTTGTGGAAAGAAAGTGGTTATAGAACCTAATGAATGAATAAAGTATTCACGTAAAATCTATTTTGATAGATTGAATGAATAAAGATTAATAAATAAAATTTTGAGGACGAAAGTTTTAGAAGAATGGGTGAATGTAATATCCTAAGTGTTTATGATAACGATCTTTAGAAAAGAAAATGAACGGGTTAAAGAATATGTAATACTCAGAATATATATAATTGAGTTCAAGTGAAAGTTATGAAATAAAACCTAGAATTTGTTGAAGAAATGAATGTAGTAGGAAATATAAAATGTGACGCCCCCAAAATAGGTATACATCGCCCATCTTGAGTTTTCAAATACATGGTACAAAATTTAAATACAAACTTCTTTTATACAGTACGACAAAACGTAGCTGAGAGTTTCAACACGGATAATGTCTCATTGAGAGTATTCAAACTCAAATAATGTCCTCATTACAATTATTATCACACTATTTCACTGAATAGGGAGGACTACTAATGCAAACATCTGGACCGTCACTCCGTTCCCCGACTAGTCCTAAGCTATATTCTCATTTCCTGAAGAGAATAATGAAAACAAAGGGTGAGCTCAACTAGCCCAGTAAAAAATATTATGACTAAGATAATGCAGAATAAATTATCGTTAGCCTTCAACAGTGTTAAACTGATAAAATATAATAAACATCAAGTTTAACTGTAGCGGAACAAGCAATCCATTAGAAGAGTCAAGTAGAGCATGATATCTACTATCTTCTATGATTTAAAAAGTTTATCATCAATTTTATCGCTGAGACTCAGCTTAATAAATAAACCACATCATCGAATCATCCCTACACTACGGGCCAAGGATATTCATGTAATCATCAATGGTCATGATTATACCGAATAATCCCTGGTCATAATCATACCAACAACTGTCCATCAATGCACTACAGGCCAATGAGGATTTTTATCACATCATTTGTAACATTACGGTCATGATTATACCGAATAATCCATGGTCATAATCAAACCAATCAATAGTACATCTATGCACGTAAGCCACATATGGCTTTTTATCACAATATAAGCATGAGGATGATAACAATGATATAAGAATTCAATTAAAAGGAAGTAAAGGATAAATTTTTAAAGATTTATAACTTAATTTATCAAGAATTCAATAATGTCCAAATTGTCAACATGATACTGCTTTGTGGAGTAAAATTCAAGAATAATATTGTATTAAAAATGATTTGGACAGCAAAGAAATTAATTTTTGTCATGAATAATTCCCCGGGTGAATAGTACTCGAGTGAATAGTACTTTGTAAATAGTATCCCGTGAATAATACTTTGTGAATAGTACCGTAAAAATGAATACTACTCATGGACAGTACTCCAGCATGAAAAGCTTAAAATTTAACAAGAATGTGCAAAAAATATCCTTGTGAAATGATACTAGATGAAGCGCAAATTTCAAGGATATTCTATTAATTTCACGGAGTATAGAAGCAATACTTTAACAAAATGAGGGTATAATCAGGAATACGAGACAAAAGAATATTACTCACATACTACAGAGTATGGAAGAAAATATTATTCCTATGAATACTGAACAAAATAATATCCCTTACCTCTGAAGAAGAATATATACTAGAATAGTGAGGTAGAAGACTTCTCTTCTTCTTTCTCTCTAAAGCTTCTCTCTCTATAATTGCTCTTGTGAGTCTTAGTGAATTGGTGAGAATGAAAGAAGAATGAGCTTCTATTTATAGGAAAATATAGTTTCGATAATTGCACGTTTTGGGGCTCGAAATATTATAGTATGATACCTTCATCTTTTCTTTCATTTTTAATTTAGTCCTGCAAATTTTATCAAACTTGCACCACCTCCCCTAATAGTACATCATGTGAATCAATAGTACACACATGTGAAAAAAAATAGTTACGGTATAGTACATTCATCTATACCTCTATTTTTAATTTAGTCATGCAAGTAATGTCAATCTTGCACCACCTCCCCTAATAGTACATACATGTGAGTCAATAGTACACACATGTGAACAAATAGTTATAAGCATGCGAATTAATAACAATTAATTGCTCATTTATCCGATTAATTACCCGATTGGTCAATATAACCTTCAGACATCAATTATTATCGAAATAGTTGTCGATATCCATTAACATTAATCATCCCAACATAATGAAAATATCAATTTCATCTTTAATCAATACGAACGTATTCATCATTAATATTATAACTCACAATATTTAACAACCAGATCATTCCCAGGAAAGAGGGGGCTTTTTGATAAGGATTTATCCCTATTGGCGCGCAATTAGGTGACAAAACCTATCCTCGACAGAACTTTCTAGACATTGTCAATATTGCATTTAATAATATGAATAACTTTGTCGTCTCAATTATTGATTTAATAATAATAAATATTATGCAAATGATCATTGTGACAATAATTGAATCAATAATATGAGAGAGATATTATGCAAAGAACTCATCGTAGTAATAATTGAGTATAACTCGAGTGACTTCTCACGTAAGCATCAATAATCAATACCGTGTGTTACTATGCAACCACGCCAGACATTATTATTCTTTTACCACCGGGTAGTTCAATGGTTTATTCGGTAAAACTTTGTAGTTATTTTTATAAAAATATAATTTCATCATTTTCTAAATACGATAATACTTCCATTTGTGGGGTCCACTAATGATTGTGTCGTCGTACAAATATTTCATGTTAAAATGAATATTCCCCGACCAATCGAATATTATATAACCACTTACTTACTTTGCAAAATTTGTAAATAATACCCACAACTATAACATTATATCAAATCCACACCATAATATTCAAAAATATATTTTGAGAAAAATTAATCTTTATTCATAAAAGTTGGGGTCTTACAACCTCTCCTTCTTATGAAATTTCGTCCTCGAAATTAGGGTGCGTACCTGGTATGTCGAAGAGGTGAGGATACCTTGACTTCATTTCAGATTCTAACTCCCAGGTCATTTCCTCAACATCGTGGTTTCTCCACAAAACTTTGACTTGAGGTATAACCTTGTAGCATAGAATATGATCCTTCTTATCCAAGATTTTAACAGGTACCTCTTCATACATTAAATCTTCCGCTATCTCGTCCGGTTCTAATTCAATAATGTGGTTCGGGTCTTTCACATATTTACGTAACATAGATATGTGAAAAATATTATGAACACGAGATATACTTGGCGGTAACGCAAGTCTATAGGCCACAGTTCCTACTCGATCGAGGATTAAAAATGGGCCAATAAATCGAGGATTGAGCTTTCCTCTCTTTCCAAATCTCATAACTCCTTTCCATGCAGCAACACGTTACAACACATGATCTCCAATATTGAATACAACATCCTTTCGATGAAGATCAGCATAACTCTTTTGTCGATCTTGTGAGGTTTTTATACGTTGTTGGATCATTTGAATCTTTTTCGTAGTCATACGTACCAACTCCGGTCCCAACAATGTTTCTTCACTCACCTCATCCCAGCATACTGGAGAACGACACTTTCTTCTATACAACGCCTCAAATGGAGCCATGTCAATACTTGTTTAATAATTGTTATTATAAGAAAACTCCACCAATGGTAAGAACATGTCCCAACTTTCTTTGAAGTCAAGGACACAAAGTCTTAATAAATCTTCAAGAGTTTGAATAGTCCTCTCCGACTGCCCGTCCGTTTGAGGATGATATTCTGAACTAAATCGTAAATCCGTGCCATAGATTTTTGCAAACTAATCCAAAATCGTGAAGTGAATCTTGGGTCTCGATCAGAAACTATGGATACTGGCATACCATGCAATCTTACAATCTCATTTATGTATATACGAGCAAGACGTTCAAGTGTATAAGTTTCTCGCATCAACAAGAAATGAGCAGACTTGGTCAATCTATCAACAATGACCCAAATCGCATATATGCCTTGAGAAACTTTGGGAAGACCAGTAACAAAATCCATGGTATTGTGCTCCCACTTCCATTCTGGAATTTCAAGTGGTTGTAATGGACCTTTTGTCACTTGATGCTCCGCCTTGACTCGTTGACAAGTTAGACACCTCGAGATAAACCCCGCTATCACTCTCTTTATATTTCTCCACCAAAATGTATGTCGAAGATCACGATACATTTTGGTACTCCCAGAACGGATTGCAAACGGTGTGTTGTCCGCCTCCATCATGATTTTATACTTCAAGTCAGAATTATTAGGAACACAAAGTCTGGAGTTGACTCGAAGTATTCCTTCTTCATCGATTCTTGCTTCCAGAATAACACCTTCTTACACTTTCATCTTCATACACATCAGCTCCAGGTTTGTAGCTTGAGCAGCTTTAACTAATTTATCGATTAAAGTCAGTTCTACTCGTATATTCGCCATCATCACATGGGTCCCTTGAGTCTTTAACTCTATCTCCAATTCTTTCTAAGTCATTCAAAATGGGCCTTTGCATTTACAATATCGCACTCGTACCCGCATATGATCTTCTATTCAATGCGTCAGCTATTACGTTCGCTTTTCCAGGATGGTATTGAATGGTATGATCATAATCTTTCAATAGCTCAAGCCATCATCGTTGCCGCATGTTGAGTTCCTTTTTGCTGAAGAAATATTTGAGGCTTTTATGATACGTATAGATCTCCACCTTCTCTCCATATGTAATGCCTCCAAATCTTAAAGTTTAAAAATGATAAATACCGCTAACTCTAGATCATGAGTAGGATAATTCCTCTCATATTCTTTGAGTTGCCGTGAGGCATAGGCTATGACTTTCCAATGTTGGATAAGAACACATCCTAACCCTTTGCCTGAAGCATCACTGTAGATGAAAAATCCCTCCGAGCCAGATAGTATTGTTAGAACAGGTGCTGAAATGAGTCTTCTCTTTGAGTTCTTGAAAACTCTTCTCACATTCCTTGCTCCAACCGAATTTTGTATCTTTTCAAGTCAGCTGAGATAATGGAGTAGTGATTCGAGAAAACCCTTCTACGAATCTCCGATAATAACCAGCTAAGACGATCGAGAAAGCTACATACTTCGGTCACGGACTTAGGTTGCTCCCAGCTTTGAATTGCTTCAATCTTTGATGGGTCAATAGATATTATGTGATTTGATATTACGTGCCTAAGGAATGCTACTTCCTCAAGCCAGACCTCACATTTCTTCAACTTGGCATATAACTTATTTTCACGAAGCTTTTGGAGTATCAGCATCAAGTGTTGCTCATGATCTTCATGGCTTTTGGAGTAAATGAGGATGTCATCAATAAAGATGACCACAAAGTGATCCAAATATTCCTTGAATACTCAGTTCATCGTATCCATGAAGGCAGCAGGAGCATTAGTCAATCCAAAAGACATAACAAGGAATTTATAATACCCGTACCGAGTTCTGAAAGCAGTCTTTGGAATGTCATCAGTTTTAATCTTCAATTGATGATATCCAAAATGAAGATTGATCTTTGAAAAGAATTTGGTGCCTTGCAACTGGTCAAACATGTCATCAATGCGAGGCAACAGGTACCTATTTTTGATGGTGACTTGATTCAACTCCCGATAATCAATACAAAGTCGCATACTTTCATCTTTCTTCTTCACGAATAGAACAGGAGCACCCCAAGGAGATGTACTAGGATGAATGAAACCGATGTCTAACAATTCCTGTAGTTGGGTTTTTAACTCCTGAAGTTCAATAGGAGCCATTCGATATGGGGCTTTGGAAATGGGTTTTGTACCAAATTCAAGGTCGATACAAAATTCAATTTCACGCTCTAGGGGTAGGCCAGGAAGTTCTTCAGGGAATACATCACAAAATTTATTAATAATAGAAATATCATTCAAATCTAACGTATTTTTGTTTAAATCTGTGACATGGGCTAAGAAATCTTGACATCCATTTTTCAATAAACGAATAACTTTATGGCTTGATATGACAGTGATTGACTTTAGTGGTTTGGTTAATTGAATTCACATAATAGGTTGGTTAGGAATATGAAAGCTAACAACCTTACGAAAACAATCGATTTTAGAATGATGAGTAGTTAACCAATCAATCCCTAAAATCACATCAAATGCAAGTATTTTCAAAGAGATAAGACCGACATGTAACATGTGGTTACCGATTTGAATCAAACAAGGCTTATAAACAGTGGATATAATGAAGGTTTCTCCCAACGGAGTTTCAACAGATAAATCAAAGTCTAATTTCTTCGGAGTTAAATTTAAACGTTGAGCATAAGTAGGAGAAATAAAAGAATGGGTAGAACCGGTATCAAATAAGGTATATACTTCGCTAGAGTTTAGGATTAGCTTACCCGTGATCACCTCGTTTGGATTCCTCACTTTTTGGGAGGTTACGACAAACGCTCTCCCTTGAACTACCGGTCTTGTCTTGTCTGGGACGGCCTTTGATGCCTCCATCCCAGCTGGACTTGACTTGATTGCACGCGACAAAATTGGGCTAGGTGACCTTCTCTTCCATAATTGTAACATGCTTTGATCTGCGCATACTGATTTGGACCGATGTGTCCCTCCCTCCAGATTTGTAATATCTGACCGTGATCGTTCTTCCTTAACAATGTGTTGTGCTTTGACGTCCTTCCATCATTATTGAATCTCCTCTTTTTGAAATTCTCATTTTATTGTCTTGGTCATGATTTCCACCGAAGTGGTTACCATTTCTGGCATGTTAACTTCCTCCACGTTTGTTGTCACCGCTTCGATGACTGGTACCACTGGTATTATCATTTTGTCGGTTGCTCTCTCTTGGTTGGGTTGACTCGTTATCGCGCTCCAATAACTGAGACATATTTACAACATCTGAATACAAACATAGTTTGTGAGAAATTAGATATTGACGTATCTCGGGTTTTAAACCTCTTAGAAACATCCGCGTCATTCTCTCCTCATTATTAACCAAGTGGGACATAAACCGGGACAACTCGGTAAACTTAGCTTCGTACTGCGACATGGTCATATTGTTTTGCTCTAGCTTGATAAACTCTACCTACTTCATGTGACGAATACTTTCGGGAAAGTACTTATCGTTGAACAGTTCTTGAAACTTCTCCCAAGACATCTTCAGTGCGGCAGGTTGGGTACACTTTACCGATTCCCACCAGTAATCTGCCTCTCCTTGCAACATAAAGGTGGCAAAGGGAACCTTTTGCTCCTCGGAGTGTCCCAAGACATCAAATATCTTGGTGATCTGCTTTATCTACGTCTCTGCCTTAAGTGGATTTGGCTCTCCAATAAACTCCGGTGGTCCCAGCTCCTTGAACTGTTTAGCGGTGACCGTCCGAGAGTTGCCAGTGTTTCCACCTGCATTTTGAATAAGAGTCGTTCTCGCCTGATGTTGCATGAATTGCATAAAGCCTCTGAACATCCCATCGTTCATCATTTGGTTAGTGTTGTTGTTTTCCTGAGGATTATTTCCATCCTGATGTACATTATCCTAGGTATTGATCGTTGGTGGCTCAACGGTCTCGTGTGCTTCATTGCTTATCTCAACATTTTTGGATGCCATTTTCAAATACTGCCGCAAAACAAGGGTTAATTGTAACGCCCCTATATCTATACTCCCATGGTATCTTCTATGGTGCTTACTAAGAATCAATATAATGCATTTAAATTTATACACCCATGGTATCTGATTATAAGCTTATATTACATTATGGAACTATCAGATATAATTCTCATAAATCCAAAATTCACAGTATCCCATAACAGATGATAATTCTTAGGAGAACTATTAATGTGTTTGGATACCCTCACTTGGATGTATGAACTATGTCTATGGATAGAATCTATATATCGAAAATTCAGAATATCATTAATAACATGAACAGTCCATATTACTAATATCCTCACCCAGATGTATAGTCTATGCCAATCGAATTTATACTATCGTATTGATAGTAACTACTTATCGAAAATCCAAAATATCAGTAATAACACCAACAGTCCATATTACCAATATCTTCACACAAATAAATAGTTCCCAAGGATCTCAACTAGATTCAAAGAATTCTAAATTTACATTTATATATGTAAGAAAACACGGTTGCGGAAATAAAAGATGTTATATATATATATATATATATATATTAAGGTTTGATTACATGATTCTCATGACAACCTTCTTATTACAAAGTATTCAACTAGACAAGAATATGATCTAATCTAAGCAGGGGCGCTTCCCTTTATCTACTCCAGATGTTCCAGGGTTACCATCTAAAACTACAAAGGGAATAATTTGCAAGGGTGAGCTATGACATGCTCATCAAGTTGTATATTTATAACAATATATGATTTGAAAAAATACAACAATTTAAATTTCGACTGATAGTTATTACCATTTCACTATGGATTTATATTTCTGGTAGTCATACAGACTTAGAAATTTTGTTTAGATATGAGATAGGGGATCAGCCCATTCAACAGCTTAGGAGTATGCATGTCATCCTACCAGTGCTCAAATGCACCCAAATTAGTGTCAATATATTATCGACTGAATGATACCATAAGGGATACCCAACTTCAGAATAGGATGTCTTACCAAACAATTTGGTTTGACACAATAATTTAAGCTTAACAATTAATATGAATAAACAATTCATTTCTTAGTTATGCTGAATCTATAGCAATAACCTTTCAACAAGAGGTAAGTCAATTGTACGTGTAGTATAATATATCAACAGCATATCAAGATAAAAATCTTGTTCAATGAATAAACAGGGTTGAGAAATTTTGCATAAGTAAGTTAAGGTTTAAGAAGAACTTGCCTGAGCGTAGATAAGTCAAGTTATGCTACTCAATTCGTTTAATAAATACCTACGATGTTCATATATATAAATCTAACACGTTAGTATTGGTAACAATACTCAAATATAACATTTATATAAGATCGAGTTAGATTTGATAAGGTTTTGGTGTTAAATGTCTTTACCGAATACTAAAATAAGTTGATATATGAACTAAATTTTATTTATAATTTTATCATATTTTTAGATAATTTATATATCCATTATAATAATTTTTTAGAAGTTTTAAAGTATTTTTAAAATATTTATTTCTCCTTTAAATGATTTTTAAATCATTTATTTCTATTTTAGGTAATTAATATTTACTTAAAATTTTACAAAAATATTGTTTATTATTTTTAAATAATTTATAATCATTTATTATGATTTTTATATCATTTAATATGATTATTATATCATTAATATTATTTTCAATAATTATTTAGTATTTATAAGTAAATATTCTATTTATTTTATCAATAAGTTAATTATTAATAATATCTAAATAAAATTAAATATTTATTGAATTTATGTAAAATATCGTAAATTAATTATATTTATTTAATATAATTTTTAAAACTGTTTTTGTATTTATTTATATTTATTTATTAATTATTTCTAATTTATTTTTTAAGAAAATATTTTTTGTCCGTCGCTAAAGCCCTTCAGTGACAGAAAGTGTCACTATAGGTGTTCTTGAGTTTATGGGTAACCGTTTGGTCATGTTAGAGGGACTAGTTTGATTATGGTTTATCTAACTGTTGTTTTCGTTTTTGGGTTCAATCAAGTATTGATGTTATAGTACTCTTACAATAGTACATCATCAATCAAATTTCAGGCTTTAACCTACATATAACATGAAGTTATAGAGGCTCAAAGTCACTGTCATAAATGTTCTTGAATTTCTGGGCAACCCAGAACAGTGGTCATGGCCAGTCAACGATTTTGTGGCTTCAATATCTTTGATTCTGTGCATTGGATGTGTGTTGTGTTTGTTATAACATGTAGTATATATGTCAGGGTACATATATATAACACAAACATAAACAAATCGTAATTCTAAGGTCTCTATTTAGTCTGGTTAAAGTACACCTGGAAGCTGTTCTTCGTATTCTTCAGTTTTTTGGGCAACCAAGAAAACTTGGTCAAGTTCGGTCAACGGGTTTTGACCATTAATTCCAGTAATCCTATGAGTTGTTTATGCAACTTAAGATCATAGATATGTAGTACATATATCAGGGTGTTAATATAAAACAAAACATTATAAAACAACAAACAGAAAGCGATCAAAAAGGTTGGTCAAAGTAGCAAGATAACGTTTCGTGTTTTGAGTTTTAACCTTGGAAAATCGCAATCCGTGAATGGTTAACGCATTTTGACCAATCATAACTTGCAATTTATGGTTCTAATGAACCTGTTGCCTTTTTTCCAGATTAAAGACCTACTAACAGGCTACAAGTAACATACAATTAACAGACCTAAACATAAACACACTTGAATCTACACAAGCCACGACATTCGAATTTATCGGACTTAGTTTTCAAAATTTACAGATTTCTAAAAACACTTAATTAAGGCATCTAGATGTTATGAAAACGTGTTCTACTAATCTAACATACTTTCTAACATACTAATACATATTCCAAACATCTAAACAATAATTATAACAAAGGATCAAAGAGCTAATTATAAATTAGGGTTTGCACTTTACTTGGTTGATTTTTGATTCTAGCTACTGAATTTGATGCTGCTATCACCCAGGCTTGATTTGGTATATATATATATATAAGTGCATCTTGGCTTAGAAATTTTGTGAGTTTGCTCAGCCCTAGGGTTCCTATTTATAGAATTCTTCAACTTGACTTTTTGGACATTTTCAAGCAACTTGCCTCCAAAAATATCTGATCTGATGACTATTATCATGCTTGGGAGTTACAAGCATGTCATGTGCAGCCTAGGAACTTGCAATGGTGACTCCTAACCTACTTGTGAGCTAGTTAGGTTAGTTTAGTAGCTTAATTTTGCCCTAATCCTCACTAATTTTGATTAGGGTTTTGCTTTTAATGATTAGGATTGTTAAATGATATTTATTAGTACCTAATTGAAGTTTACTAACCATGATTAGGTGTTAAGATAATCTAATTAGGGTTAAATTAGCTAATTAGGGTTAGGTTTATAAATTAGGGTTAGGGTTTTGCTGATTAGGATTAGGGTTTGTTAATCTAGGGTTACTAACCTAGATTTGTCACTAATCCTAATAAGCACGACAAAGCATTTTGTCAGTGTAAGCATGACAAAGCAACTTGTCAAAACAAATATACCAAAAAGTCTATTTTTTTGAAATATAATTTTTAAGCACGGGGTGTTAAGCACGACGTTTTTTGGACGACGTTGTTAAACAGAGTATATATTAACACATAACACATTCAGAACGAAGATTTTTTTTTTTTGATATAACAGAATTTTACATAACGGAAATTTTATTAGGGTTTTGGGTTTTTACATTCACCCCCACTAATAAGAATTTCGTCCTCGAAATTAAAGTATAAGTTAAGTAAATAATTGAGGATAATTCTCTCGCATTTTATCTTCGAGCTCCCATGTAGCCTCTTCAATGTTTTGATTTCTCCAGATCACTTTAACCGATGCTATCACTTTATTTCTCAGGACTTGTTCTTTACGGTCGACGATCTGCACAGGTTCTTCTACATAAGAAAGATATTCTTCTATTTGAATTTTCTCATAATTTATAACGTGTTTATAATCAGGTTTGTATGGTCGTAATACGGACACATGGAACACATTATGGATATGATTCAACTCAGGAGGTAGTGCTATTTCATAAGCAACTTCACCAATCCTCCTCAAAATTTCAAAAGGTCCAATGAATCTCGGACTTAGTTTTCCTTTCTTGCCAAAACATATTTTGCCTTTCCAAGGAGATACCTTTAAGAATTCGTGGCTTCCTACGTTAAAGTTTCGTTGTTGACGATGTGGATCAGCGTATTTTCTTTGTCGATCTTGAGATGCTTGTAATCGTTGACGTATAATTCTGATGGTTTCAGTGGTTTGTTGAATTATTTCTGGTCCTAGCATTTGTCTTTCCCCGACTTCATCCCAACATAAAGGTGTTCTACACTTTCTTCCATATAAGGCCTCATAGGGTGGCATACATATGCTGACATGATAACTACTGTTATAGGCAAATTCAACTAAAGGTAACTGATCTTCCCAACTTCCTTTGAAGTCAATGATACATGTTGTAAACATATCCTCTAATGTTTGTATGGTTCTCTCACTCTGTCCATCTGTCTGAGGATGATAAGTTGGACTCAATCTTAATTGTGTTCCTAAATGTTTCTGAAGGCTTTTCCAAAAATTTGAAGTAAAACGTGGGTCTCGATCTGATACTATGGAAACAGGCACACCATGTCTAGAGATAATTTCATTAATGTATAGCTTAGTAAGGTGATCTAAGTTATGAGTAATTTTAATAGGTAAAAAGTGAGCTGATTTAGTTAAACGGTCAACTATTAACCAAATGGCATTATGACCCTTTTGTGTAAATTGAAGGCCGACAACAAAGTCCATAGTTATATGTTCCCACTTCTACTCAGGAATTGGTAAGGGTTGAAGTAAACCATTTGGCTTTTGATGCTCAGCCTTAACCCTTTGACACGTGAGACACTTGCTTACCCATTCGGCTATTTCTCTTTTCATATTTGACCACCAAAAATGATGACTTAAATCCTTGTACATTTTAGTACTGCCAGGATGTATGGCAAATTTAGAATTATGAGCTTCGTTTAAGATTTCGTCTTTTAAAGCTTGGTTTAACGGAACCCAGATTCTATCTTCATATCTTATTATTCCATCCTTATCTATTCTCAATTTGTTATATTTGTCATGAGTTATATTAGACTTATACTTCAGACATTCTTCATCCTTTTCTTGCATCTCTTTGATTCTATTAAGTAGAGATGAAACTCCCTCTAAAATATAACATTTTTGGGTAGAGGTAGTTGGATATTCCACTTCAATTTCTAATTTTTCAAAATCTTTTATTAACCTATCATTGGTGGTTACTGCATTCAATCTACTCTGATTCTTTCTACTTAACGCATCAGCTACTACATTAGCTTTACCGGGATGATATAAGATTTCATAGTCAAAATCCTTTATCAGTTCTAACCATCTTCGTTGCCTTAAATTTAATTCCTTTTGTATAAAAATATATTTCAGACTTTGATGATCTATATATATCTCGCACTTATCCCCGTACAAGTAATGTCTCCAAATTTTTAGAGCAAAAACTACCGCGGCTAACTCTAGGTCATGAGTAGGATATCTCTTCTCATAATCTTTGAGTTGTCGTGATGCATAAGCAATCACTTTCCCATGTTGCATTAACACACACCCTAAACCTCTGTGTGATGCATCACTAAATACTACAAGGCCTCATATCTCATCTGGTAAGGACAACACTGGAGCCATGCTCAGCCGCTTCTTCAACTCTTAGAAGCTCTCTTCACATTTATCTGTCCAGGCGTATTTTACCGTCTTTCGAGTTAAATTGGTTAATGGGGTTGCTATTTTTGAAATATCTTTTATAAACCGTCGATAATAACCCGCTAAACCAAGAAAACTTCGTACTTCTGTTGGAGTTGTTGGTTGTTCCTAATTCACAACTGTTTCGATCTTAGTTGGATCTACAGATATTCCATTCTTGTCAATTACATGACCTAAAAATTGAACTCTCTTTAACCGGAATTCACACTTGGAAAACTTCGCATAAAGTTGTTCCTTTCGTAATATCTCCAAAACGACTCTCAAGTTTTTAGTATGCTCTTCCCGTGTTTTTGAGTATACCAGAATATCGTCGATAAACACTACAACAAATTTGTCCAAGAATGGTTTAAACACTCGATTCATTAAATCTATAAATGCTGCCGGTGCATTTGTCAATCCAAAAGACATTACAAAAAACTCATAATGTCCATAGCGTGTCCTAAACGCTATTTTCGGCACATCCTCATTTCTTACCTTTAATTGATGATAACCTGTTCTGAGGTCAATTTTTGAAAAATTTTCGGCCCCCTTTAATTGGTCAAATAAATCATTAATCCTTGGTAAAGGATATTTATTCTTAATAGTTAATTTATTTAGCTCTCTATAGTCTATACATAGTCTCAGAGTTCCATCCTTCTTCTTTACAAACAATACTGGTTCTCCCCAAGGTGAAACACTAGGTTGTATGTACTTTTTATCTAAGAGTTCCTGTAATTGTATGAGTAACTCTTTCGGTTCTATAGGTGCCATTCTATATGGTGCCTTAGAAAGCTAGTCTTTCATTCGATCTTGAAGATCAATAGCGAACTCAATTTTCCCTATCTGGAGGTAAACCTGGTAAGTCATCCGGAAATACATCGGGAAAATCTTTAACTATAGGTATTTGATCTAATTTTACTCCTTCCTATCGAGTATCAATTATATAGGCCAAATAACCTAAACAACCCTTTCTAAGTAATCTTTCTGCCTGAACTATAGTCAAACATCGAGATTGCTTAGGTGAACAACTACCGTTGAACATTACCTTTAACTTCGATGCAGTCAAAAGGTTTATACGTTTTTTATGACAATCAATCATCGCGCTATGATTAACTAACCAATCCAGTCCTAAAATTACATCAAATTCTCCCAACTGAATTGGTATAAGATCTACCATAAAATTATGTCCTTTTATTACCACATTACAATTTTTGTGTATGGTTTCAACCGGAATCCTATCTTTGTTAGCAATTTCTACACAAAATGGTTTACTTAACTTTTCACAAGGTATATTCAAGTTTTTAGAAAAACTTTTAGACGCAAAAGAACAAGTAGCTCCAAAATCAAATAACACATGCATTTAAAGTGTTGATAGGGATGATACCTGTCATCACGTCCTGTGAAGCAACAACATCCCTCACCGACATATTAAATGTTCTCGCGGTATGTCGATTCTGAACCCCAACTGCATCTACTGTTGACTGATTATTCTCTGGTACTCTATTCCTTTTTCCTCCTTGGTTCTTAGGTTTGGGACAATTCTTTGAGAAATGGCCAACGAACCACAAATAAAGCATTTATTTTTATTTGGGAGAGGACATTGTGGTGAAATATGTCCCGATTGTCCATAATTATAACATTTGCTAAGGAAGCATAGCCCTTTATGTTTCTTTCCACAAGTAGGACAAGGTTTAATGATATTATTACTAAAGTTATTATTAGCATTACTTATCTTTTTCCCTGGGTTGTTAGAAAAAGTATTATCCCATTTCAGCTTGTTATTAAACCCACCTGAACTGGGTTCTGTCCTAAGTTTCCCTTTATCACTTTGACTTTTCTTGTCCTGGTGAAATTTAGCAAGACTTTCAATCTCACTTTCAGCTATAGTAGCTTTCTCCAGTATTTCAGAGAAAGTCTTTATTTGGAGTATTGACAACTTACTCCGAATCTGAGGTTTTAAACCTTCCTGAAACCTACGAGTCTTTCTAAGTTCAGTGATTACCTGATGAGGAGCAAACCTGGACAGTTCATTAAATTTGGATGTATACTGAGTTACAGTCAGGTCTCTTTGTTTCAAATCTAAATATTTTATTTCAATGCGATCTTTCAGAGATTGGGAAAAATAGTTTTCAAAGAACAACTCTTTGAATCTATCCCAAGAAACAATTTCAGTTTCTACTCGAGAGAAAGGTTGCAAAAGTTGTCTTTTGATTATTGTTGACATTGGTTACTAGGAAAAATTTCTCTATTTCAGAAATCCAAATTTGTGCCTCTACAGGTTCTGATGTACCTTTAAATTCAGGAGGTCCAACTAGTTTAAAATCTTTGAAAGATGTGTTTTGGTGTATAGGTCTATTCATAGCTCCTATCATAAGGTCTACTAACTGCTGGGTAGAATTATTATCAATATCCATTTCTCTTTGGGGTCTTCTGGTTGGTGGCATGATTCTATATAAAACAGTCAACAAAAATTCACATAAGAATTTAGATAACACAAACATATTGTTTATTTTATATATCACAACAATCGTACACAACAACTTAGTAGTTAAACATACTACTATTTTACAAAACACTAGTTACAATACAAACTTTTAATGCTTCTTTATTCATACTAATATAAAGCATTCAACTATCTATACTACTCTATAGAATTCATTGATATCATCAAAGGAATCCTGAATCATGTGACAAACCACAGATCGATCGATGAGATAAGCAGTTTTCTTTTCCTCTGCTGGATATCGAACTATTCAGCGTTGCAAATCATTAAAAGTATCTTGAACACCCAAAAATGTTTTAAGAAGTCTTGACTGAATTTCCTTCGTGCCATTTTGTGTATGGTGCAGTTGTACTTTTAGTCGGTGACTATGTCCCCTCTCATGTTGTAGCATTCCTTCAGCTATATCGACCCTAAACTTCATTTTATTTTTCTCATATTCTGTTGTTTGCATTAGTGATGCCATTGCTTCATCATGTTCATCAATTCTCATTAATTATCCTGCCACTGGATCTTCCTCTTCCTCATCATCTAGCAGTTGTTGATCATGAAGCAATTCTTCATCCTCTGCATCACTAGCTATAAATGACTCAATTTGTGGTGGATTGTTTACTATCACCATTTCTTCAGCATTGGAGTTGGCCATTTATAAAAGAAAACTCATTTAATACTGGTATAGAAATTACACAACATAATATTTTTAATGTTATATTTTATGTGTACTTTAAAAATTTTACGGACTCGAAGACTATATACTATGATTTCTTTTCCTTATATCTATAGCTTTGAGGCTTTGATACCAAAATTGTAACGCCCCCATATCTATACTCCCATGGTATCTGATACGGTGCTCTAAGAATCAATATAATGTATTTAAATCTATACACCCATGGTATCTGATTATAAGCTTATATTACATTAAGGAACTATCAGATATAATTCTCATAAATCCAAAATTCACAGTATCCCATAACAGATGATAATTCTTAGGAAAACTATTACTGTGTTTGGATACCCTCACTTGGATGTATGAACTATGTATGTGGATAGAATCTATCTATCGGAAATCCAGAATATCAGTAATAACATGAACAGACCATATTACTAATATCCTCACCCAGATGTATAGTCTATGCCAATCGAATTTATACTATCGTATTGATAATAACTATTTATCCAAAATCCAAAATATCAGTAATAACACGAACAGTCCATATTACCAATATCTTCACACAAATAAATAGTTCCCAAGGATCTCAACTAGATTCAAAGAATTCTAAATTTACATTTATATATGTAAGAAAACACGGTTGCGGAAATAAAAGATGTTATATATATCTATATTAAGGTTTGATTACATGATTCTCATGACAACCTTCTTATTACAAAGTATTCAACTAGACAAGAATATGATCTAATCTAAGCAGGGACGCTTCCCTTTATCTACTCCAGATGTTCCAGGGTTACCATCTAAAACTACAAAGGGAATAATTTGCAAGGGTGAGCTATGACATGCTCAGCAAGTTGTATATTTATAACAATATATGATTTGAAGAAATACAACAATTCAAATTTCAACTTATAGTTGTTACCATTTCACTATGGATTTATATTTCTGGCAGTCACACAGACTTAGAAATTTTGTTTAGATATAAGATAGGGGATCAACACATTCAACATCTTAAGAGTATGCATCTCATCCTACCAGTGCTCAAATGCACCCAAATTAGTGTCAATATATTATCGACCGAATGATCCCATAAGGGATACCCAACTTCAGAATAGGATGTCTTACGAAATAATTTGGTTTGACACAATAATTTAAGCTTAACAATTAATATGAATAAACAATTCATTTCTTAGTTATGCTGAATCTATAGCAATAACCTTTCAACAAGAGGTAATTCAATTGTAGGTGTAGTATATTATATCAACAACATATCATGATAAAAATCTTGTTCAATGAATAAACATGGTTGCATAAGTAAGTTAATGTTTAAGAAAAACTTTCCTGAGCGTAGATCAGTAAAGTTATGATACTCAATTCGTTTAATAAATACCTACGATGTTCATATATATAAATCTAACACGTTAGTATTGGTAACAATACTCAAATATAACATTTATATAAGATCGAGTTAGATTTGATAAGGTTTTGGTGTTAAATGTCTTTACCGAATACTAAAATAAGTTGATATATGAACTAAATTTTATTTATAATTTTATCATATTTTTAGATAATTTATATATCCATTATAATAATTTTTTAGAAGTTTTAAAGTATTTTTAAAATATCTATTTCTCCTTTAAATGATTTTTAAATCATTTATTTCTATTTTAGGTAATTAATATTTACTTAAAATTTTACAAAAACATTGTTTATTATTTTTAAATAATTTATAATCATTTATTATGATTTTTATATCTAATATTATTTTTCAATAAATATTTAGTAATTATAAGTAATTATTCTATTTATTTTATCAATAAGTTAATTATTAATAATATCTAAATAAAATAAAATATTTATTGAATTTATGTAAAAATATCAAAAATTAATTATATTTATTTAATATAATTTTTAAAACTGTTTTTGTATTTATTTATATTTATTTATTAATTATTTCTAATTTATAATTTATTTTTAAAGAAAATAATTTTTGTCCGTCGTTAAAGCCCTTCAGTGACAGAAAGTGTCGCTATAGTGGTTCTTGAGTTTCTGGGCAACCGTTTGGTAATGTTAGAGGGACTAGTTTGACCATGGCTTATCTAACAGTTGTTTTCGTTTTTGGGTTCTTTCAAGTATTGATGTTATAGTACACTTACAATAGTACATCATGAATCAAATTTCATGCTTTAACCTACATATAACATGAAGTTATAGAGGCTCAAAGTCACTGTCAGAGCTTTTCTTGAAATTTTGGACAACCCAGAACAGTGGTCATTCTAACAATCTAGATTTTTAATTAAATATTTAAATATTTATTGAATTATATAAATATTTAATGGATGTGTTTATCGTTGAATAAGTATTTGTTTAATTGATTTGATGTGATTTGATTATTTATTTATTTAATAAATAATTAATGAGTTAAGAAAAGTAAGTATTTTGAAATAGTAATCTAATTTAATTTAATAATTAAGTTAGAGAATTTATAATGATTAAATAAATTATTATATTATGCAATGGATTGTTATTAGAATTAATTAAATAAAGTATGAAAACTTAATTAAAAGAAGTGTGACAAATAACTATATTATAATTAGTTATTAAAATAAATTAAAGTAGTTTTGATTTGGTTTTACCCAAACAATGCTTAAGGATATAAATTCCTTAATTTTAACTGGTTTGCCAAACAAAACCCTACGGCTTTTGGATTTTTGAAATTTAAATTATTTACAAAATAAAATAAATAAATAAAATATATTTAATCTATACGTTATCTTCTGTAACTGATATAATAAGTAGGCTTATTATTGCCATATCAGTTTTTATTTTGACGTATACTTTTATCAGTTATTGGTTTACGCTAGCCTAGTCTAAGACTGAACCTAAGAAAGAAAAGAAAAGAAATTTGAGAGAGAAAAGGCTGTGATTTTCAAATCAAGTTCTGACTTCTTCTAGCTATTATTAGTGATTAACAAATAGTTTCAAAGCAACAAAAGGTATGTTTTATAATCTTAACATATATGTGTTATACTATAATTCCTTAGTCTCGTTGTTCTTGAAATTCACTGCGTTGGTGGTATAATTTCTGTAATTGCTGTTATACAATTGAATTATAGTGATGGTATGTGATTATGAGGATTATAACTAGTGTTAGATGAAGAATTGTATGATAAATTACGTTTACAAGAAGGAAATAGTTTTTACAGTGAATATATATGTATGAACGTATGTTTTGCATGATAACAAAATTAGTATGTGATTGTATGATAATTATGAAATTGAACGTTGAGTATATTGATTTGTTATGAAATTCAGAGAATCATAGTCTCAAGGAATCAAATTAGTTATAAATTTTGGTTACCATGTTCACTGTGTAAACAAACATCGATAATGGAGTTTTGGTTTTTAAAAATAGTGCTTTCAAGAATTTAAGTTTTTTAAAATTGTTGTTAAGTTGTGCTAAATTGGTATATGTATGATAAGTAAATGTTTATGAGTAATCCTTATAAGTTTTACGTCTTAATTTAGATGTTAACAGTAGTAATTAGTCCAGAATTTAGTTATTCTGTTCTTCGTAGTTAGGTTCTCATGCAAGTTTGTACGCTTCTAAGCAAGAAAAATGGAGCCCCAGCGCCAAAATTCGCGACCAGTACAGAAGTTCGCTACCAAATAAGCTGAAATTCGTGCCCCTCAAGTGTTAATCTTAGCCGCTAATGCCGGAATAAAAAGTTCGAGTCGGACAGTTTTGGCCTCCTGTAGTAAAATGGCCATAACTTTCTCATACGAACTCCAATTGAGGTGATTCAAGATGATCCGGAACGAGGACGAATAGACCTACAACTTTCATGCTTTAAGTGTTTTAATTTGAGGTCTGTAACAGTAGTTAAAATGGTCTTCTTTAGGACTGTTGTGTTTTTGGGGGCAATCAGAGGGCGTCGGGCATGCACATATGCATGTGTAGTGCTCCTGACGATAAAAGATGATGTCCTAAGTTACAAAACATGTATGTTAGTAAATATAATGATGCTTAACATTAATAAATAATGTATTAGATAAGTTATAGAAGCATAGTAAGCATACATAAGAGAGGCAAATCAAGCGTGTGATTTAATAAGCGTAAACGCCGTGCCAAGTGTTAATGAACTTAAAAAGTGTTTCAATTCAATTGAAATAAATATTATAGGATATGAAATGTGTTTAATATAAAACCAATAAGTAGTCATAGCAAGACTTAAGCACTTGAATGAACTTCGAGTTTGACTAAGAAGAAATATAGTGAGTCATAAGTCAAAAAGTTAGCACAATCTAATTGAACATTGTGTGCTAATTAATAGGAAATATTATGAGATGTGGAGTAGAGTTTACATTACAATTGCTATGTGTTGTTATGTGACTAATAGTTGATGTGTATGATTATATAATTGTGTTGGGCACGTGAAGTGCAGATAACTGTAAGCTGTTAAGCTATTATTGGTTAACAACGATCAAGGCAAGTCTTTCGGTTCCTATTTGTTACGTGGACTTGATGAACTGTTTTAAATTGCATGATATGTTATACTTGTTGAAATTATGAAATGTTAAAGTCAATTTATGACTACATTGTTTTGGTTAAATAAGGAGGATTGAGTAAGGAACTCAATCTTTATATTTGTTATGTGAACTAAAAGCATGTATGCCATGTTGTTTTAGTTATTATGATATTATGTTTAGCATATTATTACGTGTTATGTGATGCATGAAAACCGTTAGATTTTTAAATTTGTCGAAGCTCACTCTTGCAAATAACCACTTTTGCAGTCAAGATTTTAAGGTAAAGATATGTGCTAAGTGAGTTATAGAGATCTATATTCACGAAGATTACTTATGTTTTATGAGAAATGTATTTCATATTTTGAACGTAACATGTTGTTGAATTGTAAGTTAAGCTATCCAATGTATATGGATATTTAGTTATGATGTAAGACTATGTATAGTCATTTTGTTGTAACGATTCATGATATAAGATTGAATCAAAGAGATGTAATGTAAAGGTTGTGATTCAGGGTAAGAAAGAAGGAAATGTATAAACGTTTTAAATATTCCACAATTTTAGTGTTTTTAATATCGAATAATGATGTAAAATTAGAGATTTAATGTATGGTTAACGACCGAAGTTGAGATTTAAATTGTATGGATTTTGGGGTCGTTACAAGTTGGTATCAAAGCCGGTAGGTTATAAACCTTAGGTAGGAGTACCGTAGGCTATAACCTTAGAGAAGAGATGTGAAGATAATGAACGAATAAGCTCAAATAGAGTTTGAACAATAAGGGATTAAAACTTGCGTGAAAGGATTCAATGAAGAATCTCGCAGAGTTATAAGGAATATGAATGTGGGGTTACCCAACTCCAATAATAAGGATGTAAGGTGATAATAAATAGACAATGTCTATAAAAAGAGAGTGATAAAGAAGTTAAGAATATAGAGTTATATTTAAGTATGGTGAAATTGTACTCTTTAGTAGTTGATGTATGGTATCTGGGCTAAACGATTCCTTCATAGAGCGGAGGTATATATGAACTAGTAACTCAGAACCTAGTTTGTTGGTTGTTTATGGGAAACCACTCAGCATACCATATTGAAACTGTTAGAGACTCGATGTGTACCAAGTATAGAAATGGACACGTATGATGAGAGTTTAGAACTTGAATGAAATTTTGAGCGATGTAAATGAAGTTAGAATTCTTGAAGGAAGAATTGTTATATAAACAAGAAGATTCAAAGAAGAATCTTGAAGAGATATAAAGATAAGAAATGGGAGTTTCCTAACTCCAAAAGCCAAGATAACAAATAATGTCGTAAATGATGAAAAAGAGAAAGAATGAGGATCGTAAAACAAAACGATCACAAGTTAACAAAAGAATTTTAAGAGAGATGATTATAGAATAAGATCACGACGTGATCAGTTTAAGTTATAAGAGAAAGATGGTATGTAATGTTTGAATGATTATATCTTAATGCTATGAAGATGGTGTACTATGAAATAGTACGAGATAACTCATGAGGAGTTATAGATGATGTGATAAGAGGATTTCGTATCGAGCAAAGAGCAAGTTAAGAGCAAGATAGAGTTAGAAGGGATTTCAATTGAGGACTCATGTGATGGCTGAGTTGTACAAACCTTTGTATGGGCGAGGGTTTTCTACTTGTACTCAATTTATCACATTGATAATCATTGGAATGTTTGTGTTGCGCTAATTGTTATATGCCTGTTGAGAAGGTGATTCTTTTCTCATGTGTATTACAGATAGGTAGAGTATAGTTAGAGAATATTATAAGGTTAAGTGCGAGTTCTTAAAACTCATACTTATGGTAGGTTCGTGACTCATAATTATATGGTATGTTTTTGAACCTGTGACGCCCCCAAAACAGATATACATCACCCAACTTGGGTCGCTAGATACAAGGTACTGAATACAAATACAACTTAATAATACAACTATCGTGTACAATACGACAAAACATAAACTGTGAGTTTAAATACAAATAATTTCTACTAGAGAGTATACAAACTCAAAAGGAGTCCTCATTACAATTATTATCACACTATTTCACAGAATAGTGAGGACTACTAATGCAACATCTAGGACCATCACTCTGTTTCCCGACTAGTCCCTGCTACATTCTCATTTCCTGAAGAGATCAATGAAAGCAAAAGGGTGAGCTCAACTAGCCCAATAAGAAATATTATGACTAAGATAATGCAGAATAAGTTATCATTAGCCTTCAACAGTGTTAAACTGATAAAATATAACAAACATCAAGTTTAAGCTGCGGTATGAACAAGCAATCCATTAGAAGAGTCAAGTAGAGAATAAAATCTACTATCTTCTATGATTTAAAAGGTTTTTCATCACTTTTATCGCTGGGACTCAGCTTAATAAATAATCCACATCATCAAATCACCCCTGCACTACGGCCAATGATATTCTTTAGTATTACGACCACAAATTATCCATGCACTACGGGCCAAGGACATTCGTGTATTCATTAATGGTCATGATCATGCCAACAACTGTCCATCAATGCATTACGGGCCAATGAATACTTTTACCACATCATTTGTAACATTACGGTCATGATTACACCGAATAATCCCTGGTCATAATCATACCAAGTCCATCTATGCACTACAGACCACATATGACTTTCAACAAAATATAAACATGAGGATGATAACAATGATATAAGAATTCAATAAAACAAGTTCAAGAATTAATTTATCTAGGAACTGATAACGTCCAAATTATCAACATGATACTGCTTTGTAGAGTAAAATTTAAGAATGCTCAGAAGAATATTTTCATGAAAAGATACTGGATGAAGCACAAATATTAAGGATATTCCACTAATTTCATGGAGTATAGAAGTCAAAGTTTTAACCAACTGAGTATAATAAAGAATGGAATAACAAAAGAAATCACCAGGCATGCGATAGACCGCACAGGCAGGTTATTCGAATAGAATAATAAATAACGGAACCAGTCCGGTGTAAAACGCATGCATGTGGATATTCCAATGTAATAATATAGGATGGAACTGAGTCCCACGTAAACGCATGCATGTGATATTTCGATGAGAATAATAAATAATGGAACTAGGTCCGGTGTAAACGCATAGACAGGATATTCTGACTTAATAATAAAGAACAAAATATTAGAAGAATTTCACCATGTATAGGGTAGCCCGCATATATAGGTTATTCCAACAGAATAATAAATAATGGAATAACAGAAGTTCTCTTCTTGAGTACAACAAATAACATCCCTTACCGTAAAAGAAACTGAATATAAGAGTATGGAAGTAGCGGAATACTTTTCTATAAATTCTCTCTCTAGAGTTTCAGTGAATTCGTAAGAAATAATGAAGGAATGAACTTCTATTTATAGAAGAATGAACTGCATAGTAACTAACTTATGAACGGTCCAGATTGATTTACTTTAAACGGACGATCCAGATTGGTTTACTATTAAAACTTAAAACAACGGTCCATACTGATTTACTATTAAAACTTTAAACCAGCGATCCATATTGATTTACTATTATAACTTAAACCAACGGTCCGAAAAATTAGCACATCTCCTCATGGAATAATATTGTACCCAAAAATGATTTGGACCGAAAAGAAATATATCTTACGGGTGAATAGTACCCCGTGAATAGTAACTCGTGAATAGTAACTTATGAATAGTAACTCATGAATAGTAACTCATGAATAGTAACTCGTGAATAGTAACTCCTGAATAGTAACTCGTGAATAGTAACTCGTGAATAGTACTCTGACACGAAAAGTGTCCCGAATACCCAATTGAACAATATATCCTCCAGACATCAATTATACTAACACAAATAAGTCCAACACAATGGAACTATAAAATTCATCTTTAATCAACATGAACTTATTCATCATTAATATTATAATTCACAATATTTAACAACCAGGTTGATCCCAGGAAAGAGGGGGTTTTCCGATAAGGATTTCTCCTTATTGGCGCGCAATTAGGTGACCAAACCTCTCCTTGACAAAACTTCTAGACATTGTCAATATTGCAAATAATAATATGAATAACTTTGCCATCTCAATTATTGATTTAATAATATATCATATAATGCAGATGATACTGTAACAATAATTGAATCAATAATATGAGAGATATGATGCAGCAATTACTGTAGCAATAATTGAGTATAACTGAGTGACTTCTCACGTAAGCATCGATAATCAATATCGTGTGCTACTGTGCAACTACGTGTATTACTGTAATTTTACTACCGGGTAGTTCAACAGTTTTAACGGTAACACTTCCGCCGTTATTTTTATAAAGTATTTTTGTCGTTTTCTCAATTCGACAATAATTCAATTGTGGGGTCCACCAATGATTGTGCCGTTGTACGAATATTCCCTGTTACAATGAATATTCCCCGATCAATCGAATATTATATAACAACTTGCGTACTTTGCAAAATTTATAAATATTACCCACAACAATATCATTATATCAAATCAATACCATAATATTTAAAAAATATAATTCGAGAAAATTATTCTTTATTCATAAAAGTTGGGGTCTTACAACCTCCCCTTCTTATGAAATTTCGTCCTCGAAATTAGTGACATACCTGATATGTCGAAGAGATTAGGATACCTTGACTTCATCTCAGATTCTAACTCCCAAGTCATTTCCTCCACATCGTGGTTTCTCCACAAAACTTTGACTTGAGGTATAACCTTGGAGCGTAGAACATGATCCTTCTTATCCAAGATTTTAACAAGTAACTCTTCAAACGTTAAATCTTCCTCTATCTCGTCTGGTTCTAACTCAATAATGTGGTTCGGGTCTTTCACATATTTACGTAACATAGATATGTGATAAACATTATGAACACGAGACAAACTTGGCGGTAAGGCGAGTCTATAGGACACAGTTCTCACTCGCTCGAGAATTAAAAATGGGCCAATGAATCGAGGATTGAGCTTTCCTCTCTTTCCAAATCTTCTAACTCCTTTCCATGGAGCAACACATAACAACACATGATCAACAATATCGAATTCTACGTCCTTTCGATGAAGATCAGCATAACTCTTTTGTCGATCTTGTGAAGTTTTTATACATTGTCGGATCGTTTGAATCTTTTCTGTAGTCATACATACCAACTCCGGTCCCAACAACGTTGCTTCACCCACCTCATCCCAGCATACTAGAGAACGACACTTTCTCTCGTACAACGCTTCGAATAGAGCCATGCCAATACTTGCTTGATAACTATTGTTGTAGGAAAACTCCATCAATGGTAAAAACTTGTCCCAACTTCCCTTGAAATCAAGGACACAGAGTCTTAATAGATCTTCAAGAGTTTGAATAGTCCTCTCCGACTGTCCATCCGTCTGAGGATGATATGCCGAGCTAAATCGTAAATTCGTGCCCATATCTTTTTGCAAACTAATTCAAAATCGTGAAGTGAATCTTGGGTCTCGATCAAAAACTATGGATACTGGCATACCATGCAGTCTTATAATCTCATTTATGTATATACGAGCAAGACGTTCAAGTGTATAAGTTTCTCGTATAGGTAAGAAGTGAGCAAACTTGGTCAATCTATCAATAATGACCTAAATTGCATATATGCCTTGAGAAACCTTGGGAAGACCAGTAACGAAATCCATGGTAATGTGCTCCCACTTCCATTCTGGAATTTCAAGTGGTTGCAATAGACCTTTTGGTACTTGATGCTCCGCCTTGACTCGTTGACAAGTTCAACACCTTGAGATAAACTCTGCTATCTCTCTCTTCATATTGCTCCACCAAAATGTATGTCGAAGATCCTGATACATTTTGGTACTCTCAGGATGGATTGCAAACGGTGTATTGTGCGCCTCCATCATGATTTTATACTTTAAATCAGGGTCGTTAAGAACACAAAGTCTAGATTTGACTCAAAGTATTCCTTCTTCATCGATTCTTGCTTCCGGCATAGCACCTTCTTGCACTTTCTTCCTCATACGCATCAGCTCCAGGTCTGTAGCTTGAGCAGCTTTAACTTTATCAATTAAAGTCAGTTCTACTTGTATATTCACCATCATCACATGGGTCCCTGGAGTCTTTAACTCTATCTCCATCCTTTGCAAGTCACACAAAATGGGCCTTTGCGTTGATAATATCGCACTCGTACTTGCATATGATCTTCTACTCAATGGGTCAGCTACCACGTTCGCTTTTCCAGGATGGTATTGGATGGTATGATCATAATCTTTCAACAGTTCAAGCCAACGTCGTTATCGCATGTTGAGTTTCTTTTGAGTGAAGAAATATTTGAGGCTTTTATGATCCGTAAAGATCTCCACTTTCTCCCCATACAAGTAATGCCTCCAAATTTTAAGTGCGAAGACAACAGCTACTAACTCTAGATCATGAGTAGGATAATTCCTCTCATATTCTTTGAGTTGTCTTGAGGCATAGGCTATCACTTTCCCATGTTGCATGAGAACACATCCCAACCCTTTGCCCGAAGCATCACTGTAGATGATAAATCCCTCCGAGCCAGATGGTATTGTCAGAACATGTGCTAAAATGAGTCTCCTCTTGAGTTCTTGAAAACTCTTCTCACATTCTTCGCTCCAACCGAACTTTGTATCTTTCTAAGTCAACTGAGTTAATGGAGTAGCGATTCGAGAAAATCCTTCCACGAATCTCCGATAATAACCAGCTAAACCGAGAAAGCTACGTACTTCGGTCACTGATTTAGGTTTCTCCCAGCTTTGAATGGCTTCAATCTTTGTCGGGTCAACAGATATTCCATGACTTGATATTATGTTCCCAAGGAATGCTACTTCCTCAAGCCAGAACTCGCATTTATTCAACTTGGCATAAAGCTTGTATTCACGAAGCTTTTGGAGTGTCAGCCTCAAGTGTTGCTCATGATCTTCACGGCTTTTGGAATAAATAAGGATGTCATCAATAAAGACGACCACAAAGTGATCCAAATATTCCTTGAATACTCGGTTCATCATATCCATGAAGGCAGCAGGAGCATTAGTTAATCCGAAGGACATGACTAGGAATTCATAATGCCCGTACCGAGTTTTGAAAGCCGTCTTTGGAATGTCATCAGTTCTAATCTTCAATTGGTGATATCCGGAATGAAGATCAATCTTTAAAAAGAATTTGGCTCCTTGCAACTGGTCAAACATGTCATCAATACGTGGCAATGGGTACCTATTTTTGATGGTGACATGATTCAACTCCCGATAATCAATACAAAGTCGCATACTCCCATCTTTCTTCTTCACGAATAAAACAGGAGCAACCCAAGGAGACGTACTAGGATGAATGAAACCAATGTCTAACAATTTCTGCAATTGGGTCTTTAACTTCTGAAGTTCAATAGGAGCCATTCGATATGGGGCTTTGGAAATGGGTTTTGTACCAAGTTCAAGGTCAATACAAAATTCAATTTCACGCTCTGGGGGTAGGCCAGGAAGTTCTTCAGGGAATACGTCATGAAATTTATTAACAATAGAAATATCGTTCAAAACTGACGTATTTTTGTTTAAATCTGTGACACGAGCTAAGAAAGCTTGACATCCATTTTTCAATAAACGAATAGTTATATGGCTTGAAATGACCATGATTGATTTTAATGGTTTGGTCGCTTGAATTCGCACAATAGGTTGATTAGGAATATGAAAACTAACAACCTTACGAAAATAATCAATTTTTGCATGATGAAAAGTTAACCAATCAATCCCTAGAATTACGTCAAACGCAAGTATTTTTATAGAAATAAGATCGACAGGTAATGTGCGGTTACCAATTTGAACCAAACAAGACTTATAAACAGTGGATGTAATGAAAGTTCCTCCCAATGGAGTTTCCACAGATAAGTCAAAGTCTAATTTCTCCAAAGTCAAATTTAATCGTTGAGCGCAAGTAGGAGAAATAAAAGAATGGGTAGAACCGGTATCGAATAAAGTATAGATTTCGCTAGAGTTTATGATAAGCTTACCCATGATAACCTCATTCGGGTTCCTTGCTTTATGGGAGGTCACAACAAACGCTCTCCCTTGCACTACCGGTTTTGACTTTTCTGGGACGGCCTTTGGTGCCTCCATCCTAGTTGAACTTGTCTTCGGTGAACGACAAAATCGAGCTAAGTGACCTTCTCTTCCACAATTATAACATGCTTTGGATGGCATCGCGCAGTTTGGACTGATGTGTTCCTACCCTCCGCATTTGAAGCATATGATAGGTGGTCGTTCTCCTTCCTTAACAACGAGTGCTGGTGCTGACGTATTTCCATCATTGTTGAATCTCCTCTTCTTGAAATTTCTATTCTTATTATTTTGGCCCTGATTACCACCGAAGTGGTTACCATTTCTGGCCTGTTGATTCCCTCCACGTTTGTTGTCACCGCTTCGATGTCTGCTCTCCTTTGGTTGCATTGACTCGTTATCGCGATCCACTAACTGAGCCCTATTTACAATATCTGAATACAAACACAGTTTATGAGAAATAAGATGTTGACGTATCTCCGGCTTCAAACCTCTTAAAAACATCCGCGTCATTCTCTCTTCATTATCCACCAAGTGGGACGCAAACCGGGACAACTCGGCAAATTTGGCTTCGTACTACGACACGGTCATATTATTTTGCTCCAACTTGATGAATTCTACCTCTTTTATATGACAAATACTTTCGAGAAAGTACTTGTCGTTGAATAGTTCTTGGAACTTTTCCCAAGACATCTTCAGTGCGGCAGGTTGAGTACGCTTTCATCGACTCCCACCAAAGAATCGCCTCTCCTCGCAACATAAAAGGCAAGAAGGAAACCTTTTGCTCCTCGGAGCATCCCAAGATAACAAATATCTTGGTGATCTGCTTTATCCATGCTTCCGCCTTAAGTGGTTTTGGCTCTCCAATAAACTCCGGTGGTCCTAGCTCCTTGAATTGTTTAGCGGTGACCGTCTGAAAGTTTCTAGTGTTTCCACCTACATTTTGGATAGGAGCCGCTCTCGCCTGCTGTTGCATGAATTGCATAAAGCCTCTGAACATTCCATCATTCATCATTTGGTCAGTGTTGTTGTTTGCATGAGGATTATCGCCTTCCTGATGCACATTATCCTGATTATTGATATGCGGTGAATCAACGGTCACCTGTGATCCATTGCTATTCTCAACATTCTCGGATGTCATTTTTAGATACTGCCACAAAACAAAAGGTTAATTGACATGTAACATATTATTCTTATATTCTGACCTACCAATTTAATACCAAAAAAAAAAAACTTAGGTAGGTCATACTAGCGAAGGAATTCCCCGTCTCTCCCCTCCTAGTTCTATTCTCACATCTTAGCCAGGGATCATATCCCTAAGCTTTGATACCAACCGTGACGCCCCCAAAACAGGTATACATCACCTATCTTGGGTCGCCAGATACAAGGTACTGAATACAAATACAACTTAATAATACAACTGTCGTGTACAATACGACAAAACATAAACTGTGAGTTTAAATACAAATATTTTCTACTAGAGAGTATACAAACTCAAAAGGAGTCCTCATTACAATTATTATCACCCTATTTCACAGAATAGTGAGGACTACTAATGCAATATCTAGGACCATCACTTTGTTCCCCAACTAGTCCCTGCTACATTTTCATTTCCTGAAGAGAACAATGAAAGCAAAAGGGTGAGCTCAACTAGCCCAGTAAGAAATATTATGACTAAGATAATGCAGAATAAGTTATCATTAGCCTTCGACAGTGTTAAACTGATAAAATATAACAAACATCAAGTTTAACTATAGCAGAACAAACAATCCATTAGAAGAGTCAAGTAGAGAATAAAATCTACTATCTTCTATGATTTAAAAGGTTTTTCATCACTTTTATCGATGGGACTCAGCTTAATAAATAATTCACATCATCGAATCACCCCTGCACTACGACCAATGATATTCTTTAGTATCACGACCACAAATTATCCATGCACTACGGGCCAAGGACATTCGTGTATTCATTAATGGTCATGATCATGCCAACAACTGTCCATCAATGCACTACGGGCCAATGAGGACTTTTACCACATCATTTGTAACATTACAGTCATGATTACACCAAATAATCCCTGGTCATAATCATACTAAGTCCATCTATGCACTACAGGCCACAGATGACTTTCAACAAAATATAAACATGAGGATGATGACAATGATATAAGAATTCAATAAAACAAGTTCAAGAATTAATTCATCTTGGAACTGATAACGTCCAAATTGTCAACATGATACTGCTTTGTAGAGTAAAATTTAAGAATGCTCAGAAGAATATTTTCATGAAAAGATATTGGATGAAGCGCAAATATCAAGGATATTCCACTAATTTCATGGAGTATAGAAGTCAAAGTTTTAACCAACTGAGTATAATAAAGAATGGAATAACAAAAGAAATTATCGGGCGCGACGATAGACTGACAGCAAAAGTTATTCCTACAGAATAATAAATAACGGAACCAGTCCGAATTAAAACGCATGCATACATGATATTCCAACAGTAATACTAAAGGATGGAACCAGTCCGGTGTAAATGCATGCACGCAACGATATATTCGACGAATAATAAATAATGGAACCAGTCCCATGTAAAACGCGCATGACAGGATATTTTGACAGAATAATAAAGAACGGAATATTAGAAGAATTTCACCATGTATAGGGTAGCTCATGATATCAAAGTTATTCCAACAGAATAATAAATAATGGAATAACAGAAGTTCTCTTCATGAGTACAACAAATAACATCCCTTACCGTAAAAGAAACTGAATATAAGAGTATGGAAGTAGCGGAATACTTTTCTATAAATTCTCTCTCTAGAGTTTCAGTGAATTCGTAAGAAATAATGAAGGAATGAGCTTCTATTTATAGAATAATGGACTGCATAGTAACTAACTTATGAACGGTCTAGATTGATTTACTTTAAACGGACGATCCAAATTGGTTTACTATTAAAACTTAAAATAACGGTCCATACTGATTTACTATTAAAACTTTAAACCAGCGATCCATATTGATTTACTATTATAACTTCAACCAACGGTTTGAAAAATTAGCACATCTCCTCATGGAATAATATTGTACCCAAAAATGATTTGGACCGAAAAGAAATATATCTTACGGGTGAATAGTACCCCGTGAATAGTAATTCATGAATAGTAACTCATGAATAATAACTCGTGAATAGTAACTTGTGAATAGTAACTCATGAATAGTAACTCATAAATAGTAACTCGTGAATAGTAACTCGTGAATAGTACTCCAACACAAAAAGTGTCCCGAATACCCAATTAAACAATATATCCTCCAGACATCAATTATACTAACACAAATAAGTCCAACACAATGGAACTATAAAATTCATCTTTAATCAACACGGACTTATTCATCATTAGTATTATAATTCACAATATTTAACAACGTGTCGCTCCTGGGAAAGAGGGGCTTTCCGATAAGGATTTCTCCTTATTGGCGCGCAATTAGGTGACCAAACCTCTCCTCGATGTAACTTCTAGACATTGTCAATATTGCAAATAATAATATGAATAACTTTAGTGCCTCAATTATTGATTTAATAATATATCATATAATGCGGATGATATCAGAACAATAATTGAATCAATAATATGAGAGAGATATGATCAAAAAGAATTATTGTAGCAATAATTGAGTATAAGCGAGTGACTTCTCACGTAAGCATCAATAATCAATACCGTGTGCTATCGTGGCAACTACGCATACATCGTACTTTTTACTAAGGGTAGTTCAACAGGTTTTAACGGTCAGAACCTCATGCCGTTATTTTCATAAAGTATTTTTGTCGTTTTCTCAATCCGACAATAATTCCGTTGTGGAAGCCCACCATTGATGGTGCCGTTGTAGGCGAATATTCCCTGTTAAAACGAATATTTCCCGACCAATCGAATATTATATAACAACTTGCGTACTTTGCAAAATTTATAAATATTACCCACAACTATAACATTATATCAAATTAATACCATAATATTCAAAAAATATAATTCGAGAAAATTATTCTTTATTCATAAAAGTTGGGGTCTTACAGAACCCCTCAGCGAATGGACACCTATGGTCTGACTAGGATAAGTTCTTAAACTGATATGATTGTGGCAAGTTCCTGAACTCATAACGTGTGGTAAGTTTGACCAACTGGGTATAAATAAATGTAAATGGAGTATTGAGGATGATAGGAATAGATAGACCTATTAAACAATGGATCATTATAGAAAGTGAAGTTGATGGTGGAAGCATAGGTATTCTAAATCTACTAGTTATGCTAGACTTTCGAATTTTATTGACTTCGTGCTGATGTTTACACTTTTATTTTCTTGAAAAATATTGGATCAAATGATGGAACCAATGAGTTTTAACAATAATAATGTTATTCGTATGTCTATGCTAATTGCTTCGGCTAGACAAAAATGATTTGCAATATATCAAAATGTATTATAGATCATTAATGCATCATGTAACCTGGTGCAAAGATAATAAAAATGATGGAGTTATCAATGAAGTATTACCTAGTGTTGGATGTGATCTAAGGATCGTCAGCCCACTATGGTATGATGTAGTATGATAAAATCACCAAATGACGGAATCCTCAACGGACTGTAAGTACAGTGCGGTATCATGATGTCATAAAAAGATTTTTGAGATTTCTTTAAGATATGAGAATACATATGTATGTATGTATATGTATATTTCAGTTGATGTCTGAATTGTTGTAAAGGTCTATGCTATTTGATTCAGCTAGGCAAATATTGATAGATGTTCATGAAATTCAAGAGTTTCTTGAGAATTTATGCCAAACCAAATTGCTTTGGTGCGGATTCAGATGTTGAAAAGCTGAGATGAACAACCCTATTATTTAGGGGTTGCGCTTAGTTTATACTTTGCGCTGAAATTTTTGAGCACAATACATGTACGAAGGATTGATCCCCCTAAGTACCATGGAGTCCTTATAGTCGTATGACTGTTAAAGTTAAAGTTGAAAGATTACTTATAACTGTGGACATGGTTCGTGGTCATTAGACCCTCAGTTGAATGCTTGCACTCTAAATTCTGAGATGAACAAATCTTTTATTAGAGGTTACGTTTAGTTTATACTTTGCGCTGAAATGTTTGTGCACAATACATAGTACGAAGGGCTTAACACCCTAAGTACTGAGCGTAACGCTTATTGTCGTTACAAAACACTACGTTCTATGCCTAACGTAGTGGTACAATAAAGTCGCCACCTAAGTGTACGAGTGGAGGTGTTTTCGGTCTTTGTGATTGATAAACATTCTACCAAAGAGGGTTTAAAGTGTGAAGAACCCGGGGGGGGGGGGGGTGAAGCACTATTAAACCTAGAGAATAGAGTTCAAGGTCTTATAACCCTCGGCATGATTTGGAATCTTTTAAATTACTGAGTTATTCATACTACTTTCCAATTATTGAACAATTGTGGAAGATTCTTGTTATTCTGCAAGATGGAAGTGAAAAAGGAAAGTATTCCTTAGAAAGAAGTAAGTCGTAGAATGCGACACTGAATGATGAATATGTTGAATAAGTGAGAAAATAGATTTTGAAGTAAGAAGGATGTGAGTTATCAAAGAATAATGTGAAACTTTTAATAGAAAAGTTAATAGTTGTAGAATGATCTTTGTAGAAAGGAAGTGGTTATAAAACCCAAGGAATGAATAAAGTATTAGTGTAAAATCTAATTTGATAGATTGAATGAATAAAGATTAATAAATAAAATTTCGAGGACGAAATTCTCAGAAGAAATGGTGAATTTAATATCCCGAGTGTTGATGATAACGATCCTTAGAAAAGGAAATGAATGGGTTAAAAGATATATAATACTCAGAATATAATTGAGTTCAAGTGAAATTTATGAAATGAAACCTAGAATTTGTTAAAGTAATGAGTGTAGTAGGAAATATAAAATCTATATTTAGATAAAATGATGAAAGATTACTCTGAGTTATTTGTTTAATTTCTGTCTTCGATTTTGGGGACAGAATCTTTGTAAGTAGGGAAGATTGTAACGAATGAGTGGTTTGAGTTGTGATTCTGAGGACAGAATCTTTGTAAAGAGGGAATGATGTAACAATCCAGATTTTTATTTAAATATTTAAATATTTATTGAATTATATAAATATATATGTATGAACGTATGTTTTGCATTATAGTGATGGTATGTGATTATGAGGATTATAACTAGTGTTAGATGAAGAATTGTATGATAAATTACGTTTACAAGAAGGAAATAGTTTTTACAGTGAATATATATGTATGAACGTATGTTTTGCATGATAACAAAATTAGTATGTGATTGTATGATAATTATGAAATTGAACGTTGAGTATATTGATTTGTTATGAAATTCAGAGAATCGTAGTCTCAAGGAATCAAATTAGTTATAAATTTTGGTTACCATGTTCACTGTGTAAACAAACATCGATAATGGAGTTTTGGTTTTTAAAAACAGTGCTTTCAAGAATTTAAGTTTTCTAAAATTGTTGTTAAGTTGTGCTAAATTGGTATATGTATGATAAGTAAATGTTTATGAGTAATCCTTATAAGTTTTACGTCTTAATTTAGATGTTAGCAGTAGTACTTAGTCCAGAATTTAGTTATTCTGTTCTTCGTGGTTGGGTTCTGCATGTTTCGGCGCCCTAGCGCCAAAAATGGATCCCAATACCAAAATTCGCGACCAATAGCCAAGTTCATACCTTCAGCCGCCAGAAGTTCATGCCCTTGGCGCCAATCTCGTACTGCTGGCTCCAATCAGATGACTTAGTTCTCGTGTTGCATGTACCGGAACAAAAAAGTCGAGTCAGACGATTTTGGCCTCCTGTAGTTAAATGGCCATAACTTTCTCATACGAACTCCAATTGAGGTGATTCAAAATGATCCGGAACGAGGACGGATAGACCTACAACTTTCATGCTTTAAGTGTTTTAATTTGAGGTCTGTAACAGTAGTAAAAATGGTCTTCTTTAGGACTGTTGTGTTTTTGGGGGCAATCAGAGGGCGTCGGGCATGCACATATGCATGTGTAGTGCTCCTGACAATAAAAGATAATGTCCTAAGTTACAAAACATGTATGTTAGTAAATATAATGATGTTTAACATTAATAAATAATGTATTAGATAAGTTATAGAAGCATAGTAAGCATACACAAGAGAGGCAAATCCAAGGCAGCGATTTAATAAACGTCAAAAACGCCGTGCCAAGTGTTAATGAACTTAAAAAGTGTTTCAATTCAATTGAAATAAATATTATAGGATATGAAATGGGTTTAATATAAAACCAATAAGTAGTCCTAGCAAGACATAAGCACTTGAATGAACTTCGAGTTTGACTAAGAAGAAATATAGTGAGTCATAAGTTGAAAAGTTAGCACAATCTAATTGAACATTGTGTGTTAATTAATAGGAAAGATTATGAGATGTGGAGTATAGTTTACATTACAATTGCTATGTGTTGTTATGTGACTAATAGTTGATGTGTATGATTATATAATTGTGTAGGGCACGTGAAGTGCAGATAACTGTAAGCTGTTAAGCTATTATTGGTAAACAACGATCAAGGCAAGTCTTTTGGTTCCTATTTGTTACGTGGACTTGATGAACTGTTTTAAATTGCATGATATGTTATACATGTTGAAATCATGAAATGTTAAAGTCAATTTATGACTACATTGTTTTGGTTAAATAAGGAGGATTGAGTAAGGAACTCAATCTTTATATTTTCTATGTGAACTAAAAGCATGTATGCCATGTAGTTTTAGTTATTATGATATGTATGTTTAGCATATTATTACGTGTTATGTGATGCAGGAAAACTGTTAGATTTTGCTGGGCTGTCGAGCTCACTCTTGCAAATAACAACTTTTATAGGTCAAGATTTTAAGGTAAAGATATGTGCTAAGTGAGTTATAGAGATCTATATTCACAAAGATTACTTATGTTTTATGAGAAATGTATTTCATATTTTGAACGTAACATGTTGTTGAATTGTAAGTTAAGTTATCCAATGTATATGGATATTTAGTTATGATGTAAGACTTTGTATAGTTATTTTGTTGTAACGATTCATGATATAAGATTGAATCAAAGAGATGTAATGTAAAGGTTGTGATTCAGGGCAAGAAAGAAGGAAATGTATAAACGTTTTAAATATTCCGCAATTTTAGTGTTTTTAATATCGAATAATGATTTAAAATTAGAGATTTAATGTATGGTTAACGACCGAAGTTGAGATTTAAATTGTATGGATTTTGGGGTCGTAATTCTAAGGTCTCTATTTAGTCTGGTCAAAGTACAGCTGGAAGCTCTTCTTCGTGTTCTTCAGTTTTCTGGGCAACCCAGAAAACTTGGTCAAGTTTGGTCAACGGGTTTTGACCATTAACTCTAGTAATCCTATGAGTTGTTTATGCAGCTTAAGATCATAGATATGTAGTACATATATCAGGGTGTTAATATAAAACAAAACATTATAAAAATAACAAACAGAAAGCGATCAAAAAGGTTGGTCAAAGTAGCCAGTTCAACTGTTCTTGAGTTTTCTGGGTAACCCAAAAAACTGCAATCCGTGAACGGTCAACGCACTTTGACCAATCATAACTTGCAATCTATGGTTCTAATGAACCTATTTTCTTTTCCAGATTAAAGACCTATTAACAGGCTACAAGTAACATACAATTAACAAACCTAAACATAAACACACTTGAATCTACAAGCCCTGACATTCGGCTGTCAGACTTGGTTTTTCAAAATTTCCAGATTTCTAAAAACACTTAATTAAGGCATCTAGATGTTATGAAAATGTGTTCTACTAATCTAACATACTTTCTAACATACTAATACATATTTCCAAACATCTAAACAACAATTATAATAAAGGATCAAAGAGCTAATTATAAATTAGGGTTTGCATATTTCTTTGTTGATTTTCGATTCTAGCTACTGAATTTGATGCTGCTATCACACATGCTTGATTTGGTATGTATATAAGTGTATCTTGGCTTAGAAATTTTGTGAGTTTGCTCAGCCCTAGGGTTCCTATTTATAGAATTCTTCAACTTGGCTTTTTGGACATTTTCAAGCAACTTGCCTCCAAAAATATCTGATCTGATGACTATTATCATGCTTGGGAGTTACAAGCATGTCATGTGAAGCCTAGGAACTTGCAATGGTGACTCCTAACCTACTTGTGAGCTAGTTATGTTAGTTTAGTAGCTTAATTTTACCTTAATCCTCCCTAATTTTGATTAGGGTTTTGTTTTTAATGATTAGGATTGTTAAATGATGTTTATTATTATCTAATTGTAGTTTACTAATCATGATTAGCTATTAAGATAATCTAATTAGGATTAAATTAGCTAATTAGGGTTAGATTTATAAATTAGGGTTAGGGTTTTGCTGATTAGGGTTAGGGTTTGTTAATCTAGGGTTACTAACCTAGATTTGTTACTAATCCTAATAAGCACGACAAAGCGTTTTGTCAGTGTAAGCACGACAAAGCAACTTGTCAAAACAAATATACCAAAAAGTCTATTTTTTGAAAGAAAATTTGTAAGCTCAAGGTGTCAAGCACGACGTTTTTCGGACGAAATTTTATTTGATCGAATTTGTTGAACAGAGTATATATTAACACATAACACATTCAGAACGGAGATATTTTATTGATAGAACAGAATTTTATATAACTGAAATTTTTTTAGGGTTTTGGGTTTTTACATTAATTGACATGTCACATATTATCCATATACTCTGACCGACCAAATAAATACTAAATAAACTTAGGTAGGTCATACTAGCGAAGGAATTTCTCGTCTCTCCCCTCCTAGTTATAGTCTCACATCTCAGCCAGGGATCATATCCCTAAGCTTTGATACCAACTGTGATGCCCCCAAAATAGGTATACATCACCCATCTTGAGTCGCCAAATTCATGGTACAAAATTTAAATACAAACTTCTTTTATACAGTACGACAAAACGTAGCTGAGAGTTTCAACACGGATAATGTCTCGTAGAGATTATCCAAACTCAAATAAAGTCCTCCTTACAATTATGATCACACTATTTCACTGAATAGTGAGGACTACTAATGCAAACATCTGGACCGTCACTCCGTTCCTCGACTAGTCCCAGCTATATTCTCATTTCCTGAAGAGAACAATGAAAACCAAGGGTGAGCTCAACTAGCCCAGTAAGAAATATTATGACTAAGATAATGCAGAATAAATTATCATTAGCCTTCAACAGTGTTAAACTAATTTAATATAATAAACATCAAGTTTATCTGTAGCGGAACAAGCAATCCATTAGAAGAGTCAAGTAGAGCATGATATCTACTATCTTCTATGATTTAAAAAGTTTATCATCAATTTTACCGAGACTCGACTAATAAAAAAAACTACATCATCGAATCATCCCTGCACTACGGGCCAAGGATATTCATGTAATCATCAATGGTCATGATTATACCGAATAATCCCTGGTCATAATCATACCAACAACTGTCCATCAATGCACTACAGGCCAATGAGGATTTTTACCACATCATTTATAATATTACGGTCATGATTATACCGAATAATCCCTGGTCATAATCATACCAATCAATAGTACATCTATCCACGTAAGCCACGGATGACTTTTATCACAATATAATCATGAGGATGATGACAATGATATAAGAATTCAATTAAAAGAAGTAAAAGATAAATTTTTAAAGATTTATAACTTAATTTATCCATAATTCAATAATGTCCAAATTGTCAACATGATACTGCTTTGTGGAGTAAAATTCAAGAATAATATTGTATCAAAAATGATTTGGACAACAAAGAAATCAATTTTGTCATGAATAATTCCCCGGGTGAATAGTACCTGAGTGAATAGTACCCCGTGAATAGTACTTCAGGAATAGTACCCAGTGAATAGTACTCGTGAATAGTACTTTATGAATAGTATCCCGTGAATAGTATTTTGTGAATAGTACCATAAAAATGAATACTACTCATGGACAGTACTCTGGCATGAAAAGCTTAAAATTTAACAAGAATGTGCAAAAAATATCCTTGTGAAACGATACTATATGAAGCGCAAATTTCAAGGATATTCTACTAATTTCACTAGAAGAAATACTTTAACAAAATGAGGGTATAATCAGGAATACGAGACGAAATAATATTACTCACATACTACAGAGTATGGAAGAAAATATTATTCCTATGAATACTGAAGAAAATAATATCTCTTACCTCTGAAGAAGACTGAATACTAGAATAGTGATGTAGAAGACTTATCTTCTTCTTTCTCTCTATAGCTTCTCTCTCTATAATTGCTCTTGTGAGTCTTACTGAATTGGTGAGAATGAAAGAAGAATGAGCTTCTATTTATAGAAAAATATAGTTTCGATAATTGCACATTTTGGGACTCAAAATATTACAGTATAATACCTTCATCTTTTCTTTCATTTTTAATTTAGTCCTGCAAGTATTATCAAACTTGCACCACCTCCCCTAATAGTACATTATGTGAATCAATAGTACACACATGTGAAAAAAATAGTTATGGTATAGTACCTTCATCTATACCTCTATTTTTAATTTAGTCATACAAGTATTATCAATCTTGCACCACCTCCCCTAATAGTACATGCATGTGAGTCAATAGTACACATATGTGAATAAATAGTTATAAACATATGAATTAATAGAAATTAATTGATCATTTATTCGATTAATTACCCGATTGGTCAATATAACCTCCAGACATCAATTATTATCGAAATAGATGTCGATATCCATTAACACTAATCATCCCAACACAATGAAAATATCAATTTCATCTTTAATCAATACGAACTTATTAATCATTAATATTATAACTCACAATATTTAACAACCAGATCATTCCCAGGAAAGAGGGGGCTTTTTGATAAGGATTTATCCCTATTGGCGCGCAATTAGGTGACAAAACCTATCCTCGACAGAACTTTCTAGACATTGTCAATATTGCATTTAATAATATGAATAACTTTGTCGTCTCAATTATTGATTTAATAATAATAAATATTATGCAGATGATACTGTGACAATAATTGAATCAATAATATGAGAGATATTATGCAACAACTACTGTAGCAATAATTGAGTATAACTGAATGACTTCTCACGTTAGCATCAATAATCAATACCGTGTGTTACTATGCAACCACGTGTATTACTATTCTTTTACCACCGGGTAGTTCAACAGTTTAACGGTAAAACTTTCGCCGTTATTTTTATAAAAAGATAATTCTGTCATTTTCGAACTACGACAATACTTTCGTTGTGGGGTCCACCAATGATTGTGTTGTCGTACGAATATTCCTTGTTAAAATGAATATTCCCCGACCAATCGAATATTATATAACCACTTGCTTACTTTGCAAAATTTGTAAATAATACCCACAACTATAATATTATATCAAATTCACACCATAATATTCAAAAATATATTTTGAGAAAAATTATTCTTTATTCATAAAAGTTGGGGTCTTACATAAAACCTATATTAAAGTCATGTGTTATTCAATGAAGAGATTTGATGAAAACCTGAGTAAGGTAGAGTTTATTTGGTGATTTCGAGGACGGAATCCTTATAAGGAGGGAATAATGTGACGAATTAATTGCTTGAGTTATGATTCTGGGGATAGAATTTTTGTAAGGAGGGAAGGATGTAACAATCCATAATTTTATTTATAATTTAAAATATTTATTTAATTAAATAAATATTTTATTTTTATGGTTGTTGTTAGTATATATTTGTGAATTAAATTTATTAGATAATACTCTAATTTAATTTAACAGTTAGAGAGTTGTTAAAGATTACATGAGTTGTTATATTGTTGTCGTAATTTAATAATTAAATCGATATATTAATTATTAAATAAAATTATAATGAGATTATAATTTTGTGATATTTGGTTAAGTGGGAAATTTATTTAGTATGTGATAATTAGTTTATTTAATTAAGATTGGATATGGAAATCCAAGTAAACAATGCGGGATAATAAACTATATTATAAATGACTTATGAAAATAAATTAAAAGAGTTTTAATTTGGTTTTACCAAACAAAGCCTTAGAGTTTTTAAAAATCTTATTTTAATCTTGTTTTGCCAAACAAGGTTTAAGTACTGATTAAGTCATTAATTTAAGTGGTTTTACCAAACAAGACATAAGGGTTTTAAGTTATTAATTTTTAAAGTGGTTTAGTCAAACAAGCCTTATGGCTTTTGATTTTTAAATAATATAACTAACTTCAGTTATATATGTATTTATGTTGTATATTAATAGGTATTATAAGTATACGTATATTATATTATCATATATCAGTTTATATTACGTATTAGTAAAAGAGAAAGGAAGAACAAAGAGAAGAAGAGAAAATACAGAGAAGAAGAAGAAGAAGAAGAAGAAGAAGAAGAAGGGAAACCTTGAGTAAACAAAAGAAAAGCTTTCATCATCTCCATCTTTTCTCCTAATTCAACCTAGAAAGGTATCAAACTAACCATCATACTAAATTAAGATATTTTGTATTTAGTCTTTGTAATTGTGAATTTATATGCATATATGGTGTTCATATGTTTTCATGTATACGCTTACATGAGATTTTTATAGTTATTCAAAGGTTTCAATTCACAAAGATATGACGAACATGATGGAATCATATTCATAGTGTTTGATTATGAAGTTATGTTGAAAATTGTGCTTTAATCTTTGATGTGAGCATGAGATATTTATAATATGGGTTATATTATGATATCTTATGAGTTATATAGTTGTTCTAACAATTCAATCCATGTAATTTTGATAAATAAGAAGAATTTTGTTCATAATGATTTTTTGTGAATTAGTTTCTGAAAAATAGCTTTTGAAACTATCAAATTGATGCTTGGTTATGATTTATTGTTGAAATTGATCATGTATTATGTTAGTAGGTTAAGAATATGAGTTATCACAATTGGAATTACTTGAATTGGTTTAAAACGAATTCACAGTGAAGAATTTCGCTATGAATGTCAAAAGAAGAGGAAATCAGAGAAATAGTGAAATTAAAGGTTATAATCTTTGATGTTTATGTGGGTAGAAACGTGTTAGAAACAATAGTTTATTTTTCTGTAAACATATTACACCTTGGGTAGGTTGGTATGGTTTTTAGAAAGGAGTTTGTAGGCCTAATTTGGCTTTTTGTAGTGTTCTAGATCAAAAATCGTAGAAACCAGAAGGAACCGCTTTACGTGCCCCCTTATAATAAAACCCCACTTTTGCGGGGTAGTCTACTAGCCAATTTTGGAAAAAAAACTGACCGGACATGGTTTACTAAAATGAACATAATGTTTTCATACAAACTCCGATTGAGGTGATTCAAGATGATCCGGAACGAGAACGAGTAGACCTATAACTTTTGTTCTTTAAGTGTTTCAATTGGATGTTAGTAACAGTGGGAAAAATGGTCATCTTTAGGACTATTGTGTTTTCAGGGGCAATCGGAGGGCGTCGGGCATGCACGTATGCATGTGTAGTGCTTCTGATGATAAAAGATGTTGTTCTAAGTTATAAAACATGAATGTTATTAAACATAATGATGCTTAACATTAATAAATAATGTATTGGATAAGTTATAGAAGCATAGTAAGCATGCACAAGAGAGGCAAATCGGGCGTGTGACGAATAAACGTCGAAACGCCGTGATAAGTGTTAATGAATCTAAAAAGTGTGTTAAGTCAAATGAAATGGATATTATAAAATATAAAATGGGTTTAATATAAAACCAATAATGATTCCTAGAAAGATTTAAACACTTGAATGAATTTCGAATATTACATAAGTCGAAAAGTTAACACAATCTAATTGAACATTGTGTGCTAATTAATAGGAAAGATTATGAGATGTGGAGTAGAGTTTACATTACAATTACTATGTGTTGTTATGTGACTAATAGTTGATGTGTATGATTATATAATTGTGTAGGGCACATGAAGTGCAGATAACTATAAGATGTTAAAATCTGTTATTGGTAAACAACGATCAAGGCAAGTCTTTCAGTTCCTATTTGTTATGTGAACTTGATGATGAACTGTTTTTAATAGTTGTTGCAAAGAGAATGATGTGTTCTATATATATTGAAAGTATAAAACGTTAAAGTCAATTTATGACTTCGTTGATTGAATAATGAATGTTTATTGAGTAAGGAACTCAATCTTTATACTAGTTATATGAAATGCAGCATGTGTGTTGTGTTAGTCCAATGTTTATGAGATATATGTTGAGTATGCTATTATTTGTTATGTGATGCATGAAAATTGTTAGATTTTGTTGGGCTGTCAAGCTCAACCTTACAAATAACCATTTTTGCAGGTTAAAGATTTAAGGTAAGGATATGTGCTACGTAAATTATAGAGATCCATATTCACGAAGATTACTTATGTTTATAGGAAATGTATTTAATATAATGAATGTAACATGTTGTTGAATTGTAAGTTGAGTTATCCGGTGTATATGGACATCTATTTATGATGTAAGACTTTGTATAGTCATTTTGTTGTAACGATTCATGATATAAATTTGAATTGAAGAGATGTAATTTAAAGGTTGCGATTTAGGGCAATAAAGAAGAAAATGTATAAAAGTTTTAAATATTCCGCATTTTTAGTGATTTTAATATCGAATAATGATGTAAAGATAGATTAAAGTTATATTGTTAACGATCGAGAAGGAGAATAATATTGTATGAATTTTGGGGTCGTTACACTAACAATCCGGTAAAATTAGTTTGGCGTAACATGGAGTGTGTTGATTTAAATTAGTCAATAGATGAAATTGTGATCTCAGGTCTTCATTATCTAGTCTCACTTAAGGAATAGTTAGGTTTATTTAATTTTATAGTTTACTTATAAAGATCAAATCATTCATTTAAATAAGACTAAAACGGTTATGGGTTAGTGTTTGGTGAACTTTATTAGTTAATTCCCCGTGGGAACGATACTTTACTTACTTTTTATTACTTGTTGACCTCGTATATTTGCGTGTTGTGCGTAATTAGATTTTACCCAACAAAATCCTCCTGTATCATCTGGTAATGATAATACAGGCGCTTCACTCAATCTCTTCTTTAATTCTTGGAAACTCTCTTCGCACTTGTCCGTCCACACGAACTTCACCGTCTTCCTCGTTAAATTGGTAAACGGGTTTGCTATCTTAGAAAAATCCTGGATAAATCTTCGATAGTACCCAGCTAACCCTAAAAAACTTCTTACTTCCATTGGCGTCTTTGGCTGCTCCAAATTACTCACTGCTTCTACCTTTACAGGGTCTACTGAAATTCTATCCCTATCCACCACGTGTCCTAAGAATTGAACTTTCTTCATCTAAAATTCACACTTAAAAATTTTTGCATACAGCTTCTCCTTCCTTCGCGCCTCCAAAACCATCTTCAGATGTTCGACGTGTACTTCCTCCGTCTTTGAGTAGATCAATATATCATCGATGAAAACTACTACAAATTTATCTAAGAATGGCTTAAAGACTCGATTCATTAAGTCCATAAATACTGCCGGAGCATTTGTCAATCCAAATGACATCACCAGAAATTCAAAATGTCCGTAACGAGTTCGGAACGCCGTCTTTGATATGTCCTCCTCTCGTACCTTCAAATGGTGATAACCCGTCCGCAAATCTATCTTTGAAAAATATTTTGCTCCCTTCAGTTGATCAAAAAGGTCATCTATCCTTGGTAACAGATATCTATTCTTAATCGTTACTCTGTTCAATTCTCGATAATCGATACAGTGCCTCATCGATCTGTCCTTCTTTTTAATGAATAACACTGGTGCTCCCCAAGGAGACACACTCGGCCGAATATAACCCTTATCTAGCAACTCTTGCAATTGTATCATCAATTCCTTCATTTCTACTGGCGCCATGCGATATGGGGCTTTCAAAATCGGTGTTGTTCCTGGTGCTGAGTCTATTATGAATTCGATTTCTCTTTTTGATAGAAGACCAAGCAGATCATTCAAAAATATATCTTGGAATTCCCTCACTATGGATATATCCTAAATTTCTACTCCCTTCTTCCGAGTATCAACAATTGTGCTAAGTAACCTACACATCCTTTTCTTAACAATTTATCGGCATGCATAATCGTAAGGCAACATGATTGCTTAAGCGGTGAGCTACCATAAAACACCACCATAGACTTATTCGGAGTCTGAAGGTTTACATTTTTATTCTGACTATCAATTATCGCATCATGGTTATACAACCAATCCATTCCCAATATTACGTCAAACTCTCCCAATCTTATCGGAATCAAGACTATGCTTAGTTTATAATTTCTAATGTTTGCACGACAATTTTGGTAAATATACTCTACATGGATTACTTCCTTATTCGCAACTTCTATGTTCAAAGGATTTCCTAATCGTTATCGGGGTAAATTTAGTCGACTAGCAAATTCCTTAAATACAAAAGAACAGGTGGCACCCGAATAAAATAATACATAAGCATTTATATCATTGATCGGGATGATACCTGACACCACATCCTTCGCAGCTACTGCATCCTGGACAGTCATATTAAATGTTCTGGCAGTTGGACGGTTAGATGGCGTCGGTCCGCCAATCATTAGTTTTCTGCTTCCCCTTTGCTGGCTGCTTCCTCCGCTACTCCTTTTCTTCAGGCAGTCTTTGATTGGGTGATCCGCCGAGCTACATGCGTAACAACCTTTGATCTTCTTCGGCTTTGGGCAGTTGGGCGAAATATGCCCCTCTTGGCTACAGTTGTAACAAACACTGCGCCCTTTCCAACACTCGCCCTGGTGATACCTCCCACACTTCGGGCATCCCTCTGTCTTCTTCTTAAATTCTCCACAAAACTTCCCCACTTGATTGTTGAAATTCTTGTTGCTGTCGTTGTTGTTGTTGTTCTCCCACTTCCTTTTTCCTAAGTTACTCCCTCCGCTGCTGCTTCCTCCACGGCTATCTCCGCCTATATTCTTACTCTTCTTCTCTTTGTTATACAAACTCAAAGCTTCACTACCCCTCTGCAATAATGGCCTTCTCCAATAATGTCGCAAAAGAATCAATCTAAAGAATTGATACCTTGTTAAATAACCAAGGCTTCAGTCCTTGTTCGAAACGCCTAGCTTTCCTCTCTTCACTTACTACTTGGTGTTCTGCAAAATGGGCTAGCTAATTGAACTTTGTCACGTATTGCATCACCGTCATATCTCTTTGCTTAAGCTCTAAAAACTTCACCTCCATCCTATTTTTTATGCTCTTCGGGAAGTAATTCTCGAAGAATAGAGTCTTAAATCTCTCCCAAGTTATTATCCCTTCTCTTGCTCTCTGTTGATTCGCCTCCCACCAGTAGTTCGCCTCGCCTCGCATCATATAGCTTACAAACGCTGTCCTCTGGTCTTCACCCACACAAGCAATAGTGAAAGCTTTCTCCATTTCCTTGATCCACGTCTGTGCCACAATCGGATCGGTAGTACCTATGAATTCCAGAGGTCCTACACTCCTAAAGTCCTTATAGTTTGTGACTGGAGCTGCTTTGGGAATAGGTGGTACTGGTTCGTTTCTTCCCCTAAGAGCTTCCCCTAACAAATCTACTAGCCTTTGTATAGGGTCTACTGGTCCTCTCTCATCCTTAACCGACTCTTCTGGTGCAGTTATTCTACGTCTAGGCGGCATTTTTCTGCATCACAAAATTTTCATTTTTATTATCTAATTATATTACTTAAACATTTCTCAAATGAAAAGAGTAAAATTTTATAACGCATTTTTGGAATAAGATCATTTATATTCATATGCTAAATCATTTCATTACATGATTATCTCCAGCATACTTCTATAAATGACAACATGTATCCCCTAATATCACAAAAGACGGGGACAACCACTAATCATACTACCCCTCTAACATTTTTTGGAAGATTGGGGTTTACAACTGTAGCTCCCCCAAATCCGGGTCCCAAATCACCACAGATCTTGGTATGCTAATTCTATAACTATTTCTATTTACAGAAGATATAAACATAAATTATTTATACAATAAACTTACACACTATTCCCCAAGGTCGAGTAACCTTAACTTATACACAATTCATAAACAATATAACATATAACATTATTATCATACTAAACTATTACATTTTAACTGCACACATAATCTCAAGCTGAACTTGGCTTTGTCCTTTCCTGTATCCAACGTATGCGTCCTAATCTGCAATGTTAATCATGATATAGCAAGGGTGAGCATAAGTTTGCCTAAAAAGTTTAAGTTCAATAAATTAAAGATATATCATGATAGAAAGAATAAAATAAAAGCTGGCTACAGTTCTACAATATAATTGCGAACTAGCATGAATAAATTTTACACAGCTGAACGAACATTGAACATGAACATAGCAAGTATATCTGGACCGAATGGTATGAAGGTGATCAGTCTTTCATACCTGATGAATACACGAATTAGGCACAGAGTACGAATAAATAATTCATGGTAATCAGTAATGATTAACCACAAGTATATCTGAATGAAACAACTCAAGGTCGAGTTAAGAAAAACTTGCCTGAACCGTTGATTACCGTCACACAAATTATCTAGCTTTGTCTGAAAACCTAATATAAATAATACTGATCTACACATATGAATAATATCATCACAATATTTAAAATAACCTAAATATATTTATCACATAATTCTATCAGTCTATAACACACATAAGACCTAACCACAAGTCAAACTTTTACAGGCTGAATCGAGTTCGGTATAATTCTAACATCCCGACGGCTTTAGTCGGATAAATAACGAGTTTAAGTTCAATTAAACTCTGTTTGACGCTTAACAATTATCTCAGATAATTTTAATATCAGTCAAAATAATTTTCGTAAGCTCGTAATAATTTTTAAATAATTATTATCATTTATCGTGAATTTTCAATCATTAAAAACATATTTATATAATATAAATATCACAATATTCTATTATCATTAATATGTATTTATTATCAAATATTAATGAAATACATGTCATAATATTATAATATATTTATAATATCACAAAGTATTTTGAATACTTTAAAACCACCTTTATATGATTTTTAAACAATTATATTCATTATCCGATAATTGCTATTAATATTAAAATATTAATATTTTTATGACAAAATATCAAAAGTTATATTTTATAACTTCAAATATTTTTATAACACTTAAATCATTTTTATATGATTTATAAAACATTAATTCTATTTTTCCACAATTTATTTAATATATTTATTAAATAATTTAACTATCATTAATATTGAATAATTAATAAAATTTCTCACAAAATATTAAAAGTCACTAAAAATAACTTAAAATATTTTCATATACCATAATATAATTTTTTATGTATAAAAATCATTTTTAAATAATTTATTTAATATTATAATTAAATAAATTAAATATAATTTATATTTCAAAAATATTAAATATTTACGAAATATACTCTAAATAATTAAAAACTAATTTTCAGGCTTTAAAATAATTTTTCATAATTTATTATGTATTTTTAATAATTAAAAACTATTTCATTCGATTTATTAATTAAAATAATTAATTTTCTAATTTATCTGTCGCTAAAGGTACCATAGGTGACAAAACCGTCGCTAATGGTGTTCTTGGGTTGTTCTTCATCAAACCCAGAAATGCATAGGCAGTGTTCAAGGTAGGAGGTTTGACCAAGTCTAAATCGTTGATCACAAGGTTTCTAGGCCACTGAATATGTTAATGATATAGTATACATGCAATACTTCGACTACAAATCAATTTGATGCCCAAACTACACCATCACAGCAAGATCTATGCTCTAGAAATACCTGTCTGACGTGTTCTTGAGTTTCTGGGTTTTCCAAAAACTCAAGCAGTGTGAGGGTCCCTACTTTTCATCCTTCTATCTTTGATTCTAGGAATGTTTTAGGTGATCTATGAATTCAAAAGTGTAGTATAGGTGTCAGGGTACAATAACATGATCTCATTTCAGTCTAACATTATAACACATGCCAGATCCATGCTAGTCAAACTATGTCAGAAATTTCGGTTGATGAAGATCTAGGTTTTCCAGAAAACCTTCATGAGCCATTTCGGTCAACCTAGTTTGACCAAGATTATCTATGATTCCAGGTAAGCTATAAGTGTTCTAGAGGTATGATCGTGTAGTGTACATGTCAGTCTACAAATATATAACAACAACAATACCAAATCACATAACATAAGCAAGATCTATGGCCTGAAAAATTGTTGTCAGAAAATTTTGTGTTTTTGGGTTACCCAGAAACCAGATTTCGTGAATGGTCAACTACCTTAGACTGCTTATAACTTTCGACCTACACATGATCTAGACTTGCTTCAAGTTCCAGATCATAGACAACATAACATACTACAGATCTATAACATAAAACACAACAGATCATTAACACACAAAGATATATGAGCCCTGACATATGGTTGTTAGGCCAAAAATTTCTAGTTTTCCAAATTTTTCAAAACATCATTTTCGTGCACTTTAATGTTATAGATCCTTGATCTAACAACTCAGATCACTTATTAACACCCTAATACACATCTTTAACCAACAACTTTCAACATCTAACAACAAATACCAAGATTTTCCAGATTTAGGGTTTTTATACCTTTTTGGCTTTGATCTTGGTTCTGATCACCATGTTCTGTTCTTAGCTTGCTATGGATCATACAAGGAACTGAATAACTTCATATTTTCGTGGGTTTAGAGAGAGAATGGCCTGGCTAAGTGTTTGTGGAAAAATTGAAACTAGATAATGAATTTCTCTCTCTTCAATTATTATAAACTTGGAAGCAATACATAAGGCTGAGATGGAATGGCTATTTGCTGTGATATTTTAGCACATGGGTGTATCTTAGCTAGTCACCAACTACAAATAGGGCAATAATTGTAAGCTACCTTCAATAATGCACCAAGGGCAAATTGGTTATTTTGATTTTTTTTAATGGCATATTAGTAAATTGTCCAAACCTTTAGGGTTTAGGGTTTAACCATTAAGGTTTAGGGTTGAACCCTAAAATATTTGAAATTAAATTTCTAGGATTTCCAAATTTAAAATTTTAAAATAGAAAATTAATATTTCTAAATTATAATTAGGATTTTCTAATTATATTAAAATTTACTAATCATTATTCAAGCTTGCTAATTAGGATTAATATGTCCTAATTAAAATTACTAATTTAACAATTAGGTTTCATAATCATGCAATAGGGTTTATAACCGAAGAATTACGGTTTCTAAATTATTAGAAAATCTAATTAATCATTAGGGTTATCCCTAATTAGGTTTGTAATTAAAATACATAAACCTTATACATAGCATCCAAATTAAGATTTTAATATCCAAATTAGGGTTTCAAATTCCCGGAACTGAAATTAGGATTTCCAGAACTGGTTTCTAGGGTTTCTTATCAGACATTAGGGTTTTCTAACTTGACGTTGACGTTCTTAATATAATATTAGGGTTTGCCACTGATATAGTTTATCTAGTCAACCCTTGTCCCTTAACCACATATTGTATACATATACAACCATATACACGGAACATATTCACGTATATCCTTAATCCTGAATAATTCACCAAAAGATTTGTAAATCCAAAAATTTCTTTTCGGAAATGTCAAATCCATACACTTAATTTCTGTCTAGGTTTATTATTTAACCTTTATTCAATAATTTAATATTTAAATAATTTTCTAAATTCTTGGGTCGTCACATTCACCCCTTCTTCTAAAAATTTCATCCCTGAAATTTACCTTGCACCATACACCATTCATACACATCATCGCATGCTACCCAATACATTCCTCACCAGAGTAAAAATTTTCAAGTATTGCTGAGGGTTTTATAGACTATTCTCTGTCATTTTCGCAAAGGTTTTATGGAAATTCATCCGCAAACCGTCTTAACTTACGGACATAGTGGGTAATTAGCCCGGTATGCCCTGTACTTATAAAGTACTGCTGGTCTGATCTATTTCTCATATCCGCCTTGGGCATAAAATTGCACCTCAGTCTTATCGGATTTTGCACCAAACAATTTGGTTCGGGAAAATTTTCAAAGAACGCTTAGAGTTTCATAAACGTTGATCTAGCCGAATCTAATAGCTTAGACTCATATCAATAATTCAATTCAATCGAAATATTTAGGTATAGCCAAACCCCGTTGGCAAATTAAAATTTTAAAATTAGTTTGAAAATGACGTCATTATGCCGTACTGTATTAATAGCCCATTTGAAGATGTCGTCATTGTATGACTTTGTCATAACACATCATACAATAGTGGAACAACGATTTTAGATCAATTTAACACTAAGTATTCCTGCATTTACAACTCCATCAACTTTTTATCATCTCTGCATCAGGTTACATGGTACATAAGTGATAAATAAAAATATATTTTGATATTTCAAATCATTATTGTCTAGCCAAAACAATTAGCATAGACTGTACTTTAAACCATTCCAAAAATCATTGCAAATCTGTTTTATTACTCAACAGGTAACGAGGTGTCGGTGGCCCGAAGTCCACTCATACACAATGGTCACCCGGAGTTGAGAATAAAAATTTATTTTCAAAAAGGCACATAGTGCGTATTTAGCTTGATGTCCAAAAAGTTCGAAGTCTAGCATAACTAGGAATTTTGGAAAACCTATGTTTCCACTAATGATCAATTGCTTAAACAGTCTATCTATTCCTATTATCCTTAATACTCCATTCACACAAAACTATACCCAGTTCGTCAAACTTACCACACTTATGAGTTCAGGAACTTGCCACCATCATATGAGTTTAAGAACTTGTCCTAGACAGACCTTTGTTGTCCATTCGTTGAGGGGTTCATAAGTGTTTCATATAATTATGAGTCACGAACGTACCATAAGTATGAGTTTTAAGAACTCGTACTTAATCTTATATTCTCTACCTATAACCTATCTATATGTTATACACATGAGAAAAGAATCACCTTCTCAACACGCATATAGCAAATAGCGTGACACATACATTTCAATGATTATCAGTGCCAGAAACTAAGTGGTTTTTACACCAAGTACAATTCCCCGCCCATAACAAGGAATTATACAACTCAGTTGTTGACATGAGTCCTCAATTGAAATCCCCACCTAATCTTAACTCCCTTCTGAATACGAATTTTATTTAATCCGTATTCATAATCCTTTCTTGAATATGTACCAGTTCATAGACACACAGCAATCTTGCTGTAAGCTTGTCAATCATTCGCTTAATCCATATCAGATCACGGGGTGATCTCATCGTATATATTACGATTCATTTCTATTCTATGATCGTTTTGCTTTTCGATCTTCTATCACTGTACTCTTAGTCTTTTAGACTCTATTTATTCATCACTACTGTTCAACTTTATTATCAGAGTTAGGGAACTCTGTAAATTATACCTCGCCGAGATTCATCTTTGAATCTTACCGACACACTAACTCTATTTAAGTTAGTACTTATCCTAATCATTGCGGTTATTAGTCTCAGGTATTCCTACCTAAGGTTCATAACCAACAGCTTTGATACCAACTGTAGCACCCCCAAATCCGGGTCCCAAATCACCACGGATCTTGGTATGCTAATTCTATAACTATTACTATTTGCGGAAGATATGAACATAAATTGTTTATACAATAAACTTTACACACTATTCCCCAACGTCGAGTAACCTTAAATTATACACAATTCATAAACTATATAACATATAACATTATTATCATACTAAACTATTATATTTTAACTGCACACATAATCTCAAGCTGAACTTGGCTTTGTCTTTTCCTGTATCCGATGTATTCATCTTAATCTGCAATGTTAATCATGATATAGCAAGGGTGAGCATAAGTTTGCCCAGCAAGTTTAAGTTCAATAAATTAAAGATATATCATGATAGAAAGAATTAAATAAAAGCTGGCTACAGTTCTACAATATAATTGTGAACTAGCATGAACAAATTTTACATAGCTGAACGAACATTGAACATGAACATAACAATTATATCTGGACCGAATGGTAATGAAGGTGATCAGCCTTTCATACCTGATGAATACATGCATTAGGCACAGAGTGCGAATAAATAATTCATGGACATGGCAATCGGTAATGATTAACCGCAAGTATATCTGAATGAAACAACTCGAGGTCGACTTAAGAAAAACTTGCCTAAACCGTTGATTACTATCACGCAAATTATCTAGCTTTGTCGAAAAACCTAATATAAATAATATCGATCTACACATTAGAATAATATCATCACAGTATTTAAAATAACCTAAATACATTTATCACATAATCCTATCAGTCTATAACACACATAAGACCTAACCTCAAGTCAAACTTTTATAGTCTGAATCGAGTTCGGTATAATTCTAACATCCCGACGGCTTTAGTCGGATAAATAACGAGTTTAAGTTCAATTAAACTCTGCTTGACATTTAACAGTTATCTCAGATAATTTTAATATCAGTCAAAATAATTTTCGTAAGCTCGTAATAATTTTTAAATAATTATTATCATTTATCGTGAATTTTAATCATTAAAAACGTATTTATATAATATAAATACCATAATATTCTATTATCATTAATATCAATTTATTATCAAATATTAATGAAATACATGTCATAATATTATAATATATTTATAATATCATAAAGTATTTTTAATTCTTTAAAACCACCTTTATATGATTTTTAAAAAATTATATTCATTATCCGATAATTTCTATTAATATTAAAATATTATTATTTTTATAACAAAATATCAAAAGTTATATTTTATAACTTAAAATATTTTTATAACACTTAAATCATTTTTAAATGATTTATAAAACATTAATTCTATTTTTCCACAATTTATTTAATATATTTACTAAATAATTTAACTATCATTAATATTGATTAATGAATGAAATTTCTTACAAAATATTAAAAGTCACTAAAATGACTTAAAATATTTTTTCATATACCATAATATAATTTTTCATGTATAAAAATCATTTTTAAATAATTTATTTAATATTATAATTAAATAAATTAAATATAATTTATATTCCAAAAATATTAAATATTTTTGAAATATACTCTAAATAATTAAAAACTAATTTTCTAGACTTTAAAATAATTTTTTCATAATTTATTATGTATTTTTAATAATTAAAACTTTTTAATTCGATTTATTAATTAAAATAATTAATTTTCTAATTTATCTGTCGCTAAAGGTGCCATAGGCGACAAAACCGTCGCTAATGGTGTTCTTGGGCTATTCTTCATCAAAACTAGAAATGCATAGGCAGTGTTAAAGGTAGGAGGTTTGACCAAGTCTAAATTGTTGATCACAATGTTTCTGGGCCACTGAATATGTTAACGATATAGTATACATGCAATATTACGACTACAAATCAATTTCATGCCCAAACTACACCATCACAGCAAGATCTATGCTCTAGAAACACCTGTCAGACGTGTTCTTGAGTTTCTGGGTTTTCCAGAAACTCAAGCAGTGTGAGGGTCCCTACTTTTCATCCTTATATCTTTGATTCTAGGAATGTTTTAGGTGCTCTATGAATTCAAAAGTGTAGTAGAGGTGTCAGGGTACAATAATATGCTATCATTTCAGTCTAACATTATAACACATGCCAGATCCATGCTAGTCAAACTATGTCAGAAATTTTGGCTGATGAAGATCTGGGTTTTCCAGAAAACCTTCATGAGCCATTTCGGTCAACCTAGTTTGACCAAGATTATCTATGATTCCAGGTAAGCTAAAAGTGTTCTAGAGGTATGATCGTGTAGTGTACATGCCAGTCTACAAATATATAACAACAACAATACCAAATCACATAACATAAGCAAGATCCATGGCCTGAAAAATTATTGTCAGAAAAATCTGGGTTTCTGGGTTACCTAGAAACCAAATTTTGTTAATGGTCAACTACCTTTGACTGCTTATAACTTTCGACCTACACATGATCTGGACTTGCTTCAAGTTCCAGATCATAGACAACATAACATACTACAGAACTATAACATAAAACACAACAGATCATTAACACACAAAGATCTATGGGCCCTGACATATGGATATCAGGCCAAAAATATCTAGTTTTCCAAATTTTTCAAAACATCATTTTCGTGCACTTTAATGCTATAGATCCTTGATCTAACAGCCCAGATCACTTATTAACACCCTAATACACATCTTTAACCAACAATTTTCAACATCTAACAACAAATACCAAGATTTTCCAGATTTAGGGTTTTTATACCTTTTTGGCTTTGATCTTGGTTCTGATCACCATGTTTTGTTCTTAGCTTGTTATGGATCGTAAAAGGAACTGAATAACTTCATATTTTAGTGGGTCTAGAGAGAGAATGGCTTGGCTAAGTTTTTATGGAAAAATTGAAACTAGATAATGAATTTCTCTCTCTTCAATTATTATAAACTTGGAAGCAATACATAAGGCTGAGATGGAATGGATGTTTGCTATGATATTTTAGCACATGGGTGTATCTTAGCTAGTCACCAACTACAAATAGGGCAATAATTGTAAGCTACCTTCAATAATGCACCAAGGGCAAATTGGACATTTTGATTTTTTTATTTTTAATGGCATATTAGTAAATTGTCCAAACCTTTGGGGTTTAACCCTTAGGGTTTAGGTTTTAACCCTTAGGGTTTAGGGTTTAACCCTAAAATATTTGAAATTAAATTTCTAGGATTTCCAAATTTAAATTTTCAAAATAGAAAATTAATATTTCTAAATTATAATTAGGATTTTCTAATTATATTAAAATTTACTAATCATTATTCAAGCTTGCTAATTAGGATTAATATTTCCTAATTAAAATTACTAATTTAACAATTAGGTTTCATAATCATGCATTAGGGTTTATAACCCAAGAATTATGGTTTCTAAATTATTAGAAAATCTAATAAATCATTAATGTTATCCCTAATTAGGTTTGTAATTAAAATACATAAACCTTATACATAGCATCCAAATTAAGATTTTAATATCCGAATTAGGGTTTCAAATTCCCAGAACTGAAATTAAGGTTTCCAAAACCGGTTTCTAGGGTTTCTTATCAAACATTAGGGTTTTCTAACTGAACATTGATGTTCTTAATATAATATTAGGGTTTGCCACTGATATAGTTTATCTGGTCAACCCTTGACCTTTAACCACATACTGTACACATATACAACGATATACACAGAACATATTCACGTATATCCTTATCCTGAATAATTCACCAAAAGATTTGTAAATCCAAAAATTTCTTTTCGAAAATGTCAAATCCATACACTTATTTTCTGTCTAGGTTTATTATTTAACATTTATTCAATAATTTAAGATTTAAATAATTTTCTAAATTCTTGGGTCGTCACATCAACTATCTCACATCTTACACAAAAGACTGAGATTGCAACAACAGATTAAACATCACATAAATAAAATACTACAACTACTAAGTTTCTACATCTAGACTCAATCTAACATCCCACGCTCCACAGCGATATGGTACTCCTTCTGAGTAATATGCACCACCAAGTCTCGGCTTATGGTATGCCGGGTTTGTCCCTGCTCTGTCGAGTAGTGATTTACCCCATCAATCAATCTTTCCATGGTCGTGCGCACCAATAGCTCATCTTGTTCATCTTCCTTCTCTTGTATCGCACCTCATGTTCTAGATCATTAGCCTGATCATTGGCTTCCTCCCACTTCTCCACGAAATGGATCCTATCCATCACCTCCATCTCTAACTGAGTACGGAGAGCCTCCTTTTCTGTCCTCTCGCTCAACTGTGACATCCTAGATTTTTAGAATTTATAAATGAGAATTTTATAAATAAAAGTATTATTTATGAGATATGTTGGGTGTGAGTATGTGTATGTCATATATTGTAGAATATGTGAATTGATGTGAAGAGAATGTTATATATTAATTTTAATATATATATATATATATAAATATTTAATTGAATTATTTATTGAGTTAAATAAATAAATTTTGTTTTGATTATAGAGTAAGGTAATTAAGTGTAGCGATAATAATTAAATAAATATTTAGTATTTAATTTAATTAATATAATAAATTTATGTTATAGTTCTAATTTAATTAAGATAATTAAATTAGATGAGTTATGTGATGATTGTTACACGAAATTATAATTAACAAGTAAATATAATTAAGTGATAATTTGATGAGATTGATTGATGTTAAGCTATTGATTAATTAAAATAATGAGTATTTTCCAAACATGGTCTTAGGCTTTTCAAGTTCAAATTGGTGTAACCTATGTATTAACTAGTAATTAGTATATCTAATAATTACTAGGAGTTACATATATTATATATTACTAGTATAGTATATTATATGTATATACTACAAGTTAGTAAGTTAGTTTTAGAAAACAAACAAAAGAAAGAAGAAGAGAGTTAGAGAGAGTTGTAGGAAAAGAAGAAGAGGAAGAAAAAGAAGAAGAAGGGAAAGCTTTGAGAAGACAAAACAAGCTCCATCATCATCATCATCTTCATCTCTCTCTTAAATTCATACTAATAAGGCTATAATCTAAATTCATTATTTTAATTATATTTTTATGTTCTTTATAATATAGGATAATGGTTATATAGAAGTTGTATTGAGAAATTGAGAGAGATAGAGAGAAATAGAGGAATTGAGATGAGCTAGAAGAAGAAGAAGAAAAAGCTAGAAGAAGGTAATTTCTAAACTCTTATTTAATCTTTGATTTTTGGGTAGATTTATGTTCTAGGATAATAGATCATGCTTAATCTTGTTTGTATTGGTTTAATCTTGGATTATCAAGAATCAAACAAGAGGATTCAAGAAAGAAAATGAAATGGAAAGAAAATTTGAAGAACAAAATTGGGTATAATGAGTTAGAAAGTGAGCCTTATATCAAATCGAAGATATGGAAGTAATCTATATTCTGAAAGTGGAATCACATGAAAACTCTTTGTAGATTTCTTGGAATGTCTATTTTAGTAAGGCTGGTACGAAGGGAAAATAATCTGTCTATAAAATCAAAACTGTTGTGGTTTCTGACTTTGAAAAATTCATATAAATTCGTGTGTTTTGAATCTAAAGAAACTTAAAACTGCAAAGTTGTAGATATGGAAGTTTACTAGCTAGACTCTCAATTTTGAGCCATTTTATGGACCGGATCATGTCCGAAATAAATTGTTTAGTAAGAATGTCCAGAAAATGAAATTTTTTACACTAGTTGATGAATGACAGAATCTGGTTTAGATGGATAAGGGTCTGACTTTAAGGCCTAAATGAGGTTGTAGTACACTGATTAAGGGTTAATTCTATATAAGAAGGAACAAAAACGGACATGTAACGAAGGAGATACGTTAAAAATGAAAACAACGTTTTGTTATAGGAATTGTGAAGATGAGTTTTATAATTATGTTTGAATTAAGATTTTGGGTGATGGTATATTTTAATGATTAAAAATATGTTTTGACATATGTAATGAATATAGATATGTGTTATCATATTCTATGCATAATTAACCATTTAAGATCAAGAGTTGAGATAAGTTAATGTGTGCACATAACGTGCTCGATAAAATGCCTAAAAGTAATAGTGTTTCTAAACTTTGGTATACAAAGTGTCTAACTAATGGCTAATATTGGATATCTGAGTATGAAAAGATGATAATACAAGAATAATAATGGAAAAAAATTGAAAATGGTAATTTTTGATTTATGAAAGAAAATTAAACATGTAAATAATGTGTTGAATATGCATTTTTGAAACCAAAGTGGTATAATAAAATGGTGTGATATATGCACATTAAACTACAAGTGTGATAGTCTAGCATGTGTGGTGATGAAACTGAAAAATAAAACCGAGTTGCATATAAAATAGTTAGATGTCTATAAAGACATTATAAAGGATAATAAGATAAAGTAAGGTCTTAGAATAAAGTTGACCATGAGATTGAGTATTGATTTTATTTATTATCAATCTCATATCTACAATGTAGTAGTAGTCTGAAAAGGACGAAGTATTAGCGTGTTGGTAAATCGCAGTAAAGGCAAGTCTTTCCGTTCCTTTTTGCTATGTGAACTTGATGATGAACTGCTTTAAAATTTTAGTGTATGGGTGTATTGTATATGTCAAAAGTATGAAATGTGAAAGTCAATCTATGACTATGATGATTGAGCTATGAATGATGATTGAGTAAGGAACTCAATCTTTATAGTTGTTATGTGAACTACAACATGTATGCTATGTTTGTTTTATGATTATTCTTATATGTTGAGCATGTTATTATGTGCTACGTGATGCATGAAAACCTGTTAGATTTTGTTGGGCTGTCGAGCTCAACCTTGCAAATAACCATTTTGCAGGTCAAGGATTGAAGGTAACACTATGTGCTACTTGAATGGCGTGGATCGTGAATAATACATACACAGAGATTAATATTTTAACTAAAGTTGTTATTTCTTTATACCATGATTAAGATTCATGAGATGTACTAAATGTTTTATGATGTATAATTTTATGTTGAGTTGTAAAGCTAAAGTTAGAGTTATCTAATATGTAAAGGTTATCGAATTGAAATGTAAAATTTTATATAATAACAGTGATAAAGTGAATCATAAAATAAGATTGATTCAAAGACATGTAGATGATAAAGGTTTGATTCAGGGAATTAAAGTAAGAAGACATAAAAGTTTAAATTAATCCGTATTTTATAATGTTTAGCATCGAATAATGATGTAAAATCAGAAGGTAGATGTGTTATTAACGACCAAAGTTGAGAATTAAATTGTATGAATTTTGGGGACGTTACAGTTGGTATCAAAGTTGTAGGTTATAAACCTTAGGTAGGAGTACCGTAGGCTATAACCTTAGAGAAGGAATGTGAAGATAATGAAAGAATAAGCTCAAATAGAGTTTGAACAATAAGGGATTAAAACTTGCGTGAGAGGATTCAAAAAAGAATCTCGCAGAGTTATAAGGAATATGAATGTGGGGTTACCCAACTCCAATAATAAGGATGTAAGGTGATAATAAATAAAGAATGTCTATAAAAAGAGAATGATAAAGAAGTTAAGAATAGAGAGTTATATCTAAGTGGTACAATTGTACTCTTTCGTAGTTGATGTATGGTATCTGGGCTAAACGATTCCTTCATAGAGCGGAGGTATATACGAACTAGTAACTCGGAACCTAGTTTATTGGTTATTTATGGGAAACCACTCAGCGTACCATATTGAAACTATTAGAGACTCGATGCGTACCAAGTGTAGAAATGGATACGTATGATGAAAGTGTAGAACTCGAATGAAATTTTGAGCGATGTAAATGAAGTTAGAAATTCTTAAAGGAAGAATTTTTTTTTTATAAACAAGAAGTTTCAAAGAAGAATCTAAGAGATATAGAGATAAGAAATGAGAGTTTCCTAACTCCAAAAGCCAAGATAACGAATAATGTCGTAAATGATGAAAAAGAGAAAGAAAGAGGATCGTAAAACAAAACGATCACGAGTTAAGAAAAGAATTTTAAGGGAGATGATTATAGAATAAGATCACGACGTGGTCTGCTTAAGTTATAAAAGAAAGATGGTCTATAATGTTTGAATAATTATAGCTTAATGCTATGAATATGGAGTACTATGAAATAGTACGAGATAACTCATGAGGAGTTATAGATGATGTGATACGAGAAATTCGTATCAAGTAAAGAGCAAGTTATAAGCAAGATAGAGTTAGGTGGGATTTCAATTGAGGACTCATGTGATGGCTGAGTTGTACAAACCTTTGTATGGGTGAGGGTTTTGTGCTTGCACTCAGTTTATCACATTGATAATCATTGGAATGTTTGTGTCACGCTATTTGCTATATGCCTGTTGAGAAGGTGATTCTTTTCTCATGTGTATAACAGATAGGTAGAGTATAGTTAGAGAATATTATAATGTTAAGTGAGAGTTCTTAAAACTCATACTTATGGTAGGTTCGTGACTCATAATTATATGGTATGTTTTTGAACCCCTCAGTGAATGGACGCCTATGGTCTGACTAGGATAAGTTCTTAAACTCATATGATTGTGGCAAGTTCCTGAACTCATAACGTGTGGTAAGTTTGACGAACTGGGTATAGATAAGTGTAAATGGAGTATTGAGGATGATAGGAATAGATAGACCTATTAAGCAATGGATCATTATAGAAAGTAGAGTTGATGGTGGAAGCATAGGTACTCTAAATCTACTAGGTATGCTAGACTTTTGAAATTTATTGACTTCGTGCTGATGTTTACACTTCTATTTTCTTGAGAAACATTGGATCAAATGATGGAACCAATGAGTTTTAACAACAATACTGTTATTCGTATGTCTATGCTAATTGTTTCGGCTATACAAAAATGATTTGCAATATATCAAAATGTATTTTATATCATTAATGCATCATGTAACCTGGTGCAAAGATGATAAAAATAATGGAGTCATCAATGCAGTATTACCTAGTGTTGGATGTGATCTAAGGATCGTCAGCCCACTATGGTATGATGTAGTATAATAAAATCACCAAATGACGGAATCCTCAACGGACTGTAAATATAGTGCGGTATAATGACGTCATAAAAAGAATTTTGAGATTTCTTTGAGATATGAGAATACATATGTATGTATGTATATGTATAATTTGGTTGATGTCCGAATTGTTGTAGAGGTCTATGCTATTTGATTCAGCTAGACAATTATTGAAAGATGTTCATGAAATTCAAGAGTTTTTTTAGAAGTTATGCCAAACCAAATTATTTTGGTGCGGATTAGAATGTTGAAAAGCTGAGATGAACAACCCTATTATTAGGGGTTGCGCTTAGTTTTATACTTTGCGCTGAAATGTTTGTATACAATACATGTACAATAGGTTGATCGCCTAGAGTACTTGCGGAGGGTGTTTTTAGTCTTTGTTATTGATAAACATTCTGCCAAAGAGGGTTTAAAGTGTGAAGAACCGGGGGTGAAGCACTATTAAACCTAGAGAATAGAGTTCATGGTCTTGTGACCCTCAGCATGATTTGGAATCTTTTAAATTCTTGAGTTATTCATACTACTTCCCAATTATTGAACAATTGTGGAGGATTCTTGTTATTCTACAAGATGGAAGTGAAAAAGGAAAGTATTCCTTAGAAAGAAGTAAGTCGTAGAATACGACACTGAATGATGAATGTGTTGAATAAGTGAGAAAAGAAATTTTGAAGTGAGAAGGATGTGAGTTATCAAAGAATAATGTAAAACTTTTAATAGAAAAGTTTAATATTTGTAGAATGATGTTTGTGGAAAGAAAGTGGTTATAGAAACCAATGAATGAATGAAGTAGTGACGTAAAAATCTACTTTGATAGATTGAATGAATGAAGAGTAATAAAAAAAAAATTCGAGCACGAAATTCTTAGAAGAAGGGGTGAATGTAATGTCCCGAGAGTTTGATCATATTATATATGATAATGATCCTTAGAGAAAGATAATGAACGGGTCAAACAATATGTAATACTCAAATATAATTGAGTCTAAGTAAATGTTATGAAATAAAACTTATAAGAATTTATTATCAAGAATGGTGAGAGTAAAAAATATAAAACCTATATTAAGGTAATGTGTTGAAGTTATTCAATGAATAGATTTGAGGAAAACTTGAGTAAGGTAGGGTTTCGGTGATTCCGAGGACGGAATCCTTATAAGGAGGGAAGGATGTGACATCCCAGATTTTTAGAGTTTATAAATGAGAATTTTATAAATAAAAGTATTATTTATGAGATATGTTGGGTGTGAGTATGTGTATGTCATATATTGTAGAATATGTGAATTGATGTGAAGAGAATGTTATATATTAATTTTAATATATATAAATATTTAATTGAATTATTTATTGAGTTAAATAAATAAATTTTGTTTTGATTATAGACTAAGGTAATTAAGTGTAGCAGATTAATTAAATGAATATTTAGTATTTAATTTAATTAATATAATAATTTTATGTTATAGTTCTAATTTAATTAAGATAATTAAATTAGATGAGTTATGTGATGATTGTTACACGAAATTATAATTAACAAGTAAATATAATTATGTGACAATTTGATGAGATTGATTGATGTTAAGCTATTGATTAATTAAAATAATGAGTATTTGCCAAACATGGTCTTAGGCTTTTCAAGTTCAAATTGGTGTAACATATGTATTAACTAGTAATTAGTATATCTAATAATTACTAGGAGTTACATATATTATATATTACTAGTATAGTATATTATATGTATATACTACAAGTTAGTAAGTTAGTTTTAGAAAACAAACAAAAGAAAGAAGAAGAGAGTTAGAGATAGTTGTAGGAAAATAAGAAGAGGAAGAAAAAGAAGAAGAAGGGAAAGCTTTGAGAAGACAAAACAAGCCTCATCATCATCATCTTCATCTCTCTCTTAAATTCATACTAATAAGGCTATAATCTAAATTCCTTGTTTTAATTATATTTTTATGTTCTTCATAATGTAGGATAATGGTTATATAGAAGTTGTATTGAGAAATTGAGAGAGATAGAGAGAAATAGAGGAATTGAGATGAGCTAGAAGAAGAAGAAAAAGAAAAAGCTAGAAGAAGGTAACTTCTAAACTCTTATTTAATCTTTGATTTTTGGGTAGATTTATGTTCTAGGGTAATAGATCATGCTTAATCTTGTTTGTATTAGATTAATCTTGGATTATCAAGAATCAAACAAGAGGATTCAAGAAAGAAAATGAAATGGAAAGAAAATTTGAAGAACAAAATTCGTAGGTTTTGAGTAATTGTGGACATATCTTTTGAAATTCATATCTCTTTGGGTATAATGAGTTAGAAAGTGAGCCTTATATCAAATTGAAGATATGGAAGTAAGCTATATTATGAAAGTGGAATCACATGAAAACTTTTTGTATATTTCTTGCAATGTCTATTTTAGTATGGCTGGTTCGAAGGGAAAATAATTTGTCCATAAAATCAAAACTGTTGCGGTTTCTGACTTTGAAAAATTCATATAAATTCGTGTGTTTTGAATCTGAAGAAACTTAAAACTGAAAAGTTGTAGATATAGAAGTTTACTAGCTAGACTCTCGAGATTGAGCCATTTTATGGACCGGATCATGTCCGAAATAAATTGTTTAGTAAGGATGTCCAGAAAATGAAATTTTCTACACTAGTTGATGACTGGCAGAATCTGGTTTAGATGGATAAGGGTCTGACTTTAAGGCCTAGATGAGGTTGTAGTATACTTAGTAAGGGTTAATTTTATATAAGAAGGAACAAAAACGGACATGTAACGAAGGAGATACGTTAAAAACGAAAACAATGTTTTGTTAAAGAAATTGTGAAGATGAGTTTTATAATTATGTTTGAATTAAGATTTTGGGTGATGGTATATTTTGATGATTAAAAATAAGTTTTGACATATGTAATGAATATAGATATGTTTTATCATATTCTATGCATAATTAACCATTTAAGATCAAGAGTTGAGATAAGTTAATGTGTGCACATAACGTGCTCGATAAAATGCCTAAAAATAATAGTGTTTCTAAACTTTGGTATATAAAGTGTCTAAATAATGGCTAATATTGGATATCTGAGTATGAAAAGATGATAATACAAGAATAATAATGGAAAGAAATTGAAAAGGGTAATTTATGATTTATGAAGGAAAATTAAACATGTAAACAATGTGTTGAATATGCATTTTTGAAACCAAAGTGGTATAATAAAATGGTGTGATATACTCACATTAAACTACAAGTGTGATAGTCTAGCATGTGTGGTGATGAAAATGAAAAATAAAACCGAGTTGTGTAATAACCCGAGATTTTCTATATAAAATAAATAAGAAATTTTGCGTATAATTTTTTTTTATTTAATGACGAGACTAAGTGTCAAGTAAAGTGAACGATAAATGCGAATATATTTATTACTTGAAAAATTAGAAATAATTTTGGAATTATTAATTACCACAAATTATATGGTAATAAATTTCTTTAAGCCGAAATATTTTTATTAATTATTTTCCATAAAAACATGATTGGAAATAATATATGAAGTGATAATTAGATTTATATAATAAATATTTTATTATATGAATTGTTCAGAATATTTAAGTTAATTATTTTAACTTGATTATTGATGTTGTGTACGAAGAATAAGTCGATATGAGATCCAAACCCCGGATTGGGATTGTGATCAAGAGATGAGAATAATAATATTATATTATTTATATAATGATTTTTACATTACCATAATTATGTAATCGTGTGTATATGCAGACAGATAATATTGAGCAATGACGGCCAATTAGGTCAGTCAAGATATTACCGTGCATGAAACCCTAATTATTAAACTCAATTATGAGAGATATGACCGAGTAAAGTGATCGTGTATATGAAGTTATCTATGTGTATAAGAATATTTGTAATTAGAAGAAACCCTAATTATCGTTGTACGTCGATAATTAGGACAAACCCTAATTATTATAACCCTAACCTAGGTTGAAGTTAGAAATCAATAACGATCGTGTTAGTAACATACACAGATAATTAAAGAACCCTAATGGTCAATTAGAAACCCTAATTGATGACGTTAAGAAACTCTAATTATAGAACCCAAAATTTTCTATAGAAAACCCTAATTTTAATTACCGGGTTTAATTTCGATGTTATTGTATAAGTGTTTTAATTTACCAAAGGATAGAAGTTAATTGGTAAATTGTAAGAATTAAATCTAGTGATTAAATATTACATTTAATTGCCCTATAAATAGATTAAAGAGGGTTAACATTATTTTGCACACTAAAATTTTCCAAAGCTTCTAGCTATACTTTCTCAAGCTCTTAGCTACAAAATTATCTTGCCCATACACTCTTAAACAAAGCCCAACCATCACCCATAACAAATCAAAAGCAAAAATCAAGAATTTTTGGCAAAAAAGGTATAAGAACACTAAACCTAAAAATCCTTTGATTCGATGTTATTTGATGCAATTGATTGTTTAAAGTTGTGTAATAGGATGTTAATTGATGATATGATCAAAGGCCCATAACATCAAAGTACACGAATTTGAAGATTTAAGAAATCTGGAAAATTTCATTTCTGTGATTTTTTGTCAAATGTCAGAGCTTATAGATCTTTGATCGATCATGATTTTGTTGTTTTTAAGTTGTTATGTGTTGCTTGTTATGTGATCTTTAATCTGCAAAAAGAATCAAGTCCATATCATGTATAGATTAGAAGTTATAGATGGTCAAACATGGTTGACCGATCATGATAAACTATTTTTGGGAAGTCTGTAATGGGGGCATTCTCGTCCACTTTTTGTGCTTTAAAAGGTCTGGACTTTTGATATGTTGTAGTACACTGAATAAGCTTTCCATAGACTCCGAAACGGACTAAATCCGATATCGGAGGAGAGAGTTATGACATTTCAAAGTAGTAGTGTCAAAACTGTCCAACAAGTGCGGTGCAGTCCACTTGAACGGAATTTCTGGGCTGATGTGTTCGGAATTTGGAAACAAGTCAGTAGGGAAGAGTTGTAGTCTCGGAAGATAGCTTCGCGTGGGCTCAAGAATCGTCTAAAATTGTTTTAAAACGAAAGAGTTATGACTGTTTTAGCGAAAGAGGGTAAATCTGGGAAATAGATAAAAATGGTTGCGAGTGGAAATTTTTGGGGTCTGTTTTAGGCTTCCTAAGAGGTCCGAAATTACTGGGTTATATTTTTTAAAATACTCTGGTATACCATGTATAACATATCCAAAGTTGGGAATTTTCTGATAAATGAACAAGGTGTGAAAAAATCGCAAAGTGAGCTATTGAAAGATTAGTTTAAACCAAGTCCAACATCGACTAAATTGAGAACTTCACCATTTTCTAAACCTATAAATAGAAGGGCTTGACCTTTGTTTCATTCACCAACAATAAGGCCTCCAATTTTTGAGAAAGGCTTTGTTGTGGGAGGACTTTTTATAAAGATCTCCTTAGTTAAATTTTGGCGTGGAAGTGCGTATTCAGTTTGTGGAATTCGTATTTTCGGGTATGTTTCTTATTTAATTTTTGTAATGTTATTATTTTAAATATTGTATTTAATTGTTAGTTAAAGTTTGAATTTTTGAAGTTTAGTTAGTTTTGTAAATAAACTAGTTAGTTTACTATGTTTATTTTGGCTTGGAATTGATTATGTAAATGAGTTATTTGTGATGACTTTTAATATTTTGTGATGAATTTCATTAATTAATTATTATTAATGATATTAAAGTTATTTAATGATTATATTAAATAATTTAGTTTAAAAATGATTTTTATATTATAAAAATCATTTTAAATGAAAATAAGTTATTTAAAAATATTTTAAGTTATAAAATATAACTTTTAATATTTAAATGATAATTTCATTAATAATTAAATATTAATGATATTAAGATAATATTAATGATATTTAGTTTATTTAATAATTATTATTAAATAAATAGTTTAAAAAAGATTTTACTTATTTAAAACCATTTAAAGAGGATATTAAGGATTTAAAAATATTTTAAGTTATAATTAATGACTTTTAATATTTGATAAATAGTACATTAATATTTAAATATTAATGGTAATTATTTGGGTAATATAAATGTTTTAAAATAATTTGAGTTATTATAAATAACTTTTATATTTTAAGCAATGGTTTCATTAATAGTTTAGTATTAATTAAACTATTAATGATAATGGAATTGTTTAATGTTTAAATCATTTAATTATGATTCCGATGTTTGAAAATGCATGATGGTAATTGTAGTCTTGTATTTCCTCTACAAGATCTGACCAAGAACAGAATTAGAAACACAACACACACAAAGTTATAGCCGGTCAAACTAGCTGACTTGAGAACCGGTTATGAAGTTCTGGATTTGATGAAGAACACCTATATATGACGCTTATGTCACTATAGGCCCCTTTATATGATTTGAATTATTTAAAAATTTTCAATTTCTGGAAATTCCAAAAATGATTAAAAATAAAATGACTGATATTTACAGATGTTGAGGTACAGAATAAGAGTCTTAGACTCAGTATTTACCCGATAAAGCTGTCGGTACACCGACAATTGTCAGAAATTTATCTGAACTTAGATATTTGACTATGTTAATGATCGTTTATGATGTAATGACTATTAGAGATGTGTGATAATGTGATTAGACTATGTGTTTGATCGTAATAATAAAGATTTTATGTTATTATGATATATGTTCTAATCGAACGAATGATCTGATTAATGATAGGTTGTGATATAAAGAGATAGAACCTAAGTTGAGATTTGTAATCAGCGAATCAGGCAAGTATCCTACCTTTGCATTTCCTTTATGCAATGGACATGAGTAAGAAGTTTCAGAACTCTTTTCTATTCATGTACAGATTATGTACACTTTGATTATCAACATGTTAATTCAGATATATTTTCTGTTCGTTAATTTCTAAAAGGTTATACAAGTGTCCCCACTTGGATAATCATGGTATTTATTCACATGTTGATACACCTTTGTCAATTACCCGTATATATATATATATATATATATATATATATATATATATATATATATATATATATGTTGAATTACATATTATTGTTGAGCAAGATTAAAACCTTCTGGGTTTGGAACAAGACATGTATGAACATCCCTATATGGGAAAATTTTTTTTTCAAGGCGGATAGAGTGAGCGATGAATTTCGCTCAAGTTATGTAGTATTGATCAATACAAGGTACAACTGGGGTGATCACCCTCCGTGTTCAGTAAATTATGACGGTTTCATGAATGGATTTTGCTAAACCTTTTCGAAAATGAAAAGAATGTTCATAGTATGTTTCTTAAACCCTATTCAAGGGTAGAGCCAGAGCCAAATTTAAAGAATTTGAAAGAGAGTTGTTATGTGAATTTTTTATCAGTACAGATTACTTCACAACTTTTAATTCGTTGTAGAAGTGTTATGTAAGGAGAATACTTATATTCTTTCAGCTTATATATATAATTGTTATTACTTGTTGGGCACTCAAATGCTCACCCTTACTTAAATTAAATATTTTCAGTTATGTATGAGCAACCTGAAGGCTCAGGCACGAACAAGGGAAAAAGGGAAGCTGTTCGAATGAGTTATATTATGAGTTAATGGTTATAGTTAGTATTGGTATCTGTTCAGGTATTGTATGGAATGTATTTGAAGGTCTCGTACCTGGGAAGTAAACTTTGATGTATGTAAATTAAGTTTGAATGTAATATTATTATTGCATTATTCAGCTTATAGAAATGGTATCGTGAAGCACCGAGTTCGGGTTTCAAGTACCTGGATTTGGGGTCGTCACAAGTTGGTATCAAAGCTGTTGGTTATGAAGCTTAGATAGGAATACCTGAGACTAATAACCGCAATGATTAGGATAAGTACTAACTAATATAGAGTTAGTTGGTCGATAAGATTCAAAGATGAATCTCATGAAAGTGTAAAGACACAGAGTTCCCTAACTCTGATAATAAAGTTCAACAGTAGTGGGGAATAGATTGAGTCTAAAAGACTGAAAGTGCAATTATGAGAGATCGTAAAATAAAACGATCAAGATATAGAACTGAATCGTAATATATACGATGAGATCATTCCGTGATCTGATAAGGCTATGACAGCCAAAAAGAATCAATCTGATGATTGGAAAGTTTACAACAAGATTGCTGTGTATGATTTATGCTATGAATTGGTACAGATCCAGAAAAAGATTATGAATACGGATTGAATGAAATTCGTATGGAGAAGGGGGTTAAGATTAAGTGGGGATTTCAATTGAGGACTCATGTTGGCAGCTGAGTTGTATGATTCCTTGTATGGGCAGGGAATTGTACTTGGTGTAAAAACAACTTAGTTTCTGGCACTGATAATCATTGAAATGTCTCGTGTCGCGCTTATTTGTTATATGCACATTAAGAGGATGACTCCATTCTCGTGTGTATAATGTGTAGATAGGTCATAGATAGAGAATATAAGATTAAGTACGAAGTTCTTAAAACTCATACTTATGAGACATTCTTGACTCATAATTATATGAAATATTTATGAACCCCTCAGCGAATGGACGCCAAAGGTCTGACTAGGATAAGTTCTTAAACTCATATGATTGTGGCAATTTATGAACTCATAAGTGTGGTTTGATGAATTGGGTATAGTTTTGTGTGAATGAAGTGTTATGGATTACAGGAACAGATAGATTGTTAAGTAAATGATTATTAGTGAAGGTGTTAGGTTTTCCTAAACTCCTAGCGCTTATGCTAAACTTTTGAAATTTTTACATCAAGTTAATACGCACTATGTGTTTTTTAAAAAAAATGTAGACTCGTAACCATTTTTGAAACGGTTTAAAGTACACGGCCTATGCTACTTATTTGGCTTAGATTTAAATGATTTGAAATATCAAAATTTGTTTTTAATTATCACTCATGTACCATGTAACCTCGTGCGTAGATGATAAAAATGTGATGGAGTTGTAAATACAGAATACTTTAGTGTGAATTTGACCAAGTCATTGTTCCACTATTGTATGATGTGTTATGACAAAGTCATACAATGACAAGATCCTCAAATGGATTGTTAATACAAAGACGCAATCATGACGCCATTCTCAAAAAAATGTTTTTAAAAAGTTTAATTTGCCAACGGGGTTTGGCTACACCTAAATAAATCGATTGAATTGAATTATTGATATGAGTCTATGCTATTTGAATCAGCTAGACTAATGTTTATGAAAACTCTAAGTGTTCATTGAAAGAAATTTCCCGAACCAAATTATTTTGGTGCGGAATCCTATGATAAGACTGAGGTGAACAATGTTGTTTGGATAAATAATCCAATCTAATAGCGTAAATATTCGCTAAGCATGATTAATACGTTATGCATGACGTAAGGGTACAATAGGCTAATCACCTAAAGTACTATTAATGGTAGTTTACCTTCTTTGTGATTGTAAACATACCAAGTAATGTTTTGTTTTGCGGTATGAATACCGTTAAAACTATGTGTTCATGGTCTATATGACCCCTCAAAGACAATTTAAAAACTTTTACTCTTGTGAGAGGTGTATTGGGTAGCATATGATGATATGTGTGAATGTTTTAAGCAATGAGATAGAGTTAGCCGAGTTACAAGGGAGGAGGTGGGAGCAGAGAGGGAGATATACATACAGACGGTTGAAAGTTGAGATAGAAGCCAAAGACACCAAGATATATACCTTGGAGCAAAGCTAGAGTCATCACCTTCATGCGATTCGATGCAGAGTGGAAAGAGATAGGCGTTGATGAGAATTGAATAAATTTATCGTCAATCAAAATAAGAGACAACGATATAGAACTCCTTTGTGTATATATACTATATGCTAATCGTGGTAACTTATGTATATAGATGTTTGGTGAGAAAGATATGTGGAATAAAAAGGGATCCATACCCCGAAAGTTAATATCGAGGCCAACAAATTGAAATAGAAGCTCACAGGGAACCCAAATCGGACGAGGTGGCTATCGTGGAAAACGTAGCATCGAGATCCAGAAATATTGGATTTGACAGATAGTGATTCAAACACTAAAGTTGAAGCTGCTCAAGCATCAACGGAGGTGCAGGATCTGGAGAACAAGGTTTCTTCATTGGAAAGGTTGTGGGAGATAGAAAAGTTATTGCGTCAGGCATTAATGGAAACAATGGAAGAGCAGGATAAGCTCAAAATCCAAATTGACCAAATGGAGCCTCAAGCAACACATCGTGTGCAGCTCCGAGAGGTAAAAAAAATTAGGAAAACCTGATAAGAAGAAGGGAAGAAGATATGTTATATTTGCGGCCGTGAAGGACATACCTCTCCTCGTTGCCCCGACTATAAGAAAGGTGGATGTTTTAATTGTGGGATGGAAGGATATCGAGCGAATGAATGTCCAAGAAAAAGGCTTGGTAAATAAGTAGTATGGGTTATGTATGTAATATGTGTGATAAGTAATGAACTATTTTCAACTTTTATGTTGGTCAAGATTTTAAATCCCGACTTTCGTAGTCACAAAGGGATATCTGTTGATTAAAGAAGGATGTGCTATGTAAATATTCGATAAAGGAATATGAATCTAAGTTTGAGAAATGAAACGAGTTTAATACATTAATCTTATGCAATAAGGTTTAAAATGTAAGGGTATAATTTATGGTTTTATTTAACCAGATAATGCCGCCAAGACGTCAAACTCGAAACCAAAGGATAGAAGAATCTACTAATGCTGGGGAACGACAGCCAGAACTGATGCAAAACTTTCCAAACATGGTAGCTCAAAGCTATGCAAACAGGAACACCAATTATGGGAAACCAAATGCACAATCGCTTGGCAAAATTCAAAGACTTCAAAGCCGTAGGACCACCAGAATTCAGAGGATCAGGTGACCCTATAGAAGCTCGGATTGGGTGAATGAGATAGAGAAGGCGCTCAGAATCACTAAAGTAGATGAGGGCAAAAGACCACTTTTGCCACTTATATGATGAAAGGGAAGCTAACTTTTGGTGGGAGGCAAATAAGTCTCGGAAAGGCAGAGAAGAAGAAATTACTTGGGATAGGTTTAAGGATTTATTTTTGAAAACCATCTCTCTCGTTAGTATGCGCCTAGAATGGAGGTGAAATTCCGGAGTTAAAGCAGATAACATGATCTGCATGAGTATGCCGCAAAATTTAATGAGTTGGCTAGGTTTGCTCCACATCAAGTGGATACAGAGGCTAGGAAGGCAAGGAGATTTGAGGTGGGCTTAAAACCCCGGCTCTATTAATAAGGTGTCAAGATCGCAAATCAATACTTTTGCAAAGACTCATGGAGAAGGCTATCATAAATTTGATCAGGAAGTGAGGCCATGAGCCTCTACCACAAGGAGAAGAAGAACAAAAGCAAGTCGGGAGGAGCAAAGAAAGATAGAAAGTAGTAGTGGGAATAGGGGTGAGAAAAGAATGAGGAATTTTTCCGAGAACGCAAGTGAAGAAGGAAGAAGGTACAAAGAAGCAGAAAAGTGCAAAGGCAAGAATCATGGAAGAATCACTCTGGCGAGTGTCTGAAGGGCAAGTTTGTATGCTACAAGTGCGGGCAAGAGGGTCATATCTCTCCCAACTGCCCCAACTCAAGGATGATCAGTGGATGCTTCATATGTGGATCGACTGAGCATAAGGTGAGGAACTGTCCACAGAGGGGAATGGAGGCAGGGAACGTAACCACGGGGAGAAGCAGTGGGACGTTAGCAATTTCAGGACCAAACTCAACCAAGAACTCCAACGTCTACAAAGCAACTCCGAGGGTTTACAAATATGACGATCCTGTGGCACTTATGGCAAAACTAAAATAGTAACTCTGTGTGCTATTTGAATAACTTATATATCTTATATTTCGCTTAATCGGACAGACAAGTGTTATGAAGAATAATTAAAGATCGGGCTCGATCAAGTATGATTGAGATCTACGACAATGATTATATGCTATGTACCTTCTTCAGATATGAGTTTTTAAAGCGGTGATTAGGGGACTAATCCTTATAAAGTGGAGGTGAATGTAATAACCCGAGATTTTCTATATAAAATAAATAAGAAATTTTGTGTATAAATTTTTTTTATTTAATGATGAGACTAAGTGTCAAGTAAAGTGAACGATAAATGCTAATATATTTATTACTTGAAAAATTAGAAATAATTTTGGAATTATTAATTACCACAAATTATATGGTAATAAATTTCGTAAGTTTAAATGTTTTTTATTAATTATTTTCATGAAAACATGATTGGAAATAATATATGAAGTGATAATTAGATTTATATAATAAATATTTTATTTAATGAATTGTTCAGAATATTTAAGTTAATTATTTTAACTTGATTATTGATGCTGTGTACGAAGAATAAGTCAGATATGAGATCCAAATCCTGGATTGGGATTGTGATCAAGAGATGAGAATAATAATATTATATTCTTTATATAATGATTTTACAGTACCATAATTATGTACTGTGTATGTGCGGACATATAATATTGAACAATGACGGTCAATTAGGTCATAGCATATTACCGTGCTATGAAACCCTAATTATTAAACTCAGTTATGAGATATAACTGAGTAGTGACTGTGTATATGAAGTTACTGTGTATAAGAATATCGGTAATTAGAAGAAACCCTAATTACTGTTGTACGTCGATAATTAGGACAAACCCTAATTATTATAACCCTAACCGGTTGAAGTTAAAAACCGTAACGACTGTGTTAGTAACATACACAGATAATTAAAGAACCCTAATGGTCAATTAGAAACCCTAATTGATAACGTTAAGAAACTCTAATTATAGAACCCAAAATTTTCTATAGAAAACCCTAATTTTAATTACCGGGTTTAATTTCGATGTTATTGTATAAGTGTTTTAATTTACCAAAGGATAGAAGTTAATTGGTAAATTGTAAGAATTAAATCTAGTGATTAAATATTACATTTAATTGCCCTATAAATAGATTAAAGAGGGTTAACATTATTTTGCACACTAAAATTTTCCAAAGCTTCTAGCTATACTCTCTCAAGCTCTTAGCTACAAAATTATCTTGCTCATACACTCTTAAACAAAGCCCAACCATCACCCATAACAAATCAGAAGCAAGAATCAAGTATTTTTGGCAAAAAAGGTATAAGAACACTAAACCTAAAAATCCTTTGATTCGATGTTATTTGATGCAATTGATTGTTTAAAGTTGTGTAATAGGATGTTAATTGATGATATGGTCAAAGACCCATAACATCAAAGTACACGAATTTGAAGATTTAAGAAATCTGGAAAATTTCATTTCTGTGATTTTTTGTCAAATGTCAGAGCTTATAGATCTTTGATCGATCATGATTTTGTTGTTTTTAAGTTGTTATGTGTTGCTTGTTATGTGATCTTTAATCTGCAAAAAGAATCAAGTCCATATCATGTATAGATTAGAAGTTATAGATGGTCAAACATGGTTGACCGATCATGATAAACTACTTTTGGGCAGTCTGTAATGGGGGCATTCTCGTCCACTTTTTGTGCTTTAAAATGTCTGGACTTTTGATATGTTGTAGTAAACTGAATAAGCTTTCCATAGACTCAAACGGACTAAATCCGACATCGGAGGAGAGAGTTATGACATTTCAAAGTAGTAGTGTCAAAATTGTCCAACAACAAGTGCGTGTGATCCACTTGAACGGAATTTTTGGGCTGATGTGTTCGGAATTTGGAAATAAGTCAGTAGGGAAGAGTTGTAGTCTCGGAAGATAGCTTCAGCGTGGGCTCAAGAATCGTCTAAAAATGTTTTAAAAACGAAAGAGTTATGACTATTTTAATAAAGAGGGTAAATCTGGGAAATAGATAAAAGCTATCATGAGTGGACATTTTTGGAGTCTGTTTTAGGCTTCCTAAGAGGTCCGAAATTATTGGGTTATATTTTTTAAAAATACTCTGGTATACCATGTATAACATATCCAAAGTTGGGAATTTTCTGATAAATGAGCAAGGCGTGAGAAAATCGCAAAGTGAGCTATTGAAAGATTAGTTTAAACCAAGTCCCACATCGACTAAATTGAGAACTTCACCATTTTCTAAACCTATAAATAGAAGGGCTTGACCTTTGTTTCATTCACCAACAATAAGGCCTCCAATTTTTGAGAAAGGCTTTGTTGTGGGAGGACTTTTATAAAGATCTCCTTAGTTAAATTTTGGCATGGAAGTGCGATTAGGTTTGTGGAATTCAGTATTTTTAGTATGTTTCTTATTTAATTTTGTAATGTTATTATTTTAAATATTATATTTAATTGTTAGTTAAAGTTTGAATTTTTGAAGTTTAGTTAGTTTTGTAAATAAACTAGTTAGTTTACTATGTTTATTTTGGCTTGGAATTGATTATGTAAATGAGTTATTTGTGATGACTTTTAATATTTTGTGATGAATTTCATTAATTAATTATTATTAATGATATTAAAGTTATTTAATGATTATATTAAATAATTTAGTTTAAAATGATTTTTATATTATAAAAATCATTTTAAATGAAAATAAGTTATTTAAAAATATTTTAAGTTATAAAATATAACTTTTAATATTTAAATGATAATTTCATTTATAATTAAATATTAATGATATTAAGATAATATTAATGATATTTAGTTTATTTAATAATTATTATTAAATAAATAGTTTAAAAAAGATTTTACTTATTTAAAAACCATTTAAAGAGGATATTAAGGATTTAAAAATATTTTAAGTTATAATTAATGACTTTTAATATTTGATAAATAGTACATTAATATTTAAATATTAATGGTAATTATTTGAGTAATATAAATGTTTTAAAAATAGTTTGAGTTATTATAAATAACTTTTATATTTTGGCAATGGTTTCATTAATAGTTTAGTATTAATTAAACTATTAATGATAATGGAATTGTTTAATGTTTAAATCATTTAATTATGATTCGATGTTTGAAAATGCATGATGGTAATTGTAGTCTTGTATTTCCTCTACAAGATCGACCAAGAATGTAATTAGAAACACAACACACATAAAGTTATAATGGGTCAAACTAGTGACTTGAGAACCTAAGTTATGAAGTTCGGATTTGATGAAGAACACCTATAGCTACGCTTATGTCACTATAGGCCCTTTATGACGTGATTTGAATTATTTAAAATTTTTCAATTTCGGAAATTCCAAAATGATTAAAATAAAATGACCGATATTTACAAATGTTTAGGTACGTAATAAGAGTCTTAGACTCAAGATTTACTCCGATAAAGTTTTTCAGATAATCGACAATTGTCGTAAATTTATCGAACTTAGATATTTGACTATGTTAATGATCGCTTATGATGTAATGATCGTTAGAGATGTGTGATAATGTGATTAGACTATGTCTTTAATCGTAATAGATAAAGATTACTATGTGTTATGATATATTGTTCTAATCGAACGAATGATCTGATTAATGATAGGTTGTGATATAAAGAGATAGAACCTAAGTTGAGATTTGTAATCAGCGAATCAGGCAAGTATCCTACCTTTGCATTTCTTTTATGCAATGGACATGAGTAAGAAGTTTCAGAATTCTTTTCTATTCATGTACAGATTATGTACACTTTGATTATCAACATGTTAATTCAGATATATTTTCTGTTCGTTAATTTCTAAAAGGTTATACAAGTGTCCCCACTTGGATAATCATGGCATTTATTCACATGTTGATACACCTTTGTCAATTACCCGTATATATATATATATATGTTGAATTACATGTTATTGTTGAGCAAGATTAAAAACCTTCGGGTTTGGAACCAGACATGTATGAACATCCCTATATGGGAAAATTTTTTGCCTCAAGGCGGATAGAGTGAGCGCGATGAATTTCGTTCAAGTTATGTAGTATTGATCAATACAAGGTACAACTGGGTCGATCACCCTTCGTGTTCGTAAGTTATGATTTTTTTGAATGGATTTATGCTAAACCTTTTCGAAAATGAAAAGAATGTTCATAGTATGTTTCTTAAACCCTATTCAAGGGTAGAGCCAGAGCCAAATTTAAAGAATTTGAAAGAGAGTTGTTATGTGAATTTTTTATCAGTACAGATTACTTCACAACTTTTAATTCGTTGTAGAAGTGTTATGTAAGGAGAATACTTATATTCTTTCAGCTTATATATATAATTGTTATTACTTGTTGGGCACTCAAATGCTCACCCTTGCTTAAATTAAATATTTTCAGTTATGTATGAGCAACCTGAAGGCTCAGGCACGAACAAGGGAAAAAGGGAAGCTGTTCGAATGAGTTATATTATGAGTTAATGGTTATAGTTAGTATTGGTATCTGTTCAGGTATTGTATGGAATGTATTTGAAGGTCTCATACCTGGGAAGTAAACTTTGATGTATGTAAATTAAGTTTGAATGTAATATTATTATTGCATTATTCAGCTTATAGAAATGGTATCGTGAAGCACCGAGTTTGGGTTTCAAGTACCTGGATTTGGGGTCGTCACAAGTTGCATATAAAATAGTTAGATGTCTATAAAGACATTATAAAGGATAATAAGATAAAGTATGCTATCTTTATAGTTGTTATGTGAACTACAACATGTATGCTATGTTTGTTTTATGATTATTCTTATATGTTGAGCATGTTATTATGTGTTACGTGATGCATGAAAACCTGTTAGATTTTGTGAAATTTGTCGAGCTCAACCTTGCAAATAACCATTTTTGCGTGTCAAGGATTCAAGGTAACACTATGTGCTACTTGAATGACGTGGATCAAAAATAATACACGGAGATTAATATTTTAACTAAAGTTGTTGTTTCTTTATACCATGATTAAGATTCATGAGATGTACTAGATGTTTTATGATGTATAATTTTATGTTGAGATGTAAAGCTAAAGTTAGAGTTATCTGATATGCAAAGGTTATCGGATTGAAATGTAAAATTTTATATAATAACAGTGATAAAGTGAATCATAAAATAGATTGATTCAAAGATATGTAGATGATAAAGGTTTGATTCCAGGGAATTAAAGTAAGAAGACATAAAAGTTTAAATTATTCCGTATTTTATAATGTTTAGCATCGAATAATGATGTAAAATCAGAAGGTAGATGTGTTATTAACGACCAAAGTTGAGAATTAAATTGTATGAATTTTAGGGATGTTACATCAACTCTTTCTGCTCCATCTCTTCCAACTTCCCTACCAACTCTACATTTCTAGCCACCGACCTGTGAAACAAAGTCCCCATCTGGATCCCTACCTCCTTACAGTGAGCAATCTCCACCTCCATTTCCTGCATCACTAACTTTCTATGATGGTCCTCGTCCCTCAGTTTTTGGAACTCGGACTCCCTTTCTCTAGCCTCAGCCTCTAACTCTTCAACTCAACATCCTAACTCCAGAATCTGCTCCTCATACTCCCCCAACATCCGATCCTCGAAAGTAGCCTCGTTGGAGTCCTCCATATGCTCAGGCTCCTCCTCCATAGGCTCCTCCTCTAGATCAGACTCCTCGGGTAATGGCTTCATCTCCTCCTCATCATCATCATTATCGATCGGGGCCACTGCTGATATGGGCTCCACTATCAAAGGTGCCTCATATACCATGTCTATGTCACGTGGCTCCTCATCTACTACTCTGCTAGGTCCTCCCAAGTTAGTCATCCTACAACCACTAACATAAGACAAAACAAACAACAATTACATTAGAATGTTAAATCAACATAAATTCATTGTATATAATGAAGTTATATTCCATAACACACTAAGTCTCTCTCTAGAAAAACTATACATGAGTTGCATCCCTCTCTATCTTCTAAGTTCTCCTAAGTTATAACCTAAGGACTCTAGCTCCTAAGGTTTATAACTACAGCTCTGATATCAACCTGTGACGCCCCCAAATTCAGACCACACTTGTCTCAAATTTGGTTGTCATGCGCTAACTCTAATATCAAATCAAAATCTCACACAACGGAAATTATAGAATAAAATACATTGTTATAATATAATTATTCTTGTCCCAAAGTCTCGCAACCGTTAATAATACAACAAGACTTAATTTAAACATAGCTTAAAATATCATAATAATTAAGTTCTTCTATAACATAAAAGTAATATTACATTCCTAGTACTATAAAACTAACTACTCCAAAGCCTTCTCTTTACCCTTGTCCTTGCTAGAGGGTTCACCACGTTCTACCTTAACTGAAAATTTTAAGGAAAGCAAGGATGAGCAACAATTTTGCCCAACAAGTAATATCGCAATAAGGAAAAATTATATATAGGGTTCAATCTTCAAGGGTATGACAGTGAATAATAATTCAAAAATTATCAACGATTCTCAATAAAGTCACTACGGACTGAAAGATATCAACAAGATTCAACGATTATTCAATTCAAGATTTTAAAGTAATAAATATTGAGCAGTCACTAAGGACTATGAACTTCTCCTAGAATTAACAGTAATAAACTGATAATTCTACAAAACGAGTACAACAGGTGATCAGTCTAAAGTACCCTATGTCATGTATAACATTTAATCATTCTTATGTGCGCACGTTGGTTTCCCGACAAATATATAATTCTCCTACCAAGAGGGTTGTTCATCTTAGTTATAAGAGTCTGCACCAAGTTAATTTGGTTTGGATAACTTTTGATCTTATACCAATAGTCTAGCCGAATCAATGACTTAGACAGCTTTCTTTTAAAGTATATACACGAACAATTATCGTTTGATATCAAGGTTCAAAAACAATTTCATTTCCAAACTACAAAGTATTAAGTCATGAGATATGAATCATACTTTCAAGGATTTACTTATACAACAAATAATAGTACAAGATCAAGTAATGCTCAATAAAGAGTAGGTTTTGAGTACTTGCCTCAAGCGTAATTTACCAAAGTATAGCTTATCAACACTCTTTGAATCCTAATATAATATAGTTACGCGTATAGGATATTCATTAGTTACTCATACATGATATGTAAGTTCAAACGCATACATAAATGTCTAACTTAGTTGTCATACCTTGCATACTTATAGCACATAATCACTTTATAAGACACCACGAAGTCAAATAACATAGTTTCTAATCATTGCTTTATATTTCGCAAACATCTTTTGGTCTTAACATTTGAAAGTTTATAAACACATATCCAATCTATGATCTTTAATACTAGCATGCTTATAGATACTTCACATACTGTAATTAAACACATATTATAGATTTAGACCACAATACAAGCATGCACCACATCTCAGATTTCAAACAGATTAGACAGATCAGATTTGCAGGATGGCGCAGTTTGTTCTCTGGTTAAGCTTAGGACGACGATCTGCTACTGCACTCGCCGCATAAGAGTTGAGCCTTGCATTTCCTATTTATGTCCCATTCTTAAACATACCAAGACACTTACACTTAACATGCATACATGCTAGAGGACTTTTCATAAGCGTATGACCATCATACGTTCACTTTTACATGTCACGATCTTAGTTTAGGATTTCCACAGAATCAAGGCCAAATAGGGTCATGTAATCACCATGCGTACTAATTAGCCATATGTTCACATAAAGAGATCACATAATCTGTACTACACATACTCATAAGTGTTCACATCATTTATGCACAATTAACATCGTTTATTACTTTAAACATGCTTAAACTTATGCTTGGTTTACTGCCATTATGTTTAACATATAAGAATCATGTTTAGAGACATAATGAACATAAACATGCCATCTTAAATCTTCAGAACTTAACTACTCACACTAATGTAACTTAGTTTGAAAATATATCCGAGTTTTCTTGTGAAATCATTTTTAAACTTTAACAACATAATTTAACACATACAGAATATCTTTAAAGCTCTTTTCATGTGTAGTTAAGTCATGTTAACATCTTCACAAGGTCAGAACATACATCATGTAATAGAATATTCATGCATATTAGCTTCGATATGTCAAGTTTTTCTTTGAAAAAGTTTGCTAGCTTAAAGCCTAACAACTTGGTCATGAACAAAGGAACTATAAATCATAACTCATGCTCATTTATGTTCAGAAATTAGTCACGTGTGTATACTATCAAGCCCAGAATTTGCAGACATGAGTTTCATTAAAGTTCATCTTTGAAACTATGAGTTTTGTTATAAGTCTCAATTAAATCATGTTGGTCATTTCCTATCTCATAAGAAAATTTTATACAACATGTTATACTTCTTTTTATGCATGTATAGGTCTTTAATTACTAAGTTAGATGCAACACTGCCTAACAGAAACCAAAATCTGGTTCGGGGTTCAAGAATTGCTACCGCACCCTAGTACAAACTAAGGCGGTAATTGCATGCTTCTTGGACCGAACCGAGAAAAGGTACTGCTTTTGTAGAGTATCAACCAATCTTCAATTTCTTTCAATCAAGCATACTTAAACTCATTCTTAGAGGTTATATACATGTATATCAACTTTATAAACACTTTGGTAGCACAATTCCAAATCAATTTCACAAAAATCTAGTAGAATTTCCATGATTTGTAAACTTTGAAATTAAGTATTCAAAACAAGAATTTACCTTTTTAGAAGCTTAGCTAGCTTAGTATCTTCCTTATGCAAATGCTAGACTTCTCTTTGAACAACAAACACTCACACTCAATTTCTTAGGATTTCAACAAACAAATTACAGCAACATGAAAATGAATAACATAGCTGCCATTTTATAGAGTACGTAATGGTGGACTGGGTATTGGGTTTACATGAAAGTTTGAAACTAGAGTGTAGAAGAAGAGCACAATGGTTAACAGTGGGTTGCTCAATCACCAATCCCAGCCATTTCCATAGCTAATTATCACTTATTCATAGTTACTGATTATAGCTTGTTGGTTACGCAAAGAAGGTGTAGTTTACTGTTTGAGTAACTGAAGCTTCTCAATCCTCAGCAACGTGATTAAATTGCTTAGTTTAGTTTCTTTAATTCCCAAAAATGTAGTTTTAATGTACAATTGTTACTACAATATAAAAAATTATGGATTTAATATATACTCATATCATATAATCCATGTACATTGGGCCCACATATTTAATATTTATAACCTGTATGGACTCAATTTAATTGATCACAAACAATTTTAATATCTCCTTTTTCTATTTACTTACACCTCAGTATTGAAATAAATATTTTAATAGTACATATTTATTTACTCCCATATTTTAGAATACACATTTAATTGTCTCATCACACATGATGAGGTAACAAAACTTATTTAATTCAATTCTATGATTTAATTACTTTTACTATATAGTTATAGTATTAACCACAATTAAATGTCACACCTCATTTAATCTTGTGCAGTAAGTAATTATATGATACTACTACCCACATTTCCCTATATTACACATAATGGCATGAAATAATATTTAATAATAATGTTCACCTTAATAATAATGGTAACTGATCCATTATCTTTCTCATTCTTTATTAATGATAACAAACCATCTTTATAATTCATGCACACAGTAAATTTTTTTTTCCAAGTCTTCTTACCTACAAATTGCTACTGGTTTATAAAGATGTATATGTAATTGCGCCACTCTGGGAATTTCTCAAACTTGGTAACTATTGCAATAAATTCATTATTTAATCTCTTTATTTAATAGATAGTACACTTATTTATTATCTTGCCACTCTAGACAATTTAAATATAATTATGTAAATTACTTTACTCCTTAATATTCTCTTATTCATAATAACAATTAATTAATAATATAATATTAATTAATTATTCACTTCTTAATTTATCCATCTCTTAATTAAATTAACCCACTTAACTTCTATTCTCATGCCACGCAAGGCATTCCACAAATCTCATCACAACTCCACATTTTTCTATTCTTATAAATTCAATTTGAATTAATTGAATTACTCATCTCATAACACATCAATATTTATATTCAAATAAATATTCATTTTCTTATTATATCAAAATAATATTTATTCATAAAATTCACGGTTCTTACAGAAATGATACTAGATGAAGCGCAAAATTCAAGGATATTCTATTAATTTCAGGGATTATAGAAGCAATACTTACCATAGTAAGTTTTGATTTAGGAATATGAAAAGAAATAATATACGAAACTGCAAATAGATTTTCACCCGTTATGCTGTAATCCGCGTAGACAGATCTTTTCCATAAATAAAGAATGAGTACGAAGGGTTATTCACCATGCATGCGGTAATCCGCGTAGACAGGTTATTCCCACAAATTAAAGAATGAATACTAAAGGTTATTCACCATGCATGCGGTAATCCGCGTAGACAGGTTACTCCCATAGATTAATAAAGAATGAATATGAAGGGTTTATTCAACATGCATGCGGTAATCCGCGTAGACAGGTTACTCCCGCAGATTAATAAAGAATGAATACAAAAAATAATATCCCTTACCTTTGAAGGAGACTGGATACTGCAATAGTGAAGTAGCAAAATACTCTTCTTCTTTCTCTCTATAGTTTCTCTTGTGAGTCTTAGTGAATTGGTGAGAATGAAAGAAGAAATAAGCTTCTATTTATAGGAAACTATAGTTTCGATATTTGCACGTTAGGGGCTCGACTTATTACAATTTAGTACCTCATTAATTGCACCTTAGTCAAGATGACATCATGATGATGACATCATCTTTGTGTTTCTTTAATGATGATGTAATGTTTACATCATGCATGCATCATCTCTTCTCTGATTGGTTGATTTAAGTTCACATGGATTGGTTAACTTATAACACTTTGGTACCCCTAAGGTTTTCCAAGTTTGCATTATTCCCCTTTAACTTTTCTAATTCACTTACCTTCAATAAACACATTTTTAATATTTCAACAATTATTCATTATTAATTTTAGGCTTAAATATGAATTAGTATCCTAAACTATAGGCCATATTCCACTTCGGTGATCTACCTTTCAATTTTGTCAATTAGATGATTAAACTATTAATTTTTTTCAATTGCAACAAATTGAACCTGCCACGTCAGAAATTACTGACGTGGCATGGCCACGTGGCAATGCAATACTTATGTGTTAAAAGAAAGCTGATCTTTAAATTATTTTATTGACTTTAAAGGACAAAAGAGTAATATAACATTTTATATTAACTTTAACTAAATTTAAACAAAAATAAAACCCAAATCAGATCTATCATTTCATCTTCCTCCATCACACTTCTCCATCATCAACATCACACCAACAAAAAAGCTTTTAGTCCAAACAAAACAATTCTCAGTTCAGTTCAAACAAAACAATATATGTTCCTTTCGCAATCAATTCTCTAAAATAAAAAAGCTTTTAGTCCAAACAAAATAATTCTCATTCCAAAAAAGCTTTCTCTCTCCTCCTTTGACTGTGTGTATGTATATTTATTTGTATATATATCACCATCATTATCAGTTCCTTTTGGAATCAATTCTCTGAAACAATTTCTATATTAATGAAAAATCACAGTACTTTTATAGATTTACCAACTAAAGAAGAATCACGCAAAACTCTATCCTTTCGCGATCTCCAGATCCTTACCAATTCGCTCAATGATAGCCCGGACAGGACCTCTACTGGACTTCGATGTCGGCGAAGGCAAGGCGGTGGATGTTTATGTTTGGGTCGGTGAAGTTCAAGTCAGAGATGGAGCTTAGCGCGATTAGGGTATGGTGGAGACGGTGGCTATGGAGGTCGCCGGAAAAGTGGTGGCAGTGGTGGCTGTGGTTATAGACAATTGGTCTTTAATTTTTAGCTTGTGTTGATTGTTGGGAGATCTCAGCCATGGTCGCCATTGTCGATTGCAGAATGTCTGTGTACAGATTTGTTTTGTTTTAAAGGATAATAAAAATTGATTTGTCAAATTTACCCTTACTCAAATAATTTAAATTAATAAAATGATATAAATATTATTTTTTAAGTACACATCAGCTTCTTATGGCCTTACTTAGGATGACACATCGTCAATTTCTAACGTGTCAAGTAAATTTGGACAAAAGTGGAAAAAATTAATAGTTAACTCATCTAATTGATAAAATTGAAATGTGGATCACCAAAGTGGAATATGGTCAATAGTTTAGGATAGTGAATTATATTTAAGCCTTAATTGTATAACTCACAATATTGATAACCAGATCATTCACAGGAAAGAGGGGGCTTTCCGATAAGGATTTCTCTTTATTGACGCGCAATTAAATAACCTAACCCATTTTCTCAACAGAACTTTCTAGATATTGTCAATAATATAAATAATAATATAAATAAATGTGTCCTCTCAATTATTGATTTAATAATATAAAATATTGTGCAGATGATACTGTGACAATAATTGAATCAATAATATGATATACTATTCAGCAACTAATGTTGCAATAATTGAATAAAACTGAGTGACTTCTTACGTAAGCATCAATAATCAGAGGTACTGTGCAATACTGTGTGCTACTGTGCAACAACGTGTATTACTGTACTTTTATCACCGAATATTTCAATAGTTTAACGGTAAAAGTTTTTTTGTTATTTTTATAAAAAGGTTATTTTTGTCGCTTACTATATTCGACAGTTATTCTGTTGTGGGGTCCACCAATGATTGAGTCACCGTACGAATATTCTCCGACAAAAAGAATATTCCCCGATCAAATGAATATTTTATGACAACTTGCTTACTTTGTAAAATTTGCACATATCACTCATAACTATAGCACTACATCAAATCAACACCTTATTAATCAAAATAATATTTAGAGAAAATTAAATCTTTATTCATAAAAATTTAGGGTCTTACAAACACTCTTGGTCATGACATAGAAAAGTGTTGGGCACTTCGTCACCTGATCCAAAATATGATTGACAGCGAAAAAGAGGAGATATTTCATCCTGGAACACAAAGATGGAGGGAAGTTATAGCGGTCATATCCTCTGAAAGAGACTTGTCTGCATCATCTCTAATAATTCAAGGAAAGGGGGACAAAGGAGAAAAGAATCATTTGAAAGTGGTTGCACTAGAACCCTTGATGTTGCCATTTAGGCTGCAGTATCCATTCATCAGCCTAAAAAGAGTCCCATGGAACTATGGGGAGAATGTGGGATCGACCTCAAATCATACGGCGGCTATATCAAAGGAAAACATGTTGTATCTACCTCAACGAGTGATAATGCCAGTCACTAAAACCAAGGGGAGACTACCCGAGGAGAAAATTGAAGAATTCCTCAGCAAAGTGGGGCATAATGAAGCCAAGATAGTGCAGAGATTAAGGGAGGCACCTCAACAGATATCCATTATGGACTTGGTATTGTCTTCTGAAGATCATCGCAAAGTCTTAACACAGGTGCTGGAAGAAGCACAATTGCCTAAGGCTGTGGATACAGAAAAGTTTCGTCACTTGATAGATCACATTTTCAACAGCAATGTGATTACATTACTATCTCGTAATTGAACTTCACAAAATTTGGGATTTACAAAAGACTACCCTTTTATACAAAAGATGGTTTTACGTCACTACACACATATTTATAACTCTAGACTTCTAATAATGCATAACAGTGTCCTTTAGTTTCTCATTCGCAATCATCGCTACAGTATCCCGACTAATAGTATGTCGAGTCTGTCCCGACTCAATGGAATAACAAGCAACTTTCAGCTTGAAATCCTTATGAACATTCTCATGGATGAAAACATCCGTGCTATCTTCTGGTTTTTCTCAACCAGTTTCTTATGAAGCTCATCGGCCTCATCTTTATAGTCCCTAGCCTTCTATGTCATAAGCACCTTTTTATCGTGCTCTGACTCAAAATCTGCTTCTGCAGACACCTTAGCTTCATGGAGATACTAATCTCTTCATTCTGATTCTGCACAACTGTACTCAGTTGCACATTCCTATCAAGCACTGCTAGATACAATGCTCTCATTTCATCTGGAGGTGATGACTCTTGTGTAGGTGCCACCGTATTAACCGATGTTACCTCCATTTCTTCCTCCAAATCGATCATCATATTAAGGTATGATGCAATATCCATATCTCCCTCGGAGTAGTTCTCCTCAGAAAAGTACTCCACTGTCTCTGACTCCTCTATAAGCACTAATGGTACCTCTGCCACTGGCATGGGTATAGGCTCTACTATGTTCACAGTTTCTTTGCTCACCACGCGTATATCTCTATACATCAAGCTATCACTGGACATCTACAATAACACATAATATATTGATTAGTACATAATACACAATAGTTTAAGCACATATCATATTTAGTTTATTTAGGGTTACTTTCTATCTTTTAAATCTTTCGAGACTGAGTTTCCTCAATACCTTATTGACTCATTCAACTTAAGTAAAACTCGAGTTTACTTACTTCGGACTTTTCCTTCCTTAACGAGGTTATTAGCCTAAGGTTCTTCCCCCCTTAAGTTTTATAACCTAATGCGTTGATACCAATATGTGACTCCCCCAAATTCGGGTATCTTCCAACCCGACAGATGGTGCTACACGGTGCTCATAACTGTACATTCATTCTATTGAAATAACATTAAAATGTGTGTATCAAAGACATTCTTATTACATTAATAATATTACATCTCGTTCCCAGGTTCTGAAACCGTTACATTCTTTTTTCAGCATAACATAATTCATACAAATATACTATTCTATTACAGAATAAACTAATCATTCATCTTTGCCTTGCCTTTATCTCTACTGGAACCCTTAGTTCGCTCGACCTTAGCTGCAATCATATGATTCAAGCAAAAAGTGAGCATAACTAACTCAACAAGTCTAACAAAATATTATATAGATACCATTTCGAGAATCATATGATTATTCTTCAATAACTGAACAATAGTTATGAAGTACTATGAAACATTGAATAACACTTCTCATCTCATAAAACAATTCCGAATTACACATAGTAGTTTGGAAATTATGAGTAGGTCTATAGACCATGAACATTCTCTTTAGCTATTATTCATGAAAAGGACAGCCCGACACTAAGTCCGTAAGTCCGATATATCTTACGAGCACATCTAGGTGATCAACCTATAGTACTTTATGTTGATCAACACTACATCCGTTAAATGTATTTACGTTTAAGTTTTGGCAACCTCGCGTGCCCATCGAATAATCGATGTAAAATACATTTGTTTATTCATACTCAGGCTTACCTTGAATCCGTACCAAACAATTGGCGTAGGATAGCGTTATCAATTCTATATTGAAAGACTTGTAAAGAAATCAATCAATCTTTCAAGATTTGTCCAGCCGAGTTAAAACTGGCATCGACCCTTTCTTTAAAACCATTCATGCATCTTATAACATGAATCACTGAAAACCTAGCTAACACGAAGGTTAGACAAGCGATAAGAAAACTTGCCTTCAACCGTCTACTACAGTAAAATTACTTTTCCTTTGAGTCTTTACAGTCTCTACAACACCTAACCACATAACATACCACATTAGTTCATGAATAAACATACATGGTTCCTAATGAATCTTACCCTTCTTCTCAATCTAATCATGTATTAGATTTGTTATTATTGGTTCTGGCTTGTCGTTTACATCGATCTTACCAACTTCTTTCTCTTTTATGTGTTAACTGAAATTATTTCATTAATACAACTAGTTTCGAGTTAATCATCCTTCCTCACGGCTTACTAACGTTCTTACATCATTAAACCGTTACTCGATCGTCATTGGTAAAGTACCAACGTTGAATACCATTCACAGTTTACTTACTTACCATTCACGTTCTTCGTTTAATTAATCTTAATCCATACTTAAATTCATACCGTCATTACTATAAAAGTGATTTAAAGTTAGTCTTACCATTTACATTAAGTACATGTACATTCTAATATTCGTTCTTAATTAATTGGAATTACGAGGTAGCCCTACCTCCAGCACTCGAGAATGTCCACAACGTCTTTCATGTTTCTGTTTTACGACCATACAAACCCGATTACAAGCATGTAATTGAATACGAACCCCTACATTTTGAAAAAGACTTATCTTCCGAAGAAATTCTTGTTCAAATTGTCGACAGAAAAGAACAAGTTCTCAGAAATAAAGTAATACCTTCTGTTAAGGTAATTTGGAGTAACCACAATGCTGAAGAAGCTACGTGGAAACTCGAAGAGAATATGATAAAGAATTACCCTCATTTATTTATTTAATTTATATGTAAGCGATTCTGGGGACAGAATCTTTGTAAGGGGGGAAGAATGTAACGGGTCAAAATTATTGAGTTGTGATTTGGGGAAAGAATCCTTTTAAGGGGGGAAAGATGTAACGAACGAGATTTTTGTAATTTAATTTTAATATTTATTGAAGTAAATAAATATTTTCGATGATTTAATTATTAGATTAAATAATTAATTGATGAAATTGTGGTAGATTAATTTAATTATATGTGTTACATTTATTATATGTGTTACATTTATTAAATTAATGTAGAGAATTTTATTATTCGATATATGTAATTATGTGAGCTTATTGTATTAAAAGAAATACTAAATAAGCCTAATGTATTTTAATTAATTTAATTATTAATTAGAGAGTTAATAATTTGACATTATTTATTAATGAGAAATTTAATTATGTGACTATGTGAATTTATGAGAATTTATTATATTTTATTTAAAGTAAATTAAATAAAATATTGATTTATTTTATGAAGGAGTGTGACATTAATTAAACTATATGATAAAGCTTTATTAAATTAAATGGTTTTAAAATCTATTAAGCCTAGCCAAACATGGCCTTAGTGGGAGTTACTAGAAGTTACCCATGACTGGATTAACTTACTAGTATGCGCGTCAGTTCTCTTTTCCTTTATTATACGTACTCTTTTTCTATTCATTTTCTAAGTCTGAAAAACAGAGAGGGAGAAAGAGTATGAGAAATTGTCAGATAAAATTGTGAGATTTAGAGAAATTGGGAGTGTGTAATCAACAAGTTGTTGTGAAAGAGTCACTTGTGATCATCTCTTCTAAATTATACTCTGGGTAATTTCTCCAAACTAAATTTCTATTTCACGTCATTTAGTTTTTATAAAAAATGGCTTTCATTCATCTTGTAAAGTCTCTATAATTGAGAAATTGTGTTGTTATATGGATATATGTAATAATTCGAGTAGTATAACATGTTATATATATATATATATATATATATATAGATATATATATTGCATGATTCCCTATCATCAGTTTCATTATATTACACCGTATATGATTGCTTCAAAATTACAGAGTTTGGGTTATGGCCATATGGCCCTTATACGTAAATTTAATGTGTTAAACATAAATGTTTTTATAAAATTCCCACTCTTATTTGATTATGCATGTTGATACGAAGAGACCAGACCTTAAATGAAAGAATTCGGTGTTATAACGAATCCGTAGTGTTAAAATTTTATGTTTTTGTTCAAAATCTTCAAGAACACAAAGAACAGTGAAATTTATATATTTTAATTCTGTAATTATGTGTTTTAATGGGTTAAAATCATTCTATAGATATTGAGTAATGTTTATATACGAATTCTAACATGTGGGTATGATTAAATTCGTGTAGTAAAATTTAATTGGAGTTTTTTTGGCTGTGTTCTTTAATTTTTGCGAATTGCAGAACAGTTTCTGGTTCGTCGCGCCATTGCGCCAGTCTCATGCTTTATGTCCCGCGCCACAAATACCATCAGACTCACTGACAAATGCTTAAGTCTTAAGTCATAATACTACCTTGGCACAAGCAGTACGAAGACTATATAAAAGTGAAATAAGTAAACGCCACTCTCCAGAATGTCCAGAAATGAATTGTTTTACATGTTCAAGTCTAACAATGTGATAACAACTTGATTTAAAGAACATAGAGATATGTTAGAAGTATAATGAGATATTAAAATAGATACTTAACATTTAAATAACATAATTGCATGTGGATTGAATTATGAAATACATAAGTAGCTTATTATTCATTAAGTGTTATTATGTGACCATAAGTGTGATATTTGACTAAGTATAGTCATAACCAAAGTTTAGACAAAAGAATGAATTTATGATGGTTAATTATATTATAATTAACTAGAGTTGTGAATGTAAATGATATGTAGGATTTAAATCAAAGAACGAGTTTAATTAAAGTGTAATATACACACAAGGCAAGTTTCCTATCTCTACTTGTTATCATTGTTCAAGTTTATTATTTATCTTGAGTAAATTCTCATTACTATTATTCAAGTTTGAATTGTTATATTAAAGATTTATTATCCTTTCAAAATATGAAATTATTATACAATATTTGTTCTATGTATACTTCTTGAGATTATTATTCAATTTGAATATCAATATTATTGAACCTTGTTAGACTAGTGAACCTTATTGATTCGACTAGTCCATAGTTGATGAACGTTCTAAATTTCATAACCCTTATTGAATTATCCAAACCAAACTTCCTTTGGTACGGACTCGAATGTCCAACTGAGATGAACAACCCTGCAAAGGGATTTACTTATCGTTAAGCGTTAAGATATTGTGTACAAGATGGTACTAAGGGGTCGATCCCCTAAGTACGAGTAGAAAGGTCTATAGTCTTACGATCGTTAAAGGTTTCAAGTATAACCCTTGATAACCTAGGACATAGTTCAAGGTCTTATGACCTCGTAAATCTTTTTTATTCTTGTTATTCATTCTTAATTCAAAAGTTGAGCTTTTATTTCGAAGTTATTATTTCTCTCGCATGTTATTATTCATTGTTATATTGTTATACTTGTGGGCAATCGTGCTCACTCTTGCGTAATAATAACATTGCGCTTAAGAACGAAAGAGCGCATTTAACCCTCCACTAGTAAAGGCAAGGGCAAGCTTAGCAAGTAATGAAGACCGATTATTTATGTGATGTAATTAGAATTGATGTTACTTAAGACTTATTGTTTATATTTCATACGGATGTTTAAGGTTAGTTTAACTTTGGGATTGTATTATTATTCGGATGGTGTAACCCTTAATGGGAAGATTTTATTTCTATCTATTGCATGGTTTGCATTTATTATGGGTAGATAGATAGATGATATTTGACTGATGAACACCAAACTCGTGGAATTGAAGTACCAATTTGGGGTGTCACAATGACACGAGGATTATAATCGGAGTTAAGCGCCATGACGTGAAACTCCGATGAGTCGATGAACATGATTGATAGCCCAATGCGCCTTTTTATAGTGCTTTGTACCAAAAAAAATTTGACAATTAATTTCTTAGGTGAGATTCCTGGGCTCATCACTTCTTCGTTATAAGTCCGAATTGGCTCGTTCAAAAGCTATTAGCTAACAAATTACATACTCTACGTGTTTATGCAAGAATTTTCCATTTTTGACTTCATTAACTCGAAATTCACCTTTTAGTTCATTTTAACGAAAACGATAAACGTTCGTGAACATTCAACGCTCGTTCCTTCATGCTAAGTCAGAATTCGGTCATTTTCGAGTCTGCAACTCTAGAATGCCAAATGAGACTATACTCCATCGAAAACCAACATTTCCAAGCTCAATGTCAAAATTTGACTTCCATTTCGAGAATTTCACGAATTCGACGATTATCGTCCAAACTTGTGAATTCCGCCTTAACTTCGTTACTTCAGATTTTTAAACTGTTTCAAATGGATTCAATCCATCATACTAACATCTTAACATACATATTTCATTAACTTATATACATGATAAGTTATTACCTGTTCTTCATAAGTTTATATCTTATAAAAGTATAATCTACTTATTATTTCATTTCATACGACTTATCATGTTTTTAGTCTTCTAACCATCATCCTTACATCCTCTTATCATATATGTGACGCCCCCAAATTCAGGTACTTAAAACCCAAACTCGGTGCTTCACGATACCATTTCTATGAGCGGAATAATACTAATAATAATAACAAAAATATAAATACCAAACTTAATTTACATATATCAGAGTCTAATCCCAGGTACGCGACCTTTAAACATTCCTTACATGATAATTAATAGATATCATTGTCTTCATAAAGTCTAACTATTACATAAAATACCATAAATCTTATTCTATTTGCTTTCCTTTTCCTTTGTTTGTGCATAAACCTTTAGGTTGATCACGATTGGCTGAAAACATTTAAATTAAGCAAGAATGAGTATTTGGGTGCCCAACAAGTAATAGCAATAATAAATATTAGCTGAAAGGATTAAATGTTTTCTTTGAATGAAACTTCTACAACGAATCAACAGTTGCGAAGTAAGCTGAACCAATAATAACAACATATCAATTCTATATCAAATTTTTGAAACTACATTGTAAGACCCCGAATTGTATAAAATGAAAGTATTCAGTTTTCTTATAATTATTATTTTATTTAGTAAATGGTTAAATTGATAAAGGTTAAAGTTAAGGGTGACATTTGAAAATTTTGCAAAGTAAGCAAGTTGATATATAATATTCGATTGGTCGGAGAATATTTGTTTTAACAGTGAATATTCGCACGATGACACAATCATTGGTGGACCCCATAACGGAAGTATTGTCGTATTTAGAAAACGACAGAATTATCTTTTTATAAAAATAACGGCGAAAGTCTTACCGTTAAACTGTTGAACTACCCGATGGTAAAAGTACAGTAATACGCGTGGTTGCATAGTAGCACGCGGTATTGATTATTGATGCTTACGTGAGAAGTCACTCAGTTATACTCAATTATTGCTACAGTAATTGCTGCATAATATCTCTCAAATTTTTGATTCAATTATTGTCACAGTATCATCTGTATAATATTTATTATTATTAAATTAATAATTGAGACGACAAAGTTATTCATATTATTATTTTCAATATTGACAATATCTAGAAAGTTCTGTCAAGGAGAGATTTGGTCACATAATTGCGCGCCAATAGGGAGAAATCCTTATCGGAAAGCCCCCTCTTTCCTGGGAATGATCTGGTTGTTAAATATTGTGAGTTATAATATTCATGATGAATAAGTTCGTATTGATTAAAGATGAAATTGATATTTTTATTCTGTTGGGATTATTAGTGTTAATAGAAATCGACATCTATTTTGATAATAATTGATGTTTGGAGGTTATATTGACCAATCGGGTAATTAATCGGATAAATGAGTAATTAATTGCTATTAATTCACATGTTTATAACTATTTGTTCACATGTATGTACTATTGATTCACATGCATGTACTATTAGGGGAGGTGGTGCAAGATTGATAAAACTTGCATGACTAAATTGAAAATAGAGGTATAGATGAAGGTACTATACCGTAACTATTTTTTTCACATGTGTGTACTATTGATTCAAATGAATGTACTATTGATTCACAAGATGTACTATTAGGGGAGGTGGTACAAGTTTGATAATATTTGCAAGACTAAATTAAAAATGAAGGAAAAAATGAAGGTACTATACTGTAATATTTCGAGCCCCAAAACATGCAATTATAGAAACTATATTTTCCTATAAATAGAAGCTCATTCTTCTTTCATTCTCACCAATTCACTAAGACTCACAAGAGCAATTATAGAGAGAGAAGCTATAGAGAGAAAGAAGAAGAGAAGTCTGCTACCTCACTATTCTAGTATTCAGTCTTCTTCAGAGGTAAGGGATATTATTTTGTTCAGTATGCATAGGAATAATATTTTTTTACATACTCTCACTACTACAAATTACTAAATAGACAACGCTTAAAAGATAACGTTTTTTATAAAAACGTTGTGGTATTTTTTTTTACAACGTTTTTAAAAAAAAACGTTGTAGATATATATGCAAAAACGTTATCTATTTAAAAGGGCATTTTTTTGATTTTAAGTAGATAACGTTTTTTTAAAAAAAATGTTGTATATAAAGAAAAACACGGAGCTCTAAAATTACGCTGAAGTAAAAACTTGAAATAATTTTATAACACTACTCTCTTGGTATGTTTTTCGCCATTTTGCCCTAGCCGCTCCAAGTGTCTCGAGAGGCGGATCCAAGTCTCTCGCAACTTGTAGATGGTATTGAGTCGAATCTGGTGCCATCTGGCCCACGAGTGAGTCGAGGGTGTGTTCAAATTTTAAATTTTAGTTTGTGAAGACAAGGTTTAACTCGAAAATCTCCATGGATTCAACATCTCAAATTTTGCAACCCAAGAAGAGAGGGAGGCCAAGGGTTCGAAAACCAAGGAGGATAGAGAAAGCGGCACAAAAGGAGTAGCAAAGTGAAGATGAGAGGGCTACGCCGGTGATAAAAGGTTGTGGTAGACGAGAAGTACATGCAAGTGGAAGAATCTCGTCCCCATTCTATATGATGGTCAAGTAATCACAACCTTCTATGGCTTCTCTCTCTCTTGTCAAGATTAATTTTTGTCCCTATATCTCTATATATGTGTATTTGTGTTTGTTCGATACTCTATCTAGGGTTTGAAATTGTGTTATTTGCTTTTAACGTGGTTTAATGGATCAGTAGTTAGCCTTTAAAATTAATTTTAGAATTTTAAATTTTAATCTTGATTTTTAGATTCAAATTTGTTATGGTTGATGTAATTTGAAAGTCGTTGATAGATATATAACTTATTCATATATATACACATTTCTAAAATTGTCGTTGACAACATTGTTGAACGGCTTGTTCCTCAAGGTGTATGTGGTGATGTGGTTGCATATTGTGAGTGAGTTCCTTTCTTATTTGTTGGGATACAATTTCTACCAATTGATTTTAAAATGGGTAGTCATCCAAAATCTATTACATTGGCCTTCTTTAGTTTTCAACTCCTATATAGTAGTAGAATGTCATGACTGGAGTAATGAGTTTCGTATGTCAAGTAAAAGCTTGAGTAGTTAGTGTACAACAAGAATAATTATTCCACCAAACATGTGGGTTCTTTGTGCTTTTCTAATTGTAAAATGCATATCAAGTGTTGCTATTAGCCATTATGATTCATTTAGCCCTTTAGTGAGATATTTTACGCTTTACGATCTCTTCAATTATTTGGCATCCAATTGAACAACTAACTTTATTCTATTTTGGATTGTTCAATAGAGTAAAGTTGGTGAGGTTGGGACATCCCGCACGCCTTCTACCTCAAGTATTGGAGAGTGCTCTAGATGCATGTGTATTAGATGAATCTCTTGGCATATCTACTTTACAAGAAGTTAAAATCTTAGGGTCTTCCTATTATGTCTTCAAATTTTATCAACTTGCTAACCGCAATCTTCAATTCTCGACATTGTGGGTCATTAAATGGTTCTTTTCCTCGGCCGGTGTTTTGCTATTGGACGCGCTGGTGTCTTGCATTTAGTTGTTGGGTCCTTACGGCATCCTCTTTTCATTCTTTATATATTATTTGATCTATTGTAGATTGCGAATATGTGTTTGGAACACTAGTGATGGTAGCTTGGTACATTCTTTGACCGGGTCACAAGGCACTTGTAAGTGGTGTTCTATGGTTTTATTATCTTTTGACTAAATAATTGCGTTCATAAAATTCTTACTTGACTAGAGAATATCTTTTACTTGATCAAGATTGTTGTTTTTGCAGTAATCATCTTTTAATTTGGTTGTGATATTTATTTTACTTGGTATCATGTTGTTTTCTTGTGTGTACCTTTTTGCGGACTCTATGTTCGGATGTTCATCCTTTCAACCCCGAATTGCTATGAGTGCCGGGTATGTTGGGAAAATAATAGTGTTGGATATAACTTGTCATTCATGATTCTAAAGTTTTTTATATATGTGTTGCCTCGCCTTATTTAACAAATGCTATCTCAAATTGTTGCAGGTTTTAGTGGACGTAAAAGTCACAACCGCCAATTTCGGTATTCATTTTTAATGCCCATACATTTATATGTACATTTAAGGACTTAGTGATAAAAGTCTATAATTAACTTTATCATTGTTCTTAGAGTAATGTATATGACAATCTGCCGATTCAAGTGAAACCCCAAGAAGGCTTGAGGTTTGTGGATTCTTCTACCTAGTTTTTTTAATTATTATTTGTTGTAACATTAAATTTGTTGAATATTATTACAGTTTATGTTTGAAATTTCAGGGAAGGTATGGTGCAGTGGTAGTATGTTGGTTTCTTGGACTTGGGTCACTAGTCGCATGGAATAGTATGCTCACAATTGGAGACTACTACTATGCATTATTCCCAGTAAGTGACTCTTAATTACCCCAAAAATGAGATACTTATATGTGTCCTGCATCTAAATCTATTCCTCCCTATTTTAAGCAGTTAGTTTATATAGCTTTTCTTCGCATAACATTTGGTTTCACTTGTTGCATTTTCAATATTGTCCTGGCTTAAGCTTATAATACTCTCCTATTTTGCACATAAAAAAGTCCCATTTGCTTAAGCTTATAAACTTCAAAGATGTTTATTTATACTACTAGTCTGTCTTTTACTAGATGGCTTAGCCTAATAATAATATGTTAATCTCCCTGTTTGGTTATCTGCTTCCCAATATCTCAGAAAGCAATTTTATTGTCATCTTAATTTTCATAATCAAACGATAAATAGCTGCTCTGTAGTGTTTAAAACCAATGCATCCACCTGCTTGCAATGTAGTTCTAGGGGCCTTGCCAAGTTAATCTGGTTTCTATGCAGATGGTGTATAATGAATTAAGTTGAAATCTGGCATTTAAGTACCATGTACACCTTTATCCTTTATCCATTTTTCTATGCAGATGGTGTACAATGAATTAAGGGGCATTAAGTTGAACTCAGGTTAAAATCCTCATTTATCTGTCTTCCTATGCCTGTTCTAGACTTCTTCGACTTCTTATTGCTCCTTTATGAGTTAGGTTAGATTTATCCAAATTTCATTTAGGTCTCAACATTTTTCATCATTCATGGTCCATTTTCTTTAGCTGTTAACGTTAGGTGTTTCGTAAGTCAAGTGTTGAATATAATGCATCCATGAAAACATGTGTGTTGCCTTTTTTTTCTGCTTATCAAAGTATAGGTTTTTTCTCATTCTTTGGAATTTGTAATCCTATTATGATTCTCTATGTAGAGAGTAAGCTGAAATGTAGACATATGTATGTATATATAGCTGTATAGAGTTTGAATTCAATAAAACTGGAAATTTGATACATGCATTACAGGGGCTGATCTAATGTCCTTGAATTATATGTTTAGTAACTTCTTATTATGGTATCTCTACTTATCGTAATTGTAATCATGTAAAAGTTTGAAATGAGGCTTTTATTTTTTTCCGAGAGATACATTGTCGATATTGGAAAAGCTTGGCGATCTTGATTGTTTGCGGAGGAATAGTACCATTATTTTTGTTAGTGATTTGGTTGCTAATGATTCGACATTTTATCACAAGAATGGCGTGGATTACGATCTTCATCTTTAACATTCTTATGATATCGCCAAGATGTTATATTACTTAAAAGGTTGGCCTAATAACTAGTTGCTTCTATGTTAAGATTTTGTTTGATTTACCCGCATTGCGTAGGATATTGGTTATTCAACAAGTTAAACTTGACTCTCACTAATATGAGATCGATTCGATTCAATATGTGTTGTTTGATTGCGTAATGTTTTGATTGCGTAATCTTTTGTCTATTGTTTCTTTTGTTGTTTCTCACCATCGCAGGTAATGGTTCTTTGCCTTTGGAGGGTCATGTTGAAGCCTTTCGTTTACTTGTTTATGTTAAATGATGTGAAGCTAAGTAATAAATGGTGAAACCGCTTATCTGACCGTCAAAATTATGTCCAAACCGTGATCTATTCAAGAAGGTAATGCCGGAATTTGCCCTCGAGAAGGGCAACCACAATGGTGGGGAGTTTCATGCTGATGATATGAACAATCCTTTTAGCGCATTGGAACGAAGTTCTTCTTCTAGCAACAGTAATGAACTTAAAGGTATAACATTACTTCTTAGCTTCAATTTTGAACATATTAAATGATTTATATCAATACAAGGCTCTAAATTTTCAAAATGAATTAATACATCGATGTGGTGCACCAAGTATCAACTACTCATTTTTCGTGTATCATTACTGGATGATTTGAGACTCGATTGCATTTTTCCGTCCGAGATCATGGTTTGGAACATGGATACTTATAATTTTGTTAACAATTGGGAAGGAATTCTCATATCATTACAGATGTCCGATTCAAGCCAAATATAATTAATATTATATTATTATTCTCATTCATTGATCAAAATCAAGAATTAGGGTTTGATTTTATATCCGATTTATCTTGCATATATAGCATTATTAATTAAGTTAAAATAATTAACTTAATTATCTGAACTAAAATTCATATAATAAAATAATTATTCTAAAAATCATTCCATATATTATTAAATAATATAATAATCCTATTTTCATGAAAAATAAATAATAAAAATATTTCTACAATAAAATTAATTATTATAAGAATATACTTTATAATGGTCAATGTAAGACCCAAACTTTTATGAATAAAGATTAATTTTTCTTGAAATATATTTTTGAATATTATGGTGTGGATTTGATATATTGTTATACTTATGGGTAATATTTACAAATTTTGCAAAGTAAGCAAGTGGTTATATAATATTCGATTGGTCGGGGAATATTCGTTTTAATAGGGAATATTCGTATGATGGTACAATCATTGGTAGATCCCACAACGAAAGTATTATCGTAGTTAGAAAATGACAGAATTATATTTTTTATAAAAATAACAATGAAAGTTTTACCGTTAAACTGTTGAACTACCTGGTGGTAAAAGTACAGTAATACGCGTGGTTACATAGTAGCACACGGTATTGATTATTGATGCTTACGTGAGAAGTCACACCGCTTATACTCAATTATTGCTCTGAGAATTCTTCAGATAATATCTTTCATATTATTGATTCAATTATTGTCACAAGATCATCTCGCATAATATTTTATATTATTAAAACAATAATTGAGAGACGACAAATTTATTCATATTATTATTTACAATATTGACAATGTCTACAAAGTTTCATCAAGGAGAGGTTTGGTCACCTAATCATGCTATTAATAGGGAGAAATCCTTATCTAAAGCCCCTCTTTCCCTGGGAATGATCCGTTGTTAAATATTGTGAGTTATAATATTAATGATGAATAAGTTCGTATTGATTAAAGATGAAATTGATATTTTTATTATGTTGGGATTATTAGTGTTAGTGGAAATCGAGATCTATTTCGATAATAATGGATGTCTGGAGGTTATATTGACCAATCGAGTAATTAATCGGATAAATGAGAAATTAATTGCTATTATTTAGTAAATTGTTAAATATATAAAGGTTAAAGTTAAGGGTGACATTTGAAAATTTTACAAATTAAGCAAGTTGATATATAATATTCGATTGGTGGGGAATATTCGTTTTATCAGGAATATTCGCATTTACGGCACAATCATTGGTGGACCGTGATAACTAAAGTATTGTCGTATTTAGAAAATGATGTAATTATCTTTTTATAAAAATAACTACGAAAGTTTTACCATTAAACGTTGAACTACCCAATTGGTAAAAGTACAAAGATGTCTGGCGTGGTTGCATAGTAGCACACAGTATTGATTATTGATGCTTACGTGAAAAGTCACTCAGTTATTGTAAGACCCCGAATTATATGAAATGAAAGCATCTAATTTTCTTATAATTACTATTCTATTTAATAAATGGTTAAATTGATAAAAGGTTAAAGTTAATGGTGATATTTGAAAATTTTGCAAATTAAGCAAGTAATTAAAATATTCGTTGTGTCGGGGAATATTCGATTGGTCGGGGAATATTCGTTTTAATAGGAAATATCCGTACGACGGTACAATCATTGGTGGACCCCACAACAGAAGTATTTTCGTAGTTAGAAAACGACAGAAATATCTTTTTATAAAAATAACGGCGAAAGTTTTACCGTTAACTGTTGAACTACCCAGTGGTAAAAGTACAGTAATACATGTGGTTGCATATTAACACACGGTATTGATTATTGATGCTTACGTAAGAAGCCACTCAGTTTACTCAATTATTGCTACAGTAATTGTTGCATAGTATCTCACGTTATTTGATTCAATTATTGTCACAGTATCATCTGCATAATATTTTATATTATTAAATCAATAATTGAGAAAACAAAGTTATTCATATTATTATTTGTAATATTTATAATGTCTAGAAAGTTCTGTCAATGAGAGGTTTGGTCACCTAATTGCACGCCAATAGGGAGAAATCCTTATTGGAAAGCCCCCTTTTCCTGAGAATGATCTGGTTGTTAAATATTGTGAGTTATAATATTAGTAATGAATAATTGTTGAAGTATTAAGAATGTGTTATTTAAAGATAAGTGAATTACAAAAGTTAGAGGGGAATAATGCAAACTTGGAAAACTTTAGGGGTACCAAAGTGTAATAAGTTAAATCAATCTGGACCATTGGTGATGGTTTTAATAGTAAATCAATATGGACCATTGATAATGGTTTTAATAGTAAATCAATCTGGACCATTGATGGTTATTTTAATAGTAAATCAATCTGGACCATTGATAATGGTTTTAATAGTAAATCAATCTGGACCATTGATGGTGATTTTAATAGTAATCAATCTGGACCGTTGATGATGGTTTTAAAAGTAATCAATCTGGACCGTCGGTGGTGGTTTTAAAAGTAAATCAATCTGGACCGTCGGTTGTGGTTCTAATAGTAATCAATATGGACCGTCCGTTCTAATAGTAAATCAATTTGGACCGTTAGTGAATAAGTTACTATTTAGTCCACTCTCCTATAAATAGAAGCTTAATTCTTCTTTCATTCTCACCAATTCACTAAGATTCACAAGAGACACTATAGAGAGAGAAACTATAGAGAGCAAGAAGAAGAGTATTCTGCTAATTCCCTATTGCAGTATCCACCCTTCTACTAAGGTAAGGGATATTATTTCTTTCGTATTCATAAGGAATACTACTTTTTGTATTCATCCTTTAATATGTCAGAATAACCTGTCTACGCGGATTACGTACCGTATGACAGGTGAAAATCCATTTGCAGTTTCGTATGTTATTTCTTTTCATATTCTTAAAACTAAACTTACTATGGTAAGTATTGATTCCATAATCCCTGAAATTAGTCGGATATCCTTGAAGTTTTGCGCTTCATCCAGTATCATTTCATTGGAATATTGATCTGAACTTTCCTATTAAATATCAATATTTTCACCCGGGGTACTATTCACTATAATATTATTCACTCGGGTATTCGGGACACTTTTCATGTCGAGGTATTATTCACGAGTTACTATTCACGGGTTACTATCCACCCAGTTATTATTCACTCAAATATTATTCACTCGGGTATTTGGGGTACTTTTCATGTCAGTTTACTATTCACAAAGTACTATTCACGGGGTAGTATTCACCTAGTTACTATTCACCCAAAAAATTAATTTCTTTTCTGTCCAAAATATTTTTGATACATGGATATTATTCTTGAATTTTACTCCACAAAGCAGTATCATGTTGACAATTTGGACATTATTGAATACTTGATAAATTAAATTATGAATCTTTAAAATTTATCATTTGCTTTCATTTAATTGAATGCTTATATCATTGTCATCATCCTCATGCTTATATTGTTATGAAAGTCATCTTTGGCTTATGTGCATAGATGGACTATTGATTGGTATGATTATGACCAGGGATTATTCGGTATAATCATGATCATTGATGATTACATGAATATCTTTGGCCCGTAGTGCAGGGATGATTCGATGATGTGGTTTATTTATTGTCGAGTCTCATGATAAAGTTGATGAAAACCTTTTAAATCATAGAAGATAGTAGATATCATGCTCTACTTGACTCTTCTAATGGATTGCTTATTCCGCTGCAGTTAAACTTGTTGTCGATTATATTCTATCAGTTTAACATTGTTGAAGGCATTAGATAACTTCTTCTGCATTATCTTAGTCATAATATTTCTTACTGGGCTAGTTAAGCTCAACCTTTTACTTCCATTGTTCTCTTCAGGAAATGAGAACGTAGCCGGAACTAGTCGGAGAACGGAGTGATGGTCCGAGATGGTTGTTTTAGTAATCCTCACTATTTAGTGTGATAATAAATGTAATGAGGATTGAATTTGAGTTTGGATACTGTCTATGAGATAATATTTGTGTAAAAACTCTCAGCTCTTGTTGTATAATTAAGTTTGTATTTGTATTATGTACCATATATTTGGCGACCCAAGATGGGTGATCTATACCTATTTTGGGGGCGTCACATTTGGTATCAAAGCTTAGGGATCTGATCCCTGGCTGAGATGTGGGACAAGAACTAGGAGGGGAGAGACGGGGAACTCATTTGCTAGTATGACCTACCTAAGATTATTTGGTATTTAATTGGTCGGTCAGATTATAGGGATAATATTTGATATGTCAATTAACCATTGTTTTGTGCCAGTGTTTGAAAATGGCATCTGAAAATGTTGAGATCAACAATGAAGCACATGAGACCGTTGAGTCACCAATAATCAATACCCAGGATAATGTGCAACAGGAAGACAATAATCCTCAGGTAAACAACAACACCGATCAAATGATGAACGATGGGATGTTCAGAAGCTTTATGCAATTCATGCAACATCAGGCGAGAGCGGCTCCTATCCAAAATGCAGGTGGAAACACTGGCAACTCTCGGACGGTCACCGCTAAGTTGTTCAAGGAGCTGAGACCACCGGAGTTTATTGGAGAGCCAAAACCACTTAAGGCGGAGACGTGGATAAAGCAGATCACCAAGATATTTGATGTCTTGGGATGCTCCGAGGAGCAAAAGGTTCCCTTTTCCACCTTCATGTTGCGAGGAGAGTCAGAAACAGCGCCTGTTGTTAAGGAAGGAGAACGACCGCCGGTCGTATGTTACAAATGTGGAGGGGAGGGACACATCAGTCCAAATTGTACGCAGCAGTCCAAAGCATATTACAATTGTGGAAGAGAAGGTCACCTTGCCCGATTTTGTCGGGCACCAAAGTCAAGTCTAGCTGGGATGGAGGCATCAAAGGCCGTCCCAAACAAGACAAAACCGGTAGTTCAAGGGAGAGCGTTTGTCGTAACCTCCCAAAAAGTGAGGAATCTGAATGAGGTGATCACAGGTAAGCTAATCATAAACTCTTGGGAAGCTTATACCTTATTTGATATCGGTTCTACCCATTCTTTTATTTCTCCTACTTGCGCTCAACGTTTAAATTTGACTCCGGAGAAATTAGACTTTGACTTATCGGTTGAAACTCCGTTGCGGGAAACCTTTATTACATCCACTGTTTATAAGTCTTGTTTGATTCAAATCGGTAACCACACATTACCTGTCGATCTTATCTCTTTAAAAATACTTGCATTCAATGTGATTTTAGGAATTGATTGGTTGACTACTCATCATGCTAAAATTGATTGTTTTCGTAAGGTTGTTAGCTTTCATGTTCTTAACCAACCTATTATGCGAATTCAAGCAACCAAACCATTATAGTCAATCACTGTCATTTCAAGCCATAAAGTTATTCGTTTATTGAAAAATAGATGTCAAGCTTTCTTAGCTCATGTCACGGATTTAAACAAAAATACGTCAGTCTTGAATGATATTTCTATTGTTAATAAATTTCCTGACGTATTCCCTGAAGAACTTCCTGGCCTACCCCCAGAGCGTGAAATTAAATTTTGTATCGACCTTAAACCCGGTACAAAACCCATTTCCAAAGCCCCATATCGAATGGATCCTGTTGAACATTAGGAGTTAAAGACCCAAATGCAGGAATTGTTAGACATCGGTTTCATTCGTCCTAGTACGTCTCCTTGGGGTGCTCATGTTCTATTCGTAAAGAAGAAAGATGGGAGTATACGACTTTGTATTGATTATCGGGAGTTGAATCATGTCACCAACAAAAATAGGTACCCGTTGCCTCGTATTGATGACCTATTTAACCAGTTGCAAGGCACCAAGTTCTTTTCAAAGATCGATCTTCGTTCCGGATATCATCAGTTAAAGAGTAAAACTGATGACATTCCAAAGAATGCTTTCAGAACTCAGTACGGGTATTATGAATTCCTAGTCATATCTTTTGGATTGACTAATGCTCCTGTTGCCTTCATGGATATGATGAAGCGAGTATTCAAGAAATATTTAGATCATTTTGTGGTTGTCTTTATTGATGACATTCTCATTTACTCCAAAAGTCGTGAAGATCATGAGCAACACTTGAGGTTGATACTACAAAAGCTTCGTGAGAATAAATTATATGCCAAGTTGAAGAAATACGAGTTCTGGCTTGAGGAAGTAATATTCTTTGGGCACGTGATATCAAATCATGGACTATCTCTTGACCCGACAAAGATTGAAGCAATTCAAAGCTGGGAGCAACCTAAGTCAGTGACCGAAGTACGTTGCTTTCTGGGCTTAGCTGGATATTATCGGAGATTCGAGGAAGGATTTTCTCGAATTGCTACTCCATTAACTCAGCTGACTAGAAAATATTTGGTTGGAGCGAAGAATGTGAGAAGAGTTTTTAAGAACTCAAGAGGAGACTCATTTCAGCACCTGTTCTGATAATACCATCTGGTTTGGAGGGATTTGTCATCTACAGCGATCCTTCAGGCAGAGGGTTAGGATGTGTTCTCATGCAACATAGGAAAGTCATAGCCTATGCCTCACGATAACTCAAAGAATATGAGAGGAATTACCCTACTCATGATCTAGAGTTGGTATCGTCTTCACACTTAAAATCTGGAGGCATTACCTGTATAGGGAGAAAGTGGAGATCTATACGGATCATAAAAGCCTCAAATATTTCTTCACTCAAAAGAAACTCAATATGTGGCAATGACGTTGGGTTGAACTGTTGAAAGATTATGATCATACCCTTCAATACCATCCTGGAAAAGTGAATGTGGTAGCTGACGCATTAAGTAGAAGATCATATACGGGTTCGAGTGAGATATTGTCAACACAAAGGCCCATTTTGTATGACTTGCAAAGGATGGAGATAGAGTTAAAGACTCCAGGGACCCACATGATGATGGCAAATATACGAGTAGAACCGACTTTAATTGATAAAGTTAAAGCTTCTCAAGCTACTGACCTGGAGCTGATATGTATGAAAAAGAAAATACAAGAAGGTGCTATTCCGGAAGCAAGAATTGATGAGGAAGGAATACGTCGAGTCAACTCCAGACTTTGTATTCCAAACGACCCTGATTTAAAGTATAAGATCATGATGGAGGCGCACAACACACCGTTTTTAATCCATCCTGGGAGTACCAAAATGTATCGTGATCTTCGACATACATTTTTTGGTGGAGCAATAAGAAGAGAGAGGTACCAGAGTTTATCTCAAGGTGTCTAACTTGTCAACGAGTCAAGGCGGAGCATCAAGTACCAAAAGGTCCATTGCAACCACTAGAAATTCTAGAATGGAAGTGGGAGCACATTACCATGGATTTCGTTACTGATCTTCCCAAGGTTTCTCAAGGCATAGATGCGATTTGGGTCATTGTTAATAGATTGACCAAGTCTGCTCATTTCTTACCTATACGAGAAACATATTCATTTGAACGTCTTGCTTGTATGTACATAAATAAGATTGTAAGAATGTGTGGCATTCCAGTATCCATAGTTTCTGATCGAGACCCAAGATTCACTTCACAATTTTGGGTTAGTTTGCAAAAGGCTATGGGCACGGATTTATGATTTAGTTCGGCATATCATCCTAAAACGGATGGGCAGCCGGAGAGGACTATTCAAACTCTTGAGGATTTATTAAGACTCTGTGTCCTTGACTTCAAAGGAAGTTGGGACAAGTTCTTACCATTAGTGGAATTCTCCTACAACAACAGTTATCAAGCAAGTATTTACATGGCTCCATTTGAGGCGTTATACGGACGCAAGTGACATTCTCCAGTATGCTGGGACGAGGTGGGTGAAGCAACGTTGTTGGGACCGGAGTTGGTACGTATGACTACAGAAAAGATTCAAATGATCCGACAACGTATAAAAACCTCACAAGATCGACAAAAGAGTTATGTTGATCTTCATCGAAAGGACGTGGAGTTCAATATTGGAGATAATGTGTTGTTACGTGTTGCTCCATGGAAAGGAGTTACAAAATTTGGAAAGAGAGGAAAGCTCAATCCTCGATTCATTGGGCCATTCAAAATCCTCGATCGAGTAGGAACTGTGGCTTATAGACTTGCGTTACCACCAAGTATGTCTCGTGTTCATAATGTTTTTCACATATCTATGTTACATAAATATGTGGAAGACCCAAACCACATTATTGAGTTAGAACCGGACGAAATAGCGGAAGATTTAACGTATGAAGAGGTACCTGTTAAAATCTTGGATAAGAAGAAATATATTCTACGCTCCAAGATTATACCTCAAGTCAAATTTTGTGGAGAAACCATGATGTTGAGGAAATGACCTGGGAGTTAGAATCTGAAATGAAATGAAAGTATCCTCACCTCTTCGTCATACCAGGTACGTACACCAATTTCGAGGACTAAATTTCATAAGGAGGGGAGGTTGTAAGACCCGGAATTATATGAAATGAAAGTATCTAATTTTCTTATAATTACTATTCTATTTAATAAATGGTTAAATTGATAAAAGGTTAAAGTTAAGGGTGATATTTGAAAATTTTGCAAAGTAAGAAAGTTAATATAAAATATTCGTTGTGTCGGGGAATATTCGATTGGTCGGGGAATATTCGTTTTAACAAGGAATATTCATACAACGGTACAATCATTGGTGGACCCCACAACAGAAGTATTTTCGTAGTTAGAAAACGACAGAAATATATTTTTATAAAAATAATGGCGAAAGTTTTACCGTTAACTGTTGAACTACCCCGTGGTAAAAGTACAGTAATACGCGCGGATGCATAGTAGCACACGGTATTGATTATTGATGCTTTCATAAAAAGTCACTCAGTTTACTCAATTATTGCTACAGTAATTGTTGCATAGTATCTCACGTTATTTAATTCAATTATTGTCACAGTATTATCTTCATAATATTTTATATTATTAAATCAATAATTGAGACAACAAAGTTATTCATATTATTATTTGCAATATTGAAAATGTCTAGAAAGTTCTGTCGAGGAGAGGTTTGGTCACCTAATTGCGCGCCAATAGGGAGAAATCCTTATTGGAAAGCCCCCTCTTTCCTGGGAATGATCTGGTTGTTAAATATTGTGAGTTATAATATTAGTGATGAATAATTGTTGAAGTATTAATAATGTGTTTATTAAAGATAAGTGAATTACAAAAGTTAGAGGGGAATAATACAAACTTGGAAAACTTTAGGGGTACCAAAGTGTAATAAGTTAAATCAATCTAGACCATTGGTGGTGGTTTTAATAGTAAATCAATCTTGACCATTGATGGTGGTTTTAATAGTAAATCAATTTTGACCATTGATGATGGTTTTAATAGTAAATCAATCTGGACCATTAATGGTGGTTTTAATAGTAAATCAATCTGGACCGTTGATGGTTGTTTTAAAAGTAATCAATCTGGACTGTCGATGGTGGTTTTAAAAATAAATCAATCTGGACCGTCGGTTGTGGTTCTAATAGTAATCAATATGGACCGTCTGTTCTAATAGTAAATCAATCTAGACCGTTCGTGAATAAGTTACTAGTTAGTCTATTCTCCTATAAATAGAATCTTAATTCTTCTTTCATTCTCACCAATTCACTAAGATTCACAAGAGACACTATAGAGAGCAAGAAGAAGAGTATTCTGCTACTTCACTATTGCAGTATCCACCCTTCTACTAAGGTAAGGGATATTATTTCTTTCGTATTCATAAGGAATACTACTTTTCGTATTCATCCTTTAATATGTCAGAATAACCTGTCTATGCGGATTACGTATCGTATGATGGGTGAAAATCCATTTGCAATTTCGTATGTTATTTCTTTTCATATTCTTAAATCTAAACTTACTATGGTAGGTATTGCTTCCATAATCCCTAAAATTAGTGGGATATCCTTGAAGTTTTGCGCTTCATCCAGCATCGTTTCATTGGAATATTGATCTAAACTTTCCTTTTAAATATCAATATTTTCACCCGGGGTACTATTCACGGGTTACTATTCACCCGGTTACTATTAACTATAATATTATTCACTCGGGTATTCGGGACACTTTTCATGTCGGGGTACTATTCACGGGTTACTATTCACCCGTTTACTATTCACTCAAATATTATTCACTCGGGTATTTGGGGTACTTTTCATGTCAGGTTACTATTCACAAAGTACTATTTACGGGGTACTATTCACCCAGTTACTATTCACCCAAAAAATTAATTTCTTTTCTGTCCAAAATATTTTTGATACATGGATATTATTCTTGAATTTTACTCCACAAAGCAGTATCATGTTGATAATTTGGACATTATTGAATACTGGATAAATTAAATTATGAATCTTTAAAATTTATCATTTGCTTTCATTTAATTGAATGTTTATATCATTGTCATCATCCTCATGCTTATATTCTGATGAAAGTCATCTTTGGCTTATGTGCATAGATGGACTATTGATTGGTATTATTATGACCAAGGATTATTCGGTATAATCATGACCATTGATGATTACAAGAATATCCTTGGCCCGTAGTGCAGGGATGATTCGATGATGTGGTTTATTTATTAAGCTGAGTCTCAGCGATAAAGTTGATGAAAAACCTTTTTGAATCATAGAAGATAGTAGATATCATGCTCTACATGACTCTTCTAATGGATTGCTTATTTCGTTGCAGTTAAACTTGTTGTCGATTATATTCTATCAGTTTAACATTGTTGAAGGCTAATGATAACTTATTTTGCATTATCTTAGTCATAATATTTCTTACTGGGCTACTTGAGCTCACCCTTTTACTTCCATTGTTCTCTTCAGGAAATGAGAACGTAGCCGGAACTAGTCGGGGAACGGAGTGATGGTCCGAGATGGCTGTTTTAGTAATCCTCACTTGTGACGCCCCCAAAATAGGTATACATCACCCATCTTGAGTCGCCAAATACATGGTACAAAATTCAAATACAACTTAATAATGCAACTGTCGTGTATAATACGACAAAACATAAACTGAGAGTTTTAATACGAATATTGTCTTCTAGACAGTATTCAACTCAAATGGAGTCCTCAATACAATTATTATCACATTATTTCATAGAATAGTGAGAACTACTAATGCTATCATCTGGACCGTCACTCCGTTCACCGACTAGTCCCAGCTACGTTCTCATTTTCTGAAGAGGACAATGAAAGCAAAAGGGTGAGCTCAACTAGTCCAGTAAGAAATATTATTACTAACATAATGCAGAATAATTTATCGTTAGCCTTCAACAGTGTTAAACTGATAAAATATAACAACCACAAATTATCACTGCACTACGGGCCAAGGATATTCGTGTATTCATCAATGGTCATGATCATGCCAACAAATGTCCATCAATGCACTACGGGCCAATGAAGACTTTTACCGCATCATTTGCAACATTACGGTCATGATTATACCGAATAATCCCTGGTCATAATCATACCAAGTCCATCTATGCACTACATGCCACAGATGACTTTCAACATAATATAAATATGAGGATGATGACAATGATATAAGAATTCAATAAAACAAGTTCAAGGATAAATTTTTAAAGATTTATAATTTAATTTATCCAGAAATCAATAACGTCTAAATTGTCAACATGATACTGCTTTGTGGAGTAAATTTCAAGAATAATATTGTACCAAAAATAATTTGGACCGAAAACGAATCAATTTTTATCATGAATAGTACCCCGGGTGAATAGTACTCGAGTGAATAGTATCCCTTGAATAGTACTTTGGAAATAGTAATCCCGTGAATAGTACTCCAGTATGAAAAAGTTAAAACTTATCAAGAATGCTCAAAATAATATTTTCATGAAAAGATACTGGATGAAGCGCAAATATCAAGGATATTCTACTAATTTCATGGAGTATAGAAGCCAAAATTTTAACAAACGAGTATAGAATTTGAAATCTGAAATGAAATAATATTACTTACATACTACAGAGTATGGAAGAAAATATTATTTCAAGAGAATATTGAACAAAAATAACATTCCTTACCTTGAAAAGAAATGTATTCCAACTGGTATAACGGGGATATTCTTGAAGAAAGATTTTACTATTTTCTACGCTCAAAGCTTTCTAAAATTCGAAAGAAATACGCTCAAGATTATAGAAGAAGCTAGAATTCTCTGATTCTGGTGTGATTTTCAATTCTAACTTAAGCGCCTATTTATAGGAAAATGCTAGAACGCCATAGGAGACTAAAATAATAAAATAATATTTTATTTTATTTTTTCCTTACGCATGCCAAGACCATGACTATCAAGGCATGTCATTCTTGAAAAATCTCAGCACATGTTTTGACAAAAACAAAAGTGGGTCCCATCCATAATTTTAATAAAAATATTTTAATTTCCGAAACTTCAACAATTCATAATAAATAGCCCTTTTATCAGAAAAATACGAATTTTTTGTCCATTCCACACGAAATCAAATTCTCTACAACTTTGCAGAATAAAGTTTTTCCAAATTTCAAACAGAAAATATCCAAAATCCACAAACGGATGATTTTTAATACCTTATAAAATTTATTACAAATCATACGTTAATTTTTAACAGTTCAAAATTTGTGGACATATACTCAACTTATATATGTATAACATATCCTAAAATCACAACGATCCAACGGTCGGATCAACATTATAACTCATGCAATAGAGCTTTAAGAACACCAATTTGATTTTTAATACCTCCAATCCGACAAAATACTGATAAAACACCTCAACATTAATTCCTTCATTTATAACCACATAAAATAAATATTTTCCTATCTATCATTTATGTCCACATAAAATAAATATTTTCTTATCATATAAATCAATAATTAATTATTCACAAATAATATTATAGAATCACAATAATGACAACCAGGCTGTTCCCAGGAAAGATGGGGCTTTCCGATAAGGATTTCTCCTTACTGGCGCGTAATTAGGTGACCAAACCTCTCATTGACAGAACTTTCTAGACATTGCCAATAATTTTATCTAATAATATTATTCAAATAATATGAATTATTGATTTGATAATGGGAAATACTGTGCAGAGACAATTATTGAAACAACAATAATATAAAATATCAACGCAATAATTATTGAATCAATAAAATAAAATATTCAACAGTAATTACTGTAACAATTATTGAGTAGTGCCTTCTAACGTAAGAATCAATAATTCAAAAATACTGTGCAATATCGTGTGCTACTGTGCAACAACACGTACTGTATTTTAACCAAAAGGTATTCCAACAGTGTTAACGGTAAAACTTTCGCCGTTATTTTATAAAACGATATTTTTGTCATTTTTTTAATCCGACAATAATTCTGTTGTGGGGTCCACCAATGATTGTGTCGTCGTACGAATATTCCCTGTTAAAACGAATATTCCCCGACCAATCGAATATTATATAACAACTTGCGTGCTTTATAAAATTTATAAATATTACCCACAATTATAACATTATATCAAATTCACTCAATAATATTCAAAAATGATATTTATAGAAAATTCATATTTATTCATAAAAGTTAGGGTCTTACAAACTCCTCTTCTTATGAAATTTTGCCCTCGAAATTAGGGTACGTACCTGGTATGTCGAAGAGGTAAGGATACCTTGATTTCATTTCAGATTCTAACTCTCAGGTCATTTCCTCAACATCGTGGTTTCTCCACAAAACTTTGACTTGAGGTATAACCTTGGAGCGTAAAATATGCTCCTTCTTATCCAAGATTTTAACAGGAACCTCTTCATACGTTAAATCTTCAGCTATTTCGTTCGGTTCTAACTCAATAATGTGATTTGGGTCTTTCACATATTTACGTAACATAGATATGTGAAAAACGTTATGAACACGAGACATACTTGGCTGTAAGGCGAGTCTATAGGCCACAGTTCCTACTCGTTCGAGGATTAAAAATGGGCCAATGAATCGAGGATTGAGCTTTCCTCTCTTTCCAAATCTCGTAACTCCTTTACATGGAGCAACACACAACAACACATGATCTCCAATATCGAATTCTACGTCCTTTCGATGAATATCAGCATAACTCTTTTGTCGATCTTGTGAGGTTTTTATACGTTGTCGGATCGTTTGAATCTTTTTCGTAGTCATACGTACCAACTCCGTTCCCAACAATGTTGCTTCACCCACCTCATCCCAACATACTGGAGAACAACACCTTCTTCCATACAACGCCTCGAATGGAGCCATGCCAATACTTGTTTGATAACTGTTGTTGTAGTAAAACTCCACCAATGGTAAGAACTTGTCCCAACTTCCCTTGAAGTCAAGGACACAGAGTCTTAATAGATCTTCAAGAGTTTGAATAGTCCTCTCTGACTGCCCATCCGTCTAAAGATGATATGCCGAGCTAAATCGTACATCTGTGCCCATAGCTTTCTGCAAACTAACCCAAAATCGTGAAGTGAATCTTGGGACTCGATCAGAAACTATGGATATGGCATACCATGCAGTCTTACAATCTCATTTATGTACATACGAGCAAGAAGTTCAAGTGTATAAGTTTCTCGTATAGATAAAAAGTGAACAGACTTGGTCAATCTATCAACAATGACCCAAATTGCATCTATGCCTTGAGAAACCTTGGGAAAGACCGATGAATTGAAATCCATGGTAATGTGCTCCCACTTCCATTCTGGAATTTCAAGTGGTTGCAATGGACCTTTTGGTACTTGATTCTCCGCCTTAACTCGTTGATAAGTTAAACACCTTGAGATAAACTCCGCTATCTCTCTCTTTATATTGCTCCATTAAAATGTATGTCGAAGATCATGATACATTTTGGTACTCCCAGGATAGATTGCAAACGGTGTTTTGTGCGCCTCCATAATGATTTTATACTTTAAATCAGGGTCGTTTTAGGAACACAAAGTCTGGAATTGACTCGAAGTATTCCTTCTTCATCAATTCTTGCTTCCGGCATAGCACCTTCTTGCACTTTGTTCCTCATAAGCATCAGCTCCAGGTCTGTCGCTTGAGCAGCTTTAACTTTATCGATTAAAGTCGGTTCTACTTGTATATTCGCTATCATCACTTAGGTCCCTGCAGTCTTTAACTCTATCTCCATCCTTTGCAAGTCATATAAATTGGGCCTTTGCGTTAACAATATCGCACCCGTACCTGCATATGATCTTCTACTCAATGCGTCAGCTACTACATTCGCTTTACCAGGATGGTATTGAATGGTATGATCATAATCTTTCAACAGTTCAAACCAACGTCGTTGTCGCATGTTGAGTTCCTTTTGGGTGAAGAAATATTTGAGGCTTTTATGATCCGTAAAGATCTCCACTTTCTCCCCATACAAGTAATGCCTCCAAATTTTAAGTGCAAAGACAACAGCTGCCAACTCTAAATCATGAGTAGGATAATTCCTCTCATATTCTTTGAGTTGCCGAGAGGCATAGGCTATGACTTTTCCATGTTGCATGAGAACACATCCTAACCCTTTGCCCGAGGCATCACTGTAGATGACAAATCCCTCTGATCCAGATGGTATTGTCAGAACAGGTGCTGAAATGAGTCTCCTCTTGAGCTCTTGAAAACTCTTCTCACATTCCACGCTCCAACCAAATTTTTTATCTTTCCTAGTCAGTTGAGTTAATGGAGTAGCGATTCGAGAAAACCCTTCTATGAATCTCCGATAATAACCAGCTAAGCCGAGAAAGCTACGTACTTCGGTCACTGATTTAGGTTGCTCCCAGCTTTGAATAGCTTCAATCTTTGCCGGGTCAATAGATATTCCATAACTTGATACTACGTGCCCAAGGAAGGCTACTTCCTCAAGCCAAAATTCGCATTTCTTCAACTTGGCATAAAGCTTGTATTCACGAAGCTTTTGGAGTGTTAGCCTCAAGTGTTGCTCATGATCTTCACGGCTTTTGGAATAAATAAGGATGTCATCAATAAAGACGACCACAAAGTGATCCAAATATTCCTTGAATACTCGGTTCATCATATCCATGAAGGCAGCAGGAGCATTAGTCAATCCAAAGGACATGACTAGGAATTCATAATGCCCGTCTCGGAGTTACAAAGCCGTCTTTGGAATGTCATCGGTTCTAATCTTCAATTGGTGATTTTAACGAAGATCAATCTTTGAAAAGAATTTGGCTCCTTGCAACTGGTCAAACAGGTCATCAATACGTGGCAATGGATACCTATTTTTGATGGTGACATGATTAAACTCCCGATAATCAATACAAAGTCGCATACTCCCATCTTTCTTCTTCACGAATAGAACAGGAGCACCCCAAAGAGAAGTACTAGGACGAATAAAGCCAATGTCTAACAATTCCTGCAGTTGGGTCTTTAACTCTTGAAGTTCAATAGGAGCCATTCGATATGGGGCTTTGGAAATGGGTTTTGTACCGGGTTCAAGGTCGATACAAAATTTAATTTCACGCTCAGGGGGTAGGCCAGGAAGTTCTTCGGGGAATACATCAGGAAATTTATTAACAATAGAAATATCATTCAAAATTAACGTATTTTTGTTTAAATCCGTGACATAAGCTAAGAAATCTTGACATCCGTTTTTCAATAAACGAATAGCTTTATGGCTTGAGATGACAGTGATTGATTTTAATGGTTTGGTTGCTTGAATTCGCATAATAGGTTGGTTAGTAATATGAAAACTAACAACCTTACGAAAACAATCAATTTTTGCATAATGAGTAGTTACCCAATCAATCCCTAGAATCACGTCAAATGCAAGTATTTTCAATGAAATAAGATCGAAAAGTAATGTGAGGGTACCGATTTGAACCAAACAAGACTTATAAACAGTGGATGTAATGAAGGTTTCTCCCAACGGAGTTTCCACAGATAAGTCAAAGTCTAATTTCTCCGGAGTCAAATTTAAACGTTGAGCGCAAGTAGGAGAAATGAAAGAATGGGTAGAATCGGTATCAAATAAGGTATAGAATTTGCTAGAGTTTATGATAAGCTTACTCGTGATGACCTCGTTCGGGTTCCTTGCTTTCTGGGAGGTCACAACAAACGATCTCCCTTGAACTACTGGTTTTGACTTGTCTAGGACGGCATTTTGTGTCACCGTTCCAACTGGGCTTGTCTTCCCAGTACGACAAAATCTAGTTAGGTGACCTTCTCTTCCATAATTGTACCACGTTTTGGACTGTTGCGCACAGTTTGGACTGATGTGTCCCTCCCCTCCGCATTTGAAGCATATGATAGGTGGTCGTTCTCCTTCCTTAACAACGGGTATTGGTGCTGACGTCTTTCCATCATTATTGAATCTCCTCTTCTTGAAATGTCCACTTTTATTGTCTTACCCATGATTACCACCGAAGTGGTTACCATTTCTGGCATGTTGATTACCTCCACGTTTGTTGTCATCGCTTCGATGACTGCTACCATTGGTATTATCATTTTGCCGGCTTCTTTCTCTTGGTTGGGTTGACTCATTATCGAGCTCCAATAATTGAGCCCTATTTACAACATCTGAATACAAACACAGTTTATGAGAAATTAAATATTAACGTATTTCGGGTTTCAAACCTCTTAGAAACATCCGCGTCATTCTCTCCTAGTTATCAACCAAGTGAGACGCAAACCAAGATAACTCGACAAACTTAGCTTCGTACTGCGACACGGTCATATTGTTCTGCTTCAACTTGATGAACTCTACCTCTTTCATGTGACGAATACTTTCGGGAAAGTACTTGTCGTTGAATAGTTCTCGAAACTTCTCCCAAGACATCTTCAGTGCGGCAGGTTGAGTACGCTTTACCGATTCCCACTAGTAATCTGCCTCTCCTCGCAACATAAAGGTGGCAAAGGGAACCTTTTGCTTCTCGGAGCATCCCAAGACATCAAATATCTTAATGATCTGCTTTATCCACGCTTCCGCCTTAAGTGGTTTTGACTCTCCAATAAACTCAGGTGGTCCCAGCTCCTTGAACTATTTAGCGGTGACCGTCCGAGAGTTTCCAGTGTTTCCACCTATATTTTGGACAGGAGCCGCTCTCGCCTGATGTTACATGAATTGCATAAAGCCTCTGAACATTGCATCGTTCATCATTTGGTCAGTGATGTTGTTTGCATGAGGATTGTCGCCTTCCTGATGCACATTATCTTGATTGTTGTTCTGTGGAGACTCAACGGTCTCCTGTGCTCCATTTCTTTTCTCAACATTCTCAGATGTCATTTTTAAATACTGCCGCAAAATAAGGGTTAATTGACATGTAACATATTATCCCTATACTCTGACCGACCAATTAAATACCAAATAAACTTAGGTGTCATACTAGCGAAGGAATTCCCCGTCTCTCCCCTCCTATTTCTAGTCTCACATCTTAGCCAGGGATCATATCCCTAAGCTTTGATACTAACTGTGACGCCCCCAAAATAGGTATACATCACCCATCTTGAGTCGCCAAATACATGGTACAAAATTCAAATACAACTTAATAATGCAACTGTCGTGTATAATACGACAAAACATAAACTGAGAGTTTTAATACGAATATTGTCTTCTAGACAGTATTCAACTCAAATGGAGTCCTCAATACAATAATTATCACACTATTTCATAGAATAGTGAGGACTACTAATGCTATCATCTGGACCGTCACTCCGTTCCCCGACTAGTCTCAGCTACGTTCTCATTTCCTTAAGAGGATAATGAAAGCAAAAGGGTGAGCTCAACTAGCCCAGTAAGAAATAGTATGACTAAGATAATGCAGAATAATTTATCGTTTGCCTTCAACAGTGTTAAACTGATAAAATATAACAAACATCAAGTTTAACTGCAGCGGAACAAACAATCCATTAGAAGAGTCAAGTAGAAAATAAAATCTACTATCTTCTATGATTTAAAAGATTTTTCATCACTTTTATCGCTAAGACTCAGCTTAATAAATAATTCACATCATCCCTGCACTACGGCCAAGGATATTCATTAGTATCACGACCACAAATTATGCATGCACTACGGGCCAAGGATATTCGTGTATTCATCAATGGTCATGATCATGCCAACAACTGTCCATCAATGCACTACGGGCCAATGAAGACTTTTACCACATCATTTGTAACATTACGGTCATGATTATACTGAATAATCCCTGGTCATAATCATACCAAGTCCATCTATGCACTACATGCCACAGATGACTTTCAACATATTATAAACATGAGGATGATGACAATGATATAAGAATTCAATAAAACAAGTTCAAGGATAAATTTTTAACCACCAGGTATTCCAACAGTGTTAATGGTAAAACTTTTGCCGTTATTTTATTAAAAGATATTTTTGTCGCTTTCTCAATCCGATAATAATTCCGTTGTGGGGTCCACCAATGATTGTGCCGTCGTACGAATATTCCCTGTTAAAACGAATATTCCCCGACCAATCAAATATTATATAACAACTTGCGGACTTTGCAAAATTTATAAATATTACCCACAACTATAACATTATATCAAATTCACTCCATAATATTCAAAAATGATATTTGTAGAAAATTCATCTTTATTCATAAAAGTTGGGGTCTTACATCACTATTTAGTGTGATAATAAATGTAATGAGGATTGAATTTGAGTTTGGATACTATCTATGAGACAATATTCGTGTAAAAACTCTCAGCTCTTGTTGTATAATTAAGTTTGTATTTGTATTCTGTACCATATATTTGGCGACCCAAGATGGGTGATGTATACCTATTTTGGGGGCGTCACAGTTGGTATCAAAGCTTAGGGATATGATCCATTTGAGATGTGAGACAAAAACTAGGAGGGGAGAGACGGGAATTCTTCGCTAGTATGACCTACCTAACGATTATTTGGTATTTAATGGTGGTCACGTAGTATAGGGATAATATGTGATATGTCAATTAACCCTTGTTTTGTGACAGTGTTTGAAAATGGCATCGGAAAATGTTGAGATCAACAATGAAGCACATGAGACCGTTGAGTCACCAACGATCAATACCCAGGATAATGTGCAACACGAAGATAATAATTCTCAGGTAAACAACAACACCGATCAAATGATGAACGATGGGATGTTCAGAAGCTTTATGCAATTCATGCAACATCAGGCGAGAGCGGCTCCTATCCAAAATGTAGGTGGAAACACTAGCAACTCTCGGACGGTCACCGCAAAACAGTTCAAGGAGCTGGGACCACCGGAGTTTATTGGAGAGCCAAAATCACTTAAAGCAGAGACGTGGATAAAGTAAATCACCAAGATATTTGATGTCTTGGGATGCTCCGAGGAGCAAAAGGTTCCCTTTGCCACCTTCATGTTGCGAGGAGAGGCGACATTCTTGGTGGAATCAGAAGCGACTCAACCCATCGCATTGAAAATGTCTTGGGAGAAGTTCCAAGAGCTGTTCAACGACAAGTAGTTTCCCGAAAGTATTCATCACATGAAGGAGGTGGAGTTTATTAAGTTGGAGCAAAATAATATGACTGTGTCACAGTATGAAGTTAAGTTTGCTGAGTTGTCCCGGTTTGCGCCCCACTTGGTTGATAATGAGGAGAGAATGACGCGGATGTTTCTAAGAGGTTTGAAACCCGAGATACATCAATACTTAATTTCTCACAAACTGTGTTTGTATTCAGATGTTGTAAATAGGGCTCAGTTATTGGAGCACGATAATGAGTCAACCCAACCCAAAGAGAGCAGCCGACAAGTCGATAATACCAATGGTAGCAGTCATAGAAGCAGTGACAACAAACGTGGAGGGAATCAACATTCCAGAAATGGTAACCACTCCGGTGGTAATCATGGCCAAGATAATAGAAGTGGAAATTTCAAGAAGAGGAGATTCAATAATGATAGAAAGACGTCAGTACCAGCACATGTTGTTAAGGAAGGAGAACGACCGTCGGTTATATATTACAAATTTGGAGGGGAGGGACACATCAGTCAAAACTGTACGCAGCAGTCCAAAGCATGTTACAATTGTGGAAGAGAAGGTCACCTTGCCCGATTTTGTCGGGCACCAAAGTCAAGTCCAGCTGGGATGGAGGCATCAAAGGCTGTCCCAGACAAGACAAAATCGGTACTTTAAGTGAGAGCGTTTGTCGTAACCTCCCAAAAAGCGAGGAATTCGAACGAGGTGGTCATGGGTAAGCTAATCATAAACTCTTGCGAAGCTTATACCTTATTTGATATCGGTTCTACCCATTCTTTTATTTCTCCTACTTGCGCTCAACATTTAAATTTGACTCCGGAAAAATTAGACTTTGACTTATCGATTAAAACTCCGTTGGGGGAAACCTTTATTACATCCACTGTTTATAAGTCTTGTTTGATTCAAATCGGTAATCGCACGTTACCTGTCGATCTTATCTCTTTAAAAATACTTGCATTCGATGTGATTTTAGGAATTGATTAGTTGACTACTCATCATGCTAAAATTGAATGTTTTCGTAAGGTTGTTAGCTTTCATGTTCCTAACCAACCTATTATGCGAATTCAAGCAACCAAACCTTTAAAGTCAATCACTGTCATTTCAAGCCATAAAGCTATTCGTTTATTGAAAAACGGATGTCAAGCTTTCTTAGCTCATGTCACGGATTTAAACAAAAAATACATCGGTCTTGAATGATATTTCTATTGTTAATAAATTTCCGACGTATTCCCTGAAGAACTTCCTGGCCTACCCCTAGAGCGTGAAATTGAATTTTGTATCGACCTTGAACCCGGTACAAAACGCATTTCCAAAGCCTCATATCGAATGGCTCCTATTGAACTTCAGGAGTTAAAGACCCAACTACATGAATTGTTAGACATCGGTTTCATTCGTCCTAGTACGTCTCCTTGGGGTGCTCATGTTCTATTCGTAAAGAAAAAAGATGGGAGTATATGACTTTGTATTGATTATCGGAAGTTGAATCATGTCACCATCAAAAATAGGTACCCGTTGCCTCGCATTGATGACCTATTTGACCAGTTGCAAGGCGCCAAGTTCTTTTCAAAGACCGATCTTCGTTCTGGATATCATCAGTTAAAGATTAAAACTGATGACATTCCAAAGACTACTTTCAGAACTCGGTACGGGCATTATGAATTCCTAGTCATGTCTTTTGGATTGACTAATGCTCCCGTTGCCTTCATGGATATGATGAATCGAGTATTCAAAGAATATTTAGATCATTTTGTGGTTGTCTTTATTGATGACATTCTCATTTACTCCAAAAGTCGTGAAGATCATGAGCAACACTTGAGGTTGATACTAAAAAAGCTTTGTGAGAACAAATCATATGCCAAGTTGAAGAAATACGAGTTCTGGCTTGAGGAAGTAGCATTCCTTGGGCACGTGATATCAAATCATGGAATATCTGTTGACCCGACAAAGATTGAAGCAATTCAAAGTCGGGAGCAACCTAAGTCGTTGATCAAGTACGAAGCTAGTCGGGCTTATTTGGTTATTATCGGAGATTCGTGGAAGGATTTTCTAATCGCTACTCCATTAACTCAAATTTGACTAGAAAAGATACAAAATTTGATTGGAGCGAAGAATGTGACAAGAGTTTTCAAGAACTCAAGAGGAGACTCATTTCAAAGACTGCTCAAAATACCATCCGCTCGGAGGGGATTTTTTCATCTACAGCGATGCTTCTGGCAGAGGGTTAGGATGTTTTCTCATGCAACATGGGAAAGTCATAGCCTATGCCTCACGACAACTCAAAGAATATGAAAGGAATTACCCTACTCATGATCTAGAGTTGGCAGCTGTCGTCTTCGCACTTAAAATCTGGAGGCATTACCTGTATGGGGAGAAAGTGGAGATCTATACGGATCATAAAAGCCTCAAATATTTTTTCACTCAGAAGGAACTCAATATGCGACAACGATGTTGGCTTGAACTGTTGAAAGATTACGATCATACCATTCAATACCATCCTGGAAAAGCAAACGTGGTAGCTGACGCATTAAGTAGAAGATCATATGCGGGTACGAGTGCGATATTGTCAACGCAAAGGCCCATTTTGTATGACTTGCAAAGGATGGAGATAGAGTTAAAGACTCCAGGGACCCACATGATGATGGAAAATATACGAGTAGAATCGACTTTAATTGATAAAGTTAAAGCTGCTCAAGCTACGGACCTAGAGCTGATACGTATGAAAATGAAAGTACAAGAAGGTGTTGTTCCGGAAGCAAGAATTGATGAGGAAGGAATACTTCGAGTCAACTCCAGACTTTGTGTTCCAAACGACCCTAATTCAAAGTATAAGATCATGATGGAGGCGCACAACACACTGTTTGCAATCCATCCTGGGAGTACCAAAATGTATCATGATCTTCGACATACATTTTGGTGGAGCAATATGAAGAGAGAGGTAGCGGAGTTTATCTCAAGGTGTCTAACTTGTCAATGAGTCAAGGCGGAGCATCAAGTGCAAAAAGGTCCATTGCAACCACTTGAAATTCCAGAATGGAAGTGGGAGCACAATACCATGGATTTCGTTACTGGTTTTCCCAAGGTTTCTCAAGGCAAAGATGTGATTTGGGTCATTGTTGATAGATTGACCAAGTCTGCTCATTTCTTACCTATACGAGAAACATATTCACTTGAACGTCTTGCTCGTTTGTACATAAATGAGATTGTAAGACTGCATGGCATGCCAGTATCCATAGTTTCTGATCGAGACCCAAGATTCACTTCACAATTTTTGGTTAGTTTGCAAAAGGCTATGGGCACGGATTTATGATTTAGTTCGGCATATCATCCTCAAACGAACGGGCAGTCGGAGAGGACTATTCAAACTCTTGAGGATTTATTAAGACTCTGTGTCCTTGACTTTAAAGGAAATTGGGGCAAGTTCTTGCCATTAGTGGAATTCTCCTACAACAATAGTTATCAAACAAGTATTGGCATGACTCCATTTGAGGTGTTATACGAACGCAAGTGTCGTTCTCCAGTATGCTGAGACGAGGTGGGTGAAGCAACATTGTTGGGAATAGAGTTGGTACGTATGACTACGAAAAAGATTCAAATGATCCAACAACGTATAAAAACCTCACAAGATCGACAAAAGAGTTATGCTGATCTTCATCGAAAGGACGTGGAGTTCAATGTTGGAGATTATGTGTTGTTACGTGTTGCTCCATGGAAAGGAGTTGCAAGATTTTGAAAGAGAGGAAAGCTCAATCCTCGATTAATTGGGTCATTCAAAATCTTTGATCGAGTAGGAACTGTGGCTTATAGACTTGCGTTACCACCAAGTATGTCTCGTGTTCATAATGTTTTTCACATATCTATGTTACGTAAATATGTGAAAAACCCGAACCACATTATTGAGTTAGAATCGGATGAAATAGCGAAAGATTTAACTTATGGAGAGGTACCTGTTAAAATCTTGGATAAGAAAGAACATATTCTACGCTCCAAGATTTTACCTCAAGTCAAAGTTTTGTGGAGAAACCACGATGTTGAGGAAATGACCTTGGAGTTAGAATCTGAAATAAAATCAAAGTATCCTCACTTCTTCGTCATACCAGGTATGTACACCAATTTCGAGGACGAAATTTCATAAGGAGGGGATGTTGTAAGACCCCGAATTATATGAAATGATAGTATCTAATTTTCTTATAATTACTATTCTATTTAATAAATGGTTAAATTAATAAAAGGTTAAAGTTAAGGGTGATATTTGAAAATTTTGCAAAGTAAGCAAGTTGATATAAAATATTCGTTGTGTCAAGGAATATTCGATGGGTCGGAGAATATTCATTTTAACAGGGAATATTCATACGACGGTACAATCATTGGTGGACCCCACAATGGAAGTATTTTCGTAGTTAGAAAACGACAGAAATATCTTTTTATAAAAATAACGGCGAAAGTTTTTCCGTTAACTGTTGAACTACTCAGTGGTAAAAGTACAGTAATACGCGTGATTGCATAGTAGCACGCGGTATTGATTATTGATGCTTACGTAAGAAGCCACTCAGTTTACTCAATTATTGCTACAGTAATTATTGCATAGTATCTCACGTTATTTGATTTAATTATTGTCACAATATCATCTGCATAATATTTTATATTATTAAATCAATAATTGAGACAACAAAGTTATTCATATTATTATTTGTAATATTGATAATGTCTAGAAAGTTCTGTCGAGGAGAGGTTTGGTCATCTAATTGCGCGCCACTAGGGAGAAATCTTTATTGGAAAGCCCCCTCTTTCCTGGGAATGATCTAGTTGTTAAATATTGTGAGTTATAATATTAGTGATGAATAATTGTTGAAGTATTAAGAATGTGTTTATTAAAGATAAGTGAATTACAAAAGTTAGAGGGGAATAATGCAAACTTGAAAAACTTTAGGGGTAACAAAGTGTAATAAGTTAAATCAATTTGGACCATTGGTGGTGGTTTTAATAGTAAATCAATATGGACCATTGATGGTGATTTTAATAGTAAATCAATCTGGACCATTGATGGTGGTTCTAATAGTAAATCAATCTGAACCGTTGATGGTGGTTTTAAAAGTAATCAATCTGGACCGTCGGTGGTGGTTTTAAAAGTAAATCAATCTGGACCGTCGGTTGTGGTTCTAATAGTAATCAATATGGACCGTCCGTTTTAATAGTAAATCAATCTGGACCGTTCGTGAATAAGTTACTATTTAGTCCATTCTCCTATAAATAGAAGCTTAATTCTTCTTTCATTCTCACCAATTCACTGAGATTCACAAGAGACACTATAGAGAGAGAAACTATAGAGAGCAAGAAGAAGAGTATTCTGCTACTTCACTATTGCAGTATACACCCTTCTACTAAGGTAAGGGATATTATTTCTTTCGTATTCATAAGGAATACTACTTTTCGTATTCATCCTTTAATATGTCGAAATAACCTGTCTACGCGAATTACTTACCGTATGACGGGTAAAAATCCATTTACAGTTTCGTATGTTTTTTCTTTTCATATTCTTAAATCTAAACTTACTATGGTAAGTATTGCTTCCATAATCCCTGAAATTAGTGGTATATCTTTGAAGTTTTGCGCTTCATCCAGTATCATTTTATTGGAATATTGATCTGAACTTTCCTATTACATATCAATATTTTCTCCCGGGGTACTATTCATAGGTTACTATTCACTCGGTTACTATTCATTATAATATTATTCACTCGGGTATTCGGGACACTTTTTATGTCAGGTTACTATTCACAGGTTGTTATTCACCCAGTTACTATTCACTCAAATATTATTCACTCGGGTATTTGGGGTACTTTTCATGTCGGGTTACTATTCATAAAGTATTATTCATGGGATACTATTCACCTAATTACTATTCACACGAAAAATTGATTTCTTTTCTGTCCAAAATATTTTTTATACATGGATATTATTCATGAATTTTACTCCACAAAGCAGTATCATGTTAACAATTTGGACATTATTGAATACTGGATAAATTAAATTATGAATCTTTAAAATTTATCATTTGCTTTCATTTAATTGAATGCTTATATCATTGTCATCATCATCATGCTTATATTGTGATGAAAGTCATCTTTAGTTTATGTGCATAGATGGACTGTTGATTGGTATGATTATGACCAGGGATTATTCGGTATAATCATGACCATTGATGATTACATGAATATCATTGGCCCGTAGTGCAGGGATGATTCGATGATGTGGTTTATTTATTAAGCTGAGTCTCAGCGATAAAGTTGATGAAAACCCTTTTTAAATCATAGAAGCTAGTAGATATCATGCTCTACTTGACTCTTCTAATGGATTGCTTATTCCGCTGCAGTTAAACTTGTTATCGATTATATTCTATCAGTTTAACATTATTGAAGGCTAATGATAACTTATTTTGCATTATCTTAGTCATTATATTCTTACTGGGCTAGTTGAGCTCACCCTTTTACTTCCATTGTTCTCTTCAGAAAATGAGAACGTAGCCGGAACTAGTCGGAGAACGGAGTGATGGTCCGAGATGGTTGTTTTAGTAATCCTCACTATTTAGTTAGATAATAAATGTAATGAGGATTGAATTTGAGTTTGGATACTGTCTATGAGACAATATTCGTGTAAAAACTCTCAGCTCTTGTTGTATAATTAAGTTTGTATTTGTATTTTGTACCATATATTTGGCGACCCAAGATGGGTGATGTATACTTATTTTGGGGGTGTCACATTTTTACTCAATTATTGCTACAGTAATTACTGCATAATATCTCCCTTATTATTGATTCAATTATTGTCACAGTATCATCTGCATAATATTTATTATTATTAAATCAATAATTGATATGACAAAGTTATTCATATTATTATTTGCAATATTGACAATGTCTATAAAGTTCTGTCGAGGAGAGGTTTGGCCACCTAATTGCGCGCCAATAGGGAGAAATCCTTATCGAAAAGCCCTCTCTTTTCTGTGAATGATCTGGTTGTTAAATATTGTGAGTTATAATATTAATGATGAATAAGTTCGTATTCATTAAAGATGAAATTGATATTTTCATTATGTTGGGATTATTAGTGTTAATGGAAATCGACATCTATTTCGATAATAATTGATGTTTGGAGGTTATATTGACCAATCAGGTAATTAATCGGATAAATGAGAAATTAATTGCTATTAATTCACATGCTTATAACTATTTGTTCACATGTATGTACTATTGATTCACATGCATGTACTATTAGGGGAGGTGGTGCAAGATTGATAATACTTGCATGACTAAATTAAAAATAGAGGTATAGATGAAGGTACTATACCGTAACTATTTTTTTCACATGTGTGTACTATTGATTCACATGAATGTACTATTGATTCACGAGATTTACTATTAGGGGAGGTGGTGCAAGTTTGATAATACTTGCAAGACTAAATTAAAAATGAAGAAAAAGATGAAGGTATTATACTGTAATATTTCGAGTCCCAAAACGTACAATTATCGAAACTATATTTTCCTATAAATAGAAGCTCATTCTTCTTTCATTCTCACCAATTCACTAAGACTCACAAGAGCAATTATAGAGAGAGAAGCTATAGAGAGAAAGAAGAAGAGAAGTCATTACATCACTATTCCAAAGATATCCGGTCTTCTTGAGGAGGTAAGGGATATTATTTTGTTCAGTATTCATAGGAATAATATTTTCTTCCATACTCTGTAGTATGTGAGTAATATTATTTCATCTCGTATTCCTGATTATACCCTTATTTTGTTAAAGTATTGCTTCTATACTCCGTGAAATTAGTAGAATATCCTTGAAATTTGTGCTTCATCTAGTATCATTTCACTAGGATATTTTCTGCACACTCTTGTTAAATTTTAAGCTTTTCATACCAGAGTACTGTCCATGAGTAGTATTCATTTTTACGGTACTATTCACGGGGTACTATTCACGGGGTACTATTCACAAAGTATTATTCACGGGTACTATTCACGAGTACTATTCACAAAGTACTATTCACGGGATACTATTCTCGAAGTACTATTCACTCAGGTACTATTCACCCGAGAAATTATTCATGACAAAAATTAATTTGTTTGCTGTCCAAATCATTTTTGATACAATATTATTCTTGAATTTTACTCCACAAAGCAGTATCATGTTGACAATTTGGACATTATTGAATTCTGGATAAATTAAGTTATAAATCTTTAAAAATTTATCCTTTGTTTTCTTTTAATTGAATTCTTATATCATTGTTATCATCATCGTGTTTATATTGTGATAAAAGTCATATGTGGCTTACGTGCATAGATGTACTATTGATTGGTATGATTATGACCAGAGATTATTCGGTATAATCATGACCGTAATGTTACAAATGATGAGGTAAAAATCCTCATTGGCATGTGCAATGATGGACAATTGTTGGTATGATTATGACCAGAGATTATTCGGTATAATCATGATCATTGATGATTACATGAATATCCTAGGCCCGTAGTGCAGGGATGATTCGATGATGTGGTTTATTTATTGTTGAGTCTCAAATGATAAAATTGATGATAAACTTTTTAAATCATAGAAGATAGTAGATATCATGCTCTACTTGACTCTTTTAATGGATTGCTTATTCCGCAGCAGTTAAACTTGATGTTTATTATATTTTATCAGTTTAACACTGTTGAAGGCTGACGATAATTTATTATGCATTATCTTAGTTATAATATTTTTTACTGGACTAGTTGAGCTCACTCTTTGTTTTCATTGTTCTTATATTTGCATTAGTAGTCATCACTATTCAGTGAAATAATGTAATAATAATTGTAATGAGGACTTTATTTGTGTGAGAGCCCCGAATCCGGGTCCCGACACTACTACAAAACAGTAAATAAATAACGCGAAAAAAACGTTGAGATTTCAATCAAAAAAACGTCGTGATTAAGGGTGTCATCTATTTAACACCCTTACACAACGTTTTTAAAACGTTGTAGTTAGACACATTTTACAACATTTTTTAAGATAAAAACGTTGTAGATTTATTTTTCATAAATTAGTAGATGCTTAAAAACGTTGTAGAAGGTATGATTCCACAATATTTTTTGGCTAAAAATGTTGTAGTTTAATATATCAGACAACGTTTAGGCACATTTACACAACGTTTAAAAAATGTCGTAGATAAAAAAAAGAAAAAAAAAGTTGTGCTTCACCTATATTACCAATGCACCTGCAATATGCTAATGACATGATATATAGCTAAAAGATCTAAATTCTTATTTAAATTTAAAGCCAAAATGTATCAACCATTCAAAATATATCCCAATAATACCATTCGTTTACCGTTTCAAATTACTACATCCACAAAATATAACATCAATAGTGTAGTATTATATACAGACAATATTGAGTGGTTTAGCAACATCATGTTGATAATTTGTAAAATAAAAAAAATACACATGAAAGGAATCCTCAAAATTAAATGCACTAAATGCACTAGCACCTACAGTAAATATGTTCTCAAGCAGCTCATTGAGGCGTGGATGACTATATAGAATAGAACATTCTAGAGCACAACCTTTAGCAACGCACTCACTAGCATTCATTGTACGCCTAGGCTCCTTACCAAACGCAGTGCATTATACATCATGACTGTTCAGTGCAGCGTCCATCCATTTTCCATCATACCTGGTCGATGCCACCACGAGACGTAACCTGCACAAACAGGAGATGCAGACCTAATAAAAGAATCATCAACAGCCACCAAATACTTATTGAGGGTCAAACAAATGAAAACCTGCTGTGTGAGATAAAATGCAATCAACAATGAGAGTTATTCCACTCTGCAACTTAGTTTCCATAAATGATCTGCAAACAAATGTACAGGATATGGTTAAACAAATAAAATGAATTTATCTGCACCTGATAGATATCATTATTTTCAGGCCAACCTAATTAGCAGTCAAAGTGCCAGAAGTCTGAAATGATGTAGAAGTCAAATGAACTAAGCTATAAATGGAGACTATACAAATGATATTATAAATTTATTTTACTACAGTAAAAAGTCAATTAATCAAATGATCTGTCATCTCAGAATATTGGTCGTCTTCTGCAAGAAAATAATATGTAAACGAGGGAGATACAAAAGCCACTCTTTACAAAGCACTAATTATCCTGCATTCAGTTCCAAGAGTTTCATAAGCAGGCTAGAAGTATGAATCGCATGTTATCTTGACACCCATGAATCTTAATACAGATTATTTAGAACACATATAACTAAACTAACCAACTGCTGGTCTATAAAAATGAAAATTGCATGTTACACTGAACTATGGTCTCTGTATGCAGTTCGAACAAATTGTGGCATATCATGATGCAATACAATAACAAAACATACCTCTTCTCCCAGCGGTTTGCACTAAAGAGTAGCATTTTTAGTGATGAACTGATCCAAGCCAACCATTTTTAGTGATGAACTGATCCAAGCCTTAGCTAGTGGAGGAAACTTAAAAATGAGCTGAATCTCATATAATTTAAATTATACCTTGATAACATGTGCTTGGTCCCATATGCTCATTATACCCTCTCGAGCAGCATCTGCTGATGGCCATAATGGCAATCTCAGATTTGGATCATAAGAGAGGAAGCTTCAAGATTTTTTAGCTATAGTCATTGCAGCAAGCTGAGTAGACCTACATGGTTCTTCAATCAAACTAATTGAACCATAGTGAAAGATTGTAGCCTGCTTTAGATATAGTTCAACTGAATTAACACTAGTGCTAAGAGCAATAAATCAAGTGCTACATAATTGATGAGAAAAAAGACAAAGAAAACAGACCTGCTTGATTAGATTTATATCTAGTTCTGATTCACGAAGAAGCATATATGCACTAGGATTACGGAAAAACATAACAAAAGTTTCTCTATTTCCTTTTTCAACAACATTATATAGGCAAGGAGGAGTTATGAGTTCCCACTGAGCCATTCGTATTTGATTTAACAAGGAGCATCCTCTTACCCCAAAAAAAAAAAAAAAAAAATAGCGACGTAGCTGCATATTTGTGGGACTGCCATGAGTTTATGTTCCTGAAACACCCCGAAGGTTTCAAAGATTTTCCTCTCTAGTGTTGCCAGGGTAGATTGAAGTATAGGGATGTTAAAGAGATAATGGTCTAGCAATGACTGGTCATGTATATTAAAAACTCATGATAGAGTTTCTGTTTTTGCTTATTATTAAAAGAGAGAACACTAAGAATTATGATGATTTTTCACCTCAAAATTTACATGGAGATTATGATTCTTCTTTGTAATGAGTTTTACTTCTTGCTACTAAATTAATGTTGTGTATATTGCAAGTGGTATTAAAAAGAGAGAAATAAGATCAGCATCAAGAGAAACTTCCTTTTCTCTTTTCATTTGGATACTATAGTTAAAATATAGTATCAAACAAAAAATTTAGTAGTCAATTAGTTCATACAAAATGACAGTAGACCTACGAATTTCCTGTTGTTACCCCTATAAGATCATACTTATTTGAGTATCACACTAGTAATGCCCAGTCAATGAACTAAAAAAAGACTTAAAATCAATGTTCTTAAAGGCGCTAGGCGAGAGGCAGGCGAAGGGGGCCTAGGCGGGATTTTTTATTTTAAGTCAGTTTTAATATTTTATCTTACATTTATCCAAACAAAATAATAATATAAAGTAAAACAATCTATAATAAAGATAATAAAAGCATTTTCTTAAAGTTCAAACACATATCCATATTGCTAATGTCAAAGTTCAAACACAAACATGTAATTGTTCAAAGTTTAAACATATTTTTAACCTTTTAGTTTTATTTATAAACAAGATTGCTATTAAATAATAAAATTTTCAAGAATTTAATTCATTATTAAAACTTAAGAAACTAAACATAAATTTAAGAATTATAAAATTGAATTAAACTAAATATTACAAATGTATTATCATTTATTTAATTTGAAGTTGGTACAAGTTCAAAAAATTACAACTATAATAAAATTATCCATTTTGACTTGTTCATTTCTTGTTGTGATTTGATATGTTATAACCTGTATTATGAATATGGTAAATCATTAGAAAAATAAATATATCAAGATTTGGTTTGGGTAGTTATTAAAATAAAAAAAAATCTTTCCGCCTAGAATTTGCCTAATTTCTTAGAGGGATTTTTTTCCGCCTAGGTGAGGCGTCTGGGGGGCCTAGAGACGCCAAGGGGGCCTAGCGCCTAGTCTGGGTGCCAAGGGGGGGCCTAGCGCCTAGGCGGGGCCTAGGCGGACCTAGGCGGGGATTTTTAGAACAGTGCTAAAAATACAGTAAATAAAGAAAATTAGAAACAACTTCTATAAGTCCATTACAAAATGTTTACAGAAAACTCAAATATTACAACTTGATATAAACAGAGTAGATTATTTACCCAAAGGGAAGCAAAAAAGCAGAACCCAACAGCATATCCCTTGTACGCCAAACGAGCGATCCAGGCACTAGAAACAGAAAGTAAAAAGAGAAAGACATTGTTAAAGCAGTGATATTGGAAATCTCAATTCCTAATATTATTTAATTTAAGTATAACTTAACCAAACCCATTAAGTTTTGTACATTAAACTTGAAACATATTATATACCTATGGTACTATGAGTTTATAAAGATTCAATTAGATTATATGCCATTTTTTCTTGTCACTAACAAAACAGTATACACGCCAGCTAGTGAATAATGCAACTTCGCAGTGACATTCACACAAAAAGATACAAGCCCTTGTGATGTCCAAAAGGATACTAATTGTGAATAACTTGACAGTGTAGTGATGTTTGAGCACCCCCATCCATCAACTTTCCTCTCGCAAACACTTGTCCCATAGATGGATGACATTTCCTAAACAGAATTAATACTCTCAAACTAGCCACATATTTATGGTTTGTATATAATTAATTACATAGGTACAAGCACATAGATACTAATATGCCAGAATTGTTGACCTTGTTTTGTTTCAAAACTTCAGCTAACATGTACCCGAATTCATCCTCACCCACCTGAGATACAATATTCAATTATTTACAGAGCTATTGCTGCAATCAGGTTAAAGGACAAATCAATTAACAGAATAACAAAAAATTACTCTTATAAATAGATTGAGGCCCAGCTGGCCCATGTAAGTCCGATGTTTTACTCACAAACATTTAAATTTTTATATTTAAGGGTAAATGCAATTAACTGCACATTGGTCGGGTAGTCTGGTGTTAAGGTCACTATTTAACCTCTGTCATGACTCATGATCTACATAAAACACAGAAAGATATGGCTTCCACCAAGCTGAAATAGATTATATGCACATATATTGACATATAGTATACCAGAAAATTAGTCATCTTGAGCAGAATCAATGTGTATTATCAGAAGAGGTAAGCCCATAATGATATTAACAAAAAATAACACTACCATAAGCTAACAGGGTTGGTCAAAAAAACACTACCATAAGCTAACAGGGTTGGTCAAAAAACCTCAATCGGAACGCTGACGATAAGCAGTAAAAAGAAACAGACCATGCGAAGATAAAAACAAAAAACAAAAAACAAAATTGAATGCTTTATTGAACAATTATATAGTATACACAACTATATTGATTATTGAAGGAGCTTGCCAGAAACATTTAAAGCAACACAAGGAAGATTTAAAGTACAGCATATTCGTTTATCCCTAATTCCTCTCGGAAACTATAAAGGGAGAATTATCATGTATTGGTTGCATAAAAAACGTACCTCCAACCATGCCAAAAAACTCACTGCAATTGGAATTTTGCATATCTACATGAAGTTTGGTTCCATGAAGAACACTCCAATTGGAGTTCACATCTTTCACAGCTTCCTTAATTGCAATTGCAGCAGGTCTACCAATAGTAGAGTCAAAACTGAATATGGCTCCAATATTCACAATAGCTAGTCTTGAAAAAATGTTTCTGCCAAGCCCATATACCCAATTTAACACTGCTAACTATGAGGGGAAGTAAGCAAAGAATAAGAATAATAGGCGGTACTACCAACAAAAATAAAAAGGAGAGACATAAACAGAGAAACAGATTCCAGAGATGAGAGACAAGAATCAGATGTTATCCTCAAAGCATGACCCATAACAAACCTGCCGTTGGACAGAAGATAGAGATCTAGAAGATTAGCTGAGAGTTGAGATACAGAAGATTCAGATATATGGGTCTGGCGGGTTTTGTGGTGTGAACCCTAGATTTATCAGAGATGCTCATAAAAGCCCTAGATTTATCCAAATTTCTAAAACCAAAACCTCGAATTCCATGCTTGAAACCCGTGAAACAAACTGAATTAAAGCTCCTCAACGATTCTGAAGCTTCGAAAATGGCGAGATTTTAAGGAGAAATGGAAGGGAAAAGGAGAAAGGAACTCTGCATAAAACCAACATTGCAGAGCGAGAAAGTACAGAGATAGGAACCTTGTTTTAATTTCAAATTTTAGCTTCCGTGTTTTTTTAGATAGACAATATTTAAAAAAAAAACGTTATGTAGTTAAAATCAAAAAAATGTTCAAATAGATAACGTTTTTATATATATATCTATAACGTTTTGTTTAAAATCGTTGTGAAAAAAACATATCACAAAGTTTTTATAAAAAACATTGTGGTTTAAGCGTTGTCTATTTAGTATTTTGTACTAGTGCAAATCACCGCGGATCCGGTTCGATCATTCTATACCATTATTACTTATTTTTGCGGAAGATATAAACATAAATTGTTTATACAATATATTTTACACACTATTTCCCAATGTTGAGTAACCTTAACTTATACACAATTCATAACTTATTTTACTTACAATAACATTAATATACCATACTTATACAAATCTAATCGCACACATTAACTTTACGTTAGAACTGTCTTTAACCTTTCCTTGTATCTGACGTATTCGCCTTTATCAGCAATGTTTATCATGATATAGCAAGGGTGAGCATAAAAGTTGCCCATCAAGTTTAAGTTCAATAATTTAACGATATATCATGATTGAAAGGATTTGAATAATAAGCTGGCTATAATTCAACAATATAATTGAGAATTAGCACGAACAAACTTTTAACTGAACAAGTATTATACATGAACAACTATATCTGGACCGAACGGTAATGAAGGTGATCAGCCTTTCATACCTGACTTATACATGCAATATGTACAAAGTACAATTCTACAATGGCAATCAGCAATGATTATCCATAAACATATCTGAATGAAACAACTCTTAGTAGAGTTAAGTAAAAAAACTTGCCTGAACCGTTGATCACTGCTTCGCAATTTATAACGCTTTATCCGAAGACCTAATATTAGTAATATAGATCTCCAATATTAGAATAATATCATCACAATATAATACTATTATATATATAGATATACATAGAATAACCTAAACACATAACACATAACCCTGTTGGGAGAATGCATATTATGATTTGATGTTTTAATGTATATGCTCATGATTAATTGTAAAGTCCTTCCAAGTAGTATATGTACAAGGACTTAGTGATAGATCAAAGTTGTTAGGTTGATCTAAACTCTAAACGTGTATCATTCTGTAATGGAATGTATAGATAGAAAGATCAAACCTGTTAGGTTGATCTTGAGATGTAATAGATAGGCTTCGAAGAAATCGTAGTGTATCATCAGATTAACATTGTAGAAGTCAAGGCAGAAACGTAGAGCTTCAAAGATCGTAGTGTGTGCCTGACTTGAAGGGACTCTTCGGAAATCGTAGAGTGGCCCCAACGTTTGCCTAGCCATTTCAACGATCGTAATGTGCTGAAGGAAACATGAAGTTTACAAGTCAACGATCGTAGTGTGCTCTCGGGAACGTAGAGTCAACAACACAAACAAGTGAAGATCGTAGTGTGCAAAGATCTAAGGGAAATCGTAGTGCTCTCGACTAATAGCATCGTAGAGTGCAAAGAAGTCAAGACGCTACGATCGGAATCGTAGAGTACCACGATCCAAATCGTAGAGCATCATCTGTCTCATGTCAGAAAACGTTGAGCCTCATAATTTATGTAAAGGTAGATTTCAACATATGAGAAATGGATTCTAAACGCTATAGTACTCATCAGTCCCAGAGTATATGAAATATCCTTAGTATTCAATAAAGAAGCGTATTGAAGAAGCTAAGGATAGTACCATGGGTAAGAGGGACAAAACACCTTTTCAGGTGTTAGGTGAGAAAGCAGTCTGCTGTGTCAGTGGGCCAGAATGCAGTTTCAGAAGATGTGCAGAAATGTCTCCATTAAAGATCAGAAAAGTCAAATGCATTTAATGCCTCAACGGATGGATCCAACTGATAGTTTTCAAGATCACATATATGCAGATCGCATGATGAGATGAGAGAACTAAGCAAGCATTGAACAAACAACGTGAACATCTCTCTCAAGCTCAACTCTACGATCTGAGATATTGTAAAACTTGCTCAGCTACTCAGTTCTTTAGAATAAGTGCTTACACATCAACTGAGTAGCAACCATCAAGAACACAACATTATCAACCAACTAAAGAAGAGTACCAAGTCTGCTGGACTTGAAGAGTTCGTAGTGAACTATAAGAAAATCAAGTCTGCTGGACTTGAAGAGTTCAAAAGTGAACTAAGAAGTTCCTGGGATCATTTGGTCTAGAAGGAATGCATGTGATTTAGAAGTTGTAATGAGACATCCTTAGTGGATATCCTACCGTTGAGTGTAAGAGTGGACTAGAGCTTTAAGTGCTCGAACCACTTAAAATGATCGTGTCATTTACATTCATATCATAACTGCTATATCTGTTATAACTGCCATAACTGCCTCACCCTCATTACTCCATTGCTTGGTAAAGAAGATTAAATCAAACATTCATTCCGCTAAGTTTTAATCATTATCAAAGAACAAGTTTAAAACGAAAAGATTTTTAAATATCTATTCAACACCCCCTTCTAGATAACTTTTGTGCCAACTAGGAACTAACAATTGGTATCAGAGCAGGTTCTATTTTAAAGCTTACAAGTTTTAGTAGATCCAATGGCACTTGTACCAAGCGAATCCAGGACCGGGGGAGGCAGCAAGCCACCAATGTGCAACAAGGATAAATTTGCTAACTGGAAAGTCAGGATGCAAGCATACATGGACTTAATAGATGAAGATCTATTTGAGACCGTTCAAAATAGGCCCTATATACCAACAAAGCTTGCACCAACCAATGATGATCCAAATAGAGTCCAACTCAAAGTTAAAGAAGAATGGACAGACATAGAGAAGAAAGCTGTCCAACTTGATAAGAAGGCTAAGAACATCCTGTTCCAATCCTTAGAGGACGATCTGTTTGAAAATGTTGTAAACAGCAAAACAGCTAAGAAAGTTTGGGAAGCTCTGCTGATCATGCACGAAGGAACTAAAAAAGTTAGAGAGAACAAACAGTCTCTTCTAACACAAAGATGATTTAAATGTTCGCTCATGTGCAAGGAGAAAATGTAATCGCACCTATGAAAGATTCAATGTTTCGCTTTCAACTCTCTACGAAAGCATATGGAAAGGTCTATCCTAACAAAGATCTGACCATAAAATTCATGAGAGCCCTACCAAGCAGGTGGGATGCCAAGACCACTGCAATAAGAGAGTTAAAGAATCTCAACAAAATGACAGTTCAACAACTATATGGAAATCTCCTGACATACGAACTGGAGCTAACCCAACGTGCTGAAACCTTATCAGAAGGAAGAAGGAAGGATAAGGGTGTTGCTCTCAAGGCAACTGAAAGTGCATCAAAGGTCAACACTAAGATTGACTCTGATGATGATGAAGACGATGATGATGACTTTGCTATGCTGGTAAAGAGACTAAGAAGGTTCATACGACAAGGCAGAATTAGCAAGCCAAAGAAGGTCAGTAATTACAACAGTCAGGAGCAAATGAATGACCTATGCTACAACTGTAAAAAGCCTGGCCACTTCATCGCCAACTGCAACAAACCTATCAAAGAATAACTAAAGAAGAAAACACATGCAAAGAAGGAATACAAAGGAAACAAGAGGCCTCAGAAAAGAGACAAAGGCCTGGTAGCTGGAGGATCATGGAGTGACTCAGATAATGACTCAAATGCTGACTCCGAAGATGAAGAAGAACCACATATGGCCAATCTGTGCTTAATGGCCAAACATGCAAAGGACAAACAAAGCCTCAACATACATAATGTAAGTCTCGACGAGGTATTTGATTTCAACTCAACTGATGTAGACATGAATGACTTAAAAACTGCACTGCATGGCATAACCACTGATCTACATCAATACATGAAGTGGTTCAGAGTCTTGTCTAAAAATCATTCACTTCTTCAAGAGGAAAAGAAGAAAGTTCAAGAAGAGCTTGAAACAGCCCTTCTAAGTACTAATCTTCTTTCTAAGCTTGAGGCTGAGAATGAGACCTTAAAACATACAAACACACTCAATACACAAAGAGAGTCTATTTTAACCTCTAAAGTTGAGGATATAGAGAAGACTATCTCTGCATGGAAGAAATCCTCATCGTCCATGGAAAAGACTAACCCAACCTCACGCTGGCCTGGGCTTCATAAAGGAGAAGAGTAACCCAACCTCTACTCACCAACCTCGAAGAATCGTAAAGTTAAGCAAGACCAACTCTACGAATCAACTGGGAAGGTACAGTAGAGGTAAGGCACACTCATCACTATTTATGAAACCCAAGGACACGTGGAAGAAAGAGAATCAGTTTAATAGACGGTTAACTAAGGAACCACACGAGTCCAAGTGGAAGATGAATCATCATGCACACACATGCATGCATCATAATAGATGTTTCATATGCAATAAATATGGTCATAGGGCTACAAAATGTTCTTATAACTCCATGCATGCGAGACCCAAGATTAGACAGATTTGGGTCCCCAAAGGCATTAACAATGAAGGACCTATCTAAATATGGGTACCAAAATGAAGGTTCAAATGTTTTGACAGGAAAAGAGCTCCACAACCTCAACATGGTATCTGGACAGTGGATGCTCGAGGCATATGACAGGGAACAAAGCTCTACTATATAACTACATAGAAAAGGAGGGTCCCTCAGTCATCTTTGGAGATAAGCAACAAGGGCAAGACAAGAGGATATGGCTCACTGGTAATGGTGCAAGATCTTTCAAAGAAAGTAGCCTATGTGGAAGGTCTTCAACACAACCTTCTAAGTATCAGCCAACTCTGTGACAAGGGTCATCAAGTGACATTCCTCAATAACCAATGTCAAGTCAGAGATTTGAAGACATCTGCTATAAAGCTAACCAGGATAAGAGAAGGAAATGTCTACACAGTGGATCTTAGTCAACTAAGCTCAGATGAGACAATATGTTTTTTGGAAAAGCATCTGAAGAAATGAGTTATGGCATAGACGGTTGTCTCACTTAAACTTCAAAAGCATGTCCAAGCTGGCATCAAAAGACCTAGTAGCTGGCCTACCCAAGTTCAACTTCGTGAAGGAAAGGCCATGCAATGCCTGTCAGCTTGGAAAGCAAACCAGAAGCTCATTTAAGAGCAAGATTGCCAACTCTATTGACAAGCCACTGCAGTTGCTTCACTTGGATCTCTTTGGGCCAATCCCAACAACCAGTCTTGGAGGAAAAAGATACTCTCTAGTCATAGTCGACGACTACACCAGATTCACATAGGTATTCTTCCTAACTTATAAGGATGAAACTAGCTCTGAATTAATCAAGATGTTTAGACTGGTGATGAACGAGAAAGGAGAAAAAATCAAGGCTATAAGGAGTGATCATGACAGAGAATTCAATTTCTCAGAAATGGATCAGTTCTGCATAGACAATGGGATCAGTCACAACTTCTCAGCTCCACGAACTCCTCAACAAAATGGAGTAGCTAAAAGAAAGAACAGAACCTTGATAGAGGCTGGAAGAACTCTACTAGTTCAATTTACCATCTCTGACTCGACTACTTCGGGCAGAAGCTATCAACACTGCATGCTACACGCAGAACATATCACTCATACACTCTACGATCAAGAAGACGCCCTACGAACTGTGGGAAGGAAGAAAGCCAAGTGTCAGCTACTTCCATGTCTTTGGTTGTGCATGCTACATTCTCAACAATGGAAAGCGATGTCGACAAAATTCCATTTTTCAAGTCGGATGAAGGGATCTTTCTTGAATATGCCATGACAAAGCCAAGGCTTACTGTGGTGTTCAACAAGAAGACACTGAATGTTGAAGTCTCAATACACATCATCTTTGATGAAACTGACTTAGACAAAACAGTGCCTCAAGACACTTACGACCGATAGTGCAGACACTATGAATGAAGTCGTCGAGCTCAACACTACGATCGTAGTGCCAGATAGTGAAATCGTAGAGCATGAGAATGTGATCGTAGAAAGGTCCATGCAAGATAGCGAGCCTCTACTCCAAGAAGAAGAGATAGACCTTGAAGAATTAAGACAGGAAGGCATCAGGACAGATGTCCCAATTGGCAACAGATGGGCAAGAGATCACACTCAGGATCTAATCATTGGAGATCCGAGTGCTAGAGTCAAAACAAGAGCTGCTACTCAGAATGAATATTTTTATCTAAGCTTCCTGACACAAATAGAGCCAAAGAAGATAGAGGATGCTATGGAAGGATCCAGTTGGATAGAAGCCATGCAGGAAGAGCTCAACCAATTTGAACAAAGCAAAGTATAGAGATTGGTACCAAGACCAAAGAGTCATCCTGTGATAGGAACTAAGTGGGTTTTCAGAAACAAAATGGATGAAGATGGAGTCATAACCAGAAAAAAAGCAAGATTAGTGGCAAAGGGCTATTCTCAAGAAGAAGGTATCGATTACGATGAGACATTTGCACCTATTGCCAGACTGGAAGCCATTAGAATCTCTCTTGTCTTTGCTGCCCACATGAAGTTCAAAGTCTTCCAGATGGATGTCAAGAATGCATTTCTTAATGGAGAACTCCAAGAAGAAGTCTATGTAGAGCAACCTCCAGGTTTCATCAATCCATCTCTTTCCAATTATGTCTAAAGCCTTATATGGTCTTAAACAAGCACCTAGAGCATGGTATGAAACACTGACTAACTTCTTAATCAAAAATGGGTTCACTAGAGGTAGAGTAGATATCACATTATTTCTTAGAAAGCATAAAGACAAAGTCTTACTAGTTCAAATCTATGTTGATGACATTATCTTTGGTTCTACTGACGAAAAGTTATGCAAGAGATTCTCTAAGCTAATGCAGAGCAAGTTTGAAATGAGCATGATGGGTGAGCTGAAATTCTTCATTGGACTGCAAGTAAAGCAGACTGAAGAAGGAATTTTCATAAACCAAGCCAAGTACATCAAAGACTTCTATCAAGAAGTATGGCATGGAATCGACCTCTCCCATGAAAACACCAATTGCTCCTACAACCAAGCTTCGACAAGGATGAGAAAGGTAAAAGTATTGATATCACTCAATACAGAGAGGTATGATAGGCTCTTTTTATACCTAAGCGCCGAAGAGCCGGACATAATGTTTGCAACATGCATATGTGCTAGATTTCAAAGCTAACCCTAAAGAGTCACATTTGTCTGCTTTGTAAAGAGGATCTTCTGGTATCTCAAGGGTACACCTTACTTGGGTCTGTGGTACCCCAAGGAATCCTCATTTGAACTAATAGGATACACAGATGCTAATTTTGCAGGATGCAAAATAGATAGAAAGAGTACCAATGGCACTTGTCAACTTCTAAGAAACAGACTTGTGTCCTGGTTTAGCAAAAAGCAAAACTCAGTGTCTACCTCAATCGGAAGGTTTGAATATATTATTGCCGGCAAAATTCTTTGTGTTCGAGATCTTATGGATGAGAAATCAGATAGCTGACTATGGGTTCGACTTCAAATCTATTCCCATACACTGTGATAACATAAGTGCCATAACAATAACTCATAATCCTGTCATGTATTCTAGGACTAAGCATATAGAAATAAGGTATCACTTCATTAGGGATCATGTGCAAAATGGAACTATATCTTTACAATATATCCCTACTAAAAATCAACTTGCTGATGTTTTTACAAAACCACTAGATGAATCCAGATTTAATAAGTTAATAAGTGAGCTAGGTATGCTAAATCTACAACCATGAAATATATGCTCTAGATTGTGCTAACCATGACAGATACAAAGGTTGAACTCAAAATCGTAGACATGATCAAGGAAAGCTCATGATCGTAGAGCTGAAAAGAAAACTACCTCAACGATCGTAGCAAAGACTTAACTATCGTAGTGCAGACTCAACGATGACACAAGCCCCATCCACAACAAAAAAAATGTATCCTATGATGACAAGCTTCATAACATAGCAATCTCTCTAAGAGGTGCCCCAGGAACAAACCTAACCCTTGGATCTCTCCAAGAGGTTGGCCCTTCCTGAGCTGCCTTAAAAGAATGCTTTATCAAAAACTCATCACAAGGATTCGGACAGACTCGATGATCGTAGGACAGACTCAACGAATGCTGATCAGACTCAACGATCGTAGTCTTCCTAAGCACACCTCAGCTCTGAAGAAGCCAAGGGCAAATTAGTACATTCCTGCACAGTCAAAATCGAAGAGCCAAGCAAAAATCGACACCTGTCCCACTAAGCGAAAAAGAAGAGAGGGAAGTTACAAGTACAAGTTGAAATCACAATTTTGAAATCTGAAGTTCAAAAGATTATCTCTCCCATTCTCTCTATCTCTCTCAAAGCAAAACCCTAAATCGGCAGAAAGCTTAGTCCTATCTCACTTCCAACTAAAGAATCAATGGCTGCTTCAAATGTGGTTTCAGGCTACAGACTCTGCTTTGACGAGTTCAAGACTGCTCCACCAAAATTTCACAAGACGCTGGCCTTACTGGAGAAGGCGGGTCTCGAAGAGGCGTTAAACACAGATACTCTTATCTATCCCAAGCTGGTGAAGGAGTTTTACAAGAATGGTGTGTTTAAAGACAACACCATCACTACAAGAGTAAGGAAAGTAGAAATCAGATTAAAGGTAGAGAACTTCAATCTGGCCCTAGGTTTCAAAAATGAAGGGCATCCATTCTTAGACAGCATAGACTTCCAAGAGGGACTAAGGAAAATGCATCATAAGAAAAACCCCTCTATAAAAGGGTACAAAAAGAAGGAGTTCCCATAAAGGTACGAGTTCTTGGCTGACATTATTGGAAAATGCATATGCTGCAAGAGCTCAGGTCATGACTCGGTGAATGAAGATCAACTTAAGCTCATGACGGCCATATTTTATGGTATACAACACAACTATGGACCTGTATTGCTTGAATGGATTGGTAAGTGGATCATCAACTCTAAGAAATCAAAAAGCCCTCAGAAGATGCTATATGGATGTTTCCTGAGTATCATTCTATAATCTGCACTGGGTGACAAAATTAGGGATGAAGAGGGAGAAGCCATAAACCCAAATCGAAGAATGACCCAACAGTTATTTGAAAACTGGAAGAGAAACCCAGTAGAGCATGTTCAAATGATGATAGAATCCAGTGGAAGAACTAGGGATCTGAAGAACGCAGGCATTCCTGGAAACATGTTTGTTGTCAGGGAAAAAGAACAAGAAGAAGAAATCAACAAGGAAGAACCCTATGTCCTTACCAGAAAAAGCAAGGGCAAGAGGAAGCTAAGAGCTAATCAAATAGAAGAGCCTCAAGGATCTACCACTAATATACCAGTAGAGTCCTCTAATATAGAGACTCTAAGGATGCTAAGAAGAAGCAGCAGCAAGATGAAGCAGATGAGGATCAGGCTACCATCTCTCAGATTCTGAAGAAGAACAAAGCTGACCATAAGTCCAAAAGGCCATCAACCACCTCAATCGTAGAGTCTCTACTGTTAGTGGAAACCAGACCAAGCATGGCAGACAAGGAGGTAGCTGCTTTAAGCATAGTGGATGTTGAGCAGACAAAGCCGAGATTCAAGGGAGTCTGAAGTTGTGACTAAACCCAAAGAAAGCAAGGAGAAAATTTGGTCAAGAAGTACATTCTTGAAAATGAAAAGGTGCTAAAGAAGGAAGCAAAGAACATGGTCGCTAAGAAAGAAGCGCCCAGAAGCAAGTCAAGAAGAAAGTGCTCCGGTGAGGGGAGATCCACGAAATTCTCATGATAGAGAATACACCTACCGGTGGGGGAGATGTCTCTGACTCAAGAAGATGTTCCATTGAGGGGAGTTTCGAACTCTCAAGAAGATAATCATCTTTGAGGGGGAGCCTCATGATATATCCACATGGCGGAAGAAGAGGTCCCTGCACAAAATAAAGATGAACCAGTACAAGACCATCCAGAGACCATTGAGATAATGGAATCCTCAGAAGAGAACAAAGAAGAAGAACAAGATGATTATGATGATGATAAGCTCGAAATCACTAGTATAGGTAAAGGTGGATATAGAAGCTATCTGTACAATCAAATGTTTTTTTACCTACCCATGATGGCATACCATCAAGCTCAAATCTCGAACTTATGGGATCACATGTTCGGAGCTTCAAAGAGTATCCACCATCTCGGCCTCGGCTCATGGATTCCTGTGGAAAGTCAACTTTGCCAAGAAGTCGCCATCGACCATTCTTCATCCAAGGATAAACTTGAGGTACTGACTATCCCTGATCTCTTCAAAGTTAATCACTTGCCATCATCTTCATTCAGTCAATTCTATGAATTTCCTCGGTGGTTGGAAGTGATTCTTCACCCACTCAATCAATTTCCAGTTGCAGAATCCCAAAATTTTGTGACTGAAGAACCAAATGAAGTTAACCTTACTTTGCTCCCACAAACCACTATCTCTACGATCCCTGACTCTAGCCCAGTCGTAGAGTCCCAAATAGACATTGTAGAGCCCTATAGTCCAAACACTGAACCTCAGGCCCCTCCATCCGATATACCATCCTCCTCATCAAATGACTACTTTAGTCTTGATCTTGCTCTTTACAACTTGCAAGATCAATCCCAGCAAACAACCCCTCCAACCAACAATCCTCAAACCAATGATACTCTCCCAAACCTGCCCACCAAAGATGACTTGAAGGAAGCAACCAAGAACATGGTCAAGAATATAGAAGACAGTCTGGAATCTCACTCCAATCTCATCCATATCCGGCCGAATCAAATGATTACAGCAGCAAATAATTTTCCTGGCACTATGAACACTGAGCTTACAAAGAAGCTGAGGGAAATTATTCAAGAAATTCTTAAGAGTATGAAGGACAGAGATGAGATCCACTTCCAGATAGCTGCCAAGCAAAGAGAGGTTGTTCTTGAAATGAAGAAACATCAAGACACTCAACATAAACTTATGCTGGAGAATATCATCAACTTGAAAGCTTCTGTCTACGACTTCCAGAAATCTTATGTCAATCAAGAAAAATAGAATGACATGGTTCTAACAGCCCTCCAAAACAAAGAAGCAAGATCTGACAAACAGATCAAGGAAAGTAGAGAGGACATTGCTCAGACACAAAGCCAACTGAACGAGCTTGTCCAAGGTGTTAATCGACTGTCTGCAGATATTCGAACCCTTGATGCTGACATAAAGGGGGAGAATAAAGGAAAAGGAGTTAAGGGAGGACATGGAGATCAAGGCAGAGGCAGAGGAGGTCATGGAACTCAAGAAAGGGGAAGAGGACAATTTCATGCTCAAGCATCACGAAGTCCTCCTGCAAGACAATTCCACCATCAGACTCAATGATTGGATCAGCAAAGAATTGTAACAGCAATACCATTAAGCCGTCAGGAGTCAACCCCCAGCTCACAAGATGTATCTACTGTACGCATAAGAATGCTAACTGGAGATCCTGCATTCATGTACAGGCATTAGGAAAATCCAAGACTAAGTCCAAGCGAGCTGGAAGAGTTAGCAAGAAACGAGGAAGCTTGCAGAAAAAGAAGGGCTGAGGAGTATGCCAACCCACCTACAAGAAAGAGGTCAAAGAAATAGAGATAAGTTTAAAATTTCTGATTGATGTAAATGCTAAAGCAGTAATATCTCTTGATCATCAATAAATTCATGCTTATCCTCTAGAAATTTTAATTTGCTCCTTTGAAATACTAAGTCATGTTTAAATATCCTGCAAATGCATCTAGTCACTAATAATCATGACAACAAATCTCCTTGGTTATGTCAACATCAAATAGGGGGAGATTATTGGGAGAATGCATATTATGATTTTATGTTTTAATGTATATGCTCATGATTAATTGTAAAGTCCTTCTAAGTAATATATGTACAAGGACTTAGTGATAGATCAAAGTTGTTAGGTTGATCTAAGCTCTAAACTTGTATCATTCTGTAATGGAATGTATAGATAGAAAGATCAAAGCTGTTAGGTTGATCTTGAGATGTAATAGATAGGCTTTGAAGAAATCGTAGTGTATCATCTGATAAACATTGCAGAAGTCAAGGCAGAAACGTAGAGCTTCAAAGATCGTAGTGTGTGCCTGACTTGAAGGGACTCTTTGGAAATTGTAGAGTGGTCCCAACGTTTGCCGAGCCATCACAATGATCGTAGTGTGCTGAAGGAAACATGAAGTTTACAAGTCAACGATCGTAGTGTGCTCTCGGGAACGTAGAGTCAACAACACGAGCAAGTGAAGATTGTAGTGTGCAAAGATCTAAGGGAAATCGTAGTGCTCTCGACTGATAGCATCGTAGAGTGCAAAGAAGTCAAGACGCTACGATCAGAATCGTAGAGTACCACGATCCAAATCGTAGAGCATCATCTGTCTCATGTCAGAAAACGTCGAACCTCATGATTTGTGTAAAGGTAGATTTCAACATATGAGAAATGGATTCTAGACGCTGCAGTACTCATCAGTCCTAGAGTATATGAAATATCCTTAGTATGCAACAAAGAAGCATATTGAAGAAGCTAAGGATAGTACCATGGGTAAGAGGGACAAAACACCTTCTCAGGTGTTAGGTGAGAAAGCAGTCTGCTATGTCAGTGGGCCAGAATGTAGTTTTAGAAGATGTGCAGAAATGTCTCCATTAAAGATCAGAAAAGTCAAATGCATTTAATGCCTCAACGGATGGATCCAACTGATAGTTTTCAAGATCACATATATGCAGATCAGACAGATGAGAGAGAACTAAGCAAGCATTGAACAAACAATGTGAACATCTCTCTCAAGCTCAACTCTACGATCTGAGATATTGCAAAACTTGCTCAGCTACTCAGTTTTTTAAAATAAGTGCTTACATAGCAATTGAGTAGCAACCATCAAGAACACAACATTATCAACCAACTAAAGAAGAGTACCAAGTCTGCTGGACTTGAAGAGTTCATAGTGAACTATAAGAAAACCAAGTCTGCTGGACTTGAAGAGTTCAAGAGTGAACTAAGAAGTTCCTAGACTGCTGGTCTAGAAGGAATCTGTGTGATTTAGAAGTTGTAACAGACATCCTTAGTGGATATCCTACTCGTTGAGTAGAAAAGTGGACTAGGAGCTTTAAGTGCTCTGACCCACTTAAAAATGACTGTGTCATTTACATTCATATCATAACTGCTATATCTGTTATAACTGCCATAACTGCCTCACCCTCATTACTCCATTGCTTGGTAAAGAAGATTAAAACAAACATTCATTCCGCTAAGTTTTAATCATTATCAAAGAACAAGTTTAAAACAAAAAGATTTTTAAATATCTATTTAACCCCCCTTTCTAGATAACTATTGTGCCAACTAGGAACTAACAAACCCTATCAGTCTATAACACATATAAGACTCGGTATCAAGTCAAACTATTGTAGTCTGAGTTGAACCCAACACAAATTAATCTGAAATCCTGACTGTCTAGTCGGACAATTCACGATTTTAAGTTCAATCAACCTCTGCCTAAACACTTAACCATTATCTAAGATAATTTATTAACAGTCAAAATATTTTTTGTAAACTCGTAATAATTTTTAAATAATTATTACTATTTATCAGGATTTTTCCATTATTAATATCATATTTAAATGAATTAAATACCATTTAATTCCTTTATCATTAATATTTATTTATTATCAAATATTAATGAAATACATGCCATAATATTATAATATATTTATAATATCACAAAGTATTTTAATACCTTAAAATCATATTTATATGATTTTAAATGATTAAATTTATTATCAGATAATTTCTTTTAATATTAGAATATTAACATTTGCATGACAAAATATCAAAAGTTATATTTTATAACTTAAAATATTTTTATAACACTTAAATCATTTTTATATAATTTTTAAAACATTAATTCTATTTTTCTATAATTTATTTAATATATTTATTAAATAAACTAATTATCATTAATATTAATTAATTAGTGAAATTCATCACAAAATATTAAAACTCACTTTGAAAATATCTTTAAATATTTTTTTTATACCATAATATTATTTTTCATGATTTTTCATGTATTAAAATTATTTTTAAATAATTTATTTAATATTATAATTAAATAAATTAAATACCATTTATATTCCAAAAATATTAAATATTTATGAAATATACTCAAAATAATTAAAAACTATTTTAGGACTTTAAAATATTTTTCAGAATTTATTTTGTATTTTTAATAATTAAAACCATTTTATTCGATTTATTTAATTAAAATAATTATTTTCTAAAACTAACTGTCGCTAAAGGGCCCTATAGCGACAGACCAGTCACTATAGGTGTTCTTGGCTTGTTCTTGAGCCTGCCCAAAAATGCCTGTCAGTTCATCGGCTAGCTAGTTTGACTATGATTTTCTCTAAGTTACTAATGTATTCTGGGCTTGTAAATGAGTTAATGTTGTAGTACTGATGTAGTACTACAACTCTAAACAAGTTCCATGGCCAAATCATAACACAACTAAGAGATCTAAGCTTCGAAACTCTCGTTGAAGTCATTTCTTCATTTACGGGTTTTTCGAAATGAAGAAACGATTGAAAAATCTTAGTTTGCAGCCTTAAATCATAGCTTTATGGATTTCGTTTGTGTGATCTTAAAGTTCAATCGTGTAGTGCACTGGTCAAACTACCTGTTAGGAAACGCCCGTTAAAGATCTGGGTTACCCAGAATCTCCTTCCGGCGTGATGGTCAACGCTAGTTTGACCAATAATTTCTATGATTCTGTTACGGATTTTGGTGATCTAAAGGCATGAGTGTGAAGTCCTTATACCTGTCTATAACATTAAAACAACAACATGGCCAAAACTAACACAAATTAGTAAGATCGGAGGCCTCAAATAACTTGTCGGGCGAGGTTCGGGTTTCACGCCTGTAACCCGAACAGTGATTTTAAGTGACAATCGGCGACCTTTATTTGCGTCAGAATCTTGTCAACATATTTATGATATGGTCGTGTTTCTAGTTTCAGATCATAGTCTACATGACATAGAACACATTCAAAACATAAAACACATAAAACATCTAACACACACGGATCTAGAGGCCCTGACATATGACTGTCAAGCCTTAAAATTAGGGTTCTTGATCAGTTTTGAAAACTTGATTTTCGTGCATCTAGATGTTATAGATCCATGATCTACCAACCCAGGTCACTCAAAGACACCCTAATACACAACTCTAACCAATCATTAACATAAAATCACATGATTTACAAAAATTAAGGTTTATACCTCATTCATGCTTGATTTTTGATTTCTGACTTTTGATTATGATGTTGTCTTGCTATGAACTGATTAAGGCTTAGCTTCTCTCTCCCTCTCTCTAAATCTCGAAATTCTAGAGAGAGAAAGGGTTGGACAAGAATGAGAAATAATTGAGCATTCTCTCTCTCTTTAATCTATAAAATGACTTGATGCAATGCTAGGAGCTGATAATTTCGGCTGAGATATATGATATATTGCACATGGAGTTGGTAGAGTGGTTCAACAACTCTCATTTTGGCAAGATTGCACTCAACTTACTAAATAATGCACAAAGGGTAAAAATGTCATTTTGATTTTTTATTTAATGGCATTTTTGTCAATTGGCCAAACCCTTAGGGTTTAGGGTTTGAACCCTTAGGGTTTAGGGTTTGAACCCTTAGGTTTTAAAATTTTAAATTCTAGAATTTCAAAATTAGGTTTTCAAAAATAAAAATTAATATTTCTAAATTATAATTAGAATTTTCTAATTATATTAAAATTTCTTAATCATAATTTAAATCTTGCTAATTAGGATTAGTATTTCCTAATTAAAATTGCTAATTTAGCAATTATGGTCAAAATTGGTCATTAGGGTTTATAACCCACTAATTAGGGGTTTTAATAGAAAAAAATAATTTTCTAATTTAGAAATTAGATTTCGTAATTAGATTAGGGTTTTCTAATTAATTATAACTTAAAAATTAGGATTAATGTTTCCTAATTAATTCTAGGGTTTCTAGGGTTTCTTATAATTCGCTAGGGTTTTCTAACCGAACGTTGACGCTCTTAATATATACTTAGGGTTTGTCAGTGATATCGTTTATCTGGTCAACCCTTGACCCTTAACCACATTCTGAACACATAAATGATCATACTCACAGAACATATTCATGTATTCCTTTAATCCTGAATAATTCACCTAAATCCTTCACAAAATTTTGAAATCCTCAAAATTTCTTCTTAAAAATATCAAACGCATACACTTATTTTCTGTCCAAGTGTTGCCTCTTTTTTACGACTAACAAAAGAGCTCTAACTCATGCAAGCATACATGCGTCAACAAGTAATATAGAGCAAGTAAAGTATCGATCCCATAGAGAAAGTTGTTTAACTTAAACTACTATTCATTAATTAAATCACTATATTTATATGCTCACACTAAAGATTAAACTTGGTTGATTCTTGAATTGCAAATAACAACTAAAATAATATAAACGATATAATAAATGATATTGGAATTAATGGGATTCTAACTTAATTTACTATTTCATTCAATCGCCACTATCATGCCTGACTTGTTAACATATCATAGGAAAGTAGCCAAGAGCACTAAAAGAGTATTAGCCATTTTTCAATGCACTAAGACCTACTTACACAGCATCCACAAATGATAGACTCTATGTAATCATCAATATAACCAACATCACTATATGTCTATGTGAAATTGCAACTATATTGATTTTAAGTTCAAGCTCTTATCTTAACTTATATGGTGAAACAGTATATGTCTATTTGGTTCACGAAATACATAAGCCATATCACACAGCCCTATATACGTATACTATCATGATTACAGTCCATATTTGCATGTTCATTGTCAATTCCATACAAATATTGAAACGAATGGTGATCAAGCATTCATGTATGCAAAACAATCATGACAGACATCCCATATAATATGCAAAACAACCCAGCATTTAAGTATGCAATCAAACTACATAATAAAATCCGTTAGAATCCCATAATGGAGTTTAGTTCATGACTGAACTAAAAGCCATTATGGGATCAAAGTTAAACATGATCGATAAGCAACAATTGAAAGATGGAAGATGAAACTATCAAACCCAATTGTTGAATACACATCAATATTCAATCCTCATAAGATTCCAGCAAAAACTAACGTTAATAATCTGCTCTCGTAGAGAAATCCCAAGAAGGAGTAGAAAAGTAGCGTTATAGCCTCCTTCTACGTTGGAATCCTCTCTAGAGAGTAAAAACCCTAATTACAATGTAAAGTTACGTGAAAACTAATAAAATGTCGAATGATACCCCTGACACCAGTCAAGAATCGTTTTAAATCAATTACAACCTTTAAAATTCGGAAATAAAATAAAACACATCAAGAAGATCGAGATATCGCATGCGCAAGGCTTCTTCTAACATGATAGTCTCGTGGTACGCGAGACTTGCGGTGAGGTTCATATGTTAATTTGTTCTCGCGTCTTGGTAGCGCTCCATAAACTTTGATCGTCTCACGGTATGAGACTTGCGAGAGCATCAAGATCTGGTGGGTGATCGGCAGCGGTAGCGTCTTCAAGTCTATTTTTTTGCTGCGGCTTGAACTCTGCAGGTCCTGATTTCTATTTTCCTACTGCTGCTGCTTGCTCCGTTATGCTCTATTTCCTTGCACCAATGCACCTTTATGCCATGCATATCCCATCCTTTTACCTCGTTTCAAGCATCCATTTGCCTTATGCTCCAAATCACCACCAAAACAGGTCGATTCCTGCACTTATTCACCAAAAGGAGTTTTAAGAATGTGCAATGCAAATTAACATGAAATGCAGCTAAACTAGACTAAAATGTACTTGAGATGGGCATAGTTCGCATGAATTGGTACTCCATAAGTAGGTAAAAATCCTACTTATCACCAAGTTCTAATATTGAACCTTAAATCAATAAATTAAAATTTTAAAAATTTTCTCAATTCTCGGGTTGCCACAATTTGAGTTTGGATACTCTCTACGAGACATTATCCGTGTTGAAACTCTCAGCTACATTTTGTCGTACTGTGTAAAAGAAGTTTGTATTTAAATTTTGTACCATGTATTTGGCGACTCAAGATGGGTGATGTATACCTATTTGGGGGCGTCACAGTTGGTATCAAAGCTTAAGGATATGATCTCTGGTTGATATGTGAGACAAGAACTAGGAGGGGAGAGACGGGGAATTCCTTCGCTAGTATGACATACCTAAGTTTATTTGGTACTCCCTCCGTCCCATAGTTATAGGCTGTTTTTTTTTACACATAGTTTAAGAAAATCAGTTTTTAACATAAATTTTCCAAATATACCCCTTAATATGAAATTAATGAATAAGTTAATTACTCCTTATTTATCACACTAGAACTCTCAACTTCATTGATTGACGTGTACTGACCATTAAAGTCCATAACTATACAACTTTAACCAAAGAGAATACAACAACATTAAATGTGGTGATAAAAATAATGGCATTGAATGTTGTTTCTTCAAGAAAAGAGTAATGGTTGGATATTTATTATAAGGGCATAAAAGTAAAATAATGAACCAACTAAATTTTATAAATAGTAAGTAGCCTATATATTGGGACGGAGGGAGTATTTAATTGGTCGGTCAGAGTATAGGGATAATATGTGACATGTCAATTAACCCTTGTTTTGTGGTAGTATTTGAAAATGGCATCCAAAAATTTTGAGGTAAGCAATGAAGCACATGAGACCGTTGAGTCACCAACGATCAATACCCAGGATAATGTGTATCAAGATGGCAATAATCCTCAGGTAAACAACAATGCTGACTAAATGATGAACGATGGGATGTTTAGAGGCTTTATGCAATTCATGCAACATCAGGCAAGAATGACTCATGTTCAAAATGTAGGTGGAAACATTGGCAACTCTCGGACGGTCACCGCTAAACAGTTCAAGGAGATGGGACCACCGAAGTTTATTGGAGAGCCAAAACCACTTAAGGCGGAGACGTGGATAAAGCAGATCACCAAGATATTTGATATCTTGGGATGCTCCGAGGAGCAAAAGGTTCCCTTTGCCACCTTTATGTTGCGAGGAGAGGCAGATTACTGGTGGGAATCGGTAAAGCGTACTCAACCTGCCGCACTGAAGATGTCTTGGGAGAAGTTCCAAGAATTGTTCAACAATAAGTACTTTCCCGAAAGTATTCGTCACATGAAGGAGGTAGAGTTCATCAAGCTGGAGCAAAACAATATGACGGTGTCACCGTACGAAGCTAAGTTTGTCGAGTTGTCCCAGTTTGCGTCCCACTTGGTTGATAATGAGGATAGAATGACGCGAATGTTTCTAAGAGGTTTGAAACCCGAGTTACGTCAATACTTAATTTCTCACAAACTGTGTTTGTATTCAGATGTTGTAAATAGGGCTCAGTTATTGGAGCGCGATAATGAGTCAACCCAACCAAGAGAGAGCAGCTGACAAAATGATAATACCAGTGGTAGCAGTCATCGAAGCGGTGACAACAAATGTGGAGGGAATCAACATGCCCGAAATGGTAACCACTTTGGTGGTAATCATAGCCAAGATAATAGAAGTAGAAATTTCAAGAAGAGGAGATTCAACAATGATAGAAAGACGTCATCACCAGCACCTATTGTTAAGGAAGGGGAACGACAGTCAATCGTATGTTATAAATGCGGAGGGGAGGGACATATCAGTCCGAACTGTACGCAACAATCTAAAGTGTGTTATAATTGCAGAAGAGAAGGTCACCTTGCCCGATTTTGTCATGCACCGAAGTCATGTCCAGCTGGGATGGAGGCATCAAAGGTCGCCCCAGACAAGACAAAACTGGTAGTTCAAGGGAGAGCATTTGTCATAACCTCCCAAAAAGCGAGGAATCCGAACGAGGTGATCACGGGTAAGCTAATCATAAACTCTAGCAAAGTCTATACCTTATTTGATACCGGTTCTACCCATTCTTTTATTTCTCCTACTTGCGCTCAACGTTTAAATTTAACTCCGGAGAAATTAGACTTTGACTTATCTGTTGAAACTCCGTTGGGAGAAACCTTCATTACATCCACTGTTTATAAGTCTTGTTTAGTTCAAATCGGTACCCTCACATTACCTGTCGATCTTATTTCCTTAAAAATACTTGCATTTGATGTGATTTTAGGGATTGATTGGTTAACTACTCATCATGCAAAAATTGATTATTTTCGTAAGGTTGTTAGCTTTCATATTCCTAACCAACCTATTATGCGAATTCAAACAACCAAACCACTAAAGTCAATCACTGTCATATCAAGCCATAAAGCTATTCGTTTATTAAAAAATGGATGTCAAGCTTTCTTAGCCCATGTCACAGATTTAAACAAAAATACGTCAAATTTGAATGATATTTCTATTGTTAATAAATTTCATGACGTATTCCCCAAAGAACTTCTTAGCCTACCCTCGGAGCGTGAAATCGAGTTTGGTATCGACCTTGAACCTGGTACAAAATCCATTTCCAAAGCCCCATATCGAATGACTCCTATTGAACTTCATGTGTTAAAAACCCAACTGCAGGAATTGTTAAACATCAGTTTCATTCGACCTAGTACGTCTCATTGGGGTGCTCCTGTTCTATTCGTGAAGAATAAAGATGGAAGTATGCGACTTTGTATTGATTATTAGGAGTTGAATCATGTCACCATCAAAAATAGGTACCCGTTGCCTCACATTGATGACCGGTTTGACCAGTTGTAAGGCGCCAATTCTTTTCAAAGATCGATCTTCGTTCTGGATATATCATCAGTTGAAGATTAAAACTGATGACATTCCAAAGACTGCTTTCAGAACTTGGTACGGGCATTACGAATTCCTTGTCATGTCTTTTGGATTGACTAATGCTCTTGCTACCTTCATGGATACGATGAACCGAGTATTCAAGGAATATTTGGATCACTTTGTGGTCGTCTTTATTGATGACATCCTCATTTATTCCAAAATTCGTGAAGATCATGAGAAACACTTGAGGCTGATACTCCAAAAGCTTCGTGAAAATAAGTTATATGCCAAGTTGAAGAAATGAGAGTTCTGGCTTGAGGAAGTAGCATTCCTTGGGCACGTAATATCAAATCAAGGAATATCTGTTGACCCGACAAAGATTGAAACAATTCAAAGTTGGGAGCAACCTAAGTCAGTGATCGAAGTACGTAGCTTTCTCGACTTAGCTGGTTATTATCGGAGGTTCGTGGAAGGATTTTCTCGGATCGCTACTCCATTAACTCAGCTGACTTGAAAAGATACAAAATTCGGTTAGAGCGAGGAATGTGAGAAGAGTTTTCAAGAACTCAAGAGGAGGCTCATTTCAGCACATGTTTTGACAATACCAGCTGGTTTGGGATTTGTCATATACAACGATGCTTCAGGCAAAGGTTTAGGGTGTGTTCTCATGCAACATGGGAAAGTCATAGCCTATGCCTCACGACAACTCAAAGAATATGAGAGGAATTATCCTACTCATGATCTAGAGTTGGCAGCTGTCGTTTAAGCGCTTAAAATTTTGAGGCATTACCTATATGGAGAGAAGGTGGAGATCTATACGGATCATAAAAGTCTCAAATATTTCTTCACTCAAAAGGAACTCAACATGCGTCAGCGACGATGGCTTGAGCTATTGAAAGATTACGATCATACCATTCAATATCATCCTGGAAAAGTGAACGTAGTAGCTGACGCATTGAGTAGAAGATCATATGCGGGTATGAGTGCGATATTGTCAACACAAAGGCCCATTTTATATGACTTACAAAGGATAGAGATAGAGTTAAAGACTCCAGGGACCCATGTGATGATGGCGAATATACGAGTAGAACCGACTTTAATCAATAAAGTTAAAGATGCTCAAGCTACAGACTTGGAGCTGATGCGTATGAGGAAGAAAGTGCAAGAAGGTGCTATTCCAGAAGCAAGAATCGATGAAGAAGGAATACTTCGAGTCAACTCCAGACTTTGTGTTCCTAACGATTCTGACTTGAAGTATAAAATCATGATGGAGGAACACAACACACTGTTTGCAATCCATCCTGGGAGTACCAAAAGGTATCGCGATCTTCGACATATATTTTGGTGGAGCAATATGAAGAGAGAGATAACGGGGTTTATCTAAAGGTGTCTAACTTGTCAACGAGTCATGGCGGAGCATCAAATGCCAAAAGGTCCATTGCAACCACTTGAAATTCTAGAATGGAAGTGGGAGAACATTACCATGGATTTCGTTACTAGTCTTCCCAAGGTTTCTAAAGGCATAGATGCGATTTGGGTCATTGTTGATAGATTGACCAAGTCTGCTCATTTCTTACCGATACGAGAAACTTATACACTTGAAAGTTTTGCTCGTATGTACATAAACGAGATTGTAAGATTGTATGGTATTCCAGTATCTATAGTTTCTGATCGAGACCCAAGATTCACTTCACAATTTTGGGTTAGTTTGCAAAAAGCTATGGGCACGAATTTACGATTTAGTTCAACATATCATCCTTAAACGGACGGGCAGTCAGAGAGGACTATTCAAACTCTTGAAGATTTATTAAAACTATGTGTCCTTGACTTCAAAGGAAGTTGGGACAAGTTCTTACCATTGGTGGAGTTTTCCTACAATAACAGTTATCAAGCAAGTATTGGCATGGCTCCATTTGAGGCGTTGTATAGAAGAAAGTGTCGTTCTCCAGTATGCTGGGATGAGGTGGGTGAAGAAACGTTGTTGGGACCGGAGTTGGTACGTATGACTAAGGAAAAGATTCAAACGATCCGACAACGTATAAAAGCCTCACAAGATCGACAAAAGAGTTATGCTGATCTTCATCGAAAGGATGTGGAATTCAATATTGGAGATCATGTGTTGTTACGTGTTGCTCCATGGAAAGGATTTACGAGATTTGGAAAGAGGGGAAAGCTCAAACCTCGATTCATTGACCCATTTTTAATCCTTGATCGAGTAGGAACTGTGGCCTATAGACTCGCCTTACCGCCAAGTATATCTCGTGTTCATAACGTTTTTCACATATCTATGTTACGTAAATATGTAAAAGACCCGAACCACATTATTGAATTAGAAACAGATGAGATAGCGGAAGATTTAACGTATGAAGATGTACATATTAAAATCTTGGATAAGAAGGATCATATTCTACGCTCCAAGGTTATACCTCAAGTTAAAGTTTTGTGGAGAAATCACGATGTTGAGGAAATGACCTGGGAGTTAGAATATGAAATGAAGTCAAGATATCCTCACCTCTTCGATATACCAGGTACGCACCCCAATTTCGAGGATGAAATTTCATAAGAAGGGGAGGTTGTAAGACCCCAACTTTTATGAATAAAGATTAATTTTTCTCGAAATATATTTTTGAATATTATGGTGTGGATTTGATATAATGTTATAGTTGTGAGTAATATTTACAAATTTTGCAAAGTAAGCAAGTGGTTATATAATATTCGATTGGTTGGGGAATATTCATTTTAACAGGGAATATTTGTACGACGACACAATCATTGGTGGACCCCACAATGAAAGTATTGTCGTAGTTAGAAAATGATAGAATTATCTTTTTATAAAAATAACGGCGAAAGTTTTACCGTTAAACTGTTGAACTACCCGGTGGTAAAGTAAAAGAATATGTCTGGCGTGGTTGCATAGTAGCACACGGTATTGATTATTGATGCTTACGTGAGAAGTTACTCAGTTATACTCAATTATTGCTACAGTAATTACTGCATAATATCTTTCATATTATTGATTCAATTATTGTCACAGTATCATCTGCATAATATTTTATATTATTAAATCAATAATTGAGACGACAAAGTTATTCTTATTATTATTTACAATATTGATAATGTCTAGAAAGTTCAGTCAAGGAGAGGTTTGGTCACCTAATTGCGCGCCAATAGGGAGAAATCCTTATAGGAAAGCCCCCTCTTTCTTGGGAATGATCTGGTTGTTAAATATTGTGAGTTATAATATTAATTATGAATAAGTTCGTATTAATTAAAGATGAAATTGATATTTCCATTATTTTGGAATTATTAGTGTTAGTGGAAATCGACATCTATTTCGATAATAATGGATGTGTGGAGGTTATATTGACCAATCGGATAAATGAGCAATTAATTGCTATTAATTCACATGCTTATAACTATTTATCCACATGTGTGTACTATTGATTCACATGCATGTACTATTAGGGGAGGTGGTGTAAGATTGATAATACTTGCATGACTAAATTAAAAATGGAGGTATAGATGAAGTTATTATACTGTAATTATTTTTTTCACATGATTGTACTATTGATTCACATGATTATACTATTGATTCACAAGATGTACTATTAGGGGAGGTGGTGCAAGTTTGATAATACTTGCATGAATAAATTAAAAATGAAGGAAAAGATGAATGTATTATACTGTAATATTTCGAGCCTCAAAACGTGCAAATATCGAAACTATAGTTTCCTATAAATAGAAGCTCATTCTTCTTTCATTCTCACCAATTCACTAAGACTCACAAGAGTAATTATAAAAAGAGAAGCTATAGAGAGAGAGAATGTAACAACCCGATATTTTCTATATAAATAAGAAATTTTGCGTATAATTTTTTTTTTATTTTAAGGATGAGGATTTGTACAAGATAATGTGTATATGTAATTATGTGGTAAATAAAAATATATTTATTACATACATGATTACAAATAATTTTATTTTAGAATTATTGATTATTATAAAGTATATTCTGATAATAATTACTTTTATAGCGAAATGTTTTTATTGATTATTTTCCATGAAAATATAATCATATATTATTTAAATAATATATGGAGTGATTTTTAGAATAATTATAATAATTATTTTATTATATGAATTTTTGTATGATTATTAAGTTAATTATTTTACCTTAATAAGGTTAAATATGGAAGAATAACCAGATATGGAATCCAAATCTTAATTTTGGATTTTTATCAAGGAATGAGAATAATAATATAATAAATTTTGATTTTCAGTGCTATAAATATGTACTGTGTGTATAAACAGATAATAGTTGGTCAATTATATTGTGGCATGTCAAAACGGTAGCATTAATTCGTTAAACCCTAACTTGAAACTCAAATCGGAGTTTGCGATTGGTAGGAAATTGTGGTACGTGATTTATGACCATTATTATATTATGCTAATTAGGTAAACCCTAATTATTGTCTAGAAACCATAATTATAGATTAAAAACCCTAATTTACAATTTGAAACCCTAATTGCTAAAATGGTAACTCTAATTATTATTTTAGTAAGTAATTATGTTAATTTGGAAACCCTAATTCATAATTTGGGGAACCCTAATAATATCAAAAAAAACCCTAAGTATATTTTTAAAACCCTAATTTTCTATTAAAAACCCTAATTTTAATGAGTAAGTTATAATTAAAATTTTATTGAACTTTAATTTTAATTTTTCAAACCCTAGAAATTATTTGGGAAACCTTAAGGTTTAAAATCTATTGATTAAAACCTAGATTCGAGTGCCATAGACAAGAATACCCTTAAAATGTTTTGTTAGTTTACTAAAATACCCTTTTTGGATAGGTTTCTTGCAAATCTTATCCATATCTTGCAAGTCATCATTTCCCTAACCTAGATATGGGCTACAACACCAGCACATTAGCTCTAGCTTATCCAAATTCATTGCATACATGTATTATAAATAGATTGGAGAGAGAAATAATTCATTTGTTAGGCATTTTTTTTTAAACACTTAACCAAATTCTCTCAAGCTCAAGACCCATGAAAATATTTGCTAGATCAGATCCCAAGACCAACCCCACGCATACCAGTAACAGATCAAGAAGCTAGAAATCAAAATTTATCAAAGAAAGGTATTAAACCCTAATTCGAAATCTGTCCAACGATCCTTTGTTAGATGTTATGATTCAGTGTTAAAATATATTGTTAGTAGTGTAATCATGATCTGGGTTGCTAGATGTTAGATCCATAACATCTAGAGGCTCGAATTTAATCTATTGATTTGTGTTTATTGTTGTGATATGGTTATTGTATGATAGTTATACTACATGCTGATGCTCTTAGATCGGTTTTATCACCATCATACTGGAATTTGGTGGATGTTCAAACTAAGCAGAAGTTCACGGATGAGCTTTCTGGGTAACCCAGAAAGTTCATGAGCGTGGATTCTGACATGGTTTGACCGGACCTGTTTTGGCTATTATGTTGTTGTTATGATAATGTTTGGTGATAGATCTGTAGTACTACATGTGTTCTACAACCCGGACCTCTTAAATCACTAAAACATCACCTAGATCACAAGTTGTGGAAGCCCAAATTTGAGCAGTCGAACTGTTCTTCATTTCTGGGTAACCCAGAAAATGAAGAACAGCTCTAACAACTTGTTTGAAGGCTGAGATCTCTTTGGTTATGCATGAGCAGTCGAACTGTTCTTCATTTTTGTTGTTATATCTTGTAGTCCTGCACTAGAACTACATGCTCTGACCAACACCATACCCAGAAACTACTTGAGAAGCGTTTAATCAGTGGTCAAAGTAGCCGGCTCGTTAACTGTGACAACCCCAAAATAGGTCCATTCCATCCAACCCATTCTGAGTCGCCAAATATATGGTACAGAAAACAACTACAACTTTATTACAACAATTGTCGTGCAAAATACAACAACTCATGTGTTATGAGTTTTGATACAAATATATACCAACTGTGACTCACATCCCAACCTTGGATAGCACGTCACAATGGCACCTTACATAAAGGTATAGTCAAAAACTGTTTTAGAAATTAGAATCTTTGGGAAGTGCTCAAGGAAACCTTCGTACATGGGAGACCATGCGTCTAGGTTATAATAGATATCATATGCCCACAGAATTATCCTTGGTTGACCCAATAGACCCCAAAGAAAAACGAGAATATTACTATCATATTCTTTCCGATGATGAGTCTTCTCTTGACATATCATTATCTCCACTGTCTCTAATTGAGAGTTATACTTCAACCAAACACCAAGATTATATAGGTAGTGCTCGTAAATATACTCAGCAAGTGGATGTGCACAACCATGCCTTATGATGACACGAGGTTGTATGTCATTAGACATCTTGTATGATAGTGACAAAACACCCTTCCAACGTTGGGTTCGCCTCATCCTAGTTGATTCACCAAATATAACTACTAAATGATGACCACCATTCTATTCCACTGTTACCCCCGCTCGACCCAGCTACACTCTTATTACCTGAAAAGGAATTGTGAAGCAAAAGGGTGAGCACAACTAGCCCAGTAAAGAATATCATGACTAAAGATAATTAAATTATCAATAGCCTTCATCAGTAATAAATCAGAGATTTAGAACATATGGTAGATGATAAAACTTTTCAACCATAGTTGCAGCGGAACGAACAATCCATTAGAAGAGTCAAATAGATCATAAAGTCTATTATCTTCTCCACATTAAAAGTCCACCAACAATGTTTTATCCCTGTAACATTAATCAACAGTTCCTTTCCACAATTACATGAATAACTCATAATCATGATTATAATTCTAAATTCCTCTTCGCATCCAGGACGAAGATAATTTTTATCACCTGTCTTTACCTGAAACATCAAAGATCATGGTTATACCAAATCACAGTTCCTGTTCATAATCATACTAATAAATTCATCTCTGCACTACGGGCCAAAGATATTCATCAACAGTTCATCTTTGCACTACATGCCAAAGATATTCAACAACAGTTCATCTTTGCACTACGTGCCAAAGATATTCAACAACAGTTCATCTTTGCACTACAGGCCAAAGATATTAATATCTCAAAGAAATATTTAATCATTTCAGAATTTATATAAACCATAATTATAACCATGTTGATCCTTTCACCTTTGCACTTAAGCTAAAAATATTCAATTATAAATTCAATGGTCATGATCATACCAATCAATGATTCAACTTTGCACTACTGGCCAAAGCGAACCCATAGTCACGATCATACCAATAATTTACCCATCTTTACACTTAAGTCAAAGAGAAATTTCATCACCAGGATTATAAAAATGTTATATATGATAATAAAAATAATATGATCAACAACTGCATTTAATTTCAAGAGTAAGATTCATAAATCAATGATAATTTGGTCAGAAAAAGAAACCAATTTTGTTGTGAATAGTACCCATGAATAGTAACTCATGAATAGTAACTCATAAATAGTAACTCGTGAATAGTAACTCATGAATAGTAACTCATGAATAGTAACTCGTGAATATTAACTCATGAATATTAACTTGTGAATAGTAACTCATGAATAGTAACTCCTGAATAGTACTCCGTATTTGTACATAGTACCGTATACGTAAATAATGTCATATACGTAAATAGTACCATATACATGAATAGTGCCGTATACGTGAATAGTGCCGTATACGTGAATAGTAACCCCGACTCAAAAAGGTAGAAATTCCACAATAAGATCCATACCAATATGTCAGTATGATGATATTGAAAGAATAATATCATTATTAAGAATATAACATCCCTTAATATCCCTTACTATCCCTTACCTCAAAAGAGCAAAGACTTCGATCGGATATCGGATATGACATTGAAGGAAACTTGCAGCGATGAATAGCAACTCACCAAGTATCTAAATCGACAAAATACACTCGATAATCTAGAGAAAAAGAGAAAACTTATGAATTACGGTATGATTTTCAATTCTAACTTAGCCCTCTATTTATAGGAAAATGTTAGCACGCCTCGAACCGGACTTGACTGCTTTACGATGGCTTTACCTGCTACTATTCCACCCACCAAAAATCAGCCATCTTCCCCAACAACCAAAAGTGGGGCCCACCCATTTCTAGAATTTTCCACCAAAATCATTTATAAACCTAATTTCCGAATCAGTCACCTTTTAAATTCATAACAAATCATTCGTTCATTTTTAACGGTTCAAAATTTGTGAACATATACTCAACTTATATATGTATAACATATCCAAAAATCACAACGATCCAATGGTCAGATTAAAAATTATAACTCACACAATAAAGTTGTAAGAACACCGATTTGATCTTTTAATACCTTCAATCCGACAAAATACTGATAAAATACCTCAACATTAATTCCTTCATTTATAACCACATAAATAAATCCATCATTTATATCCACATCAAATAAATATTTCATTATCATATAAATCAATAATTAATTATTCACAAATAATATTACGAGAATCACAGATTATGACATGAGCAGGCGGTTTCAGGAAAGAGGGGGCTTCCGATAAGGATTTCTCTCATTCTTGGGCGCATGATTAGGTGACCAAACCTCTCCTTGACAGAACTTTCTAGACATTGCCAATAATGCTATCTAATAATATTATTCAAATAATATGAATTATTGATCTGATAATGGAGATACTGTGCAGTGACAATTATTGAACAACAATAATATAAAATATCAACGTAGCAATTATTGAATCAATAAAATAAAATATTGAACAGTAATTACTGTAACCATTATTGAGTAGTGCCTTTTTACGTAAGAATCAATAATTCAAAAATATTGTGCAAAACAGGTGTCATCTCTTAATGCATTCAGCGTATTCTTGTATTTTAACCACGTGTATTCTAACAATTGTTAATCAGTAATAACTACGTCGTTATTTATAAAAACTCAAACTTGTCATTTTCTTCATCTAACAGTTATTCTGTTATGGAGCCCACAAATGGCTGCGCCGTCATACGAATATTCCCCGACAGAAAGAATATTCCACGACTAAACGAATATTCCCCGACAACAATGAATATTTTATAACCACTTGCGTATTTTGAAAAAATTTCATATATCACCCTTAACTTTAATTTTTATCAATTTAATCATTTACTGAAAAGAAAAATTGAATACTTTTATTTCATAAAATTCAGGGTCTTACAATCTCCCCTCCTTATGAAATTTCGTCCCCGAAATTTACGTACCTGGTATTTCAAAGAGTTGAGAATACCTTGCTTTCATTTCAGATTCCATCTTCCCTGTCATCATGATTTCTCCACGCTCATCTCCTGTTTCAGATATCATTATAGAATACAGCTTCAAAACAAGGGTTAATTAAACAAATTAACATTTTACATAATATCCCGATATTATGACAGACCAACAAATAAGCTTAGGTAGGACACACTAGCGAAGGATTTACTCATCTCTCCCCTCCTAGTTCTATTCCCCGATCTCCGCTAGAGATCATATCCCTAAACTCTGATACCAAATGTGACAACCCCAAAATAGGTCCATTCCATCCAACCCATTCTGAGTCGCCAAATACATGGTACAGAAAACAACTACAACTTTATTAAAACAATTGTCGTGCAAAATACAACAACTCATGTGTTATGAGTTTTGATACAAATATATACCAACTGTGACTCACATCCCAACCTTGGATAGCACATCACAATGACACTTTACATAAAGGTATAGTCAAAAACTGTTTTAGAAATTAGAATCTTTGGAAAGTGCTCAAGGAAACCTTCGTATATGGGAGACCATGCGTCTAGGTTATAATAGATAACATATGCCCACAGAATTATCCTTGGTTGACCCAATAGACCCCAAAGAAAAACGAGAATATTACTATCATATTCTTTCCGATGATGAGTCTTCTCTTGACATATCATTATCTCCACTGTCTCTAATTGAGAGTTATACTTCAACCAAACACCAAGATTATATAGGTAGTGCTCGTAAATATACTCAGCAAGTGGATGTGCACAACCATGCCTTATGATGACACAAGGTTGTATGTCATTAGACATCTTGTATGATAGTGAAAAAACACTCTTCCAACGTTGGGTTCGCCTCATCCTAGTTGATTCACCAAATATAACTACTAAATGATGACCACCGATTCTATTCCCTCATTACTCTGGCTTCATTGACTACACTCTTATTACCTGAAAAGGAATTGTGAAGCAAAAGGGTGAGCACAACTAGCCCACTAAAGAATATCATGACTAAAGATAATTAAATTATCAATAGCCTTCATCAGTAATAAATCAAAGATTTAGAACATATGGTAGATGATAAAACTTTTCAACCATAGTTGCAGGGGAACGAGCAATCCATTAGAAGAGTTAAATAGACCATAAAGTCTATTATCTTCTCCAAATTAAAAGTCCACCAACAATGTTTTATCCTTGTAACATTAGTCAACAGTTCCTTTCCACAATTACATGAATAACTCATAATCATAATTGTAATTCTAAATTCCTCTTCGCATCTAAGACGAATATAATTTTTATCACCTGTCTTTACCTGAAACATCAAAGATCATGGTTATACTAAATCACAGTTCCTATTCATAATCATACTAATAAATTCATCTCTGCACTATGGGCCAAAGATATTCAACAACAGTTCATCTTTGCACTACAGGCCAAAGATATTCAACAATAGTTCATCTTTGCACTACGTGCCAAAGATATTCAACAACATTTCATCTTTGCACTACAGGCCAAAGATATTAATATCTCAAAGAAATATTTAATCATTTCAGAATTTATATAAACCATAATTATAACCATGTTGATCCTTTCACCTTTGCACTTAAGCTAAAAATATTCAATTATAAATTCAATGGTCATGATCATACCAGTCAACAATTCAACTTTGCACTACTGGCTAAAGAGAACTCATAGTCACGATCATACCAATAATCTACCCATCTTTACACTTAAGTCAAAGAGAAATTTCATCACCAAGATTATAAAAATGTTATATATGATAATAAAAACAATATGATCAACAACTGCACTTAATTTCAAGAGTAAGATTCATAAATCAACGATAATTTGGTCAGAAAAAGAAACTAATTTTGTTGTGAATAGTACCCGTGAATAGTAACTCGTGAATAGTAACTTGTGAATAATAACTCATAAATAGTAACTCGTGAATAGTACCCATGAATAGTAACTCATGAATAGTAACTCATAAATAGTAACTAGTGAATAGTAACTTATGAATAGTAACTCGTGAATAGTAACTCATGAATATTAACTCATGAATAGTAACTCATGAATAGTAACTCATGAATAGTACTCAGTATTTGTACATAGTACCGTATACGTAAATAATGTCATATACGTAAATAGTGCCATATACATGAATAGTCAGATATCGTGAATAGTCTTTGTATACGTGAATAGTAAACCCCGACTCAAAAAGGTAGAAATTCCACAATAAGATCCATACCAATATGTCAGTATGATGATATTGAAAGAATAATATCATTATGAAGAATATAACATCCCTTAATATCCCTTACTATCCCTTACCTCAAAAAAAGTAAAGATTTCCATTGGATATCTGATATATTATTTGAAGGAAACTTGCAGCGATGAATAGCAACTCACCAAGTATCTAAATCTACGACAAAATACACTCGATAATCTAGAGAGAAAAAGAGAAAACTTATGAATTACGGTATGATTTTCAATTCTAACTTAGCCTCTATTTACGAGGAAAATATTAGCACGCAAAAGTGACTTGACTGCTACACGATGGCTTTTACCGCTACTATTCCACCCACTAAAAATCACCATCTTCCCCAACAACCAAAAGTGGGGCCCACCCATTTCTAAAATTTTCCACCAAAATCATTTATAAACCTAATTTCCGAATCAGTCACCTCTTAAAATTCATAACAAATCATTCGTTCATTTTTAACGGTTCAAAATTTGTGAACATATACTCAACTTATATATGTATAACATATCCAAAAATCACAACGATCCAACGAAATGATTAAAATTATAACTCACACAATAAAGTCGTAAGAACAATCGATTTGATCTTTTAATACCTTCAATCCGGACAAAATATCGATAAAATACCTCAAAATTAATTCCTTCATTTATAACCACATAAATAAATCCATCATTTATATCCACATCAAATAAATATTTCATTATCATATAAATCAATAATTAATTATTCACAAATAATATTACAGAATCACAGTTATGACAACCAGGCAGTTCCCAGGAAAGAGGGGGCTTTCCGATAAGGATTTCTCCTTACTGGCGCGCAATTAGGTGACCAAACCTCTCCTTGACAGAACTTTCTAGACATTGCCAATAATGCTATCTAATAATATTATTCAAATAATATGAATTATTGATCTGATAATGGAGATATCGTCTTGATGACAATTATTGAACAACAATAATATAAAATATCAACGTAGCAATTATTGAATCAATAAAATAAAATATTGAGCAATAATTTCTGTAACCATTATTGAGTAGTGCCTTCTTCACGTAAGAATAAATAATTCAAAAATCTTTGTGCAAAACCGCGGTGTGCATCTTTGTGCAACTACACGTATCGTATTTTAACCACCGTGTATTCCAACAATTGTTAATCTGTAATAACTAGGTCGTTATTTATAAAAACTCAAACTTGTCATTTTCTTCATCCGACAGTTATTCTGTTATGGGGCCCACAAATGGCTGCGCCGTCGTATGAATATTCCCCGACAGAAAGAATATTCCACGACTAAACGAATATTCCCCGACAACAATGAATATTTTATAATCACTTGCGTATTTTAAAAAAAATTTCATATATCACCCTTAACTTTAACTTTTATCAATTTAATCATTTACTGAATAGAAAAATTGAATACTTTTATTTCATAAAATTCGAGGTCTTACAATCTCCCCTCCTTATGAAATTTCGTCCCCGAAATTTACGTACCTGGTATTTCAAAGAGTTGAGAATACCTTGGTTTTATTTCAGATTCCATCTTCCTTGTCATCATGATTTCTCCACGCTCATCTCCTGTATTTCAGATATCATTCTAGAATACAACTTCAAAATAAGGGTTAATTGAACAAATTAACATTTCCCATAATATCCCGATATTATGACTGACCAACAAATAAGCTTAGGTAGGACACACTAGCGAAGGATTTACTCATCTCTCCCCTCCTAGTTCTATTCCCCGATCTCCGCCAGAGATCATATCCCTAAGCTCTGATACCAAATGTGATAACCCCAAAATAGGTCCATTCCATCCAACCCATTCTGAGTCGCCAAATACATGGTACAGAAAACAACTACAACTTTATTAAAACAATTGTCGTGCAAAATACAACAACTCATGTGTTATGAGTTTTGATACAAATATATACCAACTGTGACTCACATCCCAACCTTGGATAGCACATCACAATGACACTTTACATAAAGGTATAGTCAAAAACTGTTTTAGAAATTAGAATCTTTGGAAAGTGCTCAAGGAAACCTTCGTATATGGGAGACCATGCGTCTAGGTTATAATAGATAGCATATGCCCACAGAATTATCCTTGGTTGACCCAATAGACCCCAAAGAAAAATGAGAAGATTACTATCATATTCTTTCCGATGATGAGTCTTCTCTTGACATATCATTATCTCCACTGTCTCTAATTGAGAGTTATACTTCAACCAAACACCAAGATTATATAGGTAGTGCTCGTAAATATACTCAGCAAGTGGATGTGCACAACCATGCCTTATAATGACACGAAGTTGTATGTCATTAGACATCTTGTATGATAGTGACAAAACACCCTTCCAACGTTGGGTTCGCCTCATCCTAGTTGATTCACCAAATATAACTACTAAATGATGACCACCGTTCTATTCCCCTGTTACCCCGCTTCAACCCAACTACACTCTTATTACACGAAAAGGAATTGTGAAGCAAAAGGGTGAGCACAACTAACCGATAAAGAATATCATGACTAAAGATAATTAAATTATCAATAGCCTTCATCAGTAATAAATCAGAGATTTAGAACATATGGTAGATGATAAAACTTTTCAACCATAGTTGCAGCAGAACGAGCAATCCATTAGAAGAGTCAAATAGACCATAAAGTCTATTATCTTCTCCACATTAAAAGTCCACCAACAATGTTTTATTCCTGTAACATTAATCAACAGTTCCTTTCCACAATTACATGAATAACGCATAATCATAATTGTAATTCTAAATTCCTCTTCGCATCCAGGACGAAGATAATTTTTATCACCTGTCTTTACCTGAAACATCAAAGATCATGGTTATACCAAATCACAGTTCCTGTTCATAATCATACTAATAAATTCATCTCTGCACTACGGGCCAAAGATATTCATCAATAGTTCATCTTTGCACTACATGCCAAAGATATTCAACAACAGTTCATCTTTACACTACGGGCCAAAGATATTCAACAATAGTTCATCTTTGCACTACGTGCCAAAGATATTCAACAACAGTTCATCTTTACACTACAGGCCAAAGATATTAATATCTCAAAGAAATATTTAATCATTTCAGAATTTATATAAACCATAATTATAACCATATTGATCCTTTCACCTTTGCACTTAAGCTAAAAATATTCAATTATAAATTCAATGGTCATGATCATACCAGTCAACGATTCAACTTTGCACTACTGGCCAAAGAGAACCCATAGTCACAATCATTCCAATAATCTACCCATCTTTACACTTAAGTCAAAGAGAAATTTCATCACCAGGATTATAAAAATGTTATATATGATAATAAAAACAATATGATCAACAACTGCATTTAATTTCAAGAGTAAGATTCATAAATCAACCATAATTTGGTCAGAAAAAGAAACCAATTTTGTTGTGAATAGTACCCGTGAATAGTAACTCATGAATAGTAACTCATGAATAGTAACTCGTGAATAGTAACTCGTGAATAGTAACTCATGAATAGTAACTTGTGAATAGTAACTCATGAATAGTACTCTGTATTCGTACATAGTACCGTATACATAAATAATGTCATATACGTAAATAGTGCCATATACATGAATAGTGCCATATACGTGAATAGTGCCGTATACGTGAATAGTAACCCCAACTCAAAAAGGTAGAAATTCTACAATAAGATCCATACCAATATGTCAGTATGATGATATTGAAAGAATAACATCATTATGAAGAATATAACATCCCTTAATATCCCTTACTATCCCTTACCTCAAAAAAAAAGAAGACCGATTGGATATCGGATATGACGTTGAAGGAAACTTGCACTGATGAATAACAACTCACCAAGTATCTAAATACTGACAAAATACACTCGATAATCTAGAGAGAAAAAGAGAGAAAACTTATGAATTCTGGTATGATTTTCAATTCTAACTTAGCCCTCTATTTACAGGAAAATGTTAGCATGCCGAAGCAGACTTGACCTGCTACTTGATGGCTTTACCTGCTACTATTCCACCCACCAAAAATCAGCCATCTTCCCCAACAACCAAAAGTGGGGCCCACCCATTTCTAGAATTTTCCACCAAAATCATTTATAAACCTAATTTAGAATCGGTCACCTCTTAAAATTCATAACAAATCATTCGTTCATTTTTAACGGTTCAAAATTTGTGAACATATACTCAACTTATATATGTATAACATATCCAAAAATCACAACGATCCAACGATCAGATTAAAAATTATAACTCACACAATAAAGCTGTAAGAACACTGATTTGATCTTTTAATACCTCCAATCCGACAAAATACTGATAAAATACCTCAAAATTAATTCCTTCATTTATAACCACATAAATAAATCCATCATTTATATCCACATCAAATAAATATTTCATTATCATATAAATCAATAATTAATTATTCACAAATAATATTACAGAATCACAGATTTATGACAAACGAAGCGGTTCCGGAGAGAGGGCTTTCCAGATAAGGATTTCTCCATCTTGGCGCCGCAATTAGGTGACCAAACCTCTCCTTGAAAGAACTTTCTAGACATTACCAATAATGCTATCTAATAATATTATTCAAATAATATGAATTATTGATCTGATAATGGAGATATCATCAGTAAAATGACAATTATTGAACAACAATAATATAAAATATCAACGTAGCAATTATTAAATCAATAAAATAAAATATTGAGCAGTAATTATATTTATTTTAATTTTGAAAAATTATTTAAAAATAGTAAATAAATTAAAGAAAATTACAAAATTAATTTTAAAAATTATTTTAAGTTATAAAAAGTAAGTTTTAAAAATTTGACATATTTTTTCATAAATATTAATATTTATTTAGATATTATTGATATTTTATTTATTTAATAAATACATTAAATAAATTAATTAAAAATCATTTTAATATATTAAAAATCATTTTAAATAATAAAAGGTATTTATAAATATTTGAAGTTATAAAATATAACTTTTAATATTTTAAGACAAATTTCATTATTTAATAATAATAATATGAAAGTTATTGAATAATTGTATTAAATAAATTAGTTTAAAAATGATTTTAATATTATAATAATCATTTTAAATGAAAATAAAGTGTTTAAAAATATTTTAAGTTATAAAATATAACTTTTAATATTTAATGGATAATTTCATTAATAACTTAATATTAATGATATTAAATTTATTTAATAATTATATTAAATTAATAGTTTAAAAATAGTTTTATTAATTTAAAAATCATTTAAAAAGGATATAAATGAATTAAAAATATTTTAAGTTATAATTAATGACTTTTAATATTTTGATAAATAAAACATTAATACTTTAATATTAATGGTAATTATTTAAGAATGATTTTAAGTGTTTTAAAAATCATTTAAGGGTAATATTAATACTTTAAAAATATTTTGAGTTAGAATAAATAACTTTAATATTTTGAAAATAATTTCATTAATAGTTTAATATTAATTAAATATTAATGATACTAGAATTGATTAATATTTAAATAATTTAATAATGATTCTGATGTTTAAAAAAATTATGATAAACTATAATAAATGTTTTAAAATTATATTAAGTCATTTAAAAATAATATGACTGATACTAAGTTACAAGATAGAGTCTTAGACTCGATAATTACCCGATAAAACCGCTTGATGACTTATTAGCGTGTTTGTAAATTGATCTGGACTTAGATATTTTGACTGTATAAGTGTTTGTTTGTGATTCAATGGTTGTTAAACATGGGTAATAATGTGATTAGGTTATGTGATGACTGCTAAATGCAGTACTATGTATTATAGTATATTGTTCTAATCGAACGAATGATCTGATTAATGATAGGTCGTGATATAAAAGATAGAACTAAGTTACGAATTGTAAGCAGCGCATCAGGAAAGTATCTTACCTTTGCATTTTCTTTATGTAATGGACATGAGTAAGAATGTTTCTAAACTATATTATTACTGTACAAATTATTAACCCTATATTATATACGCTCATTGATTATCCACATGTTAGTATATGGTAACTCAGATATATATATATATTCTGTTCGTTAATTTCTATAAATGGTTATACAAGTGTCCCCACTTGGATAGTCATTGTATTTAATCACATGTTGATATACATTTGTCAATTACCCGTATACATATATGTTGAATTATAGATTATTGTTGAACAAGATAAAACCTTTGATTTGGAACCCAGACAAGTATGAACATCCCTACACGGGAAAACTGTTTATGCACCCAAGGTGGACAGAGTGAATGATACCCTCGTTCTTGCATGTAGTATTGATCAATGTAGGGCATAACGGGCTGATCACCCCCCGTGCCCGTAAGTTATGATGGTTTGCAGATGAATTTCTGTTTAACCTTTTCAAAAATGAAAACAATGTTCATAGTATGTCACATTAACCCTATTTATAGTCAGTACGTAGTTTCAAAAATTTGGTATAGAATTGATATATTATTATCATTGGTACAAATTACTTCACAACTGTTGAATCGTTGTAGAAGGGTAGTATAAAGAAAATATTTAAATTCTTTCAGCTTATATACATATAAATGTTATTACTTGCTGGGCACTCAAATGCTCATCATTGCTTAATTTAAATGTTTTCAGCTAAGTGTGAACAACCAGAGAGCTCTGCTAAGAACAAGGAAAAGGTTGTGAGACCCCAGATTTTATGAATAAAAATTTAGTTTTCTCAAAATATTTTTTTTAATATTATGGTGTGGATTTGAGATAATGTTATAGTTGTGGGTAATATTTATAAATTTTGCAAAGTATACAAGTTGTCATATTATATTCAATTGGTCGGGAAATATTTGTTTTATCAGGGAATATTCGTGCAACGACACAATCATTGGTGGACCCCACAACGAAATTATTGTCGGATTGAAAGCGAAAAAAATTTTTATGAAAATAACGGCGAAAAGTTTTACCGTTAAGCTGTTGAAACACCCGTGTGTTAAAGGCATGCGATGTCTGGCGTGGTTGCATAAGTAGCAATACTTTACGGTATTAATTATTGATGCTTACGTGATAAGTCACTCGGTTTTGTTGGTATTATTAATGTAATAATATAAATTTTTTTTTATATAAAACAGAATACTTTTATAAAGTTATCTGTTTTATTAGACAATAATTAGAATATATTATATTTTATTATGCATAGTGTTTGCATAGTGCCTGCATAGTGTTTTGCATAGTAAAATCTTTTTATATAAAACAGAATACTTTTATAAAGTTATCTGTTTTATTAGACACTAATTAGAATATATTATATTTTATTATGCATAGTATTTGCATAGTGCCTGCATAGTGTTTGCGTAGTAAAATCTTTTATAAAGTTATTCGTTTTATTAGATTATAAATAGAATATATTATATTTTATTTAAAAGATTTTGCTTTAAATATGGACTGTCAGATTAAAGTAAATCAATCTGGACCGTTCATGAGTTAGTTACTATGCAGTCCATTTTTTTATAAATAGAAGCTCATTCATTCATTATTTCTTACGAATTCACTGAAACTCTAGAGAGAGAAACTATAGAGAGAAAGAAGAAAATATTCTGCTACTTCACTACTTATATATCCAGTACTCTTCTTCTTAAGGTAGGGAATATTATTTGTTGTACTCGTAAGGGGTGTTATTCTTTTGTATTCATGAAGAGAACTTATGTTATTCCATTCTTTATTATTCTGTTGGAATAACCTGTATACGTGGTCTACCCTATACTTGGTGACATTCTTCTATTATTCCGTCTTTACTATTACATTGGAATATCACGTTCGCATGCTTTTACGTCGGACCGATTAAAATCTTTATTATTCGTTGGAATATCCTCAGATGTGAGTTTTTGTGGGACCTGGTTCCGCCTTTTTATTATTATTCATTGGAATATCCTCACATGCATGCGTTTTTGTGGACCGATTCCGATTCTTTTTAGTATTCTCGTTGGAATAACTCGTCTATGCTAAGTACCGCATGCATGGTGATTTCTGTTGTTATTCCATTCTTTATTATTCTGTTGGAACATCCCGTCGGTGCGAATTTCGCCTGACCTAGTTCCGTTATTTAGTATTTTGTTGGAATAACCTGTCTATGCGAAGTACCGCATACATGGTGATTTCTTTTGTTTTTCCATTCTTTATTATACTCAGTTGGTTAAAGTTTTGACTTCTATACTCCATGAAATTAGTGGAATATCCTTGATATTTACGCTTCATCCAGTATCTTTTCGTGGTAATATTCTTCTGAGCATTCTTGAATTTTACTCTACAAAGCAGTATTATGTTGACAATTTGGACATTATTAGTTCCTGGATAAATTAATTCTTGAACTTGTTTTATTGAATTCTTATATCATTGTCATCATCCTCATGTTTATATTTTTTTGAAAGTCATCTGTGGCCTGTAGTGTATAGATGGACTTGGTATGATTATGACTGGGGATTATTCGATTGTAATCATGACCGTAATGTTACAAATGATGTGGTAAAAGTCCTCATTGGCCCGTAGTGCATTGATGGATGATTGTTGGCATGATCATGACCATTAATGAATATACAAATATTCTTGGCCCGTAGTGCATGGATAATTGTGGTCGTGATACTAAAGAATATCCTTGTCAGAAGTAGGGGTGATTCGATGATGTGGATTATTTATTGTCGAGTCCCAAATGATAAAAGTGATGAAAAACCATGTAAATCATAAAAGATAGTAGATTTTATTATCTACTTGACTCTTTTAATGGATTGCTTGTTCCATTATGATTAAACTTGATGTTTGTTATATTGTATCGCTTTTTAACCTTTGTTTAAGGCTAATGATAATTTATTCGCATTATCTTAGTCATAATATTTCTTCTTGGGCTAGTTGAGCTCACCCTTCTTTCACTTTATTCTTCGTGAAATGAGAATATATTTCGAACGAGTCGGGAAGCTGAGTGATGGTCCTAGATGGTGCATTAGTAGTCCTCACTATTCGTGAAATAGTGTGATAATAATTGTAATGAGGACTCCTTTTGAGTTTATATACTCTCTAGTAGACAATATTTGTATTCAAACTCACGGTTTATGTTTTGTCGTATTGTACACAAAAATTGTATTATTAAGTTGTATTTGAATTGCATACCATGTATCCCATGACTCAAGATGGGTGATGTATACCTAATTTTGGGGGCGCCACAGTTGGTATCAAAGCTTAGGGATATGATCCCTGGCTAAGATGTGAGACTAGAACTAGGAGGGGAGAGACGGGGAATTCCTTCGCTAGTATGACCTACCTAAGTTTATTTGGTATTTAATTGGTCGGTCAAATTATAGGGATAATATGTTATATGTTAATTAACCTTTGTTTTGTGGCAGTATCTGAAAATGACATCCGAGAATGTTGAGAATAGCAATGGAGCACAAGAGACCGTTGAGTCTCCACATATCAATAATCAGGATAATGTGCATCAGGAAGGCAACAATCCTCATGCAAACAACAACACGGACCAAATGACGAATGATGGATTGTTCAGAGGCTTTATTCAATTCATGCAACATCAGGCGAGAGCGGCTCCTGTCCAAAATATAGGTGGAAACACTGGAAACTCTCGGACGGTCACCGCTAAACAGTTCAAGGAGTTGGGACCACCGGAGTTTATTGGAAAGCCAGAACCACTTAAGGCGGAGACGTGGTTAAAGCAGATCACCAAGATATTTGATGTCTTGGGATGCTCCGAGGAGCAAAAGGTTCCTTTGCCACCTTTATGTTGCGTGAAGAGGCGATCATCACCGGTGGGAATCTATAAAACGTACTCCACTGGCCTTGACTCAAGATGTCTTGAGAGAAGTTCCAAGAGTTGTTCAATGACAAGTACTTTCCCGAAAGCATTCGTCACATGAAGGAGGTGGAATTTATCAAGTTGGAGCAAAACAACATGACCGTGTCGCAGTACGAAGCCAAGTTTGCAGAGTTATCCTGATTTGCGTCCCACTTGGTTGATAATGAAGAGAGAATGACGCGGATGTGTTTAAGAGGTTTGAAGCCGGAGATACGTCAATATCTTATTTCTCATAAACTGTGTTTGTATTCAGATGTTGTAAATAAGGCTCAGTTAGTGGAGCGCGATAACGAGTCAACGCAACCAAAAGAGAGCAGCCGACAAAATAATAATACCGGTGATAACATCCATCAAAGCGGTTACAATATGCATGGAGGGAATCAACATGCCAGAAATGGTAACCACTTCGGTGGTAATCATGGTCAAAACAATAAGAATGGACATTTCAAGAAGAGAAGGTTCAACAATGACGTGAAGACGTCGGCACCAACACCCATCTCAAAGGAAGAAGAAAGACCACCGGTCGTATATTTCAAATGCGGACAGGAGGGACACATCCGTCCAAACTGTATGCAGCAATCCAAAGAGTGTTTTATTTGCGGAAGAGAAGGTCACCTAGCTCGATTTTGTCGTATGGTGAAGTCAATTCCAGCTGGGATAGTGATGCCAAAGGATGTCCCAGACAAGCCAAAGCCGGTAGTTTAAGAGAGAGCATTTTTTTTCCTTCGTGACGAGGAACCTGAATAAAATTATCACGGGTATGTTAGTCATAAACTCTTACGAAGTCTATACCGTGTTAGATACCGGTTCTACTTACTCTTTTATTTCACCTAGTTGTGTTCAATGTTTGAATTTAACTCCGGAGAAGTTAGACTTTGATATATCTGTTGGGAGAAACCTTCGTTATCTCCACTATTTATAAATCTTGTTCAAATCAACATTTTCACGTTACCTGTCAATCTTATCTCTTTGAAAATACTTGCCTTTGATGCGATTTTAGGAATCGATTGGTTAACTACTCATCATGCTTTTCGTAAGGTTGTTAGCTTTCATATTCCTAACCAACCTGTTATGCAAATTCAAGTAACCAAACCATTAAAGTCAATCATTGTCATATTAAGCCATAAGTAAAGAGCCCCGGTCCTTTCATTGTTGACTTCCTTGTGTGGAATGCACCGAAGCCGAACTTTCCGTAGGGGACATTGTGAATGATGATGACAAGTTGATAGGTATCAATGTGACGTACTATCCAAGTCTTGGATGAGGGTCACAGTTTTGAATGATATTTCTATTGTTAATAAATTTTCTGACGTATTCTTGAAGACTTCTTAGCCTACCCTTAGAGCGTGAAATCGAATTTTGTATTGACCCCAGTACAAAACCCATTTCTAAAACCGTTAAATATTTTTTCAACTAAAGCGAACGTAACATGCGCCAAAGACGTTGGCTCGAGCTATTGAAGATTACGATCGTACCATTCAATAACATCGTGGGAAAGCGATCGTGGTAGCTGACGCGTTGAGTAGAAGATCGTATGCGTTTACGAGTGCAATGTTGTTAACACAAAGGCCCATTTCGTACAACTTACAAATGATGAAGATAGAGTTAAAGACTCTAGGAACCCAAATGAAGATAACGAATATACGAGTAGAATCGACTTTAATCGATAAAGTTCAAGCCGCTCAAGCTACACACCCGGAGCTGATAAATGTGAAGAAGAAGGTTTAAGAGGGCGTTATTCTAGAAGCAAGAATCGACGAAGAGAGGAAATCTCAACCCTCGATTTAATTGGCCCATTTAAAAGTCTCGATGAAGTAGGAACTGTGGCCTATAGACTCGTTTTATCGCCAAGTATGTTGCGTGTTCAGAATATTTTTTTTACGTATCGATGTTACGTAAATATGTGGACGACTGAACCACATTATTAATTTAGACCTGGACGAGATAGCAGAAGATTTAACTTATGAGGAGATACGTGTTAAAATCTTGGATAAGAAGAATCGTATTCAACACTCAAAGGTTATACCTCAAGAGTTGGAATTTAAAATGAAGTCGAGGTATCCTCACCTGTTCAGCATACCAAGTACGTACGTAAATTTCGAGGGCGAAATTTCATAAGGAGGGGAGATTGTGAGACCCCAGATTTTATGAATAAAGATTTAATTTTCTCGAAATATTTTTTTTAATATTATGGTGTGGATTTGAGATAATGTTATAGTTGTGGGTAGTATTTATAAATTTTGCAAAGTATACAAGTTGTCATATTATATTCAATTGGTCGGGAAATATTTGTTTTATCAGGGAATATTCGTGCAACGACACAATCATTGGTGGACCCCTACAACGGAATTATTGTTGAATGAGAAAACGACAAAAATATTTTTTATGAAAATAACTACGAAAGTTTTACTGTTAATCATTGAAACACCGGTGTTAAAGAAATAAAGAATACTGGCGTGGTTGCATAAGTAGCACACGGTATTAATTATTGATGCTTACGTGATAAGTCACTCGGTTTTGTTGGTATTATTAATGTAATAATATAAATTTTTTTTATATAAAATGAATACTTTTATAAAGTTATCATTTTTATTAGACAATAATTAGAATATATTATATTTTATTATGCATAGTGTTTTGATAGTGCCCGTATAGTGTTTTTGTATAGTAAAATCTTTTTATATAAAAAATGTAATACTTTTATAAAGTTATCTGTTTTATTAGACACTAATTAGAATATATTATATTTTATTATGCATAGTATTTGCATAGTGCCTGCATAGTGTTTGCGTAGTAAAATCTTTTATAAAGTTATTCGTTTTATTAGATTATAAATAGAATATATTATATTTTATTTAAAAGATTTTGCTTTAAATATGGACCGTCAGATTAAAGTAAATCAATCTGGTCCGTTTATGAGTTAGTTACTATGCAGTCCATTTTTCTATAAATAGAAGCTCATTCATTCATTATTTCTTACGAATTCACTGAAACTCTAGAGAGAGAAACTATAGAGAGAAAAAAGAAAGTATTCTACTACTTCACTACTTATATATCCAAAGATTCTTCTTCTTAAGGTAGGGAATATTATTTGTTTACTACTCGTAAGGGGTGTTATTCTTTTGTATTCATGAAGAGAACTTATGTTATTCCATTCTTTATTATTCATTGGAATAACTCAGATCATGATCTACCCTATACTTGGTGACATTCTTCTATTATTCCGTCTTTACTATTTCTGGCTGGAATATCTCGTTCTGCATGCGTTTTACAGGACTTGATTCCGTCTTTATTATTCATCGTGGAATATCCTCGCATCATGCATGCTTTTACCTTGGGACTGGTTAAAATCTTTATTATTATTACATTAGAATATCCTCGTATGTGAGTTTTTACGGACCTAATTCCGTCCTTATTAGTATTCTATTGGAATATCCCGCCGGTGCGTAATTTCGCATTGACCGGTTTTCGTTATTTAGTATTCATTGGAATAACTTTCATGCAATAAGCAACCGCATGCATGGTGATTTCTTTTGTTATTCCATTCTTTATTATACTCAGTTGGTTAAAGTTTTGACTTCTATACTCCATGAAATTAGTGGAATATCCTTGATATTTGCACTTCATCTAGTATCTTTTCATGGAAATATTCTTCTGAGCATTCTTGAATTTTACTCTATAAAGCAGTATCATGTTGACAATTTGGACATTATTAGTTCCTGGATAAATTAATTCTTGAACTTGTTTTATTAAATTCTTATATCATTGTCATCATCCTCATGTTTATATTTTTTTTGAAAGTCATCTCGTATTCTGTAGTGTATAGATGGACTTGGTATGATTATGACTGAGGATTATTGATTGTAATCATGACCGTAATGTTACAAATGATGTGGTAAAAGTCCTCATTGGCCCGTAGTGCATTGATGATGGATTTGTTGGCATGATCATGACCATTAATGAATATACAAATATTCTTGGCCCGTAGTGCATGGATAATTGTGGTCGTGATACTAAAGAATATCCTGGTCAGTAGCGGGGGGTGATTCGATGATGTGGATTATTTATTGTCGAGTCCCAATGATAAAAGTGATGAAAACCTTTTAAATCATAAAAGATAGTAGATTTTATTATCTACTTGACTCTTTTAATGGATTGCTTGTTCACCGCAGATTAAACTTGATGTTTGTTATATTGTATCTGCTTAACACTATTTAAGGCTAATGATAATTTATTCGCATTATCTTAGTCATAATATTTCTTCTTGGGCTAGTTGAGCTCACCCTTTCTTTCACCGTTCTCTTCGAAAATGAGAATATAATTTGAACGCAGTGGGAACGGAGTGATGGTCCTAGATGGTGCATTAGTAGTCCTCACTATTCGTGAAATAGTGTGATAATAATTGTAATGAGGACTCCTTCTGAGTTTGTATACTCTCTAGTAGACAATATTTGTATTCAAACTCACAGTTTATGTTTTGTCGTATTGTACACGACAATTGTATTATTAAGTTGTATTTGAATTCTGTACCATGTATCTGACGACTCAAGATGGGTGATGTATACCTAAAGGTTGCTAAATGAACAAAATGTTACTTTATGTAATAGTTAACTTTATTAAGACAAGTATTATATATATTATCTATCATGGGATGTAATGAATGTTTAAAGGTACCGTACTTGGGTTTCAGACTCTAATGAATATGTAAATTAAGTTGATCTTTATATTATTGTTATTATTATTAGTATTATTCCGCTCATAGAAATGGTATCGTGAAGCACCGAGTTCGGGTTTCAAGTACCCGGATTTGGGGGCCTTACAGGTTAGTATCAGAGCTTAGGGTTAAAAACCTTAGGTGGGTTAGACCTTAGGCTATAACCTTAGAACAGAGGGAAACGTTAAAAATATAAATAACTCATATAGAGTTTAAAAAGAGATGAATTGAATAAATTCATCGTCAAACAAAATAAAATATAACTTATATAAAACTTTTGTTTACTGTGTGTATATACTATATGCTAATCAGGATAATTTATGTGTGTAGATGTCTAGTGGAAAAGGATTGTTATATGCTTATAGCATGAAGAAGGGTCAAACCCATACACCTGAGCTGATATCGAAGCCAATAGCTGAAATGGAGGCTCATAATGAAAACAACTCAGACGATGTGCTTATTGTAGAAAACTTAGTACCAGATTCGGAGATGGTGGAGCTGACAGATAGTGATTCGGACACTAAAGTTGAAGCTGATCAAGCATCAACGAAGGTGCAAGATCTGAGGAACAAGGTTTCTTCTCTGGAAAGGTTGTGGGAGATAGAAAAGTTGTTAAATAGTCAACTGCGACAGGCGTTAATAGAAGCAATGGAAGAACAAGATAAGCTTAAAATCCAAATTGATCACATGGGAGCCACAAGAAGCACATCGTGTGCAGCTCCGAGCAAGAAGGGGAAAATAAAGATAGAATATCAGGACTTAGGAAAATCCGATAAGAAGAAAGGGAAAATAATATGTTACCTTTGCGGCTATGAAGGACATACCACTCTGTATTGTCCTGACTATAAACGAGGAGCATGTTTTATCTGTGGGATAGAAGGTCATCAGGCGAAAGGTTGTCCTAGAAAATGGTGTAATAAATAGATAGTATAGATTCTGTTGTGTAGGTGTGTTTAATATAATATGTATGATAAGTATGTCTGTGTAATGTAATGTTTCCAACTTTTGTATTAGTCAAGACTCTAAATCCTGACTTTTGTGGTCCCAAAGGGATAACTGATGTTTAAAGCATTATGTGCTATGCTATTTAAAATATTCGTTAAATGAATATGAACCTATGTTTAAGTAATGAAACGAGTTTGATATACTCATCTTATGCGATAAGATTTAGAATGTAAGTTAAATTTATGATTTTATTTAACCAGATAATGCCGCCAAGACGTTGAACTCGAAATCAAAGGGCAGAAGAATCTGTCAACAACATTGAGGGACAACAACAAGCAGACCCGATGCAGCACTTTGTAAACATGGTAGCACAAGCTATGCATCAAGGAATACTAGTCGTTGAAAACCAGTCGGACAACCGCTTAGCAAACTTCAAAGACTTTAAGGCTGTAGGACCACCGAAATTTAAAGGTACAACTGACCCTGTTGAAGCCCAGACTTGGGTTAAAGAGATTGAAAAATCATTTGTGGTAGCTAGGGTAGCTGAAGGGCAGAAAACCGCTTTTTCCACTTACATGATGAAGGGGGAGGCAAAATTTTGGTGGGAAGCGAATCAGGTGAGGGCAAGAGAAGGTGGAGTTACATGGGATAGGTTCAAAACACTATTTTCACCTAGTATGCAGGCTAGGATGGAAGTGAAATTTTTAGAGTTGAAGCAGGAAAACATGACGGTGTCAGAATACGCTGCAAAATTTAATGAGTTAGCTAGGTTTTCCCCGCATCAAGTTGATACGGAGGTTAGGAAAGCGAGAAGGTTTGAGCTGGGATTAAAACCCTGACTCTACAACAAGGTGGCAGTGTTGCAAATTCCTACATTTACAACACTCATGGAGAAGGCGATTATTGCTGAGGAGGGGAGTGAGGCTATGAGCCTCTACAACAAGGAGAGGAAGAACAAAGGTAAGGTTGAAGGAGCTGGGAAGGTGGAAATTAATAGTGGGAATAGGGGTGGTAGTAGCAAGAGGAAGGGGAGCAGTTTTGGAAGTGTGCAGGTAAACAAGAAGGTGTTAAGAAGACAGCAGTACAGTGTAAGAATTGTGGAAAGAACCACTCGGGGGAATGTTTGAAGGGGAAGTTCGTGTGCTACAAGTGCGGGCATGAGGGCCATATCTTTTCCAACTGCCCCAATCCTAGGATGAACAGTGGGTGTTTTCTGTGCGGATCGACTGAACACCAGGTGAAGGATTATCCGAAGAGGAGGATGAGGCAAGAAGTGGGAATCTTGCACAGCGGGGGGACTTTAGCAATCAATGGATGACCTCGTCAAACAAACCAACAAAATCAACAAAGAAGGGTCTACAACATGACCGGCCCGAGGATACGATGGTGTGTAATGCAACCTGTATTATTCATATAACTCTTATTTTCTTTTGCATGATTTTCCTATATATAGTAAATTATTTTTTAAAAGAAATTTTGAGGGAGGAATTTGAGTTCTTTTAGAAATTAAATTTCTGTTTAATCAGAAAGAAAAGCTTTATGTGAATAATTAAAGATCAGTTCGATCAAAGTTGATCAAGATCTACTTGCAATGATTATGTATGTTATGTACCCTTGTATGTATAGGTTTTTAAAACGGTGATTCCGGGGACAGAATCTTTATAAGGGAGGGTGAATGTAACAACCCGATATTTTCTATATAAATAAATAAGAAATTTTGTGTATACAATTATTTTTTTTATTTTAAGGATGATGATTTGTACAAGATAATGTGTATATGTAATTATGTGGTAAATAAAAATATATTTATTACATACATGATTACAAATAATTTTATTTTAGAATTATTGATTATTATAAAGTATATTACGATAATAATTACTTTTATAGCAGAAATATTTTTATTGATTATTTTCCATGAAAATATAATCATATATTATTTAAATAATATATGGAGTGATTTTTAGAATAATTATAATAATTATTTTATTATATGAATTTTTGTACAGATTATTAAGTTAATTATTTTACCTTAATAAGGTTAAATATGGAAGAATAACCAGATATGGAATCCAAATCCTAATTTTGGATTTTTATCAAGGAATGAGAATAATAATATAATAAATTTTGATTTTCAGTGCTATAAATATGTACTGTGTGTATAAACAGATAATAGTTGGTCAATTATATTGTGGCATGTCAAAACGGTAGCATTAATTCGTTAAACCCTAACTTGAAACTCAAACCGGAGTTTGCGATTGGTAGGAAATTGTGGTACGTGATTTATGACCATTATTATATTATGCTAATTAGGTAAACCTAATTATTGTCTAGAAACCCTAATTGTAGATTTAAAACCCTAATTTACAATTTGAAACCCTAATTGCTAAAATGGTAACTCTAATTATTATTTTAGTAAGTAATTATGTTAATTTGGAAACCCTAATTCATAATTTGGGGAACCCTAATAATATCAAAAAAACCCTAAGTATATTTTTAAAACCCTAATTTTCTATTAAAAATCCTAATTTTAATGAGTAAGTTATAATTAAAATTTTATTGAACTTTAATCTTAATTTTTCAAACCCTAGAAATTATTTGGGAAACCTTAAGGTTTAAAATCTATTGATTAAAACCTAGATTCGAGTGCCATAGACAAGAATACCCTTAAAATGTTTTGTTAGTTTACTAAAATACCCTTTTTGGATAGGTTTCTTGCAAATCTTATCCATATCTTGTAAGTCATCATTTCCCTAACCTAGATATGGGCTACAACACTAGCACATCAGCTCTAGCTTATCCAAATTCATTGCATACATGTATTATAAATAGATTGGAGAGAGAAAGAATTCATTTGTTAGCCATTTTTTTCAAACACTCAACCAAATTCTCTCAAGCTCAAGACCCACGAAAATATTTGCTAGATCAGATCCCAAGACCAGCCCCACGCATACCAGTAACAGATCAAGAAGCTAGAAATCAAAATTTATCAAAGAAAGGTATTAAACCCTAATTCGAAATCTGTCCAATGATCCTTTGTTAGATGTTATGATTCAGTGTTAAAATATATTGTTAGTAGTGTATAATCATGATCTGGGTTGCTAGATATTAGATCCATAACATCTAGAGGCTCGGATTTAATCTATTGATTTGTGTTTATTGTTGTGATATGGTTATTGTATGATAGTTATACTACATGCTGATGCTCTTAGATCGGTTTTATCACCATCATACTGGAATTTGGGGGATGTTCAAACCAAGCAGAAGTTCACGGATGAGCTTTCTGGGTAACCCAGAAAGTTCATGAGCGTGGATTCTGACATGGTTTGACCGGACCTGTTTTGGCTATTATATTGTTGTTATGATAATGTTTGGTGATAGATCTGTAGTACTACATGTGTTCTACAACCCGGACCTCTTAAATCACTAAAACACCACCTAGATCACAAGTTGTGGAAGCCCAAATATGAGCAGTCGAACTGTTCTTCATTTCTGGGTAACCCAGAAAATGAAGAATAGCTCTGACAGCTTGTTTGAAGGCTGATATCTCTTTGGTTATGCATGATATGATCATTTTTGTTGTTATATCTTGTAGTCCTGCACTAGAACTACATGCTCTGACCAACACCATACCCAGAAACTACTTGAGAAGCGTTTAATCAATGGTCAAAGTAGCCGGCTCGTTAACTGCATATGAATGTTCTTGAGCCTCAAGAACACCTAAGACGACAGATTTTGTCGCTAAAGGCTATAAATGATGATTTAATAATTATATTTATTTTAATTTCAAAAATCATTTAAAAATAGTAAATAAATTCAAAAATTACAAAATTAATTTTAAAAATTATTTGAAGTTATAAAAAGTAACTTTTAATAATTTGACATATTTTTTTCATAAATATTAATATTTATTTGGATATTATTGATATTTTATTTATTTAATAAATACATTAAATAAATTAATTAAAATGATTTTAATATATTAAAATTATTTTAAATAATAAAAGGTATTTATGAATATTTTAAGTTATAAAATATAACTTTTAATATTTTAAGACAAATTTCATTAATTATTTAATATTAATGATATTAAAGTTATTTAATAATTATATTAAATAAATTAGTTTTAAAATGATTTTAATATTATAATAATCATTTTAAATGAAAATAAAGTGTTTAAAAATATTTTAAGTTATAAAATATAACTTTTAATATTTAAAGGATAATTTCATTAATAACTTAATATTAATGATTATTAATTTATTATTAATGATATTAAATTCATTTAATAATTATATTAAATTAATAGTTTACAAATAGTTTTATTAATTTAAAAATCATTTAAAAGGATATAAATGAATTAAAAATATTTTAAGTTATAATTAATGACTTTTAATATTTTGATAAATAAAACATTAATACTTTAATATTAATGGTAATTATTTAAGAATAATTTTAAGTGTTTTAAAAATTATTTAAGGGTATATATTAATACTTTAAAAATATTTTGAGTTAGAATAAATAACTTTAATATTTTGGAAATAATTTCATTAATAGTTTAATATTAATTAAATATTAATGATACTAGAATTGATTAATATTTAAATAATTTAATAATGATTCTGATGTTTAAAAAATTCATGATAAACTATTATAAATGTTTTAAAATTATATTAAGTCATTTAAAAATAATATGACTGACACTAAGTTATAGGATAGAGTCTTAGACTCGATAATTACCCGATAAAATTGTCGGTACGCCGACATGTTTCAGAAATTGATCTGGACTTAGATATTTTGACTGTATAAGTGTTTATTTGTATCAATGGTTGTTAAACATCGGTAATAATGTGATTAGATTATGTGATGACTGCTAAATGCAGTACTATGTGTTATAGTATATTGTTCTAATCGAACGAATGATCTGATTAATGATAGATCATTTTATAAAAGATAGAACTAAGTTACGAATTGTAAGCAATGCATCAGCAAGTATCTTACCTTTGCATTTTCTTTATGCAATGGACATGAGTAAGAATGTTTCTAAACTATATTATTACTGTACAGATTATTAACCCTATATTATATACGCTCATTGATTATCAACATGTTAGTATATGGTAACTCAGATATATATATATATATATATATGTATAAATATATATTCTGTTCGTTAATTTCTATAAATGGTTATACAAGTGTTCCCACTTGGATAATCATTGTATTTAATCACATGTTGATATACCTTTGTCAATTACCCGTATACATATATGTGAATTATAGATTATTGTTGAACAAGATAAAACCTTTGATTTGGAACCCAGACAAGTATGAACATCCCTACATGGGAAAACTGTTTATGCACCCAAGGTTGACAGAGTGAACGATACCCTCGTTCTTGCATGTAGTATTGATCAATGCAGGGCATAACGGGCTAATCACCCCCCGTGCCCGTAAGTTATGACGGTTTGTAGATGAATTTCTGTTTAACCTTTTCAAAAATGAAAACAATGTTCATAGTATGTCACATTAACCCTATTTATAGTTAGTACGTAGTTTTAAAATTTTGGTATATAATTGATATATTATTATCATTGGTACAGATTACTTCATAACTGTTGAATCGTTGTAGAAGGGTAGTATAAAGAAAACATTTAAATTCTTTCAGTTTATATATATATATATATATAAATGTTATTACTTGCTGGGCACTCAAATGCTCATCTTTGCTTAATTTAAATGTTTTTAGCTAAGTGTGAACAACCAGAGAGCTCTGCTAAGAACAAGGGAAAGGTTGCTGAATGAACGAAATGTTACTTTATGTAATAGTTAACTTTATTAAGACAAGTATGATATATATTATATATCATGGGATGTAATGAATGTTTAAAGGTACCGTACTTGGGTTTCAGACTCTGATGAATATGTAAATTAAGTTGATCTTTATATTCTTGTTATTATTATTAGTATTATTCCGCTCATAGAAATGGTATCGTGAAGCACCGAGTTCGGGTTTCAAGTACCCAGATTTGGGGGCCTTACAGAGAAGCTTTAGAGAGAAAGTACAAGAGAAGTCTGCTACCTCACTATTCCAGTATCCAGTCTTCTTCTGAGGTAAGTGATATTATTTTGTTCAGTATTCATAGGAATAATATTTTCTTATATACTTTGTAGTATGTGAGTAATATTATTTTGTCTCGTATTCTTGATTATACTCTCATTTTGTTAAAGTATTGCTTCTATACTGCTTGAAATTAGTAGAATATCCTTGAAATTTGCGCTTCATCTAGTATCGTTTCACAAGGATATTTTCTACACATTCTTGTTAAATTTTAAGCTTTTCATGCCGGAGTACTGTCCATGAGTAGTATTCATTTTTACAGTACTATTAACAAAGTACTATTCACGGGGTACTATTCATAAAGTACTATTCTTGGGTACTATTCATAAAGTACTATTCACGAGTACTATTTACAAAGTACTATTCACGGGGTACTATTCCTAAGGTACTATTCACGGGGTACTATTCACTCGGGTACTATTCACCTGGGAAATTATTCATGACAAAAATTGATTTCTTTGCTGTCCAAATCATTTTGATACAATAATATTCTTGAATTTTACTCCACAAAGCAGTATCATGTTGACAATTTGGATATTATTGAATTCTAGATAAATTAAGTTATAAATCTTTAAACATTTATCCTTTGCTTTCTTTTAATTAAATTCTTATATCATTGTCATCATCATCATGCTTATATTATGATAAAAGTCATATGTGGCTTACGTGCATAGATGTACTATTGATTGGTATGATTATGACCAGGGATTATTCGGTATAATCATGACCGTAATGTTACAAATGATGTGGTAAAAATTCTCATTGGCCTATAGTGCATTGATGGACAGTTGTTGGTATAATTAAGACCATGGATTATTCGGTATAATCATGACCATTGATGATTACATGAATATCCTTGGCCCGTAGTGCAGGGTTGATTCGATGATGTGGTTTATTTATTAAGTTGAGTCTCAGCGATAAAATTGATGATAAACTTTTTAAATCATAGAAGATAGTAGATATCATGTTGTACTTGACTCTTTTAATGGATTACTTATTCCGCTGTAGTTAAAATTGATATTTATTATATTTTATCAGTTTAACACTGTTGAAGGCTAACGATAATTTATTCTGCATTATCTTAGTCATAATATTTCTTACTGGGCTAGTTGAGCTCACCCTCTGTTTTCATTGTTCTCTTCAGGAAATGAGAATATAGCTGGGACTAGTCGGGGAACAGAGTGACGGTCCAGATGTTTGCATTAGTAGTCCTCACTATTCAGTGAAATAGTGTGATAATAATTGTAATGAGGACCTTATTTAAGTTTGGATACTCTCTACGAGACATTATCCGTGTTGAAACTCTCTGCTACGTTTTGTCGTACTGTATAAAAGAAGTTTGTATTTAAATTCTGTACCATGTATTTGGCGACTCAAGATGGGTGATGTATACCTATTTTGGGGGCGTCACAGTCAATAATTTTAAAATAAAATTATTTGTAATTATTCATGTAATAAATAAATTTTTATTTATCACATATTTACATATACTTTACCTTGCACATATTCCCACCTTTAAAATAATAAAAATAAAAATAAAAATTATACATAAAATTTCTTATTTATTTATATAAAAAATATCGGGTTATTACAATACCAACTTCATTGATGCAAACATATTACAATTTCTTACAAGTTCTCCCTTAGTTTATAACTTACATATGAACGAAGTGCTTATTCACGGCTTATTAAGACTTAAGTCCTTTGATTAATCATTCATACTTCTTCTTAGCATACATGTTCTACCACTACTTATTTCTCTAACATTTAAAGAGAAAGAGAATCATGGTTTAGGATCTTACCCTTGAAGATCACTTGATTAAGCTTTAATCTTCTTCTTACTTCTTGAATTGTAAAGTCTAACTTTCTAGCTTTTCTATCTTTTTCTCTCTAACCAATAAATACTTATGATGTTGGATGAAAAGAAACAACCAAAAAATGAGCTAGCATCCTTCTTATTTATAGAAATCCCAAAGCGAGGGCTTAGTAGTCAATAAGTCATCCACCTCCTTAATCACCTCCTTACTATTCATTACTTAAGCACTAAGTTAATTTGCTCATCACATTATTTTCTTGCTCACCACTTAACTTATCCTTTACTTAGCTATCAAGTTTACTTGGTCACTACATAACTTATCATTTACTTGCTCATCACATATAAACACTTTACTTAGCCACCAAGCATAAGCACTTTACTTAGCCTCCAAGCATAAGCACTTTACTTGCCACCACTTGACTTATCCTTTGCTTAACCATTAAGTTTACTTGTTCATCACTTTGGATCACCCATGGGTTGCCCCATGGTTCATGTTTACCCATTGGATTCTTACTTTGGGCTTTACATTCAATTAGCTTAATTAACTTAACTTATACTTGGGCTTGGATTAAACAAACATTGGGCTTGTTCATTAATTCATATTGGACTTATCCATTCCTACACTTGAGCTTTATCATAATTTCAATTGGACATTAAAATTTCCTACACAATCCTACAAGTCCATTACATTTGGCTTAAAGCCTTATAACGTATAGTCTACGTATTAATCTCGTATTCCAACTCGTATACTTATTCATATACGACATACCATTGTTCATACATACTCGTATAATATCTCGTATCATACTCGTATTCATTACCTCGTACAATACCTACGTATTATACGATCATCACTTTAATTTAATATACACATTTAAATTCCTTCTCGGAAATCACTTCCCTAACCGTTAGGTTTTAAGTCCGCAAGTGAAAACTTCGTTTGCCATAACTGAAATTCCATCTCATCTTAGAATTCTATCATTACGCGTTTCTCGTAAATTCAAAAATAATTCCCAAGCAGAAATCCATGAATAGTGTTTTTTGGAAAATTTCTCAGAAAGCTTATATTTTTCGTCTAGGAAATTCAAACACTTGAATTCTATCATATAGCCAAAATCCTAACACATCCGCACATTCTAGGTCATAGAACGACCTTCACATAGCTTACTCACATAAATAATCAATTAAATTTATTTAATCCACATAATCAAATAAAAATTTAATTCTCAGAAAAATCCGATTTTCTCAGGCGTTACAAAAGGGCTAGGGAAAAATCATTAAGGGATTAAACATCCCATCCAAATACCTAGTCAGACAGGAAAGTCTAGATTAGGCTATAGATCCAATCACAAAAACACGCACAAGCATCAACCAGTTCACACATCTACCATCTTACTACCAAATCTCACAGATGCAGGATTCGTGAAACCAACAAGGAAAATCCATGTGGCTGTATTAGGAATGCTAATTCATAAGGTTAAACCGGCCAGTGAAAAGGAAATCCAAACTCCTATTAAGGAGAACAAGGAAATGAATGAAAGGTTCCTGCAAGAAGTGCAAGATCGGGTTGTAAAGTTGCATTTTCTGGCACATACTGAGGGTCTGAATGAGGATACCCCAGATATTGACTATTCAGAAGATCAAATCCTGATCCCTCGCATAAATAGAGCCAAGGAGAACCGTTCAAAGGAAATTATTGACCCTAATGTAAGTTTAGTCATGGTCATCATCAAATTGGAGGAGGATATCAATCATCCCTTCATCACATCACTCCTTGCATCTGTCGAATAGGGACTCCAAGTTTGGATTTGTTTAGCCTGGTTGATGAAATGCCAAGTCTCAGCAGTGACTACAACTTTGATATAGAGCTGAACTCTGACTTAATGGGGATCGATCAAGAGGGTATAGAGGACTATGAAGTGCCTGAGGAGATCAAAGAATGAGTTAAAGACAAACTCAAACCAAATCTTGATTAAACCACCACCGTCTATATCGAAACCTCAGAAAATCTTAAAGAAATCCAGATAGGCAACAACCTTACCCCCAACCAAAGATCAACCTGATTGAACTCCTAACTCAATTCTAGGATGTATTTACGCGATCACATGAAGACATGGTCAACCTGTCTACTTACATTGTCATCCACTGACTGCCCATTAAAGAGGGATTCAAGCCTGTCAGACAGAAGCTCGGGAGAATAAAACCTGAATGGAGTGTACAGGTCAAAAAAGAAGTTGTCAAGGGCAGGCATTATCATGGTATCAACCTACCCTGAATGGTTGTCCAATATAGTTCCCATGCCTAAGTTTGGAGGGAAGGTAAAAGTATGCGTGGATTACTGGGATTTGAACAAAGCTTGTCTCAAAGACAACTTTCAAGTTCCCTTCATCCACATACTAATAGACAACACGGCACAGTATGACATGTACTCTTTTGTCGACTGTTTCACTGGGTATCACCAAATCATGGTTACCGAAGAAGATAGAGAGAAAACATCCTTTATCACCCCCTAGGGAACATTCTGCTATAGACATTTGTCTTTTGGCCTTATCAATGTTGGGGCTACCTATCAACGAGCCATGATGGCCCTTTTCCATGACATGATGCACAAAGAGATTGAGGTTTATGTGGATGATATCATCGTTAAGTCCAGATAAGAAGATGACCATGCCAACCATCTCAGAAAGCTATTCAATCGGCTTCGTAAATACAACTTGAAGCTAAATCTAGCCAAGTGTGTCTTTGGTGTCAAATTCTGAAAACTATTGGGATTCCTAGTAAGCAATAGGGGCTGGGAGCTGTCGTTGACACTCCTAAATTAACCTCACTTTCACTCCACAATTTACAATAATTAGCACAATAGCAAGTAAGGATCGATCCCACAGAGAGTAAAGTTGTTTTAGAATTATTCTACTATTTTAACAGAAAATAAAGATGGAGGTTTTGAAAATTATTTTTAAACTAAGAGAACAAGAATTAACGATAAAATTAACCAAATATGTAAAACTTGATTCTGCAATCTGGGTTTCACCAAGTACAACAATCAATTAATCAAGTAATTATTATTTCTCCTTCAATGAAATTATTAGCCCTAGATAACAATAAGCTCGCTTATCCAAAATTCTCCTTAGATTATCACCTATGAAACAAGCTCTCACTGTGATTCTAACTAGCATATAACCTAGAATAAGCTCTCTAGATTTAATATGATAGAAACATTAAGAAATAGAAAATTAGGCTAATCCAAGCAACAAACACATAAGCTCGATTTATTTAACTTGTTTTCTAATAATCTTAGCAATAAACAAAAGTTTGTCCACAATTATTATTACCAAGTTGCTACTTGTGATGAAGAGAGATATCAATTACACGTAATACCAATCTTAATCTAAGATATGATAATGATCAAATTAACTCAATTGGCCATATTAAATTAATTAGATCAATTAGCATGCAATCAATGAAAACAGATTATCGGAAGAAATTTCACACAAGAAGGAATAAATAATAATACTCAATTAATTAATTACTTGTAATAAGGATTCACCTCCCTTTAGAACTGAATAAAAGAACTAGCCTTTGACATGCTCTTGAGCCTTCACTCCAATAGAGGATACTTGAATGTTGAATATTGAATGAATAAAACCTTGACCCTCATCCTCTATTTATAGTGCTAGACAAAGTCCTAAATCCTATAGGATGTAGAAATCCAAATCCTAAAAGGATTTACAAATCATAACTAGTTTCCATAAAGAAATAGAATTCAATTTGGAAATAAATCTTAGTCTAAAGGAAATCCTAAAGCTAATAGAAATATCAATCCAATTCCATGTAGAAGTCTACCAAAATCAGCATTTAGAAACTTTCCAAAAATCCAAGATTTCTTGATTTTCCCGCTCAAATTCCACAGGGTGAATTTTCATTTCTCATCTGCGACGTCCTTTGGTAAAACGAGCATAACTTTTGATCTAGGAGGAGTTACGGGGCCTGCTACCTATCAAAACGAAGATATCGACGAGTTCTACAACTTTCATTCTTTGAGAATCGACAGAATCGCTCTGAATCAAGGTCGAAATCGGCCTCCAAGTGACTGCTTTGTGTAAATTACAACTTCCAAACTTTGAGGTTCAACGTTCGCGTTTAGTAAAAATATCATAACTTTTTCATATGAACTCCGATTGGGACGATTCAAGATGTTAGGAAAGCTAAAGAAGAGCTCTACAATAAAATTCAAGTCCCAAGCTAAGAACATGCATCCAACTTAATGCTAAAAATTCTGCAATTTTCTCTTTTTCCTCATTTCAGCTCCAATTCTTCCTAAAATCATTAAATACCTTAATAAGCTCATATACCCATGAAACATGCAATAAAACTAAATATAATGGAATCAAAATAAATGAATAATATGCACTCATCAAATTCCCCCACACTTAGCCTTTTACACGTCTTCGTGTAAACCAAAAGTTTGATTTCCAAAAAAATTCTATTCAACCATAGTGTCAAAAGATTTCAAGATACAAATAATGACTATCAACACTAAATTTGTAGAAATCTAATCAACGCCTTATCAATTAACTCACAATTACCAACTTTACCATTTCACCAATGAATTTCATTAAATCAAATTGTAGCCACATAAGTAACTTTCCCAAAATCATCATACTTACTCAACTTAGTTATCATGGAGCAAAAACCATGCACACTGACTCATAACCAAGAACAAATTTTTCTCGCTTTTTAATTTTTTCATAGAACCTTCTTTTTAGCACAGATGAATGTATTTTCATGCTTTTTTTTTTTTTCGTATTTCTTTTTTTTTTTTTTTTTTTCTTGACATGTGCAATGTCTCCTTTTCTTAGGCTTTTCAGAGTTACCCATTAGCGAACTTTCCACCAACGACTCCCAAACCGGATGATCTTAGGGCGCTTAGGTGTAAAGACACTCTACTAAGCTTACTTATTCAAGTAACAAAGGCCACAAAAGTCGACTAGTCAAGCTGCTTTTATCCATCGCACTTTTCAGCGTGAATACCGATGCTTCCCGAGGCTTAGATACCCAGTTATTTCGCACAATAGACATTGAAGCATATTTTTAATTTTTTTTTCTTTTTTTTTTTCATTCATCATTATTTCACATGGTTCTGTAACAACATAAGCAAGTTAAACAGTTCTTAAGTCGTGAAATCAGTGCACATAGACAACTCCACAAATAACTTAGCCAAATAAACATGCTTCTCATATTCAAGTACTCATGTATCACAAATTCAATTCAAATGGATCATGGCTTAGTTGTCATCATTCATTAACAAATTAAGCATCAATGATTCGAATTTTAGCATTAATTTTCAATCTTTGACTTTAACCTTGAACACATAAGCAAATAGAACCATGGAACCCAAGTTTTAGTTTTTTTTTTTTTTTTATCAACTTTCCATCAAAATTGGATTATTATTCCTACATAAAATAAAACCTAAATCTTCCCCCCACACTCAAACCTTACATTGTCCCCAATGTAAGAAAATCATGCAAAGAAGAAAATACTACTAGCAAACATGCAATAAAAACAAAAAAAAAAAAATAAAAATAAAGGGATAGAAAAATCAAATCGAGATCTTGAGTTGCCTCCCAAGTATGCACTGCCCGTGTTTAATGTCTTTGGCTCGACGTCATGCCCTCTTCCGACTTTCATATATCGGATCGTCTAGCTCCACCATCCCAATATTTTCCACCGATGCCCCTCATAGAAAGGCTTTAATCTATGTCCATTCACCTTAAAGATCTTGTTTGTGCTCAAGCTTTGAATCTCAATCGCACCATGAGGAAACACATTAATGATAACAAAAGGACCAACCCATCTAGATCTTAATTTACCGAAATAACTTAAGCCGAGAATGATATAGCAAAACTTTTTGTCCCACAAGAAAGGTTTTCCAGACAATCTGCTTATCATGAAAAGCTTTGGTCTTTTCCTTGTAAATCTTTGAACTTTCATAGGCTTCATTCCTCAATTCTTCTAACTCTTGTAATCTGCAATTTCTGTGTACTCCATTTGCCTCCAAACTCATGTCAGACCGCTTGATTGCCCAAAAGCCCTATGCTCCAATTCAGCGGGTAAGTGGCATGATTTTCCAAACACAATCTCGTATGGTGACATCCCAATAGGTGTTTTGATGACGCCTGATTCTATAGGCCCAAATTGCATCATCTAATCTCGGACTCAATCTTTTACGCTCGGGTTGACTACCTTCTCCAAAATGGATTTTATCTCTCGGTTAGACACCTCGACTTGACCATTACTCTGCGGATGGTAGGATGTAGAAACCTTTGTGCGAACATTGTATTTCTTGAACAAAGTCGCTAACACCTGTTGCAAAAAGTGGGTTCCATGATCACTAATGATGGCTCGTGGTGTTCCAAACTCGACAAATATGTTAGTCCTAACAAAATCAGTAACAACTTTAGAATAAATGGGTCCTAGTGGATTTAACTTCCACCCATTTTGAGACATAATCAATGACCAAAAGAATATATAAATTCCTAAAAGATGAAGGAAAAGGTCCCATAAAATCTATACCCCAAACATCAAAAATTTCAACAACTAATATAGGAGTTTGGGGCATTTGATTTCGTTGAGAAATATTCCCGATCCTTTTGGCAATTAACACATGTTTTACAAAATAGATATGAATCTTTAAAAAGCGATGGCCAATAAAAACCACTTTCCAAAACTTTATTAGCTTATTCTTTTGGACCAAAATGTCCTCCACAAGCACATGAGAATGACAAAAAGAAAGAATAGGTTGAAATTCACCGTTAGGCACACACCGTCTAACTATATCCGTCAAGACAAAATTTCCATAAATATGGATCATCCCAAACATAGTGTCTAGCATCACTTTTTAACTTTTCCTTTTGGGGTTTGGAAAATTCTTTAGGAAAATGTGCACCTACCAAATAATTTACCAAATCAGCATACCAAGGAATCTCTCATGGATGGAAAGTAAGCGCTCATCCGGAAAGAATCATGTATGGTAGCTCCTCCTCATCTCTCAATAACCTACTCAAGTGATCCGCTACTAAGTCAGTTTCGTGACCTTTCTTATCCTTGATCTCTAAGTGAATTCTTGTTGTAGCAGAATCCATCGAATAATCCTTGGTTTAGAATCTTTCTTAGTGAGCAAATACGAGAAAAGCATGGTTAGAATAAACTATAACTTTAGTACCAAACAAATAAGATCGAAATTTATCTAAAGCAAAAACCACGGATAAAAGTTCTTTTTTCGGTTGTGGAATAGTTTTTATCCGAGCCTCATTCAAAGTCCTAGAAGCATAGTAGATGGCATGAACGGCTTTGTCAATCCTTTGTCCCAAAACAGCCCCCACTGCATAGTTGCTTGCGTCACACATGATCTCAAATGGCAACTTCCAATTTGGCGGTTGAATAGAGGAGAGAAGTTAATAATTTCTTTAAAGTATCAAACGCCTCCTTGCATTCATCATCAAACCGAAAGTCCACATCTTTTTGCAAAGAACTTACACAAGGGTAATGCCATCTTGAGAAGTCCTTGATAAATCTTCGATAAAATCTGCATGACCAAAAAAGAGCGAATCTCCCATGACGTTGATGGGGTAAGGCAAAGCAGATATAACATCTATCTTAGCTTTATCAACTTCAAGACCTTTAGATGACACAACATGACCAAGTACTATTCCTGTTCTACCATGAAATGACATTTTTCCCAATTTAAAACAAGATTAGTTTCCATGCATCTATCTAGAACACGATTTAAATTATCTAAGCATGCATCCAAAGAATCTCCATGAATTGTGAAATCATCCATAAAAACCTCGATGCATTCTTCTAAAAGATCGAAAAAATGCTTACCATGCATCGTTGAAAAGTACAGGGCATTACACAATCCAAAAGACATCCGTCGATAGGCAAAAGTACCAAAGGACATGTGAATGTGGTCTTCTCTTGGTCCTCGGTGCAATCACAATCTGGTTATATCTAAAAACCATCTAGAAAACAATAATAAGTGTGCCTAGCTAATCTCTCCAACATTTGATCAATAAAAGGAAGAGGAAAGTGATCTTTTCTTGTTACAGCATTCAATTTTCTATAATCTATACACACTCTCCACCCTGTTTGCATTCGTGTGGGCACCAACTCATTATCATCGTTCTTGACAGCGGTGATTCCGGATTCTTTTGGGACTACTACACGACTTTGGACTCACCCATTGACTATCGGAGATGGGATAGATGATACCTTAACCGGCATCAAGCAGTTTGAGCACTTCTTTTTTCACCACCTCCATCATGGGTGGATTCAATCTCCTTTGTGCATCTCTTGTAGGCTTAGCTCCATCCTCTAACAATATCCGATGCATGCACATGCCAGGACTAATACCCTTGATATCCGCTATTGTCCAACCAAAAACTGTAACATGGTCCCTTAGGACTCTCATCAATTTTTCTTCCTGCACCTTGGTTAGATTACTAGCAATAATTACAGGCAAAGTGTCATTAGTCCCCAAATATGCATATTTCAAATGAGCAGGTAATTGTTTCAATTCTAGAGTTGGGGCTTGTACAACAGAAGGTAATAACTTTTGATGAGAAACAGGAAATTGAATAGAATATACCGTTGACTTATTTGAAAATTTTGGCAATGAATGTAATGCCGGCTACATTCTCTTTCAATTCACAGGTTTCATGTAATCTCTTCTTCTCTGTCCATGTCCAAACTGTTGTTGATTGCAATTTCCAAATTGTCCCTATGTAGTTGTTCAAAAGCTCTATGCACCAAGGAGTCTCTCACATCGATAGCAAAAACTTGTCCTATATCACTAGGGTACCTCATGGCATCATAGATGTTAAACTGAATTTTCTCACCATCAAACTCCATAGTCAAGGTCCCATTATGCACATCAATCATGGTTCTCGCTGTTTTTAGGAAGGGTCTTCCTAACAAGATGTGGGAAGGATTTGGTGATGTATCATCTTCCATATCCACAATGTAAAAATCTGCAGGAAAGATTAGTTCGTTCACCTGCAATAAGACATCTTCAATTACCCCTCGGGGGTAGGTGTTAGTACGATCTGCTAATTGGATAATCACACCAGTATTTTTTAAAGGGCCTAGATTTAAGGAAGCATAAACAGATAAAGGCATAACATTAATTGAAGCTCTAAATCTAGCATGGCTTTTTCAAATCTGGTGTTTCCTATTTTGCATGGGATTGTGAACATTCCCGGATCTTTACATTTAGGAGGCATTTTCTTTGAAGAATAGCAGATACATTTTCTCCAATTGTGACTCTTTCATCATTTTGCAATTTTCTTTTATTAGTGCATAATTCTTTTAAAAATTTAGCATCTTAGTGGTACTTGTTTAATTGCATCAAGAAGAGGGATGTTCACTTCTACTTTTCTAAAAGTTTCCAAAATTTTTTTCTTTTCATCGTTCTTTGAAGTTTTAGAAATTACGGAAGGAAAGGGAAGAGGAATGTTTTTAAGTCGATTAGGAGGTTTAGGTTGTACCTTGGATTTTTCTGTTCCTCCTTAGTCGCTTCCTTCTTGAACTCTACTTGGGGTCGGTGGTGTATCCAACTGTGTTCCATTCAGTAAAGTTATGGCACTTGCATTCTCCTTGGGTTGACTCTTTGTTTGAGATGGTAATTTTCCGAGCCTCTAGATTCCAATATCCCCCACAGGTTGTAGCGGTTGTCTACTTGGTTCCTCAAATCTTGAACCAGAAGTTTTTGTCTCTTCTTTGGCTAGCGTATCGATTCATGAACTCATTGTATCATCCCATGAATGCTTTGAACATATCCTCCAATGATGTTCCAAGGGTGCGAGGGACTACTTGCTTGCTTGGTTGATATTGAGGTTGGGTTGGTTGGAAGCCCTGCTTTGCCTAGGTGGAAATGCGGTGTGGTGCTTGCTTTTGCTTCTCCCATAACTTTCGAGACTTGGATGATCCCTCCATCACGGGTTATATGTGTTTGAGTAACTGGATCATACTTTTTCTAAGGTGGTGGTGATAATTTCCCATTGCATTAGCTTGTTGCACAACCTCGTCATCTTGTAATGTTGGGCATTCATACATGTATTGTGATTTGGTTGTAGACATATTCCACAAACCTTTGCAATTGGCGATTGACACGTAGCTAATTGTCTAACCATAGCAGATTAATTGTAAATTTGTTGACCATAATCACAAGTGCTTACCTCGCTTACCCTTACTTTGGTGCATGATTTGTTCTAGTGCCATATTGTTGTGAGTTCTTCGCCATGTTTGCAATTAAATTCCTTCGCCTCTGGGTTCTTGTCAAATAGTGCTCCTCCGCATTGCATCGATCATGCTTCTATCCATCGGTACCAACCCTTCGTAGAAATACTGGATCAGGTGTTGTTCATCTATTTGATGCGGTGGACAGCTGGAACAAAGTTTTTTGAATCTTTCCCAATACTCGTATAATGTCTCCCCATTGAATTGTCCAATCCCACAGATCTCCTTCCTTATGTTGGCTACTCTTGAGGCTGGAAAGTATCTCTCCAAGAATAGTTGCTTCATGTCATTCCAAGACTGTATTGAACCTGAGGGTAGGTAGTACAACCAATCCTTTGCCAAATCTGCTAGGGAGAATGGGAATGCTCTCAGCTTGATTTGTTCTTCGGTGATTCCGTTTGGTTTCATAGTAGAGCACACCACATGAAATTCCTTCAGATGTTTGTAGGGGTCTTCATTGTAAGACCAATGAAAAGTAGGCGATAAATGGATTAGTCAGATTTAAGTTCAAATGCAAAGATCTAAATTAGGATATTCAATGCACGAGAGGTTGTTGATTTAAATTAGGAGTTGCCAACTCCCTGAGAGTTCTATTGTTGTTTGGAATCGCCATCTCTTCTTCTTTGTCGGATTCGTTGGATAATAATTCCAAAGCTAAGTTGAGGCCTGGTGATGATGCAGAAGCCTCGTCTATATATATGCGTAAGATTGTTGAACTTTAAGTTTTTCCTTCTTTAGCCTCCTTGCGGTTTCTCAATCTGGATCAAAATCTAATATAGTAGCTTTGAGAAGATCGAGTCATAAAACAAAAACAAAACAAATAATAGAATAAAAACAAAACGCCAAATTACTCCCCGGCAGCGGCGCCAAAATTTGGGAGCTATCGTTGACACTCCTAAATTAACCTCACTTTCACTCCACAATTTACAATAATTAGCACAATAGCAAGTAAGGATCGATCCCACAGAGAGTAAAGTTGTTTTAGAATTATTCTACTATTTTAATGAGAAAATAAAGATGGAGGTTTTGAAAATTATTTTTAAACTAAGAGAACAAGAATTAACGATAAAATTAACCAAATATGTAAAACTTCAGTTCTGCAATTCAGTTTCACCAAGTACAACAATCAATTAATCAAGTAATTATTATTTCTCCTTCAATGAAATTATTAGCCCTAGATAACAATAAGCTCTGCTTATCCCAAAATTCTCCTTAGATTATCACCGTATGTGAAACAAGCTCTCCACTTTGATTCTAACTAGCATATAACCTAGAATAAGCTCTCTAGATTTAATATGATAGAAACATTAAGAAATAGAAAATTAGGCTAATCCAAGCAACAAACACATAAGCTCGATTTATTTAACTTGTTTTCTAATAATCTTAGCAATAAACAAAAGTTTGTCCACAATTATTATTACCAAGTTGCTACTTGTGATGAAGAGAGATATCAATTACACGTAATACCAATCTTAATCTAGCATATGATAATGATCAAATTAACTCAATTGGCCATATTAAATTAATTAGATCAATTAGCATGCAATCAATGAAAACAGATTATCAGAAGAAATTTCACACAAGAAGGAATAAATAATAATACTCAATTAATTAATTACTTGTAACAAGGATTCACCTCCCTTTAGAAATGAATAAAAGAACTAGCTCGACATGCTCTTGAGCCTTCACTCCAATAGAGGATACTTGAATGTTGAATATTGAATGAATAAAACCTTGACCCTCATCCTCTATTTATAGTGCTAGACAAAGTCCTAAATCCTATAGGATGTAGAAATCCAAATCCTAAAAGGATTTACAAATCATAACTAGTTTCCATAAAGAAATAGAATTCAATTTGGAAATAAATCTTAGTCTAAAGGAAATCCTAAAGCTAATAGAAATATCAATCCAATTCCATGTAGAAGTCTACCAAAATCAGCATTTAGAAACTTTCCAAAATCCAAGATTTCTTGATTTTCCCGCTCAAATTCCACAGGGTGAATTTTCATTTCTCTTCATGACGTCCTTTGGTAAAATGAGCATAACTTTTGATCTAGGAGGAGTTACGGGGCCTGCTACCTATCAAAACGAAGATATCGACGAGTTCTACAACTTTCATTCTTTGAGAATCGACAGAATCGCTCTGAATCAAGGTCGAAATCGGCCTCCAAGTGACTGCTGTGTAAATTACAACTTCCAAACTTTGAGGTTCAACGTTCGTTTAGTAAAAATATCATAACTTTTTCATATGAACTCCGATTGGGACGATTTAAGATGTTCCGGAAAGCTAAAGAAGAGCTCTACAATAAAATTCAAGTCCCAAGCTAAGAACATGCATCCAACTTAATGCTAAAAATTCTGCAATTTTCTCTTTTTCCTCATTTCAGCTCCAATTCTTCCTAAAATCATTAAATACCTTAATAAGCTCATATACCCATGAAACATGCAATAAAACTAAATATAATGGAATCAAAATAAATGAATAATATGCACTCATCAGGGGCATTGAGATGGATCCCACCAAGATTAAAGCCATCATTGAGATGTCAGTACCCCAAACAAAAAAAGAGATACGAGGATTCCTCGAGAGAATCAATTTCATAAGCAGATTCATCTCCTAACTCACTGCAACTTGTGAGCCCATATTCAAGCTATCGAGGAAAAAATCTTCCAAAAAATGGAGTTAAGAATGTCAAAAGGCCTTCCTAGCCATCAAGAAGCAACTGGTGGAAGCTCCTATTTTGGTACCACCAAGAGACAAAGTTCCTTTGTTCATGTATATATCAGTCAATGCCAATGCTATGGGATGTATGATGGGACAGAGAGATGATAGAGGCAAGGAAAGTGCAATCTATTAACTCATCAAGAGATTTAGCAGTGGTGAACAGAAGTACACCTTGATTGAAAAGACCTATTATGCTTTAACATGGGCCGCCATGAGATTACAACATTATCTCCAAGGTCAAACAACTTATCTCATATCTCGCATGGATCCTCTGAAGTACATATTCAGCAAGCCCATGTTAAATTGTCGATTGTCCAAATGGCAATTGATCCTTCAGCAATTCGACATCATCTACATGACGCAAAAGTCCATCAAAGCTCAAGGAATTGAAGATCAATTGGCCGAAGAACCTTCAAGGAATTTTAAACCCTTGGAAACTTATTTCCCAGATGATGGGATAATGACAATTCAACAAAACCATCGAGAAGATATAGGCCAATTCTGGAAACTGTACTTTGACGGTGCTATAAACATGGAAGGTGCGGGAGCAGGAGCTGGAGCAGTTCTTATATCTATCATGGGAGAACAGTATCCCATGTTTATTAATTATAGTTTGTCAAAACAAACAACACAGTAGAGTATGAAGGTTGTATAATGGGATTGAAACTGGCCCAATCTATGGGCATCCAATGGTTAGCAGTTTTTAGAGATTTTGAGTTGTTCATCAAGCAAACCATCAGGGCATATCACACCAAAGAATTGCATTTGCTGCCCTACCATCGGCAAGTCATCAAGATGGCTATAGAGTTCAAAGAATTATCCTTCATCTACATCCCTCGAAACATGAATGATTTCGTGGATGCATTAGAAACATTGGCCTCCTTGATCCACCTATCAAATAGGGGAAAAATTCCTGATTTCAAACTTGCAAGCCAGAAGGCACCAGCCTATGGAAATTACATTGGAGAAGTATCAAATGAACTGCCTCATTTCCCAAGGTCACTAAAGAGGTAATCATTGGGTTCATCAGAAATAATGTAATTTATCGATATGGACAATCGGAGGTAATCGTATCAGACAATGCCAAAAATCTTAATAATCAGATGATGAAAGAATTATGCAGCAAATTTCACATCAAACATCTTAATTCTATCATTTATTCATCCCAAAATGAATGGTGTTGTTGAAGCTGCCAACAAGAATATCAAAAAGATCTTGCAAAAGATGTTAGCCAATCACAAAGGGTGGCCAGACGTATTGCCTCTAACTCTGTTAGCCTACAGAACGTCAATGCGCACTTCTATTGGGACTACCCCCTACTCATTGGTCTATAGCATGGAAGCAGTACTCCCTGTAGAAGTTGAAATAGAATCATTAAGAGTGTTGATAGATGCTCAAATGGAAGAAGATCAATGGATGCAAGAGCGGTACCAACAGCTATCTCTAATAGACGAGAAAAGGGCAGTAGCCATCTTCCATAGTTAGCAATATCAACAAAGGATTGCTCGACCCTACAACAAGAAGGTCCGGGTTAGGCAATTCAAAGAAAATAACTTGGTGTTGAAGAAACCCCTTGTCAATCAAGATGAAGCCAATGGAAAATTCTCCCCAAACTGGGAAGGACCTTTCATTGTCAAAGAAGTGTTGATGGGAGGAGCCCTCCGACTGCAAGAAATGTGTAGACACTCTAAATTTCCTTTTCCTGTTACTAACTATGCAGGAGGGCAAAAGCATCTTTTTCACACTCCAGAGGTAACCCTAGAGGACCACAACATCAATTCCAACCTCAGAGATAACCCTGAGGATATTCAAAGTCAACAACATGACAACCTCAGAGATAACCCTGAGAAAAGACTGCTACAACTGTGCGAACAATGGAGATAACCCTGGGAGGGGCAAAATGGTCATTTTCTAACTCAACTTCACTTCAAATTAAATACACTTATTTCAACTCAAATTGCTTCAAAAGAAGTCCCACAATAATCATATCTTAACTTCAGAGCGCAAACTATGCAAAACAGCTCACCGGATTACCTGACGGAAACCCTGAAATGCTATTTCGGTCATGGACCCATCTTACCGAAATAAAAAAAGGACAAATCCTATGTCATTGTGTAGCTCTCAGAAAGAGCTTTCTGGAATGGTATGGCACGTTTCCATTGGACTCCAGGATTGAAGGTTATGAAGGTCCGAGCGAACAGCGCGTTGTTCGAGTGTACGTACTTCGACACGGTGGGACCCACATTTCCCTAGGCATCCCTGACAGCCGCAGGTAGATCTGCGGCACCCCCTATATATATAGAGGGCTTGGGGTGGCCTTATTTGCAAGAAAAATAGCGAGGAAACCATGTCCAATTTGCTTTGTGCATACTATACATTAAGTGCTTTCTTATTTCAAACACTTTTAAGCTTATATTCTGTCATATTTTCACCGGCGGGAGCCGAGTGTTCATCCATTTAAAGTTATTGATGTCTTCTTTGGCGGTCCATTGTAAGCCTTCTTACACACTTTAAAGCCTTTCTCTTCATCTTTGCACACATCATTCTTCACGTTGAGAGTCGTGTTGCATGTGTACGCCCGGACTTCGGTCTGTGGTTTCATTTCAATTTGTATATATATATATATATGTATATATAATTATATATGGACTAACATTATCGAGTTATGCCTCGATTGAGCCTAAACTTACGTCTGGAGCGTTTATTTGCTTATATATATATATATATATATATAGTCAGGATCTTAAGCTCACCCTTTACTTGACTCACTAGCTTTCACCCCTTTTAACGACGGACGTGACGGTTCGATCATACAACCGTCGTCAACCGTAAATCTATATGTAGCGTCGCTAAAAGTATAGACGACGGTTGTATATACCGAAACCATCACGGTCCGTCCGCTAAAAGGGGTGAAAAGGGTGAGTTGTTTAATGTGGGTGAGCTTAAGATCCGGACCATATATATATATATATATATATATATATATATATATATATATATATATATATATATATATGGGGAATGATCCATAACATCTATATGCTATGGAATAAAAAGTGGCATATAACATCTTAACCCTTCGTTTAACAAATAGATGATTGAGATTTAAAATGGGAGTACGCCATCCGCTAGACTTACTAGCGGACGTATTTAATCAAACTTCTGACTCTTTTGCCATTGACCCATTCACGCTCGAATTCCATCTGCTCCCTCGTTGATCTAAAGAATATAGAGAACTTATTATCCTCCAAATGCACCATCTGCTCCCTCGTTGATCTAAAGAACACAGATAACTTATTATCCTCCAAATGCAGTTTAGTAATCACTCCCTCCCACCACCCATAATTGTGGTACGCATCCACTTCTTCGCTGAACTTAAAACTCTAGCACCATTCCCGAGGCGCCGGCGACCTCAATTGCACCACACATCCATCTCTTATCGAGAATGCTTTATGCGGGCCTCGTCATCGGCTATCGTGTTCTTGTCTTTGGACAAATATCTTACGCTTGGGTTTTGATTTTGACTTTAAGGGGCGAATTACGGTGTCGGCGTACCAAGCGTCGAGGAAGCCTTCGTCGTTGTTACTGATCTCTCCCTCTGCACTAGTTTTGAAGTAAGAGTTCAAGTTCACCATTGATAGGGTTTAAGAGAAATTTGGCTATCAATGTTACTCCTTCCAGTGTTATTTAGCTTTTGTATTTGTTTGTTTTATATGTTGGCAGGTGGTGATGGACAATCTCCTTGTGGTGGGAGGGTCATAAATGTCAAGTGGGGCGAATACACTAGAAGAATTGGTATTGATGGAACTGCGATTGCAATCAAAGAGGCAATTAAATCAGCTTTTGGTTTACGAACTAGACTGGCATTCTGGTTGGAGGATGAAGATAATGTCATCAATCAAAGAGGCAATTAAATCAACTTTTGGTTTATGAACTAGACGGGCATTCTGGTTGGAGGATGAAGATAATATCATCGGGAGTCTTAACAGGGCTGTAATGGTTGGAGGATGATGATAATGTCATCAGGAGTCTTGACAGGGCTGTGATGTATTCGTTTATGTATTAGGGCTCTAATTTGTAATCAATTCAAATCATTTAAATCGTGTACTAGCAGAGGAAGAATTTGAACTTTCCATCCGCTAGTAAGACTAGCAGATGCTGCTTATGCTATTATTTTGAATTAGTCAGCTGGGCATAAATGGGGGCATAAGAGTCTTAATTTTTGATTAACCACGTCCGCTAGTTATTCTAGCGGACGGCGTGTTTTCAAATAAAATCACAACCATTCATTTGTTAAATCGACGGTATAAATACTATATGCCACTTTTTGATCCATGGCAAATAGATGCTATGGATCATTCCCCTATATATATATATATATATTTCTATATATATATATATATATATTTACTTTTCTATAGTAGGATTTTACATAATATGCGTTTATATATATATATATATATATATATATATATATATATATATATATATATATATATATATATATATATATATATATATATTTACTTTTCGTCACTTTGAGTTTACTGTGGTGGTTGATTTCTTTTGACTTTATTTATATTTACGATCCCCATGGAGGTGCTTCATGGTTCTTGATCATGTCTCACGTATATATATATTTACTGACTTTTATATATAAGCGCATCGCTTTCATATCAATTGTGGCATCATGTGAGCCTAGGAATCATGTGATCATAGATTCAGTCTACTGGATCTAGATTCGGTTCCCGTGATGGACATTTTCAGCTATAAGCAGCTTGTAAATTTATTCACGGTGTTTGGATTTCCTCAGATGGTTTTCATGCCCACGAGGAGTTCGGCACTGCTTTGTACACTATTTTCTCGAAGATGCTTCACATCTCAAAAATTAAAATCAATTAAGCCAAACACTTAATAAAATGGAAGTGTAAAAGGTCTCAATTACTATTGAGCATAAGGGTTTGAAAAACATCTTTTAAAACATCACTGCCATATCTGGTCTAAAAATGATTTTTTACACAAATTCAAACCCTGTGTATATAGGTGCGAATGAGGCCTCGCGCTACTTTCATATAAATAGCACATTGACCCACACACACACATTCATATAACAATTTTTTGAAAAGTGGCGGTCATCGTGGTAACACGGATGTCGTGGGGTGCTTAACACCTTCCCTCCGCATAATTAAGCCCTCAGACCCTAATGAATCTCGGTTTCACAGACCCGTTTAGCAGAAGAAGAAGGAGTCCCTATTTATTGAGGAAATAATATCCAAGCAATAGCTTTGCCTTAGAAATCAAACTAGTGGAAGGAAGAAGAATCCATTAGACAATAAGGAGTTGGTGGAAAGTTTCTAACCACTCCCTTCAACCCACACCTTTGGCCATCATCACCATCACTGAGCTTAAGCAAATAGAGAGGTAGGCCAATGGCCTATACACGGCTAAAAATAATTTGGGACTATGAATATGGGACAAGTAATATTACTTCCTCACTTATTAGTAAAATGATCCCCATTCTACTAAAGTTAATTCCTTTTGGGCTTAATAAGTCAATTATAATGATTTAACCTTACTACATTAAATAAAATTATGGGCATATATATACACTATTATATGTACCTACCCACATATAAGAAGTATACTTATATTTTACTAATATAATCTTATATCCCATGTACATTAGTCCACATAATTTAATATTTATAACATGTGTGGACTTAAATTAATTGCTCACTAATAACTTAATAACTCCTTTTACTAATTACATATTTATTTACTCCCATCTTTTAGAGTACATATATAATTGTCTCATCACATAGGATGAGATAACCAAACTTATTTAAATCAACTCTAATATTTAATTACTTTTACTCTATATTAAATATCACACCTCATTTAATCTCAAGCAGTAGGTAATTATACGATACTACTACTCACATTTTCCATATTACACATAGTAATACTATTAATATTTTAATTGGACTAAATATCACTCAGTTGGGTACTTTCAACCCATTATCACATTTTAATGTCACCACGATTAATTAATATTAATCATTTAATTTCTTTTCAATAATTATTATGCACTCCAGTAATTAATAGAATATAATATTTCATAATCTCACTTAATTAACCATATTTAATCCGGTGTAATTAATTAAATCTTTATTCAAGTTATGTTTTGCTAACCAAATGAACACTTAGTCACCATTCATGACCTTATAAGAGTTATTAGTATGCATGGCTTGTAATCACATTTTCATAAACCCGACTCTGGGGTTTTCTACAGACCGTGTAAATTAAGGCTTGTCATAGGCTTGGAAATGGTGGCGAAATTGCTACCATACTAAAATCGAGAGATGACAAGTTTTGCATCAGCAGAACTGAAACCTATGCTTCTAAATATTTTACCCATCCTCCTTAAGTGTTAACTCGTTTAACATTAATCCCCTTTTTGATTCCACATCATCGGTTACTATTTTCCTTAAAAATTTAAGGATCACACTTCGAGTTTTAAAACTCTATTTCCCTTATTAGTTTAGCTAACTATACATCTCCTTTATGGTTTCATACCACCAATAACACAACACTCGAATATAACACAAACATACATTCCTTTAATCTTCACTTTCCGTCGTATATTAACTTACTTAGTAATTCTCTAACTAACTTAAAGGTATATTAGTTTCCTTCTCTCGTCAATAACATATGCGCATATAAGTCTAAACCTAACACACATTGAGTCTTTAATAGTATTCAATATAGTACATTGAGTGATTTTCCACAAATAACCAACAAATTAGTTTCTGTCTCGTCTACATTGTTTTCATAGTGAGTTAGATCGGTTACTAATTCATATATACATCCGCTCTCTGAAAGAATTATTTAGCCCAACTCCTATACATCCACCATTAAAGAGTACGGTTGATCTACCTTAGACTTGATACTTACTCGTACATATACTCAAGAAATTGGTGATTATCAAAGATATTTAATGTTATCAAATTACTATTATAAAATAATTCTATAAATTATTTAATGCCGATAAATAAATCGTATCCATCTTCTTTACAATTCACCTCTACAACAAATATATAATAATGATATATATTTATTAAACACAACATCACTTATTACATAGCTCATATTACCCTATGTAACACAATACCACATACCTCGTAACACAATAATATTCTTGTTCGAACCCATCTCATGCCTTAAGAATTTTATTTACTAAATTCTTATTTTAATATTTTCTGAAAATTCGGGTTCTTACAATTATAATCTTTTCAAAACTGTTATATGCTTGTGTATGGATGTTGCATTTACATTTATGATGAATGTGTATGAATGCATATATTTTACTGTGCTTAATGCTTTACACTATATCTGATTGTAATATTAGTGCTTCACACATGTCATCATTTTCATAAACGGTGAGACACGTTGTATGTGAATGTATGTTGTGTGGTTCCTCCATCAGGAGGCTATCCTGTCGGTGTTTGATTACTGGACTCGTAGGAAGACTAATTCCAACGAGGCTCGGGAAAGGCACCACCCAAATTTGCGCCAGTTGAAAGACTGGATTAACTTCATGTCGAGTAAATCGCGATGATATGGGAACCTTCATGCCAAAAAGCCGCGAGAGTAACCTAAGATAGGTCAACCTCTGATAAACCAAACGCGAAGGAAAGTCTCTTCATACTTTCCCATTTTAATTACATATAATTTCAAATACTTGTAATTTTATTTCCATGTCAATCTTAATGTAATGGAAAATATGAAGGAATATGTGAAAACCTGACATGCTATCTTGTCTTATAAACAACTAAACATCCGTTTTGCAGGATAATAGTCATAAAACGGATACATCACATAGCATGTAACATTTATACATTCCCTAAGTCTAAACTACGTAAGTCTTTTTGTAGGGAAGCAATTGATCCTATTTCCCGTTCAAAGTCCAAAAGGGCATTAAGCCCACAGTCAGACATGGATAAAAGTGCCCAGCCTGATCCTACTCATGTCTCTCGCGAGGAGTTCAAAAGATTAAGCTATCAAATTATAGAGTTGGATGTTATGTTCAAGGAACTACACCAATCAACTCAAGGTCCATAAATACCCCTCTACACAGAATCCTCTGCACGTGGAGAAATCTGTAATAACCCGAGATTTCCTAAATAAAATAAATAAGAAAATTTGCGTATAAATTTTTTTTATTTAATGACGAGAATAAGTGTCTAGTAATGTGAACGATAAATATGAATATATTTATTACTTCAAAAATTAGAAATAATTTTGGAATAATTAATTACTACAAATTATATTTTATGGTAATTAATTTACGTAAAGAGAAATGTTTTTATTAATTATTTTCCATGATAACATGATTGAAAATAATATATGAAGTGATAATTAGAATTATATAATAAATATTTTATTATATGAATTGTTCGAATATTTAAATCAAGTATTTTAACTTGATATGCGAAAGAGAAGTCGAGATATGAGATCCAAACCACGAATTGGGATTGTGATCAAGAGATGAGAATAATAATATTATATTATTGTTATAATGATTTTCTGAAGACAATAATTATGTATTGTGTGTATATGACAGATAATATTGAAGCGATAGCGATACCAATTAGGTCATAGCATATTACCGTCTTTGTGAAACCCTAATTATTAAACTCGATTCTTAGATATGGTAGAAAGTAGTGACTGTGTATATGAAGGTTATTGTGTATAAGATGCCGGTAATTAGAAGAAAACCCTAATTATCACTGTATATGTCGATAATTATGATAAACCCACAATTATTATAACCCTAATCGATTGAAGTTAGAGATCGTAATGATCGTGTTAGAACATACATGACGATAATTAGAGAACCTAATGGTCAATTAGAAACCCTAATTGATGGCGTTAAGAAACCCTAATTATAGAACCCTAATTTTTTCTATAGAAAACCCTAATTTAAATTCTAGGGTTTAATTACGATGTTATTGTATAAATATTTTAATTTACCAATGGATAAAAATTAATTGGTAAATGGTAAGAATTATAATCTAATGGTTAAATATTACATTTAATTGCTATGTACAAAAATGCCCTTAAAATTTTATGCGAAATTACCAAAATGCCCTTTTGGTTTATTAGTGTATTATTAGTTGAATTATTGGTAGATTATTGCTAGCCAACACTCCAACCCTACCCATCTAGCATCCAATGCTCAATCATTCAAGTTGAATCATCCAATTGTAGCATCCAATGTATCTAATATATTTTATATAGATTAAAAGAGGAAATGACCATTTTACCTTTTTGTCCATTTTAGTGTATTATTAGTAGCATTGTTGCTAGAATCTTTGCAAAAGCTAGCCAACCACCACCTTCTAGAATTCCCTCATGCTACTATACCATTACACCTCAATTATACCAAACCATATAAGCATCCAAGGCATTTGAATTATTCTATAAATAGAGATTAAGTGAGGATTATGCTCATTTGTACACTAAAATTGCCCAACTCTTCTAGCTATGCTCTCTCAACCTCTTAGCTCCCAAAAACACTTGCCCATACACTCCTAAGTACAGCCCACGATCACAAGCATCAAAAAACACAAGATCAAAGTCGAGAAATCAAGAAATCAAAGTAAGAAAAGGTATGAAATCCCAAAAATTAGAAATCCTTCGATTCGATGTTAATTGGTGCAATTGATTGTTTAAAGTAGTGTAATAGGGAGTCTATTAATGTTCGGGTTGTAAAATCATGAACCCATAACATCAAAGTGCACGAATTTGAAGATTTGAGCAAGTTGGAAAAACAGAATTCGTGATTTTGGGCAAATGTCAAGACTTATATCTCTCGTGATTATTTTTGTTTGTGTTGTTTAAAAGTTGTTAGGTGTATCTTGTTATGTGGTCTTTAACCTCCAAAAGGAATCAAGTTCATATCTATTGTAGATCGGGATTTATAAGCGGTCAAAGTGGGTTGACCAAGCATTGACCTACTGCTTTTCAAACCAGAAAATATTCTAAGTGTCCGGATATTTTTTTTGGCAAATGTCGGGCCTTATATCTCGGTCATCTTTAATGTGTTTTGTGTTCTAAAGGTTGATATGTGTAGCTTGTTATGTGGTATTTAACCTCCAAAAGAATCAGGTCAATATATATTACGGATTAAGAGTTATTTAAGGTCAAAGTGGGTTGATCAAGATTGACCGTAAAAATTCAGGCACCTGAATTTTCTAAGTGTTAATTTTTCTGACAAGGTTTGACCATACTTTAGATGCTTTATTTCTTGTTGTTATGATGATGTTAAGTGTTATAGTTGTAGTCCTACATGTTGTCTACACACTGGAATTGATAGATCACATAAAAGTTACACGATCATCAAGTTATAGAGGTCCAAAGTAGGCACCTCGAACTGTTCTTCGTGAAGAACAGCTTTGGTAGCTACTTTGATGGCTGATTTATCCCAGATCTGATGTTTTTTTAGAGGTTATGATTATTGGAGATTGTAGTCTGGTAATTCCTCTACAAGACCCAATTTATAGATTGTCCAAATTCGTTAAGATGAGAGAGTTATTCACGGTCAAAGTAGCCCACTCGGTTCTGCCTTATGAAGATCTGGGTAGGCTCAAGAACACCTATAGCGACACATACATCACTATAGGTGCCTTTTATGACAGCTTTTAATTATTTTAATTTTCGATTTTTGAAAAATGATTTTAAAATTAGAAAAATTAGATTTTAATTATTAAAATACCAAATAAATTATGAAAAATTATTTTAAAGTACGAAAAATAGTTTTTAATTATTTTGAGTATATTTCATAAATATTTAATATTTTTGGAATATAAAAGGTATTTATTTATTTAATTATAATATTAAATAAATTATTTAAATATAGTTTTAATTCATAAAAAATCATGAAAAATTATTTTATGGTATAAGAAAATATTTTGAGTTATTTTCCATGACTTTTAATATTTTGTGATGAATTTCATTAATTAATTATATATTAATGATATTAAAGTTATTTAATGATTATATTAAATAATTTAGTTTAAAAATGATTTTAATATTATAAAAATCATTTTAAATGAAATTAAGGTATTTAAAATATTTTAAGTTATAAAATATAACTTTTAATATTTAAAGGATAATTTCATTAATAATTTAATATTAATGATATTAAGATAATATTAATGATATTTAGTTTATTTAATAATTATTATTAAATAAATAGTTTAAAAATGGTTTTATTTATTTAAAAATCATTTAAAGAGGATATTAAGGATTTAAAAATATTTTAAGTTATAATTAATGACTTTTAATATTTGGATGAATAGTATATTAATATTTATATATTCTTTGGTGATTATTTAAAATGATTTTAATTGTTTTAAAAATCATTTAAGGGTAATATAAATATTTTAAAAATAGTTTGAGTTATTATAAATAACTTTTATATTTTAGCAATGGTTTCATTAATAGTTTAATATAAATTAATTATTAATGATAATAGAATTGTTTGATGTTTAAATCATTTAATTATGATTAGATGTCTAAAAAATGCATGATAAATTATTATAAATGCTTTAAAATTATTTTAAGTCATTTAAAAATAAAATGAGTGATGTTGAGATACTGTAATAAGAGTCTTAGACTCAAGAATAATTACCCGATAAAGTCGCTCGATGCAATCGATAAATGTAGAACCCTATAATAGAAAGAAAAGGCTATTGTAAGAACATGGATGAGATATTTGAAAAATGTATAAAAATATTTCAAGTATAGAATATGAACTAAAAAGTATGATCACCTGCGATTATGTGATGGCGTGATTAGACTATGTCTTGTGTATAATAGACGATACTATGTGTTATGATATATTGTTCTAATCGAACTAATGATCCGATTATTGATAGGTTGTGATAAAGAGATAAAACCTAAGTTGAGATTTGTAATCAAAGAATCGTGCAAGTATCTTACCTTTGCATTTCCTTTATGCAATGGACATGAGTAAGAAGTTTGAAATTTTTCTATTCTCGCATGACAGATTATATACGCTTTGATTATCAACATGTTAGCTCGGTATATATATTACGTTAAGTTGATTTCTAAATGGTTATACAAGTGTCCCCACTTGGATAATCATAGCATTTATTCACATGTTGATACACTTTTTCAATTACCAGTATACATATATGTTGAATTACATATTATTGTTGAGCAAGATTAAAACCTTGGGTTTGGAACCGTGCATGTATGAACATCCCGATAATGGGAAAATTTTTATGCGCTTGGCCCATGGACAAAGGGTGAGCGATGAATTTCGTTCAAGTTATGTAGTATTGATCATCACTGAGGTACAATTAGGGTCGATCACCCTCCGTACGTAAGTTAGTTATGACGGTTTCATGCGGATGAATTTGTTAAACCTTTTCGAAAATGAAAAACCATGTTCATAGTATGTTTCTTAAACCCTATTTATGGGTGGAGCCTAATTTCAAGAAATTGAAAGAGAGTTGTTATGTGAATCTTTTATCAAGATGATTACTTCACAACTTTTGATTCATCAGTAGAAGTGTTATGTAAAGAGAATACTTATATTCTTTCAAACTTATATATATAATTGCTATTACTTCTTTGGGCACTCAAATGCTCATCCTTGCTTAAACTAAATGTTTTCGAAGATGACGATCGATTCAAGGCTCCTGCACCTAACAAGGAAAAGAAAAGCTATTCGAATGAGATTTAGTATGAGTTAATGGTTATAGTTAGTAAGACAATGGAATCTATTGTCGATATTGTAAGGAATGTATTTGAAGGTCACGACTGGGAAGTAAACTTTGATGTATGTAAATTAAGTTGAATGTATTATTATTTAGTATTATTCAGCTTAAAGAAATGGTATCGTGGAGAACCGAGTTCGGGTTTCAAGTACCTGGATTTGGGGTCGCCACAAAATCTGGGGCCAAATAATGCCTACTCAACTAGAGTCATCCACACCAGGGGGCAGTCAGGGTATTAGCAAAAAGATGGAAACCCAAATACCTAAACCTCATTCCGATAAAGAAATCACAAATCTCAAGGATGATAGAGAAACTGGGGATATAAGAAAGAAAGTCCAACAAATGGAGGAGACCATCCGGTCAATCAAAAGGACTGGAAATTATGGGAGTGTCACCTATTCAGATCTCTGCATATTCCCAGGGGCTCGATACCCTACCAAATTTAAAGTCCCAGAGTTTGAAAAGTACAATGGGACAGGCGATCCCTATACGCACCTAAAAGTGTACATTGGCGAATTGGGGTCTTACGTTGAAGATGAAAGCCTCAGAATGCAACTTTTTCAAAAGAGTCTCATCGGAGGCTAAAGCTTGGTATGCCTGGACTGACAATGCCAAAATCCTAACAACAGGAAGAATTGGCCAATGCCTTTCTAAATCAAGAAGATTTCGATCCACAAATGGCGTCGGATCGATACCAAGTGACTAAAGTCAAAAAGCAAAGTACTGAATCTTTCCGAGAATATGCCCAAAGGTGGAGACATCTAGCAGCGCAAGTCATTCCATCAATGACAGAAACTGAGATGGTAATGACGTTTATTGATATCCAAGAGGCTCCGCTCTACGAGAGGATCCTAGCAGGCATAGGAAAGCCATTCTCGGAAATGGTCAAACACGGCGAAATGGCAGAGATGGGCCTGAAGGCAAGAAAGATTAAAGACTTCACTGCCTTGGAAGCAGTCGCCAACCATATACAGACTAGAAAGTATGCGAGCGATCCCAAGGGGGTACCCGATAATGGCAATGAAGATGTATCCCTTGTTGTACAGGGGAAAGTTAGGAGACCAACCTACAGTCCCCCCATTTGGAAAATGCAAGACAATCTGCCATCTCAACAACAGGCTGAATTCAATAAATGCCCAGACAGAAAAAGAAAATTTGAAAGAACGGACAATCGAGTATTCACTCCACTGGGCGATTCCCTTGAACATGTATTGGCGATATTAATGGATCACAAGAAAATTATCGAATTGGCCCCACCTCTGGAACTAGGGAGCAAAAGATACAATCCAAGCCAAAGATGTGCTTACCACTCAGGTTCTCCAGGACATGATACACAAGATTGTTGGTCCTTAAAGCATAAAATTCAAAATCTGATCGAAAGTGGCAGTATTTTGGTCCAACAACCTGACCAACCAAATGTCAACACCAACCTTGCAGTACAGCATGATACGGAAGAAGTAAACATGATAGGGTCAGGAAACGCTGAAATATATCCAATTCATAAGTGCATACGAAGGATAGAAGAATACCCCCAAAGGCACACGTCAAATGTCTTAAAGTGGGAAAATTCGGAGGAGGGTACGATAGTAATGCAAAAATTAGAGACAATCCAAAATCAGGTAAATCTGCTAGCTAAGCTAATAGTGCGCCAACATCAGGATACGAGGCAGTTTTTCACTCAACTATCAGAAGGCCAAGAAAAGGGGGAAGATAAAATTGCTAGAAGATCTCGCCAACGAAAAAATCGCTCGGGGGAATACAAATTCTAAAAGAAGAAAGATTAAACAACCTCCACAAGAGTCCAAAAATTCACCCCTCTAAGTAAATCGAATGAAGAAATGTTATACTTTCTAATAAACGAAGGAAGGATTACTGAGTTGTTTCCTCCTATAAATCTCAAGATGAAGAGTTATGATTCCACCAAGATATGTCTCTACCATTGTAACTCACTTTGGCATACGACTGAGGATTGTTGATCTTTGCGACATAAAATCCAGGATCTCATTGAAAATGGGGAGCTGGAGATAGAATTTTCCATGACCAAAAAAGGCGAAAAGGAAATAAAAAGCTTAAGATGTCTACTCTGTGACGACCCGAGAATTTAGAAAATTATTTAAATCTTAAATTATTGAATAAAGGTTAAATAATAAACTTAGATACAAAATAAGTGAATGGATTTGGCATTTCTGGAAAGAAGTTTTATGGATTTAAAAAATTTTTGTGGTGAATTATTCAGAATTAAGTATATAAGTGCATATGTTCTGTGTGTATGGTCATATATGTGAACAGGATGTGGTTAAGGGTCAAGGGTTGACCAAATAACCTATATCAGTGTCAAACCCTAATATTATATTAAGAACATCAACGTTCAATTAGAAAACCCTAATGATTAATAAGAAACCCTAGAAACCGGCTCTGAAAACCCTAATTTCAATTCCAGGAATCCGAAACCCTAAGTCGGAATTTGAAAACCCTAAATTGGGAATTTAAAGGTTCGTATTTATGTTTATAGACTTAATTAGGGAAACTCTAATAAATAATTAGAAAACCCTAATTTTAAAGTTTAAAACCCTAATTGTTCCGTTTGAAACCCTAATTGACCTAATTGCTAAATTAGCAATTTTAATTAGGAAATATTTGTACTAATTAGCAAGTTGGAATTATGATTAGGAAATCTTAGTATAATTAGAGAATTCTAATTATAATTTAGAAATATTAATTTTTCTATTTTGAAAACCTAAATTGAAAATATTAGAAATTTGATTTTTTAAGAACCTTAGGTTAAACCCTAAGGGTTAAACCGTAAGGGTTGTAGCAAATGACAAGTTAGCCATTAAATTTAAAAGCCAAATGTCTAAATTACCCTTTGTGTATTATTGATGATAGCTTGCGATTATTGCCCTATTTGTAGTTGGTGACTAGCTAAGATACACCCATGTGCTAAAATATCACAGAAATCAGCCATATATCACAGCAATATCTATTGCATCCAATTATATAAATAATTGAAGAGAGAGAAAGTTCACATATTTGGTTTATTTGTGTTCTAACTCTCAACCAACTCCTTCTCTCTCTAGACCCACGAGATTAATTAGTGATTCAGTCCCTAGATTGATCCTTAGCCAACCATGATCAGATCATAAAGATCAGAATCAAAGATCAAGCTTCAAAGTGGTATAAACCCTATATTTCGAAATCCTTAAAATCTTGTATTTTGATGTTAGTTGTTGTTTAGAGTTGTGTTATAAGATGTCTTTTAGTGATCTGGGTTATTGGATCATGGATCCATAACATCTAGATGCACGATTTTGAGAATTTTTGAAATCTGAAAAAAGTTCAAAAAGTGACCTGACATCCATATGTCAGAGGTCCTAGATCCTTCTCTGTTTTTGATTTTTGTTATTTTATGTTATAAATGTGTTCTATGTCTTGCGGACTATGATCTGAAACTAGAAACAGGGCTAGATCATGAACATGTTGAGAGATATTATAAAATCAAATTGCATTGTTCGAAACACAAAAAGCAGGTTCGGCAGGCTGTAAAACCAGATCTTGTCTCGACGATTGTTTTGCAGGACTTCGATCTTGCTGCTCTTTGATAGTTTGGTCAATGTGTTGTTGTTATGTTGTAGAATGGCATGTGAACTACACACTAAAGCCTTTAGAACAAGCAAATCTTACACAGAATCGTAGATAATCTTAGTCAAACCTACGTTGACCAACTCGCCGGAAGGAGATTCTTGGTAACCCAGATCTTCAAAGGGCGTTTTCTTGTTAGTACTTTGACCGACCTAGATCTATTATGTGTGATGTTGTTGTTATGATATGATGATATATAATTATTCACTGACATCTATACTACCTTTTTGAACCACTAGATCACACAAACCGAGTCCAGAAAGCTATGATTTAAAGCTGCAAATTAGGTACCTTGGTTGTTCTTCATTTCTAGGTAACCCAGAAAATGAAGAACAGGCCTGACAAGAACTTTAAGGGACCAGATCTTCCTGCTTGGATATAGAATGGCCATGATTTTTGTTTAGGATTGTAGTATTACATCAGTACTATAATCTTAGCACTCAATCTACCTCGGATACATCAAGCTCCATGTTTGATATTTTGGTCAAACCCCCCACCCTAGAACCCGACATGCATACAGGTTTCATCAAAACACACAATCAGCGACGGTTTTGTCGCCCAATGCCCCTTTAGCGACAGTTTATTTCTAAAATTAATTGTCTTAATTAATAAATAGATAAAAATGATTTTTTATTATTAAAAATACAAAATAAATTCCTAAAAATTATTTTAAAGTCTAAAAATTAGTTTTTAATTATTCTAAATATATTTCATATATATTTAATATTTTTGGAATAATAATGGTATTTAATTTATTTAATTATAATATTAAATAAATTATTTAAAAATGAGTTTTAATACTTGAAAAATCATGAAAAATTATATTATGGTATAAGAAAATATTTGAAGTTATTTTTAGTGACTTTTAATATTTTGTGAGAAATTTCATTAATTAATCAATATTAATGATAATTAGTCTATTTAATAAATGTATTAAATAAATTATGGAAAATAGAATTAATGATTTATAAATCATATAAAATGATTTAAGTATTATAAAAATATTTTAAGTTATAAAATATAACTTTTGATATTTTGTCATGAAAAAATTAATATTCTAATATTAAAAGCAATTATTGGATAATGGAATTAAAGGTTTTAAAAACATATAAATGTGATTTTAAGGTATTAAATAAATATTAATGATAAAGGAATTATGTGGTATTTAATTCATATAAATACGATATTAATGATTGAAAAATCATTTTAAATGATAATAATTATGTGAAAATTATTATTAGACTTGAAAATTTATTTTGACTGATAATATAATTATCTAAGATAATTGTTAAGTGTTTAGGCAGAGTTTAATTGAACTTAAACTCGATAATTGTGCGACTAGACCGTCGGGATGTTAGAATTATTTCGGACTCGACTCATACTTTAAAAGTTTGACTTGAGGTTAAGTCTTACGTGTGTTATAGACGGATAGGATTATGTGATAATGTGTTTATGTTATTTTAAATATTATGATGATATTATTTTAACTTAGAAATAAATATTATTAATATTAGGTCTTCAGACAAAGCTTATTAAATTGCATAGCGGTAATCAACGGTTCAGGCAAGTTTTCCTTAACTCAACCTCGAGTTGTATTATTCAATTATACTTGTGGTTAATCATTTCTGATTGTCATGTCTAAGAATTATTAAATCGCACTATGTGCATACTGCATATATTCATCAGTTATGAAAGGCTGATCACCTTCATTACCATTCGGTCCATATATATATATATAACATTCTTTTATTAAAACTACGTCATTTTGGAGGGACGCGGTGACATTTTTGTAACTACGCGGTGGTATTGTATTTATAAAAATGCCACCGCGTCCCTCCAAAATTACGTCGTTTTGATAAAAGAATGCTATTTAAGGCAGAATATTATTTAAGGAGAATGCTCTTGATCCTTACCGTATATATATATATATATATATATGTTCATGTTCCATGTCCGTTCAGCTATGAAAAAATTGATCATTCTAGTTCGCAATTATATTGTAGAACTGTAGCCAGCTTTTGTTCAATTCTTCCAATCATGATATGTCTTTAATTTATGGAACTTATACTTGCTGGGCAAACTTATTGCTCACCCTTGCTATATCATGATTAACATTGTAGATTAAGACGCATACGTCGGATACAGGAAAGGACAAGACCAAGTCTAGCTTGGGGATAATATGTGCAGCTAAAAATGTAATAGTATTGTATGATAATAATATTGTATGTCAGATAGGATAATGAATTGTGTTTATGTGAAGGTTACTCGAACTTGGGGAATAGTGTGTTAATGTATTGTATAAACAATTTATGTTTATATCTTCCGCAATAGTTATAGAAATAGTATACCAGATCCGTGGTGATTTGGCACCCGGATTTGGGGATGCTACAGTTGGTATCAAAGATGTTGGTTATAAACCTAGGGTAGTGATACCTTAGACTAATAACCGCAGTGATTAGGATGAGATCTAACTCACATAGAGTTAGTTGGTCGGTAAGATTCAAAATTGAGTCTCAGCGAGTTGTAAAGATACAGAGTTCCCTAACTCCGATAATAAAGGTGAACAATAGTGATGAATAAATCGAGTCTAAAAGACTAAAAGTACAGGGACAGGAGATTGTAAAACAAAACGATCATAGTATAGAAATGAATCGTAATATATACGATGAGATCACCCCGTGATCTGATAAAGTTATAATAGGGAACATAATCAATCAAATGATTGAAAAGTTTACGGCAAGAATGTGGTGTGTAAGTTATACTATAAATTGGTACAGATTTAGGAAAGGATTATGAATACGAGTTGAATGAAATTCGTATTGAGAAGGGAGTCAAGATTAGGTGGGGATTTCAATTGAGGACTCATGTCAGCAGTTGAGTTGTATGATTCCTTGTTATGGGCAGGGAATTGTACTTGGTGTAAAAACCACTTAGTTTTTGGTACTGATAATCATTGAAATGTCTGCGTCACGTTATTTGCTATATGCTTGTTGAGAAGGTGATTATTTTCTCAGGTGTATAACAGATAGGTATGGTATAGGTAGAGAATATGGGAATAAGTACGAGTTCTTAAAACTCATACTTATGGTATGTTCGTGACTCATTATTATATGAAATGTTTATGAACCCCTTAGCGAATAGACGCCAAAGGTCTGACTAGGACAAGTTCTTAAACTCATATGATTGTGGAAAGTTCCTGAACTCATAAGTGTGGTAAGTTTGATGAACTGGGTATAGTTTTGTGTGAATGGAGTATTAAGGATAATAGGAATAGATAGACTGTTTAAGCAAATGATCATTAGTGGAGATATAGGTTTTCTAAATCTTCTAGCTATGCTAGACTCGAAATTTTTGACATCAACCTAAATACGCACTATGTGCTTTTGAAAAATGAATTTTTATTCTCAACTTCTGGTGACCCTTGTGTATGCCTGGACTTAGGACCACCTACACCTCATTACCTGTTGAGATGATAAAACAAAAATCGCAATGATTTTTGAACCGTTTAAAGAATAGTCTATTCTACTTGTGTCGGCTAGACGATAATGATTTGAAATATCAAAATATATTTTTATTTATCACTTATGTACCATATAACCTGGTGCAGAGATGATAAAAAAATTGATGGAGTTGTAAATGCAGGAATACTTCGTGTGAATTTGATCTAAAATCGTTATTCCACTATTGTATGATGTGTTATCACAAAGTCACTCAATGACGGCATCCTCAAATGGGCTGTTAATACAGTACGACATCATGACGTCATTTTCAAAATATTTTTAAAATTTTTATTTGCCAACGGGGTTTGGCTATACCTTAATATTTCGATGGGATTGAATTATTGATATGAGTCTAAGCTATTAGATTCGGCTAGACCAACGTTTAAAAAAATTCTAAGTATTCTTTGAAAACTTTCCCGAATTGAATTGTTTTGGTACGAAATTCTATGATAAGACTGAGGTAAAATTTTTGTGCTTATGGCAGTGACGAGAAACAGATCAAACCAACAATACTTAATAAGTACAGGGCATACTGGATTAATTACCCACTATGTCCGTAAAACCTTTGCGAAAATGACAGACAATAGTCTATATAACTCCTCAACAATATTTGAAATTTTTTACTCTTGTGAGGAATGTATTGGGTAGCATGTGATGCTATGTATGAATGGTGAATGGTTCAAGGTGTAAGGTGTAAGGTAAATTTCGGGGACGAAATTTTTAGAAGAAGGGGTGAATGTGACGACCCGAGAATTTAGAAAATTATTTAAATCTTAAATTATTGAATAAAGGTTAAAAAAAATAAACCTAGACAGAAAATAAGTGAATGGATTTGGTATTTCTGGAAAGAAATTTTGTGGTGAATTATTCAGGATTAAGTATATAAGTGTATATGTTCTGTGTTTATGGTCATATATGTGAACAGAATGTGGTTATGGGTCAAGGGTTGACCAGATAACTTATATCAGTGTCAAACCGTAATATTATATTAAGAACGTCAACGTTCAGTTAGAAAACCCTAACGATTAATAAGAAACCCCAGAAACCGGCTCTGGAAACCCTAATTTTAATTCCGGGAATCCGAAACCCTAAGTCGAAATTCGAAAACCCTAAATTGGGAATTTGAAGGTTCGTATTTATGTTTATAGACTTAATTAGGGAAACTCTAATAATTAATTAAAAAACCCTAATTTTAAAGTTTAAAACCCTAATTGTTCCGTTTGAAACCCTAATGGACCTAATTGCTAAATTAGCAATTTTAATTAGGAAATATTTATCCTAATTAGCAAGTTGGAATTATGATTAGGAAATCTTAGTATAATTAGAGAATTTTAATTATAATTTAAAATTATTAATTTTTTTATTTTGAAAACCTAAATTAAAAATATTAGAAAATTGTTTTTTTGAGAACCTTAGGTTAAACCCTAAGGGTTGTAGCAAATGATAAGTTAGCCATTAAATTTAAAAGCCAAATGTCTAAATTATCCTTTGTACATTATTGAAGATAACTTGCAATTATTGCCCTATTTGTAGTTGGTGACTAGCTAAGATACACCCATGTGCTAAAATGTCACAGAAATCAGCCATATATCACAGCCATATATATGCATCCAATTATATAAAAAATTGAAGAGAGAGAAAGTTCACATATTTGGTTTATTTATGTTCTAACTCTTAACCAACTCCTTCTCTCTCTAGACCCACGAGATTAATTAGTGATTCAGTCCCTAGATTGATCCTTAGCCAGCCATGATCAGATCATAAAGATCAGAATCAAAGATCAAGCTCAAAGTGGTATAAACCCTATATTTTGAGATCCTTAAAATCTTGTGTTTTGATGTTAGTTATTGTTTAGAGTTGTGTTATAAGATGTCTTTTAGTGATCTGGGTTGTTGGATCATGGATCCATAACATCTAGATGCACGATTTTGAAAATTTTTGAAATCTGGAAAAAGTTGAAAAAGTGACCTCACATCCATATGTCAAAGGCCCTAGATCCTTCTCTGTTTTTGATTTTTGTTGTTTTATGTTATAAATGTGTTCTATGTCATGCGGACTATGATTGGAAACTAGAAACAGGGCTAGATCATGAACAGGTCGAGAGATATGAGCGGTCAAACTGCGTTGACCGGTCACGGGAATTGGTTTCTGGGCAACCCAGAAACCCAAATCTTGTCTGACAGTGTTTTGCAGGACTTCGATCTTGCTGCTCTTTGATAGTTTGGTCCATGTGTTGTTGTTATGTTGTAGAATGGCATGTGAACTACACATTAAAGCCTTTAGAACAAGCAAATCTTACACAGAATCGTAGATAATCTTAGTCAAACCTACGTTGACCAACTCGCCGGAAGGAGATTCTTGGTAACCCAGATCTTCAAAGGGCATTTTTTTGTTAGTACTTTGACCGACCTAGATCTATTATGTGTGATGTTGTTGTTATGATATGATGATATATAATTATTCACTGACATCTATACTACCTTTTTGAACCACTAGATCACACAAACCGAGTCCAGAAAGCTATGATTTAAAGCTGCAAATTAGGTACCTTGGTTGTTCTTCATTTCTAGGTAACCCAGAAAATGAAGAACAGACCTGACAAGAACTTTGAGGGACCAGATCTTCCTGCTTGGATATAGAATGGCTATAATTTTTGTTTAGGATTATAGTATTACATCAGTACTATATCTTAACACCCAATCTACCTCGGATACATCAAGCTCTATGTTTGATAGATGGTCAAACCCCCTACCCGGTAAACTGATATGCATACCTGGGTTTCACTCAAGAACACAATCAGCGACGGTTTTGTTGCCCAATGCCCCTTTAGCGACAATTTATTTCTAAATTTAATTATCTTAATTAATAAATAGATAAAAATGATTTTTTATTATTAAAAATACAAAATAAATTCTTAAAAATTATTTTAAAGTCCGAAAATTTGTTTTTAATTATTCGAATATATTTCATATATATTTAATATTTTTGGAATAATAATGGTATTTAATTTATTTAATTATAATATTAAATAAGTTATTTAAAAATGATTTTTAATACTTGAAAAATCATGAAAAAATTATATTATGGTATAAGAAAATATTTTAAGTTATTTTTAGTGACTTTTAATATTTTGTAAGGAATTTCATTAATTAATCAATATTAATGATAATTAGTCTATTTAATAAATGTATTAAATAAATTATGAAAAAATAGATATAATGATTTATAAATCATATAAAATGATTTAAGTATTATAAAAATATTTTAAGTTATAAAATTTAATTTTGATATTTTGTCATGAAAATATTAATATTTTAATATTAAAAGAAATTATTGGATAATGGAATTAAAGGTTGACAAATTATATAAATGTGATTTTAAGGTATTAAAAATACTTTGATGTTTTTATAAATATATTATAATATTATGTTATGATTTTCATTAATATTTAGTATTAAATAAATATTAATGATAAAGGAATTATGTGGTATTTAATTTATATAAATACGATAGTAATGATTGAAAAATCATTTTAAATGATAATAATTATGTGAAAAGTATTATTAGACTTGGAAAATTATTTTGACTAATAATATAATTATCTAAGATAATTGTTAAGTGTTTAGGCAGAGTTTAATTGAACTTAAACTCGATAATTGTCCAACTATACTGTCGAGATATTAGAATTATGTCGGACTCGACTCAGACTTTAAAAGTTTGACTTGAGGTTAAGTCTTATGTGTGTTATAGACGGATAGGATTATGTGATAATGTGTTTAGGTTATTTTTAATATTGTGATGATATTATTCTAACTTAGAAATAAATATTATTAATATTAGGTCTTCAGACAAAGCTTATTAAATTGCATAGCGGTAATCAACGATTCAGGCAAGTTTTCTTTAACTCAACCTCGAGTTGTATTATTCAATTATACTTGTGGTTAATCATTTCGATTGTCATGTCTAAGAATTATTAAATTGCACTCTGTGCATAATGCATATATTCATCGTGTATGAAAGATCGATCACATTCATTACCATCTGGTCCATATATATATATATATATATATATATATATATATATATATATATATATATATATATATATATATATATATATATATATGTTCATGTTCAATGTCCGTTCATTTATGAAAAATTTGATCATTCTAGTTCGCAATTATATTGTAGAAGCGTAGCCGACTTTTTATTCAATTCTTTCAATCATGATATGTCTTTAATTTATGGAACTTATACTTGCTGGGCAAACTTATTGCTCACCCTTTCTATATCATGATTAATATTGCAGATTAAGACGCATATGTCGGATACAGGAAAGGATAAGACCAAGTCTAGCTTGGGGATAATATGTGCAGCTAACCATCAACGTTGATTGCGAGAACAAGTCAGGAACAATGATTAAGGGCATCAAAGCCCAAATCCACTACATGTTCACCATCCGATACAGAAGTAAAAGCCTCTTGCAATTTCGGCATCTTATCAGCTCATATGTGAAAGCAACTATCCCAGACAACAAACAAGGTTGGGGCAATTTCAAAATTGGCGACAGCCCGATATTAGAACTCGTACAACAAGACTGGGGCAATCTCAGGAACAGTGACAATTCAATACTGGGGCATTTATCAACCATCCTAAAGACGAAAATGCACCAGTTAGAACCATCAGCATGGTACATCATCATCAGAACTTCCATCACATCACCTCACTGGCGATTCGAACTAGGACATTTTCTGATTCCAGGAAAGTGAAGGAGTTTAAGGCGGGATCAATCCTCTCATCAAAAGAAGGAGAACTCCAGAAAGAAATCATTGCGAAATAAGCTTGCCCCTACAAAATAAGGGGAAAATTCTCAAGAAAATCCTTAACTTAAAAGCAGAAGCCTAATGACAAAAGGTCTAGCAAATGAAATCCTTATCATTAAATGTGTCAACCAGAGTCAAATTCTCACAAGTCGAGACCTCTGCATCAAAGTTCAAATCTGGGCAGCGAAAGAATAAGTTGCACCCTCCAGGGACGTTAGTGGCATTCAATGTCATCGGATTCGGTAGGGTCATAATCAAACGCTCAAGAAAATGGAGCATAAGTACCCAACAGCGAAAGGATACTCCAAATCACCTCAAAAATGGTGAGATAAAATTCTACTCCATACAAATTATAATCTGCATCGACCTAGGACATTAGACTCCTAAGGAAATCTAGATCATCACATCATGTATGATCTGCACATGTGCAAATGCGCTACATCAATGTACATCTCTATTAAGCATAACATCAAGCAGAGTCTGGTGAAGCAAACCTTTTAATATTACTTCAGTGAATGTATCGGAAGATCCGGTATTCAAAACCATTGTCATCAATTTAGCGCAACATCAAGACAGTCCAACAATAAAAGCTTTGTATACCACCGTGCGAGTAGGAACCGAAATTGTTGGGCGATGTCAACATATTCAACTACCAGCAGGGAAGGATTCGTTGTCAAACTACCATCAGGGTAGGCACCATTGTAAACTACCAGCGTATTCATCGGGAAGGTCTGGTCATTTCAGAACGTCATCCCCAGTAGAGATGTAGAAAATATCTCAATTTCTCTTCATCAAACAGGCATTAGCGACACTGACAAAAATCCAAACCGTTGTAGTCAACACCAACATAGACATAAAAAATCCCTAGTAAAGGTAAAGCGATTTGCAAAAGCATTTTAACATTCATCATAACATTCATTACATTGCGATTTGCGATATGCAAAATGCGATGTGCGAGTTGCGAAGTGCGATTGGCCAAATGCAAAAAGCGAAGTGCAATTTGCGAAAATATTTTAACATTCATTACATTGCGATTTGCATCATTAAAAATACCTCGTCATATTTCAAAGTGTCTACTAATCTTTATCATGTCCATTCCATTGCATTGCATGAACATGATAAAGAGGGGCATCTGTAGACACTCGAAATTTTCTTTTCTTGTTATTAACTATGCATGAGGGCAAAAACATCTTTTTCACACTCCAGAGGTAACCCTAGAGGACCACAACATCAATTCCAACCTTAGAGATAACCCTGAGGATATTCAAAGTCAACAGCATGACAACCTCATAGATAACCCTGAGAAAAGACTGTTACAACTTCGCGAACACTGGAGATAACCCCAGGAGGGGCAAAATAGTCATTTTGCCAACTCAACTTCATTTTAAATCAAATAAAATCATTTCAACTCAAATTACTTCAAAAGAAGTCCCACAAGAACCATATCTTAACTTCGGAGCGCAAACTACGCAAAACAGCTCACCGGATTACCTAACGGAAACCCAAAAATGCTATTTCGGTCATGGACCCATCTTCCCCAAATTAAAAAAGGGCAAATCCTATGTCATTGTGTAGCTCTCGGAAAGATCTTTCCGGAATGGTATGGCACGCTTCCATCGGACTCCCGGATTGAAAGTTATGAAGGTCCGAGCGAACAGCGCGTTGTCCGAGTGTACGACGATTTATTACATTTGGGACCCACATCGCTCGGGTATCCTGACAACAGCAGTAGACTGTGGTAACCCCCCTCTATATATAGAGGGCTTGGGGTGGCCTTATTTGCAAGAAAAATAGGTATACATCACCCATCTTGAGTCACCAAATACATGGTACAAAATTCAAATACAACTTAATTATACAACAGCCGTGTAAAAAACGACAAAACATTATCTAAGAGTTTTAAAAAGAATATTGTCATCTAGACAATATCCACACTCAATGCAGTCCTCATTACATTTATTGTCACACTATTTTATAGGATAGTGAGGACTACTAAAACAACCATCTGGACCGTCAATCCGTTCCTCGACTCGTCCCAGCTATATTCTCATTTCCTGAAGAGAACAGTGAAAGAAAGTGTAACGCCCCGAAATCTGGTCTACTTTTAGACCCGAACTCCGTGCGTCACGATCCCATATCTTTCCAAACACACATCATTATATAGCTAAATATAATGACATACATTCTCAAATCCCAGGTTCTCGAAACCTTAGAACCTCTTTCATTACAAATAATGAAAATTACATTATTCTTTACATCTTACACGAGTGACTTTCATCTGCCACCAAGGATTCATAACTGTTCATTAAACTAGTCTATAGTTTAATTCTATCATTCTATGTTACAAGTCTTCAATTGCTCTTCACGCACATTCATATATTGAATGGCACTTCGTCTGGATATCGATCAACTTGATCTTTACGGGATCCTTAAGTTTTTTCTAACATCGTTCGCTGAAAATATTTTTCATTTAAAGCAAGTGTGAGCATTCAATTGCCCAGCAAGTCATAACAGTTGAACAAACAACTTCAAGAGTTTAAACATTCTTCAGAACTTCGATAACCGAACAAAGGTTATGAAGCAGCTTGAATAATAGGAATAGTCTCGATTCCTATCATGTTAAAACATTAGTCATATTCACTTTGAAATACTTTCATTCCTCTACCTTTTCATACACATCCTGTCTGGATAGAATCATTAGCACAGACTTTACAATAACGGTTCATGTATAAACCGATCATACTTGTATTGAAGAACTCAATCATAGAACAGTTCATCTCATAGAAACACCGAAGTGTTCAAATTGTGGCACAAGGCCTCATACGTACTACCACCTTGTACATACATCGCACATATGCACATAGATGAGACTTCTCAAGTTCAACATCTGAGAAGTTTAAGAAACTAGTATTCATATAATATGAATGAAGTTAGGAAACTTGCCTTACGCACAGCTATAGCTTACGCTGAACTGCTCATTCCAAATCCATATATAACACATAAGGAAATAACACGTACACTAATTAGTCATATACTTCATTTACGCATTGGTGTACTTAACTTTACTTCCTAAGGTTCGCATTCTTGTAAAATAAGTTTATGCGACTAACTTCCCTTACCAATTTACGGCTTCATGACATACAGAGATGTCTTACTCAAAACATTCATCATCTTTGATTATTTGTATTCTTATCTTCTTCTTATAACTTCTATAGGACTCAGCGTACATCGCTTCTCTGCTAGTAGTCCATATGGTACTCTGAGTGGTTTCTGATAAGTGGATTTTATATCCACGAATCGATGTTCATTTGAAGCTTAAATTCGTTGTTACTTTCTTGTTTTGTGTTCGTTTTCACTCGTTTCATGTTCTTTTATGTGTAGGGTGGTCATGGAGGCAAGTCGTGAAGAAAGGAGGTCATTTGGAGCAAGTTTGGAAAATTACATGAAATGAGCAAAATCAACTTATTAAGGACTATCTCACGGTAAATGACATAATTTGCCTTTACTTTCACCCAATGAGGTGCTTAAAAACTGGAGTCTCCTGGCTTGATTTGAAGACTGCTTGGAAGTGGATTGTGATACTTTGGTTTGGCGCATGGACTCTAATAAGGAGGGCTTCGGCCAGAACATAGGGGGATATATATATATATATATATATTGCATTACAAACAACAAATCAAGCATCACGCGAAGCATATTACAGAGATTATTTCCAGAAATTGATAGCAAGCTTTGGAGGAGTGTTTTGAAGAGAATTTCCTGACGATTGTAATTAAAAGGATATTTCCTTTAAGTTATTTAGTTTTTATTTCATTCGTTATGAACTAATTCGCTTATTAGGCTTATGATGGATCCTTGGGTGAAACGATGATTTTATAATTTAGATTTCCAGTTCAACAAAGTATTTTCAGTTTATTTATATTAATTTGAGCGTGAATTTATGAATTGCTTGATCAACAATTCTTTGTGGATTTGTATGGAATCGAGAGAGGATATTCAAATCTAGACTTAGTTAATATAGCATGTGTCATGAATTTTGTGAATAGCAGATTCTTGATTATTGTTAAGGTAGAGATATGCTTGACATCGCATATAATCGGATAAAGAACTTAATCTTAAACCTTCATTAATTTCAGTTCGCATAGAGATATAGTGAGTTGGTTGATTTAGGTGTTTAACTTGGTTCTATCTAATTTGTGGACTTGAGTTAATACGGTATTAGTGCATCGAGAGGTGGCTAGTACTACATTCGTGTTCTTGAATAATAAACTGGGATATTGAGTTGAATTGGAATAAAGGGTTGAAAATCAAAGTGAAGCTTAGGGTGAAATCATAAGTCTAATTCTCCATCAATTGTTTGAAATTCCGGATTTTGATATTTGTGGTTGTTTTGTGATAGTTTATTTATTTATTAATTTAGTTTCTATAATTTTAAACCATTGAATTGAATAGTTTAATAGAATTAGGATTAATAAGAAATTGCTAATTGTGATGTTAAATTTCTTGCTAATTTGTCTTCGTGGGAACGATACTTTATTCACTACTATATTACTTGTTGACCACGTATACTTGGGTGTTGTGCGTAATTAGATTTTACCCAACAAGTTTTTGGCGCTGTTGCCGGAGATAATCTAGTTTAGATTTTAATATTTTAACAATATCAGTTTAATTAGTCCAGTTTTACTTAAACACTTTTTGTTTTGTTTTGTTCTTCTTATTTCAGGTTTTTGACATTGGTTTATGCAAACTCGATCCAAAATCCAGACTTCCTTCCTTTTGAGGACGATATTGAGAGAAGATTTCAGAAGTTAAGTAAGTAGATTAAGGAAACAAGGGATGAATTCGAAAACTCTGATAAGGAAGAAGCAATGGCTGCCGAAGACCAGAAAGCGTTGAGGGATTTTGCAACACCTAAGGTGACTAGGCTGCAGTCAAGTATCACCAGGCCTGCAATCGCTGTGAATACTTTCGAAATCAAGCCTGGGATAATTCAAATGATGCATAATTCAGTGCAGTTTGGGGGAATGGCAAATGACGATCCCAATGAGCATTTAATCAGTTTTTTTGGAAATATGAGACACTTTCGAGTATAATGGGGGTGTCGGATGAGGCAGTTAGACTTCATTTGTTCTCATTCACTCTGCGGGACAAGGCGAAGAGTTGGTTACACTCTCTACCAGTGGGTTCGATAACGACATGGGAGGACCTGGCTCAGAAATTCCTAGAAAATTCTTCCCGCCAGCGAAAACTGCAAAGATGAGGAACGAGATTACCATGTTTGATCAGCAACATGGGTAGTCACTGTATGAGGCATGGGAGAGATACAAAAAATTGCTCAGAAAATGCCCACATCACGGATTGCCCAAGTGGTTGCAGATGAATACATTTTACAACGGACTACATGGGAATCTCAAAACGAGTATTGATGCAGCGTTTATGGCTAAGACTTATGAGAAGGCATACCAGTTGATAGAGACGATGGCTGCTAATAATTATCAAAGGGTTCATGGGAAGAATAACACAACCTATGGTCGCTGGAGTGTTAGAGGTAGATGGAGTGATGACAATAACAGACATGATTTCAATACTCTCTAAGAAGTTCGATGTGTGGTCGGTCAGACAGATGCAATCGTCGATTGCAATTATTTGTGAGTTGTCTTGTAGGGAACATTCAACGGATCAATGCTAATCAACCCAGTAGTCGGTACAATTCATGAGTAGCTACAATGTAATTCCTCGAATACATATCGAATGCATATAATCGGGAATAGGAATAATCAATCAACCGTTGAATAATAATCGTAATCAAGAAGCTCCACGACCATCGTGATCCCCTGTGGTTTTAGAATCAACAACAACCGGTTCAACATCAAGAGAGGAAATCAGATTTAGAGGAATTGATATCAAAGTATATAACAAGTAATGAGGTAGCTATGAAGAATCAAGCAATGGCAATGAAATCACAAGAAATGGTAATGAAATCACAAGAAATGGCCATCAAGAATTTAGAAAACCAGATGGGACAAATTGCTTTAGCATTGAACAATAGACCACAAGGGACCCTACCGAAAGTGACACCGAAAGAAATCCAAAGGAAATCATGAATAGTGTCAAAATCACCTTGAGGAGTGGAAAAGCAGTTAGATGGGAAAGATGCGTAAAATTCAAACTATCTCGGATGATAAGAGTAATGCCAACAAGGTGGTTCTGTAAAAACAGGTAAGAATACATAATTTGAGAAAACAAAGTTAGATGACAAGCCGGTTGTGTATCCTACCTGGCACTGTTTCAAAGAAAGAGTTCAAAAGCAGAAATTAGACAAGCAATTTGCAAAATTCTTGGAAGTATTTAAGAAACTGCAGATTAACATCCCGTTCGCAGAAGCCCTAGAGCGAATGTCGAGTTATGCAAAATTCATGAAAGGGATTCTGTCCCGGAAAAAGAAGTTAGAAGATTTCGAGACAGTGGCACTAATAGAGGAGTGTAGCGCGATTTTACAGCGGAAGTTGCCACCCAAGTTGAAAGATCCGGGGAGTTTCACCATTCTATGCACGATCAGGAATATGGCTTTCAACACATGCTCATGTGATTTGGGAGCGAGTGTGAACCTTATGCCGTTATCAGTTTACACAGAATTGGGTTTGCTAGCTCCAAAGCCTACGAACATCTCATTACAGTTGGTGGATAGGTCAGTCACGTATCTGAGAGGCATTGTGGAAGAAATATTGGTCAAAGTTGATAAGTTTATATTCCCAGCGGACATTATTATTCTGGATTTTGAGGAGGATAAGAACATCTCGATTATCCTAGGGAGACCTTTCTTGGCGACGGGTAGGACACTCATCGACGTTCAAAAAGGTGAACTAACGATGAGGGTTCAAGATCCAGAAGTTAAGTTTAACGTTTTCAAAGCCATGAAATTTCCCACGGATGAAGAAGATTGTTTTCGGATGGAAATCATTGATCAAATAGTCAACGAAGACATGGGAAAGAGTCTGGTCAACGATCTTTTAGAGACAACATTATTGGGGGATAAAGAGTTCGATGGCCCGAAATTTGTGGACTACTTACAGATGTTAGATTCATTGCCATGAGTTAGCTGATTCAGAGCACCATTTGAACTACTACACACGGAGGAGATAGCCACGAAAAAATTGAAACCATCATTGGAGGAGCCACCAATTCTAGAACTCAAGCCACTCCCTAAACATCTCAGGTATGCGTATTTAGGCAATTCAAATTCTTTACTTGTGATTATTTCTGTTGCACTTAACGATTTATAGGAAGAAAAGTTGATGAGGGTGCTTAGGGAACATAAAGCAGCGATAGGGTGGATGATCGCGGATATTAAGGGAATCAGCCCTTTGTTTTGCATGCACAAGATTCTGATGGAAGATGATGCGAAACCGACGGTGGAGCAACAACGACAACTTAACCCAATTATGAAGGAAGTGGTCAAGAAGGAAATTCTGAAATTGATGGATGTCGGTATCATCTACCCGATTTCTGACAGTAAGTGGGTTAGTCCGGTTCATTGTGTGCCGAAAAAGGGGGGAATGACCGTGGTACAGAATGAGGATAATGAGTTAATTTCGACTAGAACAGTGACAGGTTGGAGGGTGTGCATCGATTATAGCAAGTTGAATAAGGCAACCCGAAAAGATCATTTTCCGCTACCCTTTATCGATCAAATGCTGGACAGATTGGCAGGACATGATTACTACTGTTTATTGGATGGATACTCGGGCTATAAACAGATCGCCATCGCTCCTGAGGATCAAGAGAAGACTACATTTACATGCCCTTATGGCACATTCGCGTTCAGGAGAATGTCTTTTGGTCTGTGTAATGCACCTGCTACCTTTCAACGGTGTGTGATGGCCATTTTCTCAGACATGGTGGAGACAAACGTGGAAGTCTTTATGGATGACTTTTCTGTCTATGGAGATAATTTTGATACTTGCCTGGGGAATTTGGTAATGGTGTTATAATGCTGCGAAGATACAAACCTTGTACTTAACTGGGAAAAATGCCACTTCATGGTTGAGGAGGGCATAATTTTGAGACACAAGGTATCGGCTCACGGACTGGAGGTCGACAAGGCTAAGCTGGAAACAATCAAGAAACTGCCTCCACCAAACTCAGTGAAGGGAATTAGAAGTTTTCTGGGACATGCTGGGTTCTACAAACAATTCATAAAGGACTTCTCTAAAGTGGCAAAACCTTTGTGAAGTCTTTTAGAGAAGGACTCTGTGTTTCTTTTTGATGAGGAATGTAAGTCGGCTTTCGAGTTGTTGAAGAAGAAGTTAACTACAGCCCCCGTGATCGTCGCACCGGATTGGAATATGTCGTTCGAGCTGATGTGTGATGTCAGCGACTACGTGGTTGGGGCTGTTTTGGGACAACGCCGAGAGAAGGTATTTTATGCCATATATTATGCAAGCAAAACGCTCACGAAGACTCAAATGAACTATACAACTATGGACAAGGAATTGCTTGCAGTGGTATATGCGTTTGACAAGTTCCGGGCATACTTGATCGGGAATAAGGTGATAGTCTACACGGATCATTCGGCTATTTGGTATCTAATTGCGAAAAAAGATGTTAAACCATGCCTTATCCAATGGATTCTCCTTCTTCAAGAGTTTGATTTGGAAATAAAAGATAGGAAGGGTACGGAGAATCAAGTTGTTGACCATTTATTGAGGCTGGAAAATCCAGATAAAAAGGAAGAAGATAGATGTGCAATCAACGAGTCATTCCTGGATGAGCAACTATTTGGGTTAAATGCAGAATTTCCATGGTATGCGGATTTCATGAATTATCTAGTGAGCAACATGTTTCCCCTTGATCTTACACGACAACAGAAAAAAAAAGTTTCTTCATGACGTCAAGTGGAATATATGGGATGAGCCTTATTTATTCAAACAGTGTGCCGGAAAGATGATTAGAAGGTGTATCCCCTACAGTGAAGTGCACAACATGTTATAGGAAGGCCACTCATCGGCATATGGGGAACATTATGGGAGTGAGCGTACGGCGGCAAAAGTGCTTCAAGCCGGGTTTTATTGGCCAACATTATTCAAAGACGCCCACCAATTTGTGAAAACATGTGATAGATGTCAAAGGGTAGGTAACATATCGAAAAGGAATGAGATGCCCCTACAAACAATTATAGAAGTTGAAAATTTTGATGTATGGGGCATTGATTTCATGGGGACATTTCCCTCTTCATTTTCCAATCACTACATTCTGCTTGCGGTGGACTATGTGTCGAAGTGGGTTGAAGCTGTAGCACTACCGACTAACGATGCCAAGGTGGTTCTCAAATTCTTGCAGAAAAATATTTTTACAAGGTTCGGCACGCCAAGAGCCATTATAAGTGATGAAGGTAGTCTGTTAGTTCCCAGTAGGCACAATAGATCTAGAAGGGGAGGGGGGGTTAAATAGATCCTCTTTTTCTTAAGAATACTTTTCTGGTTTACTTTGTATTGCTTATAATTTAGCATATGACAAATATAAGAATCTTTTCAAGCACAGCGGAATAAGTAAAAGATCCCCTTCATTGATGTATTCATAATCATACATACATTGTTCATAGAGTTAGTTCGGTTGTAAGTAGTTAGAACATACATAGCAGTTATAGTACATAATGTAAATGACATAATGTAAAAGACACAAGGGGTTTTAAGTGGTTCAGAGACTCAAGCTCCTAATCCACTCTTCTGCTTTCAACTAGCAGGATTTCCACTAAGGAAGGGCAACACCCTGAATCACTAAGATTCCTTCAAGGCTAGTAGCCTTAGAACTTCAGTTCACTAAGAACTCTTCAAGCCCAGCAGGCTTGGAACTTCATTTAGTCCCTCCGGACAAGGACCCCTCAGGCCTGGTTTCTTGAGTTGTTTGTTTGTTTGTTTGTTGGAGTTGGTGCTGAACTGCTAAGATGTTTTCATGCTCTGAACATCTTCTATACTTAGCAGCTTGGCGTGATCATCCTTGAAGTGCAGTTGAGTGTTGCATGATGCTCAGCTTCTTCAGTTATTCAACCACTTTGGATGACCCCTTGATGACTGCCTTGAAGATCGTTCCTCTTGATACACGATGGCTGCACATGATGGGTTTCTAAGATGACTGTAAGCTCTTCTACTAGGTACTTAGAAACTTTCTCATGTTTGCCACCATGATGACTTTTGTGATCTCTCTTCTTGATACTTGATGTCTTCTCATGATGGACTTGCTAAGATGACTGTGAGCCCTTCTCTATGGTACTTAGAGTCTTCCCATGATGGAAACCAAGATGACATGATGCTCTTCTTTCTCTCGGTAGTTCAGAACATTCTTCTAGTAGTAGAACTCTCACTTCTACATTGTAGAACTCTCACTTCTAGTTCTTTCTTTGTCTGAAGTGTTCTTGGTGGATCATAGAGTGAGCCTTCGGACTCACTATCTTACATGGTTTAGAACAGTCCACCGTTACTCCAAACTCGACAACTCTAGTAACCCTCGATCGTTGAAGCTCTAGCAGATTTATACTCCTTCCCAATTCTTCCGTTGGAAAGTAGCCGTTGAAAGATATTCAAAATCTTCACAGATCTCGAGTTGCTTGAGGTAGACTGCTGATGTGATAAGTCATATTTACTCTGACATTGTAGTCTACTATTTCACCTACCCATCAGAGATGTCACTTTAATGTCTTGGGCAGGTCAAAGACATTATTTCCTCCTTCTGATTTCTCGATCAGAGGTTGTCCTTTTGCATCGATGCTCTCAATAAGCTTTTGTCCGAATATTATCATTCAGATTGAACCGTTGCCAATGCTTCAATCTTCGGATGTTCGAACTCTACGATTATGATGCTTGTCTTCTTGGACCTGATCGTAGTGTCTTGTTGAATGTTGCTCAGACTAGTAGAGTCAACACTACGATCTTGAAGAGTGTTGATTAGATCTTTAATGTAGAACACCTCTTCCTTCTATTTTGCAAAGGTTTCAATACTTCGTCATTTCGAATCGTTCTCATATATCGATGGCTTGACTTCCTCTTGTCTTTGGCCCCTTCCGAGTAGCAAGACACTTTAGATTTGTGGCGGTCCATTTCGCTTTCTCCTTGTGATCTCCGCTCATCGATCATTAATGGATCGACCCAATGTTTAATCACTTTAGCCTTGTTCTTCGTGGTTGTCCAAGATCTCTATATGTACTCCATCAGTTCTTTCTTTGATAGGCAAAGACTACGATCCTGGTTGCTTCCAAGATTGTTGTCTTCGTCTTCATACATTGATGATACCATCGACTTGTTGACTTTCTTCACCGCCATCAAGTCTTCTTCGATCAACTTGTGGAAGACTTCATCTCGAATGGCTTCACAACTCAATCTTGATGTCGATTGGGTTGGTGCTTAAATCTTCTCGTTAGCTTACATGTCATTCGTTGAGTGCTCTCCGGTTTCTTCTTCTGTGGGATGTATCTTTGCAAAGGCTAACTGTGAGGCTTTGTTCCTTTGGATATTCCGGGAGTGCTCATTCGTTGAGAATCAGATTTGCTCTTACGATTTTGCCTTGGCATTGTGAGCACATTTGTTGAGGTCAGAGTTCGTGATTCTACAATTCAACTTTACCCTACAGTGCACACTCACGACTTCTGGATCAGATCTTGACACTCTACAATTTTGCCTTGTGCAAGGTGTCTCCATCTGATCTTGCTCGACTACGATCTCTGTATCTAATCAATAGACTCTACAACTCAGAGTGTAGTCTATGATCCTTGACTTGGCTTTCGACATCAAGAGAGACTCTACGACCGAACGAGTGTAGTCTACATTTTCGACTTGGGCTCGACAAATGTTCTACGGCTACCAGAGGCGAAGGGTCGCCTCACGATTTCGAACATGACTTCCTCAGCAGACTTCGGTCCTGAGGAAGTTCTACTCGACACACTACGATCCTTCCTCGTCTCTCCTGGTAGTCTACGAACTCCGAGATCTACTATCTTGCAGACTACGATTCTGCCTCGACAACTCTTAAGTTCTCCTTGACTCTCCTGGCAGACTACGATTTCTGGTGTAGTGCTCGACAATCAGACAAGCTTATCTATTACATCATAAGATCAACCTAACATGCTTGATCATTCTATATTTATAGTCCTTGTACATCATTTCTTTTTAAGGACTTTACAAAGCTGTTTTGCTTATGTAGGATCAACCTAACATACTTGATCAATTCATTCTAAGTCCTTGTACACATGTTTCTATTATCTATCAAAGGACTTTACAACTTTTCTTAATGCAAGCATACTTGCATATTCATTCTTATATATCATAATCAAATCATATGTAAATAGGAATATCATTCATATGTTTATTCCTGACAATCTCCCCCTATTTGATTATGACAAAAACAATAAGTGCATATGCATGTTATGAATGAATCTTATATACAGTGAGCAGCTGTATTTCTAAAACATATAATCATGAATGTCATTTATAAAGATATGGTAAATTATACATTAAGACACTTTACATCCTGGATCCAGAACATACCTAGCTAGTTAGAGATGTACCTCTTTGGCTCCATGTATGTTTTCGGGATGTCTGTTGATTAGCTATTAATCTGTTTGTTCTTCTTCCTCTTGCTCCCCCTGGGATGATGACCTTCTGTCTTTGCTTAGCTTCCCTTCAGCGTCTTTCTTAACATGCTCTACCAGACTCTGCGATCATGTGATCATCATCTTTGGCTCCCCTCGATGATGACTCGCTTTCTTTCTCTGCTTTGCCGACCGTTGACTTCTTCTCTACTACCCTTCTGCTCTTCTTGCTCTTGTTTGAGTGCCTCTTTCTCTGCCTCTTTTTCTACCCCTTTTTATCATTAATCATTTGGGAGAGCTGCTCCATGTTGGACATAAGTTGCTCCATCAGGTAGGAGGAGTTGGCAACTTCAAACTTGAGTTCCTGTTGGCCTAGCTCAAGTTGCACTGAGAAGGATTGCTTTATGTCATTAATCTTGACATAGAGGGCGTGGATCTGCTCTTCATTGGCCTTCTGTGCTCGTAGAGCTTCTGCCTTTTGATCTTGTATGGCCTTCAGATGGATGTTATCTCTCTCTTTGATTTTGAGAGATACATCAGCCATTGCAGTTTGAAGTCTGTTTTGAAATGAATTATCTCCTTCTGCTGTCAACACCATTTTTGAATCCTCATTAATCTGAGATATCTTCTCAATCAGCACATTTGAGTTCTTCATTAGTTCCTATTCCACAAGATTTTGATTATCTGGTTGTGCAGCTTCGAGTTGAGCATCAGATTGAACTCTACGATTTTCATTCTTAGACAGATTTTTGAAAGCTTGGTGAATCTGAATAATCGTTGAGTACCAATTGCTGGTTGAGGATGAGTGAATGTCAGATAGCAGTGTTTGGGCTGTTGGAAACTTTTGATTTTGAATTTGAACAGTCTCAGCAGTAGAGTGATCAGACTCGACGATCATCTCCTTGATCATGTTTCTGCTTCCTTGAGAGTCCACTCTACGATCGTAGGGGATATAGTGATTGCCAGACTGTCGATAGACTTTGAAGTGGGGTTGGTCTTTGATCATTTTGGTTGCAAACTTCTTCACCCTTGGGAAGTTCTGAGCCACCAGCTCTAGGCTTGGAAACTGCTTGTAACACCAACTGAAGTAGCTTCCATCTCTTTCAGTGTGGGCCTTTAGCCATGGCATCCATTGGAAGAACCATCTCATTAGCAAGTCGTCGGGATTATAGAGAATGGTCGAGCAGTCTAGCTCCATGTTGTTCCAGTTTTTAGCTATGTCAAAGGTAGTCATTCTTACTACCTTGAGTTGCTCATCTCCATAGTTCACCCATCTTTCTGGTGGAGCTTCTGGTAGTTCATTTGAGACTTCCACCACTATTCTTCTATTGAATCTTGCTGGTAAAAGGACAGGATAAGATTCTGGTTCCCCTGATTCCTAATTTTCAAAATTGGAATCATTCTCCATTTCTTCTTTTTCTGAGCCTGAACCATCTTGATCATTCCAAGCAGTGAATTCTTCTTGCTGCATTTCATTTCCAAAGCCTTCTTCAGCAAGATCTTCCTCTGATTCATCTTCTTCATTGCTGGTCCTATCCTCAGCACTTTCTTCATGTGATACAGACTCATCATCACTTAATTCAATGACGGCACTTGATTGATCACTGTTTCTTTTGGAGGCAAATTTGGCTTGCAGTCTGTAGTTCTTCCTTCTTCTTGGAGGTTCAGTTTTGGGAGAGTCAGACTCTTCTTCCTCTTCAGACTTGGAAGACTTTGGTTCATCAGAAGAACTTCCTTCAGGTTCAGCAAGAACAGGGGCATGTTCTTCTTCTCTTGAAACAACATTGTCTGACCCATTATCTGGGCTTGTTGGGGCAGTTGCATTTGGGGATGGAGTTAGGTCATCTTGAATTTTTTCTTCATCAGCAGAGTGACTGCTCTGAGGATTAGCCACAGGGCTTGAGCATTCCTCTTCATCATCAGATGCTGAATTTTCTTCCATTAATCCAACTTCACCTTTACTGCTGGATTTGGTTTGTGGGGACTCAGCCTTGACATCTGTCTCCTTTTCTTCTGTTGACTCTACGTCCTTCTCTTCAGCAGATGTACTATTTTGGGAAGCTGAGGCTGGCCTGTTTTCCACCTTAGCTTTCTTGTTGGATGGCCCTTGAAGCAGCCTGTTGCTTCTCCTCTTTGTTGTTTCAGCAGTTAGTGCTCTTTCTTCTTCAACCTTGTCTTTGATGGAGAGACTCCTTGGTGGGGCCTTGGTTTTCTTCACACCTCTGGATTTCCTTTTGGCTGGTGTGGTTGCTGTTGGTACAGGATCATCAGACTCAGAGCTTTCTGCCTCTTCTGTCTTCCTCTTCTTTGCAGAGGCTCTGCTGCTGCTCCCAGTTGTCAGCCTTCGGTTCTCCTTGGGGTTTTTCTTCCAATTTACAAACAATTGTGGAGACATTACCTTGTGAACATTCAAAGGCTCTCCCTCATCATCCTTGATCTTCCCTCCTAGCTTCTTCTTCATCACAATACTAAGCAATCTTCCATGAAACACCTTAGTCAGGGGGTTTTCGGTGGACTTCTTCATCTAAGCATTTTCTACCCACTTGGAGATTTGATTGAACAAGATAGCTCCAAAGTTGATTTGTTTCTTCAGAACTATTGCTGACATTATCTTCAACTGTTGGTCAAGACCGTGTCGTGCAAAGGTGTCGCAGACACAAGATACATTTTCCAACTATTTCAAAGAAGGAACTGCACTCTTCCGAAACTCCTTCTTCTTCATGTCTTTCAGACTAGGGTTTCTTTGGTACCCCTGATCTCCTTTGCTTGTTCCGTATCAACATCATCAAGGCTCTTCAGTCCTTGGTTAGGAAAACCTAGGCATTGATTGAGGTCAAAAGATTTCAGCTTTAGAGACTGACCTTTGACCTTGGTAGAAAGGGTTCCAGAGTTTATGGAGGCGTTTAAGTAGAACTCTTTAACCAGGTCAACGTATACTCGAGTGCTAGCCTCAAGACATTCTGAGAATCCAGCTTTCTTCACAAGTTCGAGAATGTCTTTGAACTTCTTTTCGGATTTCTCGAATGACTTGGTTTCGAGCTGAATGCCAGTGATTACTCGCCAGCTTTCCATTTGATTAGTTCGAAGAATGTGGGTATTTGATTCAGAGAGGTTTATAAGAGATGGCTGATTGTGATTTGATAAAGCTCTGGAGTGTTAATCTATTTTGGCTCTTGAGAGGATTTTAGGGTTTAAAAATGGGAGGGAGAAAGGTTTGATAGCTTCTGATAACTGTCTGCAGATTTGAAATTGTCTTTATGGCAGTTACTTCTAACTCTGCATAACCAGTGATGTGTCACTGACCATTGGTTGCACGATGTCCAGTAATAAGCTGTAACTCCCCATAACTTTTCAGTTAGATATTTTCTTTTAGAAGAGTAGACGTTTAATCGACGTGGCTTTGACCGTTGACCTTTTGATTCGTAGAGTAACATGGTAAGGCAGCTATGGACTCTACGTTTTCCTTTGTTGACTCAATGATCAACTTTTGAGAGATGCTGCAGTGGATGGCTTTGACTTTTATCCTCATTTTGAATGGTTGAGCAATTGTCTCATTTTCCAGGCTCCTTGTGAACTGGAGTACCTTTTGGTAGGACTACGATCATCGAGTTGTCTTCTACGATCGCTGAGGTTGCACTGCGATCGTGGAGTTCTCTTCAACCTTGACTCTACGATCGTTGGCTATCTTGGTCCTTGAAATGAACTTGATCAAGCATTCCTTCTGGGTCAAGGTAGCTCAGGAAGGGCCAACCTCTTAGAGTGATCTAAGGGTCAGGTTTTTCCCTGAGGCGCTTTCCAGATGAAATACTTTAGAAGTAATTTGCAATGATATCTCATTTGACCTTTTCTGGTGGGGAGGTCCTCTACCAACTTTGGACAATTTCATTTGTTGTAATCATGGTGTCCTCCTGCTTCTACACTGCGATCAGATGTTTGATCATAGGCACTCCACGATTTTGAGTTGGGTGGCTGAAAGGTTATCAGTAGTACGTTTTGAGACGTTCCAACTGACTATGGATCTTCATTTGGTTCATCAGCCACAAAGTTTTGGGACTCTGTAGCTGGTACATTTCTTCATAGTATAACTCAGTGTTGTTGTTTCTCAACAGATCATTGCTTCCCATGGTTGATGATGTCTTTCTAGATAGATGTGATTCCCTTTACTTTAGGTTCATATGAAGGCAGCCTCGCATATCTCCTTCTGACTGGAATCACAGTTATCACTTAGATCTCCTTGTATCGTAGACATGGATATTTTCAAGACTGATCACTCTACGATCTTTTGACAGCACTACGAACATAGTCTTCTTTGACAATCTTGTGTTTGTGAGGTTCTGCTTTCGTAATGAACTCCTCTTGACTTAAGCTCAATGATCCTTTGTTGTGAGCTCCCTTGAGGATTCTTCTCATATAGCATGCCTTTCTTGATTTGAGCATATAGGACCCTCTTCATCTTTGGTTGCATAGCATGCTCCCATATCTGATTTGCGTACCATTTGAGCTTTACAAAGTTAGCTCAATGGGTCTTCAAGGACAGGCTTGGACATATAGAAATTTTATCAGAATCACTTCTGAACAGTCCTTAGCCTTCTATTGGTTTAGTCTTCTTGACTGAAGTCTCCTTCTTCAGCATTCCTTAGTGTGGTCAGACAGACCAAGTACCTGCAGGTTTAAATATATTTCTATTTTTGGTACCCATAATTAAATGGGTCCTACTAGGTTAGTTTTCTAAACCCATGTTCCTCTTATATTTAGATAATCATCACATTTATCACCAACAACATATTCATGCATAAAACTAGTTTTAGATAATACATTTTGATATGAATGAAGGTGAGTGTGTGTAAGGTTTGACATTTAATAACACACTCTTTATCTATGATGGTTTCATCATTTGATGGGGTATGTTCACAATGTTTAATTATTCACAGAGTGAGAATCAACTCTACGATTTAGGAGTATCTAGTTGATCCATGGAGGTGATCAGTTTCTACATATCATCAAGATACTCTTTTAGAACTAATCATACTCTGTATGTTATCAAACACTTAGAGCTAGGATTTGTACATACATACTAACCCATCAGCAAGGATTACTTCACATAGAATTAATTTGGCCTGTGATGCTCTTATGACCCATTTCAGGTTTCCTTCAAAGTGTCACCTTCAACCTAAAACTTGGATGGAGTGAATAGACATTTGAGTTTACATCCTCAGGTTACTTTCTCTCTTCACCTTTTTAGGTAGATTATGACTTCTTGACAGAATACTGTTATGGTTCATGAGAAGGTGCATTAATGATGTACACATGTATAATAGTGAGGAACCGTACCTTTTTACTGTCAGTCTCTTAACAGTCATTTATCTTAGATATACTGAGTTTAGGCATTGATGTGTATAGCTTCACATTTGCTCCTGACAGCCTGTAGCTCTTGTTGGACTTTAATCAATCAGTAGTGGTCTTGCAGATACAGGCTAGGAGAATTTCAGCATTTTTAGTTCTTTCACATCTTTCAGTTCGCAAAGTTTTCACCCAGATGCTGGTTGGCCAGACACATGTTTGAGAAGATCTTCTCTTTCTTCTCTGGATAAGCATTTCTTAGCATGTATAGCCTTTTCATCTTTCCGGCTGGAGGATGCTTGACTCTTTGTCATTGATGTCTCTTGAGCTCTCTCGTCTGATCTTCAGATTACAAGATTGACTGCAGGAAAGGATTGGTCTTATTGATGTGATAATCGAGGACATGGACCAATCTGAGCAGCTTCAGGTGTATATACACATTTAACCTATACACAATATTTCCAACGTGTGAGCTCATCTGCATATAACAAGTTATTTACTACTAAACTAAGTTTAGAACAATGTTTGTGTATTAGCTTTTGAATATACCATGAGAACCTTCTCTGATACCAATTATTAGTTCCCAGTAGGCACAATAGATCTAGAAGGGGGGGGGTGAATAGATCCTCTTTTTCTTAAGAATACTTTTCTGGTTTACTTTGTATTGCTTATAATTTAGCATATGACAAATATAAGAATCTTTTCAAGCACAGCGGAATAAGTAAAAGATCCCCTTCATTGATGTATTCATAATCATACATACATTGTTCATAGAGTTAGTTCGGTTGTAAGTAGTTAGAACATACATAGCAGTTATAGCAGTTATAGTACATAATGTAAATAACATAATGTAAAAGACACAAGGGGTTTTAAGTGGTTCAGAGACTCAAGCTCCTAATCCACTCTTCTGCTTTCAACTAGCAGGATTTCCACTATGGAAGGGTAGTACCCTGAATCACTAAGATTCCTTCAAGGCCAGCAGCCTTGGGACATCAGTTCACTAAGAACTCTTCAAGCCCAGCAGGCTTGGAACTTCATTTAGTCCCTCCGGACAAGGACCCCTCAGGCCCTGGCTTCTTGAGTTAGTTGTTTGTTTGTTTGTTGGAGTTGGTGCTGAGTTGCTAAGATGTCTTCATGCTCTGAACATCTTCTGTACTTAGTAGCTTGGCGTGATCATCGTTGAAGTGCAGTTGAGTGTTGCATGATGCTCAGCTTCTTCAGTTACTCAACCACTTTGGATGACCCCTTGATGACTTCCTTGAAGATCGTTCCTCTTGATACACGATGGCTGCACATGATGGGTTTCTAAGATGATTGTAAGCTCTTCTGCTAGGTACTTAGAAACTTTCTCATGCTTGCCACCATGATGACTTTTGTGATCTCCCTTCTTGATACTTGATGTCTTGTCATGATGGACTTGCTAAGATGATTGTGAGCCCTTTTCTATGGTACTTAGAGTCTTCCCATGATGGACACCAAGATGACATGATGCTCTTCTTTCTCTCGGCAGTTCGGAACATTGTTCTGGTAGTAGAACTCTCACTTCTACATTATAGAATTCTCACTTCTACTTCTTTCTTTGTCTGACTCTAAGTGTTCTTGGTGGATCGTAGAGTGAGCCTTCGGACTCACTATCTTACATGGTTTAGAACATTCCACCGTTACTACAAACTCGGCAACTCCAGCAACCCCCCGATCTTTGAAGCTCTAGCAGATTTATACTCCTTCCCAATCCTTCCGTTGGAAAGTAGCCGTTGAAAACTATTCAAACATCTTCACAGATCTAGAGTTGCTTGAGGTAGACTGCTGATGTGAGTCATACTTTCTCTGACATTGCAGTCTACTATTTCACCTACCCATCAAAGATGTCACTTTAATGTCTTGGGCAGGTTGAAGACTTTATTTCCTCCTTCTGATTTCTCGATCAGAGGTTGTCCTTTTGCATCGATGCTCTCAATAAGCTTTTGTCCGAATACTATCCTTTAGATTGAACCGTTGCCAATGCTTCAATCTTTGGATGTTCGAACTCTACGATTCCGATGCTTATCTTCTTGGACCTGATTGTAGTGTCTTGTTGAATGTTGCTCAGACTAGTAGAGTCAACACTACAATCTTGAAGAGTGTTGATTAGATCTTTAATGTAGAACACCTCTTCCTTCTATTTTGCAGTGCTTCAACACTTCTGTTTGCTTCGACTGTTCTCATATACTGATGGCTTGACTTCCTTGTGCTGGCCCCTTCTGAGTAGCAAGACACTTTAGATTTGTGGCGTGTCCAGCTCGCTTTCTCCTTGTGATCTCCCGTTCACTGATCATTAATGGACTGACCCAATGTTTAATCACTTTAGCCTTGTTCTTCAGAAGCTGTCCAGTATCTCTATATGTACTCCATCAGTTCTTTCTTTGATAGGCAAAGACTACGATCCTGGTTGCTTCCAAGATTGTTGTCTTTCTCGCTTTGATGACCATCTTGACTTGTTGACTTTCTTTCTTGATGGCCATCAAGTCTTCTTCTGATCAACTTGTGGAAGACTTCATCTCGAATGGCTTCACAACTCAATCTTGATGCTGATTGGGTTGGTGCTTAAATCTTCTGTTAGCTTACATGTCATTCGTTGAGTGCTCTCTGGTTTCCTTCAGGTGGGATGTATCTTTGCAGTGCTAACCAGAGGCTTTGTTCCTTTGGATATTCTGGGAGTGCTCATTCGTTGAGAATCGTATTTGCTCTTACGATTTTGCCTTGGCATTGTGAGCACATTTGTTGAGGTCGTAGTTCTGCATTCTACAATTCAGCTTCGGCTGTGCAGACACTACGACTTCGGGATCAGATCTTGACACTCTACAATTTTGCCTTGTGCAAGGTGTCTCCATCTGATCTTGCTCGACTACGATCTTTGTATGTAATCAATAGACTCTACAACTCAGAGTGTAGTCTATGATCCTTGACTTGGCTTCGGCATCAGTAGACTCTACGACTCCGAGTGTAGTCTACGTTTCTAACTTGGCTTCGGCAGATGTTCGGTCGTCTCGTAGACAGGCTGTCTCTACGATTCTGAACATAACTTCCTCAGTAGACTTCGGTCCTGAGGAAGTTCTAATCAACACACTACGATCCTTCCTCGTCTCTCCTGGCAGTCTACGAACTCCGAGATCTACTATCTTGCAGGCTACGATTACGCCTCATGACTCTTGAGTTCTCGCCGACTCTCCCGGCGTATCACAATTTCGGCAGTAAAGGTTTCGACGATCGAATGCTTATCTATTACATCATAAGATCAACCTAACATGCCCGATCTTTCTATATTTATAGTCCTTGTACATCATTTCTTTTAAGGACTTTACAAAGTCGTTTTTGCTTATGTAGGATCAACCTAACATACTTGATCAATTCATTCTAAGTCCTTGTATACATGTTTTTATTATCTATCAAAGGACTTTACATCTTTTCTTAATGCAAGCATACTTGCATATTCATTCTTATATATCATAATCAAATCATATGTAAATAGGAATATCATTCATATGTTTATTCCTGACATAGTCATTTCTGCAATAAATCGTTTACAGCTCTCTTGGCAAAGTATGGGGTCAACCACAAGGTCAGTACTGCATATCATCCCCAAACAAGTGGGAAAGCAGAGGTTTCGAACAGGGAGGTGAAGAGAATTCTGGAAAAAGTAGTGAATCTGAATCGCAAGGATTGGTCTCTCCGGTTGGATGATGCACTATGGGCTAACCGGACGGCGTATAAAACTCAGATTGGTATGTCACCATATCAATTACTATACGGGAAAGCGTGTCACCTTCCTGTGTAGCTACAGCACAAGGCCTACTGGGCAATTCAGAAATTGAACTTTGATCAAGCTGCTGTGGGAGAAAAGAGGCTACTCCAACTAAATGAGCTCGACGAATTCTGACTTCATGCGTACGAGAACGCTAAACTATACAAGGAAAAAGTTAAGAAATGGAACGACAAGAAGATCATGCACCGAACGTTCGAGCCGGGGCAATCAGTACTGCTGTTCAACTCACGATTGAGGTTGTTCCCAGGCAAGCTTAAGTCGAGGTGGTCAGGACCATTCACTATCAAAACCGTTTTCCCACATGGCGCCATCGAACTCTACAGTCGTAATCCATTAGAGACGTTCAAAGTCAATGGTCAACGGATAAAGCATTACTGGGGTGGCGATTAAAACTGGGATGTCGTCAACATTACCCTCGCCGATACACAGTGATACAAGCAGCACCGTCGGGCTCACGACGTTAAAACTAGCGCTAATTGGGAGGCAACCCAATCATATTTTCAGTTTTCTTAATTTCAATTTTATCTGTTAGATTATAGTTTAGTATAATTAGTAATAAGTCTATATTTAGTAATCTCTCAATCATGCTCATACTGATCAACAATCTAATAACTTTCATGTTTTATGGTTGCAGGAGGTGTCAAGAGTGCATAATAGTAACAACAGGCAAGAAAAGAAGAAATTAGAGCTCATTTTGCATTGCCACATTTGAAGCCGTAAATTGAGTCGAGGACTATTTCACGCAAAATGGGCTATTTTGGTTTTGCACCTTCACGGGGGAGTCCTTGATTCTCAAGTGACATATTAGGTGGGCGATTACATGTGGGCCTTCTATTCCCCCACTACACGCCCACTTCTCTTACCTTCTTCCTCACCTAAACTACCAAGTCTCCCATAAAATACCCACAACAACTCTTACCTCATTCCTTCTACCCACGCATCCACGATTACTCCATCCTCTCACCCCATTACTACACATAAACCCACTACCTCCATCAATTACTCCCATTCCTCTCCCCCACAACACCTCTATATAAACCCTATCACTCATAATCACCACATACACTCCACTCCTTCTACACAAGGCCACGAATTCAGCAAGATATTGGGGGGATTTTAGAGCACAATTCCACTTCATCTTCATCTTCTCTCTCCAGGATTGCTATAGAAATCACCTAGTTTGGGGGGAAGAAAGTACTGTGCATGCCACGTATTCGACAGTTTGTGTAAACCAAGTTTGGGTGGAATTAGTGTGTCTATAACAATCAATGGCTTCGCAACCTACACCGAAATGCCAATGGGGAGAGAGTTCAAGGCCAACTCCACCACCCCGCATATTCGACCGCCGAAATTCAAGAGTGTCGCCGCCGCTGATCGGTACGATTATATGGTCATCAAGGCTCTTACACCGGAATGAGGGTTGGCCCTCGATGCCCACGATGGTGAGATGATGCAACAAATTTATCAGCAAGGGTGGGTCAAGTTCATGGAGGAGCCTGAGCCTGCCGTTCTGAATGTCGTCAAGGAATTCTATGCGAACGCCGAGGACAAGGCACCGTTCAATGCCACTGTACGGGGTCGCATGGTCCCGTTCAGTGCTGATGCAATCAATACATATTATCAGTTGAGGGTGCCTCGACAGTGTCAGTACGCCCATTTAAGGGATTTCGACCCTGACTTTGAGGAGGTTATCAAGAACATGACCAAGCCGGGTACAACATGGATAAAGGGTCGGAAGGGCGGCACGGTGTTTCACAGCAAAGACCTCAGTCGGTACGGGAAAATCTGGTATGCCTTCCTATGTGCTAAATTGATGTCGTCCACGCACACCTCGGACGTCACCAAGGAGAAGGCACTCCTCCTGTATGCCATCGTGCAAGACTTTATCATAGACATCGGGGCCATTATCAGTTTTTCTATTCGACGATGTCTAAGGGGCAACTTTTCAGGCGGCTTACCACACTCAGCGCTCATTTGTGGGTTGTGTCGTCAAACCGGAGTTCGATGGTCCGATGATGAACCCACTCAAATGCCGCTGCAGCTACTAGAGAATAGGATCATAGCGTGGTATTTAGTGTGGCCCGGTGGTGAATCGCATCCTAAAGGTCTAGGATTTATATTTCCATCAGCTTCGGAGGACGAAGCTGACGTTGAAGATACCTCGGAGGATGCGGATGAGGCTATGGGAGATCAACGAACCGAGTAGGTACCGCAGACCGAGGCACTATCCAGTCCTCAATTCCTTGACTTTCAATGTCAAATGGATACCCACAATAAGGCTGCACGTCGGGAGATGAGGCGACTCGCATTGAGGCAGGACCACATGTTTGATGCTATGAACGCGTCGTTCGCTTCACTCAACACGACGCTTCAAAGTTTCAATCCAGCTGTGCATTTTCAATATCAACAGCCGATGCCACTGCCGAGGTTTCCTCCTAGCGACTCAGACGAAGAAGATCAACCACCACCTCCTCAAACTTAAGCGATTGCAGGGAAGTCCTCATGCACTTAATTTTGATTATTTATCCAATGAGGGCATTGTGTTACTTAAGTTTGGGGAATTTAAATTCTTGTTTGCATGCATATGTAATAGTTGGGTTATTTTTGTTTGCATTCTAGTTTGCATAGTAGCTTAGGTTATTGCATAGTAGTTTAGGTTATTTTTATTATTGCATTGTTTTCATTTCTGTTATTATCACATTTTATCTTTTAACTAAATGAATAAATAATAAAAAAAATTAGTTAAATATTGTGTTTGCATATGTCCAACAGTGTTGCATTTCATGTTATTTGTGGGCTAATGATGAGTTTGTGAATAAGTTAACCAATGTAGTATTGATTATTAGAATTGTAATATAATTTTTGTTATGAATCGAATCTTGCGCTTGTTGGAAACTGTTATAAAATGGTTAGCACCTAATAACATCTTTGTTGACTGGTCAGATAAAATTGATACATAAATAGTTTCTAAAGGATAATGCTAGGGTAAATGAGAGAACGACAAGGATAGGCATTTAAGGCGAATATTAGGCAAGATCCTAAGTTTGGGGGATTATGTGTGGGGTATATAAGCTTGTTATTAAAAAAAAGAAAAAAAAATGAAACAAGTTGAGTCTTGTGGTGGGTTGAGGAGAAATACTCCCCATAAACACAAGTGTGAGATGGAGCGTAAAACACACTCACTAACCATCTATCTAAAAAAAGAAAAAAACGGGAAAAGAGCAAAAAGCCCCCGTGAAAAAAAAATGAGATAAAAGAAGTATAAGTGCCCTGCATGAACTCTTGAATTTGGTACCAACAAACAAGTTCCCGTCTCATCTACACTACCCACACAGTGAGTTATATCGATTGCCAGTTTTGTTTATACCTTCGCTCTCTGAAGGAATTGTTTAGCCCAACTCCAATATGTCAACCATCAAAGGTTACGATTGTACCATAACCTAACTTCTTAACTTATACGAACTATTAAATTATAATGTTCGTTAATCAACTTCTTATTCCTTGTGGCTTTCTGGCAATGAAATGCCATACCTCAGGATTCATTCATTATCGTCTAAGTCATACAGTATTTTGTATACTTGGAACGATCGTTCAATGTCAATACTATGAGGTCATAGCTTTAAACATTTTATATGAACTTATTCATACCTTACAACGTCCGGTTCATTCAACTCGGAACATTGTCCAAGTTATACTTATTAACTCGGCTTCTTAACGTTATTATCTTTAACTTAGTTTCTTCACCGTTCACGGTTAAATCTTAGTCTTCATTACCTTACGGTCAAACCATACACAGAGTGTAGATTCTGCCCGTTTAATAATCGCGTACCCTCAACCCTCACGTTGGCTAAAGTGTTTAGCGCTTACATTCATTCTAACATTCTCTATCCGACTCATACTCGGACTTTCATTAATCTTATTACCGTTCGCTACGGATTTTTATGAAAAATCATATCTTACTTATTACCTTCGTCAACGTCTAAGTCATACAATCATTGTACACTTAGAACGTTCATCCGACGTGAATATGATTCACGAGAATCGTTTACGTATTCGACGTTTACTTTACTCGTCTCTTAACCTCTCACTCAACCTTTACTCAAGGTTTCAATTGCCTTCATTCGTTATCCAACCCATGAACCCCATGTTCATTATTCTTTCTTAATGTCGAAGCCATACTGATCGTTGTATGCTAAGACCGATCGTTCATCGCAACAACATTGCATTCATAGCGTCTAAACGCCTTATACTTATCTCTCATTACCACATCATAACATCGAAATGTTATTCATTACCTTCATCACTCAACGTCTAAGGAATCGCAACCAAAGAAAATCCTCACGTTCGTTTCATCGCGACTACGGTCCATGGATATTTGCCCAGAACCCGCACCTACAATCTTTGTCTTTTAATCTCGTTTCATCTTTCCGTTCAATCTTTACTAAATGTTTTACTTGCTTGCTTAAGCATTATTTTAGGTGAACTATATGTTCATACTTCTTTCTTGCACATCCCCCAATAACTAAGAAATAAAAATCTCATTTCTGGGCATTGCCCTGCACCGGCACTGCTGTGACACCCCCAAATCCGGGTACTTAAATTCCACGGGATTTGGTGTTCACTGTACAAATATCATCTATATATCTACCCATAATAAATACAAACCATGCAATAGATAGAAATAAAATCTTCCCCTTAAGGGTTACAACATCCGAATAATAATACAATCCCAGGTTAAACTAACCTTAAACATCTGTGCGGAATCATAAACAAATAAGTCTTAAACAACATCATTAACTTAAGTCTTAAACATAAATACATCATCTAATAAAAATAACAAGTCTTCATCACTTGTTAACCTGCCCTTGCCTTTACTAGTGGAAGGTTCGGCCGGTTCTTTTTCGTTCTTAACTTCAATGTTATTATTAAGCAAGAGTGAGCACAATTGCCCGCAAGTATAACAATGAAATAACAGTATAATAACATGCGAGTGAATCAAGGACTTCTGAAATAAAGCTCAACTTTTGAATCAAGAATGAATAACAAGAATCAAAAGATTTCTGAGGGTCATAAGACCTTGAACTATGTCCTAGGTTATCAAGGGTTATACTTGAAATCTTTAATAGTCATAAGACTATGAACCTTTCTACTGCATTTTTAGGGGATCACTTCTTAGTACCACATCGCGTGCACAATATCTTAACGCTAACACATAAGTAAATCCCTTTGCAGGGTTCTTCATCTAATTTTGACATTCGAATCCGCACCAAAGGAAGTTTGGTTTGGATAATTCAATAAGGGTTCTGAAATTTAGAACGTTCATCAACTATGGACTAGTCGAATCAATAAGGTTCACTAGTCTAACAAGGTTCAACAATAATGATATTCAAATTGAATAATAATCTCAAGAAGTATACAATAGGACAATTATTGTATAACTGAATCATGCTTTGAAAAGATAATCAATCTTTAATATAACATTTGAACTTAAATAATAGTAATGATAATTTACTCGAGGTAACTAATAAACTTGAACAATAATGACAAGTAGGGTTAAAAAACTTGCCTCGTGCATAGATTACACTTTAACTAAGCACGTTCTTTGAATTTAATCCTACATACCATTCACATTCACAATACCAGTTAATTATAACTTAACTAATCATCATAAACTCATTCTTTTGCCTAATTTGAATATTGACTATACTTAGTCAAATTATCACTTTGTCACATAATTTACGCTTCATGAATAACAAGCTAATTATGTATTCAATAATTCAATCCACATGCAATTAAGTTACTAACACGTTGCTAGACTTAATCATTTTACAAAAATTTCATTTCGAACTTTTCGGAGAGAGGAAAGCCATTTCCACATACTGCTACACTCTTGGTTCGCTATGTGGCGCCATGGCATTAATTTGGACACATGGCGTCATGGTATGCGGCTACGTGGAGTCTTGTAGCGGATGTTTAGGCATGAGACCTGGCGCCATGGCATGACTTGAAGCTGCTCGCAATTCGTGAAAATTGCAGAACACAGCCAAAAACTCCAATTTAAAATATTACTACACGAATTTAGACATACCCACATGATATAATTTATATATAATCATTACCCAACATTTATAGAATGGTTTTAACCCATTATAACACATAGTCACAAAACTAAAATATGTGAATTTCACTGACTTTGATGTTCTTGAAGGTTTTGAAAATAATTCATGAAAATTGACACTACGGATTCGTTATAACACCGAATCCATTCATTTAAACTTTGTTTTCTTCGTATCAACATGCATAAATATATACAAGTGTAAAATTTAGGGATAATATACGATCAACGGATTAAATACCACGTATAAGGCCATATGGACAAAACCCAAACTATGTAAGTTTTGATCAACATATACGACGTATTATTATGAAACTGATGATAGGGAACCATCTAATACATAGAGAAACACATTAAAACAACATCTTAACACATATATGTACATAATTCATACTCCTTTCGATTTACAGAGACTTTATAGTAAACTTTGAAAACCATGTTTATGAAAACTCAAATAACGTAAAAACAGAATTTGGTTTGGAGAATTTACCCAGAGTATAGATTTAGAAGAGATGATCAGTGGTGATCCTTTCACAAGTATTTGTTTGATTACACACTCACAATTTTCTTCATAAAATCATAATTTTCTCTCTGTGAACTCTAACTTTTGTTTTCCTGATTATCTAGACTTAGAAATATGAATACGTATATAATATTAGAACTGACGCGTTGAGTAGTCAGTTAACCCAATAATGGGTAACTGCTCTCAACTCCTATTAAGGCCATGTTTGGCTAGCCTTTAAAAGGCTTATACTCAATTAATTTAATAACTCTTTTATCATATAGTTTAAATCATGCCACACCCAATTATACAATAACTCGATTATATTATTTAATTTAAATAAAATAAAATATAATAATTTTTCATTCATAAATAATGTCAAATTATTAACTCTCTAATTAATAATTAAATTAATTAAAATACATTAGGCTTATTTAGTATTTCTTTTAATACAATAAGCTCACATAATTACATATATCGAATAATAAAATTCTCCACATTAATTTAATAAATGTAACACATATAATTAAATTAATCTACCATAATTTCATCAATTAATTATTTAATCTAATAATTAAATCATCAAAAATATTTATTTGCTTCAATAAATATTAACATTAAATTACAAAAATCTCATTCGTCACATCTTTCCCCTCTTAAAAGGATTCTGTCCCCAGAATCATGACTCAATAAATTCGACTCAATTAATTATTTAATCTAATAATTAAATCATCGAAAATAAATCATCGAAAATATTTATTTGCTTCAATAAATATTAACATTAAATTACAAAAATCTCGTTCGTCACATCTTTCCCCCCTTAAAAGGATTCTGTCCCCAGAATCACGACTCAATAAATTCGACCCATTACATTCTCCCCTTACAAAGATTACGTCCCGTAATCGTTTATACATAATTAAGTAAATAAATGAAGGTAATTCTTCATCATATTCTCTTTGAGTTCCCCGTAGCTTCTTCACGTTGTGGTTCCTCCAAATTACCTTTAATGAAGGTATTACTTTATTTCGAGAACTTGTTTTTTTACGCCGACAATTTGAGCAGAATTTCTTCGTAAGATAAGTCTTTTTCAAAATGCAGGGGTTCGTATTCAATTACATGTTTGTAATCGGGTTTGTAGGGTCATAATACAGAAACGTGAAAGACGTTGTGGACATTCTCGAGTGCTGGAGGTAGGGCTACCTGCATTTAACTTCTCCGATTCTTCTCAAGACTTCAAATGGTCCAATGAATATTGGGCTTAATTTTCCTTTCTTTCCGAACCTGGTCTTTCCCTTCCAGGGAGAGACCTTCAAGAATACATAACTACCTGATTCAAATTCGATATTTTTACGATGTGGATCGGTAGTAGTTCTTACATCTATCTTGAGTCGCTATCGACCGTGTTTCGGATCACTTTGACTATTTTTGTTGTCTACTGTACCAATTCTGGCCCTAGTAATTGTCTTTCGCCAACTTCATCCCAATAAAGTGGAGTTCTGCACTTTCTGCCGTATAACGCTTCGTAAGGTGGCATGCCTATACTAGCATGGTAACTGTTGTTGTAGCCGAACTCTACTAACGGTAGGTGATAATCCAAATTTCCTTTAAAGTCCATTATACAAGCTCTTAACATATCTTCCAATGTCTGAATCGTTCTTTCGCTCTGTCTGTCTGTTTGAGGGTGGTATGTTGTACTCATTCGCAATTGCGTACCCATGCATTCCTGAAGACGTTTCCAGAAATTCGATGTGAAACGCGGATCTCTATCAGAAACAATTGACACCGGCACTCCGTGCCTCGAAATAATCTCTTTCACATATAACCTTACCAACTGATCTAAGTTGAATCTGATTTTGATCGGAAGGAAGCGTGCAGATTTCGCTGGTCGGTCAATGATAACCCATACTGTGTCGTAGCCTTTCTGAGTCTTCGAAAGGCCAACCACGAAGTCCATTGTAATATGTTCCCATTTCTATTCTGGGATCTCTAACGGTTGTAGCAATCCACTCGGTCTCGATGTTACGCCTTCACTTTTCGGCGGTGTCGGACACTTGGCAACACATTCTGCAACATCATGTTTCAAATTCGGCCACCAAAAATGTTGTCGAAGATCTTGGTACATCTTAGTACTACCAGGGTGAATCGAATATCGTGAACTATGAGCCTCGCCCAAAATTTCTTCCTTAATCTCTTGTACTGGCGGAACCTAAATTCTACTTTGAAATCTCAGTATACCTTCCTTATCCATCTTGAATCTCGGTTCATTTCCTTCAGATATCTTCTTTATCACCTTATTACATTCTTCGTCCTGAAGCTGAGCCTCCTTTACTTTATCTAGTAGAGTTGTACCAGATTGCATCTGAAATAGATTCTCATCAATCTCCATAGGATACTTCACTTCCAACTCTAGTTTCTCTATTTCTGCAATTAGCTCCTCCTGAGCAATCAACATCATCAACTTCTCACGACCCTTTCTACTTAAGGCGTCGGCAACTACATTTGCTTTACCCGGATGGTATAAAATCTCACAGTCGTAATCCTTAATTAATTCCAACCATCTTCTTTAACGCATATTCAAATCCTTCTGTGTAAAAATATATTTCAGACTCTTGTGGTCTGTATATATTTCACACTTCTCCCCGTAGAGATAGTGCCTCCAAATTTTCAAAGCAAAAACAACTGTAGCTAACTCCAAGTCATGGGTCGGATATCCCTTCTCGTAGTCTTTCAATTATCGTGATGCATACGCAATGACTTTGCCGTTTTTCTTTAGCACACAGCCAAGTCCTTTATGTGACGCATCATTATAAACAACAAAATTTCCTGTATCATCCGGAAGAGATAACACAGGTGTCGTACTTAACCTCTTCTTCAATTCTTGAAAACTTTCCTCACACTTATCCGTCCAAACAAATTTCACAACTTTTCGAGTTAAATTCGTTAGCGGAGTTGCGATCTTGGAAAAATCTTGAATGAACCTTCTATAATATCCTGTCAATCCAAGAAAACTTCGTACTTCCGACGGCGTTCTCGGCTGATCCCAGTTAATCACGGCTTCGACTTTTGATGGATCTACCGAAATTCTGTTTTTATCGATCATGTGACCAAGAAATTGTACTCGTTCGATCCAAAATTCGCATTTTGAAAACTTGGCATACAACTTTTCCTTTCTCAATACTTCCAATGTTAATCTCAAATGCTCTTCATGTTCTTCCTTGGTTTTTGAATAAACCAAAATGTCATCAATAAATACCACTACGAACTTGTCCAAAAACGGCTTGAACACACCATTTATTAGTCCCATAAATCTTTGCAGGGCATTCGTAAGACCAAACGACATTAACTAAAAATTCTGGAGTGACCATATCGCGTTCTGAATGCTGTCTTCGGAACATCCTCTGGCCTCACCTTCAGTTGATGATAACCGCTTCTCAAGTCTATCTTGGAAAAGTATCTCGCTCCCTTCAATTGATCAAACAGGTCATCAATCCTCGGTAATGGATATCTATTCTTAATCGTGACCTTATTCAGTTCTCTGTAGTTAATGCAGAGTCGCATCGATCCATCCTTCTTTTTCACAAATAACATAGGCTCTCCCCACGGCGATACGCTCGGTTGAATGTACTTTTTGCCCAACAATTCTTGTAGTTGTACCATTAATTCTTTCATCTCTACTAGTGCCATTCGGTATGGTGCCTTCGATATTGGAGCGGTTCCAGGCGCCAAATCGATCACAAAATTTACCTCTCTATCTGGTGGAAGTCCTGGCAAATCGCCTGGAAATACGTCGACGAAGTCCCTCACAATCGATATTTCTTCTACCTCCGGATTCTCTTTTCGACTGTCGATTATGTAAGCTAAGTATCCTACACAGCCTTGTCTTAACAACTTCCTGGCCTGCATCATCGTCAGACAACTCGCTTGTCTAGGCGACTTGCTACCATAAAACACAACCTTTGGCGGGGTCATAAGGTTAATCGCTTCTTTGGCAATCAATTCTGACTTCGTAATTGAATAACTAGTCCATTCCCAAAATAACGTCAAATTTCCCAAGTCGAATAGGGATAAGATCTACGTTCATGATATTACCCTTAATATCCACTCTACAGTTCTTATGTACGTACTTAACAAGGATTATTTCTCTATTCGCAATTTCTATGTTCATGGGATAATCCAATTCATCCTTAGGCAAATCTAAATTCTTGGCAAAGTCATCGGATATAAAGGAACAAGTAGCACCCGAATCAAATAAAATATAAGCATTAATTTATTGGTCGGAATGATACCTGACACCACATCACGGGATTGAACTGCATCTTGCACCGTCATGTTGAAAGTCCAGGCGGTCAGTCAGTTTGTTGCGGTTGGTCTTGTGATGGTTAAGGCATTTCCACTGTTATTTCCCCGGTTTCCTCCTAATCCTGACCCTCCCGATCCCTTCTTGGGACAGTCTCTTGACAGATGGTCCTTCGAACCACAAGTGAAACAAGCACCCTTCTTTGGGTTTGGGCGGTTTGGTGCTATGTGGCCTTCGACCACAATGTAGCACACTCTTTTCCTTTCATACAAACTCCCGAGATGAGCTTTCCCTTGAGTTGGGCATGCTTCGATTCTTTTCTTCTGACTTCCTTGTTGATTCCCCGATGATGATTTTTCATTCCACCTTTTCTTCTGATTAAAATTACACCTCCTGTGCCACTTCCATTAGTCTTGTTATTTCCTTCACCTTCACTCTTCTTCTTCTTCTGATCTTGATTGTACTTGGTCACCTCATCGCTTCCACCTTCAGCGAGGATGGCCTTTTCCAGTACTCCAGCAAAAGTGTTTATCTGAAACATTGATACTTTACTGTATACCCAAGGCTTTAGTCCTTGTTCAAATCTTCTGGCTTTTCTCTCTTCCGTGTGTACTTGATACGGGGCAAACCTCACCAACTCGTTAAATGTAGCCGCATAATCAGGTACGGTCATATTTCCTTGCTTCAATTCCAAAAATTGAACCTCCATCTGGTTCTGCGAGCTGGTTGGGAAGTACATTTCGAAGAACATCTCTTTAAATCTCTCCCAAGTAATTACACCTTCACCTCCGCGAACTTTGTTTGCTTGCCACCAATAGCTAGCTTCAGACTTCAACATAAATGTTGCAAAAGCGGTCTTCTGGTCTTCTCTAACCCTAGCAACGTCGAAAACCTTCTCCATCTCCATAACCCATGTTTGAGCCTCGATCGGGTTCATGGAACCTTTAAATTCTGGCGGTCCCACCGCCTTGAAATCCTTAAATGTAGTATTTGGTGGAGATTGAGGTTGATTATTCATTGCTCGGTCGCCAAGAATTAACCAATTCTTTGAGCGGGATTAGCATTGGCATTATTATTGTTATTTGTTGACTCTTCCTGAGCTGGTTGACGTGGTTGTCTTCTTCTTGGCGGCATATTTCTGTTAAGATATATGCTTATTAAATCTCTATTAAATTCTCTAAATAGTTAAGACTTAACTCAACAATTTAATATAATCATTTAACACATCATCTCAAACAACTTAATATATTTAATTCAAACTAAAAGTTTTACATCAAACGATAGCATAACTGCTATTTACATCCACCATCCTAAGATAAAGAATCCATAGGATTTAAATATTAAAATATTCCTTAGTTCATAAACATATCGGAATTTACATCTAAATAATAGACAAGTTTATCACATAAGTAAACAAATTTTATCACTGTATGTCAAGGCGCTGAATAGCCTTGCTACGCTCCTCTTCTATGATACGAGACATCGTCCTACGATCTAGCATGTACGATGGAAGTCCTTCGAACTGGATGGGGTACCTCAAAACTCGATCCTGGGCCTCATCCAAGCTTTGCCTTCTTCGCATGACCATCCTCTTCAGCAAGATCAGCACGACGTGACTCTCTTACCCAGCCCTCCTCTGCTATGGTAAGCCTCTCTGAACTGTCCTTCAGTTCCTTCTTCAACTTTTCTATCTCTGCGGTCTTATCTTCGGTTTGACCCTTCTCGTGGACCAAATCCCATTCTACATTTCCTAGTCATGAGTGAAGAGTCGAAATCTCTCTCTCCTTCTGCTCGAGAGTAATCTGCTGAATAATAGCTCGCTCAGTCAGATCCTGCACCTCATCTCGTAACTCCACGTTACGGTCGTATAATGTGTCGTACATCTCAGCATCGATGGAATGTTGTGGAAACTCCTCTTCTTCCTCTTCCTCGTCAAATTCCTCCTCAGGATCCTCCTCAGGATCAGTCTCAGGTTCATGCTCCTGACCAACAACGGTGATCAATGGAGATGACTCCCTTTGTACCAACTGTTCCCTAACGACATGAATGTCTTTGGGCTCCACCTCTTTAGGTACTATAGGTACTCAGGGTTCCTCCTCCCCTGCTCGACTAGTTCCTCCAACGTCAGACATCCTGACAACAAAATTTCGAGTTTTAGTTACTAAGTCGTACTAGTGAGCACATAAATTAACAAATAAACACATAAAGTCTTTTATTATCTTTAATGAATTACAAAGATTTATTTCCTAGAACTCGATAAGAGTTTTCCATCACTATGTTCTTTCTATAAAGTTTACTACCAAGGTTGTTTCCCAACCTAAGGTTCATAACCTCTGACTTTGATACCAACTTGTGACACCCCAAATCCAGGTACTTAAATTCCACGGATTTGGTGTTCTTCAGACAAATATCATCTATCTATCTACCCATAATAAATACAAACCATGCAATAGATAGAAATAAAATCTTCCCTTAACTGCCATTTTACAACATCCAGAATAATAATACAATCTCAAAGTTAAACTAACCTTAAACATCATCTTGGAATCATAAACAAATAAGTCTTAAACAACATCATTAACTCAAGTCTTAAACATAGATACATCATCTATTAAAAATAACAAGTCTTCATCACTTGTTAACCTTGCCCTTGCCTTTACTAGTGGAAGGTTCGTTGGTTCTTTCGTTCTTAACTTCAATGTTATTATTAAGCAAGAGTGAGCACAATTTCCCGCAAGTATAACAATGAAATAACAGTATAATAACATGCGAGTGAATCAAGGACTTCTGAAATAAAGCTCAACTTTTGAATCAAGAATTAATAACAAGAATCAAAAGATTTTTGAGGGTCATAAGACCTTAAACTATGTCCTAGGTTATCAAGGGTTATACTTGAAACCTTTAACAGTTATAAGACTATGGACCTTTCTACTCGTACTTAGGGGATGACCCTTAGTACCATCATGCACAATATCTTAACGCTTAACGCATAAGTAAATCCCTTTGCGGAGGTTGTTCATCTCGATTTGACATTCGAATCTGCACCAAAGGAAGTTTGGTTTGGATAATTTAATAAGGGTTCTAAAATTTAGAACGTTCATCAACTATGGACTAGTCGAATCAATAAGGTTCACTAGTCTAACAAGGTTCAACAATAATGATATTCAAATTGAATAATAATCTCAAGAAGTATACAATAGGACAATTATTGTATAACTGAACCATGCTTTGAAAAGATAATCAATCTTTAATATAACATTTGAACTTAAATAATAGAAATGATAATTTACTCGAGATAACTAATAAACTTGAACAATAATGACAAGTAGGGTTAGGAAACTTGCCTCGTGCGTAGATTACACTTTAACTAAGCACGTTCTTTGAATTTAGTCCTACATACCATTCACATTCACAATACCAGTTAATTATAACTTAACTAATCATCATAAACTCATTCTTTTGTCTAATCCGAATATTGACTATACTTAGTCAAATTATCACTTTGTCACATAATTTACACTTCATGAATAACAAGCTAATTATGTATTCAATAATTCAATCCACATGAAATTATGTTATTTACATGTTAAACATCTATTTTATCATCTCATTATACTTCTAACATTTTTACATGTTCATTAATTAAGTTACTAACACGTTCTTTAGACTTAATCATTTTACAAAATTTCATTTTCGAACTTTACGGAGAGTGGTATTTGCTTATTTCTTTCGTTACACTAGTCTTCGTATTTTTATGGTGGTATGCATATTACGGACTATAACATTCATGGTCTTTGTGGCATCATGCCAATAAATATTTAGGCATGAGACCTGGCATGACGCGCATGAACTGTGAACGAGCTGTTCTACAATTCGCGAAAATTGCAGAACACAGGCAAAAACTCCAATTTAAAATATTACTACACGAATTTAGACATACCCACGTGATATAATTTATACATAATCATTACCCAACATTTATAGAATGGTTTTAACCCATTATAACACATAATCACAGAACTAAAATATGTGAATTTCACTGACTTTGATGTTCTTGAAGGTTTTGAAAATAATTCATGAAAATTGACACTACGGATTCGTTATAACACTGAATCCATTCATTTAAACTTTGGTCTCTTCGTATCAACATGCATAAATATATACGAGTGTAAAATTTAGGGATAATATATGATCAACGCATTAAATACCACGTATAAGGCCATATGGCCAAAACCCAAACTATGTAAGTTTTGATCAACATATACGACGTATTATTATGAAACTGATGATAGGGAACCATCTAATACATAGAGAAACACATTAAAACAATATCTTAACACATATATGTACATAATTCATACTCCTTTCGATTTACAGAGACTTTATAGTAAACTTTGAAAACCATGTTTATGAAAACTCAAACAACGTAAAAACAGAATTTGGTTTGGAGAATTTATCCAGAGTATAGATTTAGAAGAGATGATCAGTGGTGATCCTTTCACAAGTATTTGTTTGATTACACACTCACAATTTTCTTCACAAAATCACGATTTTCTCTCTGTGAACTCTAACTTTTTTTTCCTGATTATCTAGACTTAGAAATAAGAATACGTATATAATATTAGAACTGACGCGTTGAGTGGTCAGTTAACCCAATAATGGGTAACTGCTCTCAACTCCTACTAAGGCCATGTTTGGCTAGCCTTTAAAAGGCTTATACTCAATTAATTTAATAACTCTTTTATCATATAGTTTAAATCATGTCACACCCAATTATACAATAACTCGGTTATATTATTTAATTTAAATAAAATAAAGTAAAATATAATAATTTTTCATTAATAAATAATGTCAAATTATTAACTCTCTAATTAATAATTAAATTAATTAAAATACATTAGGCTTATTTAGTATTTCTTTTAATACAATAAGCTCACATAATTACATATATCGAATAATAAAATTCTCCACATTAATTTAATAAATGTAACACATATAATTAAATTAATCTACCACAATTTCATCAATTAATTATTTAATCTAATAATTAAATCATCGAAAATATTTATTTGCTTCAATAAATATTAACATTAAATTACAAAAATCTCGTTCGTCACAACTGCAGCGTCGTGCCCCTTCCTCTCTCTCGCGCTGCGGCGCGACCTACATCACCATCTTCCTTTGGTCTGGCGCTGCGGTGCCAAACTCTTCTTTATCTCTCGCGCGTAAGCGCCACTTACCGATGGTTTATGGACTAGCTTTCAGCTGCTGCAAGGCATCGTCTCCCAAAGGATCAGCTGAAAGTCACTGCTTATTTAGGAAGCTTAAACCTAGAAATTTTTCTAAGTGTTGCATTAAGTTTGAGATACGTACTTCCCGATCTCATAACTTCTTCGTTATAACTTAGAACGAGATCGTTTTAAAGTCATTCTCTTCCTTATCTTACGTAGTTCAATACCCCTCAGATAGAACTTCATTCTGAATCCGTTAACGTGCCATTCAATTGGCTTAATCTTCATTCTTTGTTCATTTTTACGCTTTTAACGTTCTTCGCTCATTCGTCCGTAATTCGGTCATCCGAACTCGAAACTCGTTCGTTCTTCAGTCCACGACTCACGGTTTCTACGTTCTCTTACATTCTTCTGAAACCCTACACGTTCGGGTTCATTTACTAACTTTTTAATTTTCGTTCGACTTTTACGAAAATTTCGCAATAACTTCGTTATAGCTAAGTTTTAATATGTACTTCATGAACGTTTCTACTGTTCCTAACCAAGAAATAAGCAACTAACTTATACGCGATGGTTTTAAACTTGTCCATCAACAACAATTATTCTACGATGGTTTTAAATTTGTCCATCAACAACATTCTTCGTGTTCTTCGTGTGTTCTTCGCGTTCTTCGTTCATTCTTCATTTTAATCGATATTTTAGATTACGTCATGATATCGTACTCTTCACAGTACGTTGAGGACTTCGTCAGTTTATGACTTCATCATTATACATCATACCATAGCGGTTTGTTGATCCTAAGATCACATCCCAACAGGTTCAATTGCATTAACAACTCCATCTTTTTACCATCCTTGTGTCAGGAATAAGCATGTGAATGCTATTCCTATTTTTATATGATTTGATTATGATATATATGTATATGAATGAATAATATGCAAGTATGCTTACATTAAGAAAAGCTGTAAAGTCCTTTGATAGATAATAGAAATATATGTACAAGGACTTAGAATAAATTAATCAAGCTTGTTGGATTGATCTTATGATGTAATAGATAGGCTAGTCTGATCGTCGAGCACTGCACCAGAAGTCGTAGTCTGCCAGGTGAGTCAAGGTTAACTCGGGAGCTATCGAGGTAGAATAGGAGTATGCAAGATAGTAGATCTCGGAGTTCGTAGACTGCCAGGGGAAACGAAGAAGGATCGTAGTGTATCGAGAAGAGCTTCCTCGGGATCGTAGTGTCTTTGAGGAAGTCATGTTCGTAATCGTGAGACGACACACTTAAGAGCCGAAGCGATCATCTCGCCAAAGCCAAGTCCAAACGTAGACTACACTCAGTCGTAGAGCCTAGTGATGCCAAAGCCAAGTCAAGGATCGTAGACTACACTCTGAGTTTGTAGAGTCCATTGAGTGCATACAGAGATCGTAGTCAGGCAAGATCAGATGAAGACAACAAGCATAAGGCAGAAATCGTAGAGTGTCAAGATCTGATCTCAGGATGGTAGTGTCGGCACAGCCAAAGTTGAATCGTAGAGTGCAGAACTACGACTCCAACAGAAGTGCTCACAATGCCAAGTCAGAATCGTAGAGCAGATACGGTTCTCAAAGAATGAGTACTCCCAGAATATCCAAAGGTGAAGCCTCGATTGTACCGCAAAGATGCAATCCACAAAGTAAAGGGAACTAGAGAGCACTCAACGAATGGCATGCGAGGCTAGCGAAGAAGTAAGCACCAATCCAATCAAAGATCAAGATTGAGTTAAAAGGCCATTCGTGATGAAGTCTTCCACAAGATGATTCAAAAAGACTTGACGGTGACTAAGGAAAAGTCGACTAATGCGATTCTTTCGTAAGAGAAACGAAGACAACGATCTTGGAAGCAACAAGGATCGTAGTGTTTGTCAGACAAAGAAAGAACTGATGGAAGGTGAACCGAGATACTGATAAGCTTCTGAAGAGCAAGGCTAAAGTGATTAAGTGCGGGGTCAGTTCATTGATGATAAGTGAGCGAAAGATCACCAGGAGAAAGCAAGTTGGACGCGCCACAAATCTGAAGTGTCTTGATATTCAGAAGGGGACCAGAGCAAGGAATTAGGCCATCAGTATCTGAGAACAGTCAAAGCAAATAGAAGTATTGAAGCACTACATAATACAGTGAAGAGGTGTTCTTCAATAAAGATCCAAATAACACTCTTCAGGATCGTAGTGTTAACTCTACTAGTCAACGAGCAACAATCAACAAGACACTACGATCAGGTCCTTGAAGACATGCATCAGAATCGTAGAGTTCAAATACCTGAAGACTGAAGCATTGGCAACGATTCAATCTGAAGGGTAACATTCGGACTAGTGCTTATTGAGAGCATCGATGCAATAGGACAACCTCTGATCGAGAAATTAGAAAGAGGTAATAAAGTCTTCGACCTGCCCAAGACATTAAAGTGATACATCTGAGAGGGTAGGTGAAACAGTAGACTGCAACGTCAAAAAAAGTATGACAAGTCACATCAAGTAGTCTACCTCAAGCAACTTGAGATCTGTGAAGATATTTGAATAGCCTTCAACGGTTACTTTCCAACGGAAGGATTGGGAAGAAGTATAAATGAGAAAGAACTTCAAAGATCAAAGGGTGCTGGAGTTGTAAGTTTTGGAGAGAAGGTGGACTGATCTAAACCATGTGATAGTGAGTCCAAAGGCTCACTCTACGATCCACCAAGAACACTCAGAAGTCAGATCAAGAAAGAAGTAGAAGTGTGAGTTCTACTATGTAGAAGTGAGAGTTCTACTATATGAAGTGTGTTCTGAACTGCCGAGAGAAAAGAGAGCATCATGCCATCTGGATGTCTATCATGGGAAGACTCTAAGTACAATAGAGAAGAGCTTAAGGTCATCTTAGCAAGTCCATCATGAGAAGGCATCGAGTAACAAGAAGGGAGATCACAAAAGCCATCTTGGTGTCAAGCATGAGAAAGCTTCTAAGTACCTAACAGAAGAGCTTACAGTCATCTTAGAAGCCTCTCATGTTCAGCCATCAAGTACCAAGAAGAATGATCTTCAAGGCAGTTCATCAAGGGGTCATCCGGTGTAGTTGAGCAACCTAAGAAGCTGAGCATCATGCAACACTCAGCTGCACTTCAAGGATGATCAAGCCAAGCTGCTAAGGATAGAAGATGTTCAGAGCATGAAGACATCTTAGCAGCTCAGTACTGACTCCAACAACAACAAACAAACAACTCAATGAGGCCAAGGCCTGAGGGGTCCTTGTCCAGAAGGACTAAATAAAGCAGGGCCAAGAGGGTCCTTGTCCAGAGGGACTAAACAAAGTAGGGCCAAAGGGTCCTTGTCCAGAGGGATAAACGAAGTTCCAAGCCTGCTGGGCTTGAAGAGTTCCTAGGGAACTAGAAGAGTCCCAAGGCTGCTGGCCTTGAAGAGTTCTTAGTGAACCGAAGTCCCAAGGTTGCTGGCCTTGAAGAGTTCTTAGTGAACTGAAGTCCCAAGGCTGCTGGCCTTGAAGGAATCGTAGAGATTCAGGGTGCTGTCTTTCCTTAGTGGAAATCCTGCTAGTTGAAAGCAGAAGAGTGGATTAGGAGCTTGAGTCTCTGAACCGCTTAAAACCTCTTGTGTCTTTTACATTATGTCATTTACATTATGTCTATAAATGCTATAACTGCTATGTATGTTCTAACTGCTTACAACTAAACTAACCCTACGAACAATGTATGTATGATTATGAATATATCAATGAAGGGGAATCTTTTACTTATTCCGCTGTGCTTGAAAAGATTCTTATGTTTGTCATATACTCTAATATGAACAATACTCATAAACCAGAAAAGTATTTAAAACAAAAAGGATCTATTAAACCCCCCCCCCCCCTTCTAGATCTATTGTGCCCTCTGGGAACTAACACCTTGCATCAAATGCACGGATGATATAAAATTCATTTTGATACTTTAAATCAATTTATGTCTAGCCGAAGCAATTAGCATAGACATACAAAGAACAACTCTTTTAAAATCCATTGGTTCCAAAAGTTGAACCAATTCTTTTATTTTTGAAATGTACACATAAGCACGATTTCAATAAACTTCGAAATCTAGCATAGCTAGAAGACTTGGAATATCCTATTCTCCATCTTCCTTCATTGTCTTACTGCGACAATACTTAATCTTCTCTAGCACCTTCAATGCTAAGTCTACTGAAAATACTTCGTTTTCAGTCTAAACATTCCTATACCTTAGTACAGTCCATCAACTTACCACACATTATGAGTTCAGGAACTTTCCATAATAGTATGAGTTTAAGAACATCCAGACAGACCTTAGGCGTCCATTCACTGAGACGTTCGAAAACATACCATATTATTATGAGTCACGAACTTACCATAAGTATGAGTTTCAAGAACTCGTACCTACCTTATCGTTCTCTACCTATCAAGTATATACATGAGAAAAGATTCACCTCGTCATATACATCTTAATAGCGCGACCAATTCCAATGATTATCACTGTAATAAACTGAGCAGTTGTTACACCAAAGCACAAACCTCTGCCCAGAACAAAGGTTCATACAACTCAGATATCACATGAGTCCTCAATTGAAATCTTACAACTTCTAAATTTCTCTTTACTTAATACGAATTTTCTTTAATTTGTATGCTATCCTTCTCAACTCAATATGAGTTCTTCTTCTCGTACCACTTCGTAGTACCATTCATTTATAGCATTAGCTATAAATCATTCATTGTTTAACAGTTCATCTGTTACTACGAATTACTATGATCACGTGGTGATCTTCTTCCATAATCGTTTAACTCAACGATTTTCTTATCATTCTCTCTACGATTATAGTCTTAGGTACACATACCTAAGAGTTATAACCTATTAGCTTTGATACCACTCTGTAACGCCCCGAAATTTGGTCTACTTTCAGACCCGAACTCCGTGCATCACGATCCCATCTCCTTCCAAACACACATCATTATATAGCTAAATATAATGACATACAGTCTCAAATTCCAGGTTCTCGAAACCTTAGAACCTCTTTCATTACAAATAATGAAAATTACATTATTCTTTACATCTTACACAAGTGACTTTTATCCGCCACCAAGGATTCATAACTGTTCATTAAACTAGTCTATAGTTTAATTCTATCATTCTATGTTACAAGTCTTGAATTGCTCTTCACGCATATTCATATACTGAATGACACTTCGTCTGGATACCGATCAACTTGATCTTTACGGAATCCTTAAGTTCTTTCTAACATCGTTCGCTGAAAATATTTTTCATTTAAAGCAAGTGTGAGCATTCAATTGCCCAGCAAGTCATAACAGTTGAACAAACAACTTCAAGAGTTTAAACATTCTTCAGAACTTCGATAACCGAACAAAGGTTATGAAACAGCTTGAATAATAGGAATAGTCTGGATTCCTATCATCTTAAAACATTAGTCATATTCACTTTAAAATACTTTCATTACTCTACCTTTTCATACACATCCTGTCTGGCTAGAATCATTAGCACAGACTTTACAATAACGGTTCATGTATAAACCGATCATACTTGTATTGAACAGCTCAATCAAAAACAGTTCATCTCATAGAAACACCGAAGTGTTCAAATTATGGTACAAGACCTCATACGTACTACCACCTTGTACATACATCGCACATATGCACATAGGCGAGACTTCTCAAGTTCAACATCTGAGAAGTTTAAGAAACTAGCATTCATATAATATGAATGAAGTTAGGAAACTTGCCTTACGCACAACTACAGCTTACGTTGAACTGCTTATTCCAAATCCCTATATAACACATAAAGAAATAACACGTACACCAATTAGTCATATACTTGACTTACACATTGGTTTACTTAACTTTACTTCCTAAGGTTCGCACTCTTGTAAAATAAGTTTACGCGACTAACTTCCTTTACCAATTTACGGCTTCATGTCATACAGAGATGTCTTACTCAAAACATGAATCATCTTTGATGATTTAAATTCCTATCTTCTTCTTATATCTTCTATAGGACTCAGCGTACACCGCTTATCTGCTAGTAGTCCATATGGTACTCTAATTGGTTTCCCAAAAACAACCAACAAACAAGTTCCCGTCTCATCTACACTGCCCACACAGTGAGTTAGATCGGTTGCCAGTTTTGTATATACCTTCGCTCTCTGAAGGAATTGTTTAGCCCAGCTCCCATATGTCAACCATCAAAGGTTACGATTGTACCACAACCTAACTTCTCTTAACTTATACGAACTATTAAATTATAATGTTCGTTAATTCAACTTCTTATTCCTTGTGGCTTTCTGGCAATGAAATGCCATACCTCAGGATTCATTCATTATCGTCTAAGTCATACAGTATTTTGTATACTTGGAACGATCGTTCAATGTCAATACTATGAGGTCATAGCTTTAAACATTTTATATGAACTTATTCATACCTTACAACGTCCGGTTCATTCAACTCGGAAAATTGTCCAAGTTATACTTATTAACTCGGCTTCTTAACATTATACGTTATTATCTTTAACTTAGTTTCTTCACCGTTCACGGTTAAATCTTAGTCTTCATTACCTTACAGTCAAGCCATACACCGAGTGTAGGTTCTACCCGTTTAATAATTGCGTACCCTCAACCCTCACGTTGCCTAAAGTGTTTAACGCTTACATTCATTCTAACATTCTCTATCCAACTCATACTCGGACTTTCATTAAACTTATTATCGTTCGCTACGGCTTTTTATGAAAAATCATATCTTACTTACTACCTTCGTCAACGTCTAAGTCATACAATCATTGTACACTTAGAAAGTTCGTCCGACGCGAATACGATTCACGAGAATCGTTTACGTATTCGACGTTTACTTTACTCGTCTCTTAACCTCTCACTCAACCTTTACTCAAGGTTTAAATTGCCTTCATTCATTATCCAACCCATGAACCCCATGTTCATTATTCTTTCTTAATGTCGAAGCCATACTGATCGTTGTAAGCTAAGACCGATCGTTCATCGCAACAACGTTGCGTTCACATCGTCTAAACGCCTTATACTTTTTTCTCATTACCACATCATAACATCGAAATGTTATTCATTGCCTTCATCACTCAATGTCTAAGGAATCGCAACCAAAGAAATCCCTCACATTCGTTCATCGCGACTACGGTCCGCGGATATCGGTTCCGTAACCCGCACCTACAATCTTTGTCTTTTAATCTCGTTTAATCTTTCCGTTCAATCTTTACTAAAGGTTTAACTTGCTTGCTTAAGCGTTATTTTAGGTGAACTATATGTTCATACTTCTTTCTTACACATCCCCCAGTAATTGAGAAATAAAAATCTCATTTATGGGCATTTCCTGACTGCCGAACACTGCGCGCTCTCCTCCTCTCTCTCTCATTTTGCGGCACATGACACTACATCACCTCTTTCCTTTGAGTCCAGCAATGCTGCGCCAAACTCTTTGTTATCTCTCGCGTTGAGGCACCACTTACCAATAGTTTATGGTCGAGATCAGCTGCGGCATTAATCTCCCTAAAGGCTCAAATTTGATGCTGTTACCGATCTTAAACCTAGAAAATTTTCTAAGTGTTGCATTAAGTTTGAGATACGTACTTCCCGATCTCATAACTTCTTTGTTATAGCTCGGAATGAGATCGTTCTAAAGTAATTCTCTTCCTTACCTTACTTAGTTCAATACCCCTCGAACAGAACTTCGTTCTGAATCCATTAACGTGCCATTCAATTGGCTTAATCTTCACTCTTCGTTCATTTTTACGCTTTTAACGTTCTTCGCTCGTTCATTCGTAATTCGGTCATCCGAACTCGAAACTCATTCGTTCTTGAGTCCATGACTCACGTTTTCTATGTTCTCTTATATTCTTCTGAAACCCTACACGTTCGGGTTCATTTACTAACTTTCTAATTCTCGTTCGTCTTTTACGAAAATTTCGCCATAACTTCGTTATAGCTAAGTTTTAATCTGTACTTCATGAACGTTTCTACTGTTCCTAACAAAGAAATAAGCAACTAACTTATACGCGATGGTTTTAAACTTGTCCATCAACAACAATTATCCTACGATGGTTTTAAATTTATCCATCAACAACATTCTTCGTGTTCTTCGCGTGTTCTTCGCGTTCTTCGTTCGTTCTTCATTTTAATCGATATTTTGGATTACGATTCTACTATTTCTTGGAATTTGATGTTATAGAACATCATTCCATACTTATTTCACCTACTCGTTCATAAGATTCATTCGGGTTGCTCAAAACCCTTACGAATCTTATACTTCCTTAAGAAATTTACAAACTAAACTTCTAATTCTTATTTCTTTATTTTCTCATGATTTCAACCATATGAAATCATTTCTAACATCATCTTCTCCCTATTCTCATTAAGCTATGTTTTAAGCATAGAAACTTAAAGAAAATATAAGAAGAAACTAGGGTTCGGATTACCGTTCTTCTTTAATCCTCTTCCGTTATACAAAGCCGGCGATTCGTTAGCTTTTCTATTTCACGATCACTTTTGATCCGAGCATTCATACTCACGCTCTTCCTCTTCCTCTTCCTCTTCATCCGAGTTCTCTCTCTCTCTCTCAAGTTATAGGATTTTCAAAATCCTAGAAAATGAAAATTTAGCTTTCTATTTATAGATTTTCAAAGCTTAGGGCATTTTGGTCATTTCGCCCCAACCTCCTTACTATTCATGGCTTAGCCACCAAGTTTACTTGGTGGCCAAGTGGCCGCCCCACATGCCCATGGGTCACCCCATGGGTTGCCCCATTGGTTCTTACCCATCCGTTTACTCATCGGTTCGATCCGCGGTTTATTTTCTTGGTTTGGGCCTTAACCCTAATTCTTATTGGGCCTATCTTGGGATTGATTTCACAAAGCATTGGGCTTGACATAATCCAAGTCCAATTGGATTCTACAAAGTCCATGAACTCAAAGTCCATTAAGACTAATCGTATCCTACGCATTCCATTCTCGTATCCTCGTATTCTTTTCGTATATCATTCGTACGATATTCGTATTATACGTCGTACTAATCTTCGTATTATACTCGTATAATAACTAGTATTATACTCGTATTTCTCACGCATAATAACTCTAATTATTATACGAAATCATAAAATTCTCGGAACTCACTTTTCCTAACCCTTAGGTTTTAAGTCCGTAGGAGAAAACTTCGTTTTTGCCATAACTAAAATATTATTGAATATTTCATCACGTCTCAAAATTATACGTATTCATTAAATTCTCAGAATTTCAAAATAAATCTCCGAGCAGAAACGGATGAATAATGTCTATTTCGTCTTTTTCCCCGAAAAATATTTTGTTCCCGGAAAACTTTCATTTTTGTCTTGAAAATTCTTACTTGTTCAATCTAGCTCGTAGACAGAATCCTCCCGATTTATAATCATCCTAGGTTATAGAACGATTAATAAACACATAACACATAATAGTATTAATAAAAATTCATTTTATTAATAACTAATTCTTTAAACCTAAATTCTGGATAATCCAAAATTCTGGGTTGTTATAGAAAGGGTGAGCTCAACTAGCCCAATAAGAAATATTATGACTAAGATAATGCAGAATAATTTATCATTAGCCTTCAACGGTGTTAAACTGATAATATATAACAAACATAAAGTTTAACTGCAGCGGAACAAGTAATCCATTAGAAGAGTCAAGTAGAGAATAAAATCTATTATCTTCTACGATTTAAAAGGTTTTTCATCACTTTTATCGCTGAGACTCAGCTTAATAAATAAACCACATCATCCATGCACTACGGCCAAGGATATTCATTAGTATCACGACCACAAATTATCCATGCCCTACAGGCCAAGGATATTCGTGTATTCATCAATGGTCATGATCATGCCAACAACTGTCCATCAATGCACTACGGCCAATGAGGACTTTTACCACATCATTTGTAATATTACGGTCATGATTATACTGAATAATCCCTGGTCATAATTATACCAAGTCCATCTATGCACTACAGGCCACAGATGACTTTCAAAAAAATATAAACATGAGGATGATGGCAATGATATAAGAATTCAATAAAAACAAGTTCAAGAATTAAGTTATTCAGGAACTAATAACGTCCAAATTGTCAACACGATACTTCTTTATAGAGTAAAATTCAAGAATGCTCAGAAGAATATTTCCATGAAAAGATACTGGATGAAGCGCAAATATTAAGGATATTCTACTAATTTCATGGAGTATAGAAGTCAAAACTTTAACCAACTGAGTATAATAAAGAATGGAATAACAAAAGAAATCACCAGGCATGCGATAGACCGCACAGACAGGTTATTCCAACTATCCATCAATGCACTACGGGCCAATGAGGATTTTTTTCACATCATTTATAACATTACGGTCATGATTATACCGAATAATCCCTGGTCATAATCATACCAAGTCCATCTATGCACTACAGGCCACAGATGACTTTCAATATATTATAAACATGAGGATGATGACAATGATATAAGAATTCAATAAAACAAGTTCAAGGATAAATTTTTAAAGATTTATAATTTAATTTATCCAGAAATCAATAACGTCCAAATTGTCAACATGATACTGTTTTGTGGAGTAAAATTCAAGAATGCTCAGAAGAATATTTCCATGAAAAGATACTAGATGAAGCGCAAATATCCAGGATATTCTACTAATTTCATGGAGTATAAAAGCCAAAACTTTAACCAACTGAGTATAATAGAATATACGAAACTGCAAATAGATTTTTGCCCGCCATGCGGTAATCCACGTTGTGACGCCCCCAAAATAGGTATACATCACCTATTCTGAGTCGCCAAATATATGGTACAAAATTCAAATACAACTTAATTATACAACAGTCGTGTAAAATACGACTAAACATATGCTGTGAGTTTTAATACAAATATTGTCATCTAGACAATATTCAAACTCAATGGGGTCCTCATTACATTTATTATCACACTATTTCACAGAATAATGAGGACTACTAATACACCATCTAGGACCATCACTCTGTTTCCCCCGACTAGTCCCTGCTACGTTCTCATTTCCTGAAAAGAACAATGAAAGCAAAAGGGTGAGCTCAACTTGTGACAACTCGGAAATCCGGATTGTCCAGAAATTAAGATTTAAAGAATTAGTTATTAATGAAATGAATTTTTATTAATACTATTATGTGTTATGTGTTTATTTATCGTTCTATAACCTAGATTGATTATTAATCGGGAGGATTCTGGCTACGAGCTAGATTGAACGAGTTAGAATTTTCAAGAAGAAAATAAAAAAAAAATTCCAGAACAAAAACATTTTCGGGGAAAAAGACGAAATAGGCACTATTCACCCGACGAAACCTAAGGGTTAGGGTTTGAATAACCTAAGCCTTTCCAAGAGTTCGGTATGTCAAAATGACATTCTGTCGAAAGATTTGACGATAATATATCGTAAAAAGTTAAGTAAGCCGATAAAAGTTTTTCTCGAAAAACGTGCAAAACTCGGACGAAATAAAAATGACGGAAAGTACTGCTGTGTACTTTTCATTCGTTTAGCTACGTTAGGGGAAAACTTGAAGGAAAACGCTTGACGCCAAAAAGTGTTTTTCAGTTTTTTGGAGATCCGAAGATTACGTAAAAGTTAATCGGTAAAGAAAAGACGAAATATCCAAAAATATTTGGATTCCGAGAATCGCAGTTTTTGAACTGTCGGACGAATTCCGAATTACGGAAGCACGAAGCTTCCAAGGGAAGCTAGCTAAGGAGGTGGGGCGGCCACTTGGCCACCAAGTAAACTTGGTGGCTAAGTTATGAATAGTAAGGAGGTTAGGGTGGTGAAATGACTAAAATGCCCCTAGCCTTGGTTTTCTATATAAACAAGCTTAAGCTCATTTGTTTGATTGAAAATTTCAACCAACACTTGAGAGAGAAAGAGAGAGAGCTCGGATGGGGGAAGAGAAGGAGAAGAATGAGGAAAAGCTAGCCCGAGTGCACGCTTTGTCCGACGGAAGGAGATCAAAGGAGAAAGGTGATTCAAAACCTAGTCTTCTATAAATTTTCTTTAAGTTTTTATGTTCAAAAACATAACTTAATGAAGATAAGAAGTAGATTAAGTTACAAATGATTTCATATGGTTGAAATCGTAAGAAAATGAAGAAATAAGAATTAGAAATTTATTTTATAAATTTCTTAAGGAAGTATAAGATTCGTAAGGATTTTGAGCGATCCGAATGAATTGTATGAATGAGTAGGTTAAATAAGTAAGGAATGGTGTTCTATAACATCAAATTCCAAGAAAAAGTGAAATTGTAATCCAAAATATCGATTAAAATGAAGAACGAACGAAGAACACGCGAAGAACACGCGAAGAACACGAAGAACGTTGTTGATGGACAAATTTAAAACCATCGTAGTATAATTGTTGTTGATGAAAAAGTTTAAAACCATCGCGTATAAGTTATTTGCTTATTTCTTGGTTAGGAATGGTAGAAACGTTCATGAAGAACGGATTAAAACTAATCTATAACGAAGTTATGGCGAAAATTTTGTAAAAGAAGAACGAAAATTTGAAAGTTAGTAAATGAACCAGAACGTGTAGGGTTTCATAAGAATGTAAGAGAACGTATAAAACGTGAGTCGTGGACTCAAGAATGAACGAATTCTGAGTTCGGATGACCGAATTACGGACGAACGAGCGAAGAACGTTAAAAGCGTAAAAATAAATGAAGGGTTAAGATTAAGCCAATTGAATGGCATGTTAACGGATTCAGAACGAAGTTCTGTCCGAGGCATACTAAAGTACGTAAGATAAGGAAGAGAATGACTTTGGAATGACTTCGTTACGAGTTATAACAAAGAAGTTATGAGATCGTAATGTACGCGTCACAAACTTAATGAAAGACTTAGAAATTTTTCTAGGGTTTAGGCTCAGCACACATGCAATTTGAGCTTTGAGAAATATTGCAGTGGTAGCGATCTAAGCCTCATTTGTTGTTAATTAGCACTACTGATTGCTAGAGATAACAAAGGACTTGGCAGCCATGCACAATGACGGAAAGAGAGAGAGAGAGAAGTAGGTCGCCATGTGCATGACGAGAGAAAGGAAGGGACGCACGTAAGCCACTGGCACGGCAAAAGCAATGCCTGTAAATGAGATTTGTAGTTCTCAGTTACTGGAGGATGTGCAAGAAAGAAGTATGAACATGTAGTTCACTAATGTAATACTTAATCAAGTGTATTAAACCTTTAATGAAGGTTGAACAGAAAGATTAAACGAGGTTAAAAGAAGGTGAACGCGAGTTACGTAACCGATGTCCGGGGACCGTAGTCGTGATAAACGAACGTAAGGGATTGATATGATTATGATTCCTTAGACGTTGAGTAACGAGGGTAATGAATAACATTTCGATGTTATGTTATGGTAAGGTAAGATGAATGTAAAGCGTATAGACGCTGTGAACGCAACGTTGTTGCGAAGAACGATCGGTCTTAGTATACAATGATCTGTATGGCTTCGACATTAAGAAAGAACAAAGAACATGGGGTTCAGGGGATGGATAATAATTGAAAGTAATTAAAACCTTGTGTAAAGGTTGAATTAGAGGTTAAGAGACGAGCAACGTGAACGTTGAATCCGTAAATGATCCTCGTAAATTGTATTCACGTCGAACGAACATTCTAAGTATACCCTGGTTGTATGACATAGACGTTGACGAAGGTAGTACGTAAAATATGAATTGTTGAGAAAGCCGTAACGAACGGTAATAAGATTAATGAAAGCCGAATGTGATTCGGATAAGAATGAGTCCTGAGGTATGGCAATTGTTTGCCAGAAAGCCATAAGGAATAAGAAATTGACTTAACGAACATTATAATTTAATAGTTCGTATAAGTTAAGAGAAACTTAGGTTGTGGTACAATCGTAACCTTTGATGGTTGACATATGGGAGCTAGGCTAAACAATTCCTTCAGAGAGCGAAGGTATATACAAAACTGGCAACCGATCTAACTCACTGTGTGGGCAGTGTAGATGAGACGGGAACTTGTTTGTTGGTTGTTTGTGGGAAACCACTCAGAGTACCATATCGACTACTAGCAGAGAAGCGATGTGTGCTGAGTCCTAGAGAAGTATAAGAAGAAGATATGAATGTAAATCATCAAAGATGATGAACGTTTTGAGTAAGACATCTCCGTATGTCATGAAACCGTAAACCGGTAATGAAAGTTAGTCGCGTAAAATTATATTGTAAGAACGTGAACCTTAAGAAGTAAAGTTAAGTAAACCAATGTGTAAGTCAAGTATATGACTAATTGGTGTATTTGTTATTTCCTTATGTGTTATAGGGATTGGAATGAGCAGTTCAGCGTAAGCTGTAGCTGTGTATAAGGCAAGTTTCCTAACTTCATTCATATTCTAAATGAATGCTAGTTTCTTAAAATTCTCAGATGTTGAACTTGAGAAGTTATGTCTATATGCAAATGTGCGATATTTATGCAAGGTGGTAGAACGTATGAGGCCTTGTGCCACAATGTGAACACTTCAGTGTTTTTATGAAATGAACTATTCTATGATTGAACTGTTTAATAAAAGAATGTTATGTATATACATGAACCGTTATTGTTAAGTTTGTGCTATTGATTCTAGCCAGACAGGATCTGTATGAAAGAGAATAGAGAATGAAACTATTTTAAAGTGAATGTGGCTAATGTTTTAAAATGATAGGAATCGTGATTATTCCTATTGTTCAAGTTGCTTCATAACCTTTGTTCAGTTATTGAAGTTCCAAAGGAATGTTAAACTCTTGAATTTGTATGTTCAACTGTTATTACTTGTTGGGCAATTGAATGCTCACACTTGCTTTAAATGAAAAACATTTTCAGCGAACGATGTTAGAAGAACTTAAGGATTCCGTATAGATCAAGCTGACGGTATTCCGATGAAGTGCCATTCAGAATGTGAATGAGAGAGAAGATCAAGTGAAGAATTATAATGTAGAAAGAAGGAAATTAAACTATAGACTAGTTTAATGAACTGTGATGTATCCTTGGTGGCGGATAAAAGTCACTCTTGTAAGATGAAAGGAATAATGTAATTATCATTATTTGTAATGAGAAAGGTTATAAGGTTTTAGAACCTGGGAATTTAGAATGTATATTATTATATTTCAGTATATAATGATGTATGTTTGGATGAATGATGTACTCGTGACGTACGAAATCCAGGTGTGAAGAAAGACCGGATTTCGGGGCATTACACAACTAGCCCAGTAAGAAATATTATGACTAAGATAATACAGAATAAATTATTGTTAGCCTTCAACAGTGTTAAACTGATACAATATAACAAACATCAAGTTTAACTGCAGCGGAACAAGCAATCCATTAGAAGAGTCAAGTAGAGAATAAAATCTACTATCTTCTATGATTTAAAAGATTTTTCATCACTTTTATCGTTGAGACTCAGCTTAATAAATAATCCACATCATCAAATCATCCCTGCACTACAGGCCAAGGATATTCTTTAGTATCACGACCACGAATTATCCATGCACTACGGGCCAAAGATAATCATGTTTTCATCAACGGTCCTGATTATGCCATAAAACAATTCATCTTTGCACCCTTGGACGAAGAGAATCCATAGCCATAATCATACCAAAAACTGTCCATCAATGCACTACGGGCCAATGAGGATTTTTTTCACATTATTTATAATATTACAGTCATGATTATACCGAATAATCCCTGGTCATAATCATACCAAGTCCATCTATGCACTACAGGCCACGAATGACTTTCAACATAATATAAACATGAGGATGATGACAATGACATAAGAATTCCATAAAACAAGTTCAAGAATTAATTTATCCAGGAACCAATAACGTCCCAATTGTCAACATGATACTCCTTTGTGGAGTAAAATTCAAAAATGCTCAGAAGAATATTTCCATGAAAAGATACTGGATGAAGCGCAAATATCAAGGATATTCCACTAATTTCATGGAGTATAGAAGTTAAAACTTTAACCAACTGAGTATAATAAAGAATGGAATAACAAAAGAAATCATCACGCATGCGATAGATAGATCGCATGCATAAAGTTATTCCAGCGAATAATAAATAACGGAACCCGAGTCATGCGTAAAGCACATACGAGGATGTTCCAATGTAATGATAAAAAGCGGAATCGGTCATGCGTAACGCAGTAAACGCACGATGGGATATTCCAACGTAATAATAAATAATGGAACTGAGTCGAGGCATAATACGCGACCGGAGCGGGATATTCCAACAAAATAATAAAGAATGGAATAATGAAGAATTTCACCATGTATGCAGACTTGGCATAAGCAAAGTTATTCAACATAATGATAAAGAATGGAATAACATAAGAATTTCACCATGTATGCGGTACTTCGCATATATAGGTTATTCCAACATAATGATAAAGAATGGAATAACAGAAGAATTTCACCAAGTATAGGGTAGCCCGCGTATATAGGTTATTCCAACAGAATAATAAAGAATAGAATAACAAAAGTTCTCTTCATGAATAAGAAAGAAATAATACCCCTTACGAGTATAACAAATAATATCCCTTACATTTGACAGAAGAGTATTTCGACTGGTAGGGCAAGGATATACTCGAAGAAAACTTGTACTACGCTCAAAGCTTTCTTAAACTCAAAAGAAATACGCTCAAGATTATAGAAGAAGAACTCTCTCTATATTTTCTCTCTCTAGAGTGTCAGTGAATTCGTAAGAAATAATGAAGGAATGAGCTTCTATTTATAGAAGAATGGACCGTGATATAGTAACAAATTCATGAACGGTCCAGATTGATTTACTTTTAAGCAGACGGTCAGATTTAAAAAAATCTTTTAAATAAAATATAATATATTCTATTTATAATCTAATAAAACGAATAACTTTATAAAAGTATTACATTTTATATAAAAAGATTTTACTATGCAAAACACTATGCGATATACTATGCAACACTATGCATAATAAAATATAATATATTTTATTTATAGTCTAATAAAACAAATAACTTTATAAAAGTATTCTCGCTTATATAAAAAGATTTTACTATGCAAAACACTATGCATAATAGAATATAATATATTATATTTATAGTCTAATAAAACGAATAACTTTATAAAAGTATTCATTTTTTATATAAAAAAGCTTTTTTCTGCTTTTATTACATTAATAATACTAATAAAACAAAACCGAGTGACTTATCACGTAAGCATCAATAATCAATACACAGGTTGTTCTTAGGCAACCACGCCAGTATTACTATACTTTTAACTTCGAGTGTTTCAACAGATTAACGGTATAACTTCCGTAGTTATTTTCATAAAAATATTTTTGTCATTTTCTCAATCCGACAATAATTCCGTTGTGGGGTCCACCAATGATCGTACCGTCGTACAGATATTCTCCGACAAAAAGAATATTCCCCGACCAATCAAATATTATACAACAACTTGAATACTTTTCAAAATTTATAAATATTACCCACAACTATAATATTATCTCAAATCCACACCATAATATTAAAAAAATATTTCGAGAAATTTAAATCTTTATTCACAAAATTTGGGGTCTCACAATCTCCCCTCCTTATGAAATTTCACCCTCGAAATTAACATACGTACCTGGTATGTCGAAGAGGTAAGGATACCTTGATTTCATTTTAGATTCTAACTCCTAAGTCATTTGCTCAACATCGTGGTTTCTCCACAAAACTTTGACTTGAGGTATAACCTTGGAGCGTAGAATATGTTCCTTCTTATCCAAGATTTGAACAGAAACCTCTTCATACGTCAAATCTTCCGCTATTTCATCCGGTTCTAACTCAATAATGTGGTTCGGGTCTTCCACATATTTACGTAACATCGATACGTTAAAAACGTTATGAACACGCGACATACTTGGCGGTAAAATGAGTCTATAAGCCACAGTTCCTACTCGATCGAGGATTTTTAATGGGCCAATTAAATCGAGGGTTGAGATTTCCTCTCTTCGTCGATTCTTGCTTCTAAAATAAAGCCCTCTTGAACCTTCTTCTTCACATTCATCAGCTCCGGGTATGTAGCTTGAGCGGCTTTAACTTTATCGATTAAAGTCGATTCTAATCGTATATTTGTTATCTTCACATGGGTCCCTAAAGTCTTTAACTCTATCTTCATCATTTGTAAGTTATACGAAATGGGTCTTTGTGTTAGAGTTTATGTCCTAGAGGCCAATTATTTGATATAATTGCTTAATGTTTTGATATTATATTTGATTGAATAAATAAATGGTTTTATTATGGTTTTATTTACTGCGTAATATAATTGTTAACATAATAAAATTCCTTAGAATATTAATACAAATTATATATAGTTTCAAGTATGTGACTTGAGCATGAGATTATAATTACAATTAGTATCATTGTTCTTAAATGTCCCTAGTCGAGTATCATTGTTGATGGGACAACAATGATGCATTGAGACTAGTATGTGGATTGACCGATGACCAAATCTCATTGGTCATAAATATATGAGATATTAAGTCAATGCATAGGTACATGTTAGAGAACGATGTCTTTGGATGGACCCACCATGAGAATTCTATATGGAGCATTATGCGCGAAGTGTCATTAGCAATTCTCATAGTGACAATGATGTAATGGTCTTCCGACCTAAAATTGCTATATTACTACACGAGAATTTATGTACTTTGATATCATCAAATGTCACCTTTAATAGGGTGGACTATAAAGGTGATTATTGGGTTCATCATGAATCGTGTGAGAAATATGAGTGATCTAGATGGAATTTAACTATCCTATATATTATGGGTGATATCCATAGGCCTCTTGATTGAGTAGGACTATGAAATGCATGGCTATGCTCTCAGATTAAATTATGAAGAGTATGACACATTCTATGACTCGAGTTTAATCTAGGATATTAAGGTTAAAAGGATTAAATTACATTGAAACATTGGTCACAAAAAAGGTTGCATCAAATCATCTATCTTATTATTACTTGGGTAGCGATGATGCATTACTAGAAGTCAGCTCACTTTGTTTATAATTTTATAATATGATTTTAAAATTATTGCCAACGTAATAATAACCTATAGGTCACACACATAGTAACGTAATTTAAAAGGGAATTAGTTTAAATTTTAAGGATTTAAATATATTAATATGATTAATAGTATTTAAATCACGAATTTAAATTAAAAGGATAATTTATATATATGTATATTAATTAAGTAAGACTTAATTAAGAGATATATATATAAATTCGGATTTTATGAAATTAGGTTTTGATTAATACCTTTTAACTACTATATATATGATATATAGCAACCAGTTAAAATAATAATCAAAAACAAAAACCCTAGCCGCTCGTAGAGAGAGACTAGAGAAAATAGTTTCGAAAATCCTCATCCTTGGTGGCTAGTACCGCGATTCCTTCTTCTGCAGATCGTAGGACGATTCGTGGAGCGTTCGTGTGGATACCGTAGAGACGCAGTTCATTCGAAAGGTGTTGGAGATTCGACCGCATCGTTTAATCGCTTTCTTAATCGGTATAATTTCTAACCACTGAATTAACTGTTTTTCGCATGGATCCTGTTTAGGGTTTCAAATTTGGTTTAAATTCTTCTATTTCCGCTGTGCGTTTCTGTGTCGAAACCCGACACTTTGTGTTAACAACATCGCACTCGTAAACGCATACAATCTTCTACTCAGCGCGTCAGTTACCACGTTCGTTTTCCCACGATGGTATTGAATGGTACGATCGTAATCTTCAACAGCTCGAGCCAACGTCTTTAGCGCATGTTACGTTCACTTTAGTTGAAGAAATATTTGAGGGTTTAATAAATGAGTTTTGTACTGGGGTCAATACAAAATTCGATTTCACGCTCTAGGGGTAGGCTAAGAAGTCTTCAAGAATACGTCAGGAAATTTATTAATAATAGAAATATCATTCAAAACTGTGACCCTCATCCAAGACTTAGATAGTACATCACATTGATACCTATCAACTTGTCATCGTCATTCATGGCGTCGCCTACAGAAAGTCTGGCCTCAGTGCATTCCACACAAGGAAGTCAACAACGAAAGGACCGGGGCTCTTTACTTATGGCTTGATATGACAATGATTGACTTTAGTGGTTTGATTGCATGAATTCACATAACAGGTTGGTTAGGAATATGAAAGCTAACAACCTTACGAAAAGCATGATGAGTAGTTAACCAATCGATTCCTAAAATCGCATCAAATGCAAGTATTTTCAAAGAGATAAGATTGACAGGTAATATGAAAGTGTCAATTTGAATTAAACAAGATTTATAAATAGTGGATGTAACGAAGGTTTCTCCCAACAGAGTTTCAACAGATAAATCAAAATCTAACTTCTCTTGTGACGCCCCAAAATTCAGTCTACTTTCAGACCCGGACTCCGTGTATCACTATTCCACTTCCTTTCAAATACACGTCATTATATAGTTAAATATAATAACATATATTCTAAAATCCCAGGTTCTCGAAACCTTAAAACATCTTTCATTACAAATAATGATAATTACATTATTCTTTACATCTTACACGAGTGACTTTCATCCGCCACAAAGGATTCATAACTGTTCATTAAACCAATCTACAGTTTAATTCTATCATTCTATATTACAAGTCTTCACTTGCTCTGCATACACATTCACATACTAAATGGCACTTCGTCTGGATACAGATCAGCTTGTCTTTACGGGATCCTTAAGTTCTTTCTAACATCGTTCGCTGAAAATATTTTTCATTTAAAGTAAGTGTGAGCATTCAATTGCCCAGCAAGTCATAACAGTTGAACGAACAACTTCAAGAGTTTAAACATTTTTCAGAACTTCAATAACCGAATAAAGGTTATGAAGCAGCTTGAATAATAGGAATAGTCTCGATTCCTATCATCTTAAAATATTCATGACATACTCTTTGCACTACTTTCATTCTTCTACTTTTTTCCATACATATCCTGTCTGGCTAGAATCATTAGCATAGACTTAACAATAAAGGTTCATGTATAAACCGAGCATACTTGTATTGAACAGCTCAATCACAGAACAGTTCATATCATAGAAACACCGAAGTGTTCATATTGTGGCTCAATGCCTCATATGTTCTACCACCTTGTACAAACATCGCACATTCGCACATAGACATAACTTCTCAAGTACAACATCTGAGAAGTTTAAGAAACTAGCATTCATATAGCATGAATGAAGTTAGAAAACTTGCCTTACGCACAGCTACAGCTTACGTTGAACTGCTCATTCTAAATCCCTATATAACACATAAGGAAATACACGTACACCAATTAGTCATATACTTGACTTACGCATTGGTTTACTTAACTTTACTTCTTAGGGTTTGCGTTCTTGTAATTTAAGTTTACGCGACTAACTTTCATTACCGGTTTACGGCTTCACGACATAGATGTCTTACTCAAAACGTTCATCATCTTTGATGTTTTACATTCTTATCTTCTTCTTATAACTTCTCTAGTACTCAGCATACAACGCTTCTCTGCTAGTAGTCCATATGGTACTCTGAGTGGTTTCCCAACAAATAAGTTCCCGTCTCATCTACACTGCCCACACAGTGAGTTAGATCGGTTGCCAATTTTGTATATACCTTCGCTCTCTGAAGGGATTGTTTAGCCCAGCTCCCATATGTCAACTATCAATGTTACGATTGTACCACCACCTAACTTTTCTTAACTTATCCGAACCATTAAACTATAATGTTCGTTAAGTCAACTTTTTATTCTTTATGGCTTTCTGGCAACTAAATGCCATACCTCAGGATTCATTCTTTATCGTCTAAGTCATACAATCTTTTGCATACTCAGAACGATCATTCAATGTCAATACTATGAGGTCATAGCGTTAACCATTTCATATTAACTTAGTCATACCTTACAACGTCCGGTTCATTCTATTCGGAACATTGTCCAAGTTATACTTATTAACTCGGCTTCTTAACATTATACGTTATTATCTTTAACTCAGTTTCTTCACCATCCACGGTTAAATATTAATCTTCATTACTTTACGGTCAAACCATACACGAGGTGTAGGTTTTACCCATTTAAAATCTGCAAACACTCAACTCTCACGTCGACTAAAGTGTTCAACGCTTACATTCATTCTAACTTTCTCTATCCGACTCACACTCGGACTTTCATTATTCTTATTACCGTTTGCCACGAATTTCTTTGATAAATCATATCTTACTTACTACCTTCGTCAATGTTTCAGTCATAAAATCACTGTACACTTAGAACATTCGTCCGACGGGAATACGATTCACGGGAATCTGTTAGTTCCCAAAGGGCACAATAGATCTAGAAGAGGGGGTTGACTAGATCCTTTTTATTTCAAAATACTTTTCTGGTTTATATTATATTGTTCATAATTAACATATGACAAACATAAGAATCTTTTCAAACACAGCGAAATAAGTAAAAGATCCCCTTCATTGATATATTCATAATCATACATACATTTTTCGTAGAGTAAGTTTAGTTGTAAGCAGTTAAAACATACATAGCAATTATAGCAGTTATAGTACATAATGTAAATGACATAATATAAAAGACAGAAGGGGTTTTAAGTGGTTCAGAGACTCAAGCTCCTAATCCACTCTTCTGCTTTCAACTAGCAGGATTTCCACTAAGGAAGGGCAAGACCACAATCTCTACGATTCCTTCAAGCCGCGGTGACCTTGGGACTTGATTCACTAAGAACTCTTCAAGGCTAGCGACCTTGGGAATCCTCTAGTTCTTAGGAACTCTTCAAGCCCAAAGAAGTTTGGAACTTCGTTTAGTCCCTTCGGACAAGGACCCTTCTGGCCCTGCTTTGTTTAGACCCTTCGGACAAGGACCCCTCAGGCCCTGGCTTTGTTAAGTTGTTTGTTTGTTGTTGTTGGAGCCGGTGCTGAGCTGCTAAGATGTCTTCATGCTCTGAACATCTTCTATACTTAGCAGCTTGGCTTGATCATCCTTGAAGTGCAGCTGAGTGTTGCCTGATGCTCAGCTTCTTTGATTACTCAACCACTTCGGATGACACCTTTATGAACTGCCTTGAAGATCCTTCTCCTTGGTACTTGATGGTTGCACATGATAGGCTTCCAAGATGACTGTAGGCTCTTCTGTTAGGTACTTAGAAGCTTGCTCATACTTGACACCAAGATGGCTTTTGTGATCTCCCTTCTGCTACTTGATGCCTTCTCATGATGGACTTGCTAAGATGACTGTAGGTTCTTCTCTATTGTACTTAGAGTCTTCCCATGATGGACATCAAGATGTCATGATGCTCTTCTTTCTCTCGGTAGTTCTGAACACTCTTCATGTAGTAGAACTCTCACTTCTACATAGTAGAACTCACACTTCTACTTCTTTCTTTTTCTGACTTCTGAGTGTTCTTGGTGGATCGTAGAGTGAGCCTTCTGACTCACTGTTTCACATGGTTTAGATCAGTCCACCTTCTCTCTAAACTCGGTAACTCCAGCAACCTTTGATCTTTGAAGCTCTTCCTCATTTATACTCCTTCCCAATCCTTCCGTAGGAAAGTAGTCGTTGAAGGCTATTCAAATCTCTTCACAGATCTCGAGTTGCTTGATGTAGACTGCTTGATGTGACTTGTCATACTTTTTCTGATGCTGTAGTCTACTGTTTCACCAACCCTGTCAGATGTATCACTTTAATGTCTTGGGCAGGTTGAAGACTTTATTACCTCTTTCTGATTTCTCGATTAGAGGTTGTCCTATTGCATCGATTCTCTCAATAAGCACTTGTCCGAATATTACCCTTCAGATTGAACCTTTGCCAATGCTTCAATCTTCAGTTATTCGGACTCTACGATTCTGATGCATGTCTTCAAGGACTCGATCGTAGTGTTTTGTTGAGTATTGCTCATTGACTGGTAGGGTTAACACTACAATCTTGAAGAGTGTTGATTGGATCTTCAATGTAGAACACCTCTTCCATGTATTGTGCAGTGCTTCAATACTTCTATTTGCTTCGACTGTTCTTAGATACTGATGGCCTAATTCCTTGCTCTGGTCCCCTTCTGAATATTAAGACACTTCAGATTTTTGGCGCGTCCAGCTTGCTTTCTCCTTGTGATATCTCGTTCACTTATCATCAATGAACTAACCCTGCACTTAATCACTTTAGCCTTGCTCTTCAGAGGCTGATCAGTATCTCAGTTCACCTTCCATTAGTTCCTTCTTTGTTTGGCAAACACTACGATCTTGGTTGCTTCCAAGATCGTTGTCTTCTGTCCACTTGATACCTCTATCGCATTAGTCGACTTTTCCTTAGTCGACCACAAGTCTTCTTTAGATCTCCTTGTGGAAGACATCATCACGAATGGCCTTACACCTCAATCTTGATGCTGATTGGGTTGGTGCTGAGATCTTCTGTTAGCCTGCATGTCATTCGTTGAGTGCTCTCTGGTTTCCTTGGATGTATCTTGCAGCTTGAACTAGTGGCTTCATTTCTTTGGATACTCTGGGAGTGCTCATTTGTTGAGAACCGTATATGCTCTACGATTCATCCTTGGCATTGTGAGCACTTCTTCTTAGATCGTAGTTCTACATTCTACGATTCAGCTTCGACTTGTGCAGACACTACAATCCTGAGATCAGATCTTGACACTACGATCTCTGCCTTGTGCTTGTTGTCTTCATCTGATCTTGCTTGACTACGATCTCTGCATATAATCAATAGACTCTACGAACTCAGAGTGTGATCTACGATCCTTGACTTGGCTTTTGCATCAGTAGACTCTACGACTCTGAGTGTAGTCTACGTTTCTGTCTTGGCTTCGGCAGATGATGGCCAATTCGGCCGTAGGTAGTTTGTCTCTCACGATTCGAACATGACTTCCTCAAAGACACTACGATCATGAGGAAGCTCTATTCGATACACTACGATTATCCTTCGCTTCCCTGGCGTTTCACGAACTCCGAGATCTATTATCTTGCATACTCCTATTCCTCGCCTCGATAGCTCTCGAGTTAACCCTGACTCACCTAGCAGACTCACGACTTACAGTGCGATTGCTCGCGATCGAGACTAGCCTATCTATTACATCATAAGATCAACCTAACAAGCTTGATCTTTCTATCTTTATAGTCCTTGTACATCTTTTCTTTCTAAGGACTTTACAAAGCTGTCTTTCTTATGTAGGATCAACCTAACATATTTGATCAATTCATTCTAAGTCCTTGTACACATATCTCTATTATCTATCAAAGGACTTTACAGCTTTTCTTAATGCAAGCATACTTGCATATTATTCATTCATATATATATATATCATAATCAAATCATATATAAATAGGAATAGCATTCACATGCTTATTCCTGACAGAATCGTTTACGTATTCGACGTTTACGTTGCTCGTCTCTTAATCTCTCCTTCAACCTTTACTCAAGGTTTCAATTACTTTCCATCGTTATCCATCCCATGAACCACATGTTCATTATTCATTCTTAATGTCGAAGCCATACCGTTCGTTGTATGCTAAGACCGATCGTTCATCGCAACAATATTGCATTCACAGCGTCAATACGCTTTACACTTATATCTCATTACCATGACATAACATCGAAATGTTATTCATTACCTTCATCACTCAACGTCTAAGGAATCACAATCATAGTAATTCCTCATGTTCGTTCATCGTGACTACGGTCCCCGGATATCGGTTCCATAACCTGCGTTTGCATTCTTTTAGTCTCGTTTAATCTTCCCTTTAACCTTTACTAAAGGTTTAACTTGCTTTCTTAAGCGTTATTTTAGGTGAACTATAGGTTCATACTTCTTTCTTGCACATCCCCCAGTATCTGAGATATAAAAATCTCATTTAGGCATTTCCACTGCCGTGACTGCTGCACCTGGTGCTCTCCTCTCTCTCTCATGCTTTGCTGCGCACCTACTTCACCTTCTTCTTGGTGCATGCTGCGGCTAAACCCTTTATTATTTCTCGCGATGAGGTGCCACTCTCCAGAAGTTTATGGCTGAGTTCGTGCTGCGGCGCCACATCTCAAAGCTCAATCGGCGCTGCGGCGCCGAGCTTAAACCCTAGAAAATTATTTCTAAGTGTTAAATCAATTCTGAGATGTTTACTTCGCGATCTCATAACTCCTTTGTTATAACTCAGATCGAGGTCGTTCTAAAGCCATTCTCTTCCTTATCTTACGTACTTTAATACCCATCGAGCAGAAATCCATTCTAAATTCGTTACGTGCCATTCGATTGGCTTGATCTTCACCCTTTGTTCATTTTACGTTTTTAACGTTCTTCGCTCGTTCGTCCGTAATTTGGTCATCCGAACTCGGAACTCGTTCATTCTTGAGTCCACGACTCATGTTTTCTACGTTCTCTTACATTCTTATGAAACCCTATACGTTCGGGTTCATTTACTAACTTTCAAATTCTCGTTCGTCTTTTACAAAAATTTTATCATAACTTCGTTATAGCTAAGTTTTAATCCGTTCTTCATGAACGTTTCTACCGGTCCTAACCAAGCAATATGCAACTAACTTATACACGATGGTTTTAAACTTGTCCATCAACAACAATTATCCTACGATGGTTTTAAATTTATCCATCAACAACATTCTACGTGTTCTTCGCGTTCTTCGTTCGTTCTTCATTTTAATCGATATTTTGGTTTACGATTCTACTATTTCTTGGAATTTGATGTTATAGAACATCATTCCGTACTTATTTCACCTACTCGTTCATAAGATTCATTTGGATTGCTCAAAACCCTTATTTAATCTTATACTTCCTTAAGAAATTTACAAATTAAACTTCTAATTCTTATTTCTTTATTTTCTCATGATTTCAACCATATGAAATCATTTCTAACATCATCTTCTCCCTATTCTCATTAAGCTATGTTTTAAGCATAGAAACTTAAAGAAAATATGAGAAGAAACTAGGGTTCGGATTACCGTTCTTCTTTAATCCTCTTTCGTTATACAAAGCCGGCGATTCGCTAGCTTTTCTATTTCACGATCACTTTTGATCCGAGCATTCATGCTCACGCTCTTCCTCTTCCTCTTCCTCTTCCTCTTCCTCTTCCTCTTCATCTGAGTTCTCTCTCTCTCTCTCTCTCTCTCTCTCTCAAGTTATAGGATTTTCAAAATCCTAGAAAATGAAAATTTAGCTTTCTATTTATAGATTTTCAAAGCTTAGGGCATTTTGGTCATTTCTCCCCCACCGCCTTTCTATTCATGGCTTAGCCACCAAGTTTACTTGGTGGCCAAGTGGCCGCCCCACATGCCCCATGGGTTGCCCCAATGGTTATTACCCATCCGTTTACCCATCGGTTCGATCCACGGTTTCTTTTCTTGGTTTGGGCCTTAACCCTAATTCTTATTGGGCCTATCTTGGGCTTGATTTCTCAAATCATTGGGCTTGACCTAATCCAAGTCTAATTGGATTCTACAAAGTCCATGAACACAAAGTCCATTAAGACTAATCGCATTCTACGCATTCCATTCTCGTATTCTCGTATTCTCTTCATATATCGTTCGTACGATATTTGTATTATATGTCGTACCAATCTTCATACTATACTCGTATAATAACTCGTATCATACTCGTATTTCTCACGCATAATAACCCTAAATATTATACGTGATCCTAAAATTCTCAGAACTCACTTTTCCAAACCCAAGGTTTTGAGTTCGCAGGCGAAAACTTCGTTTTTGCCATAACTGAAATATTATTGAATATTCCATCGCATCTCAAGATTATACGTAATCAATAACTTCTCGGAATTTCAAAATAAATCTCCGAGCAGAAACGGATGAATAGTGCCTATTTCGTCTTTTTCTCCGGAAATATTTTTGTTCCCGGAAAACTTTCATTTTCGTCTTGAAAATTCTTACTCGTTCAATCTAGCTCGTAGCCTCCCGACTTATAATCATCCTAGGTTATAGAACGATTAATAAACACATAGCACATAATAGTATTAATAAATAATTCTTTAACTTAAATTCTGGACAATCCGGTTTTACTCGAGTTGTCACACTTCCCTCCTTATAAAAATTCCGCCCTCGGAATTTCTTAAAACCACACCCTACCCGGGTCATCACATTCTCCCCTTCACAGAATTTCGTCCTCGAAATTTTAGCTTACTCTTCTTCTCAACTTCTCTTCAAAGAAGTTTTTATCTTTCCATCATTCCTAACCTCCATAACCTATCAAGAATCATGAAGTAGAAGGAATAGCGAGGAATATAAAATATCATTTAAAACATCTCATACTTTTGCTGAGGGGTCAAATTGACAATGAACTCTTACTAGGTTAAACAGCCTTTCGCCGTAAACCTTTCTTTCCACGGTAAGTTTACAATCACAAAGAAGGTAAACTACCTCTTTCCATACGTAGGTGATCAACCTATCGTATATCCCCATTTCGGAGTATGTTCACCTCAGACTTAATACCAAAAATTTTGGATATTTCTTGAAACATTCATCTAGTCAAATCAATTAACATCGACTACTTCTTTAAATTCTTTTCACAATACTTTAACACGTTTTAAGACGTCATGATACCGTACTCTTCATAGTACATTGAGGACTTCGTCAGTTTATGACTTCGTCATTATACATCTTGCCATAGCGGTTTGTTGATCCTAAGATCACATCCCACCAAGTTCAATTGCATTAACAACTCCATCTTTTTACCATCCTTGCATCAAATGCACGGATGATATAAAATTCATTTTGATATTTTAAAATCAACTTCTGTCTAGCCGAAGAAATTGGCATAGACATACAAAACAAAGCTTTTTTAAAATCCATTGGTTCCAAAAAGTTGAACCAATTCTTTCTTTTTTTCAAAATGTACATTTCAGCACGATTTGAATAAACTTCGAAATCTAGCATAGCTAGAGGATTTGGAATATCCTATTCTCCATCTGCCTTCATTGTCTTACTGCAACAATACTTAAACTTCTCTAGCACCTTCAATGCTAGATCTACTGAAAATACTTCGTTTTCAGTCTAAACATTCATATTTCTTAGTACAGTCCATCAACTTACCACACATTATGGGTTCAGGAACTTTGCACAATAGTATGAGTTTAAGAACATCCAGACAGACCTTAGGCGTCCATTCGCTGAGATATTCAAAAACATACCATATTATTATGAGTCACGAACTTACCATAAGTATGAGTTTAAGAACTCGCACCTACTTATCGTTCTCTACCTATCAAGTATATACATGAGAAAAGGTTCACCTTCTCATTATATACATCTTAATAGTGCGACCAATTCCAATGATTATCACTGTAATAAACTGAGCAGTTGTTACACCAAAGCACAAACCTCTGCCCATAACAAAGGTTCATACAACTCAGCCATCACATAAGTCCTCAATTGAAATCTTACAACTTCTAAATTTCTCTTTACTTAATACGAATTTTCTTTAATCCATATACTAACCTTTACAACTCAATCTGAGTTCTTCTTCCCGTACTACTTCGTAGTACCATTCATTCATAGCATTTGCTATAAATCATTCATCGTTTAACAGCTCATCTGTTACTACGATTCACTATGATCACGTGGTGATCTTCTTCCTTCATCGTTTAACTCAATGATTTCCTTATCCTTCTCTCTACGATTATAGTCTTAGGTACTCTTACCTAAGAGTTATAACCTATAGCTTTGATACCAACCTGTGACGCCCCGAAATCCGGTCTACTTTCAGACTCGGACTCCGTGTATCACTATTCCACTTCCTTCCAAATACACGTCATTATATAGTTAAATATAATAACATATATTCTAAAATCCCAGGTTCTCGAAACCTTAAAACCTCTTTCATTACAAATAATGATAATTACATTATTCTTTACATCTTACACGAGTGACTTTCATCCGCCACAAAGGACTCATAACTGTTCATTAAACTAGTCTATAGTTTAATTCTATCATTCTATATTACAAGTCTTCACTTGCTCTGCACACACATTCACATACTGAATGGCACTTCGTCTGGATACCGATCAGCTTGATCTCTACGGGATCCTTAAGGTCTTTCTAACATCGTTCGCTGAAAATATTTTTCATTTAAAGTAAGTGTGAGCATTCAATTGCTCAGCAAGTCATAACAGTTGAACGAACAACTTCAAGAGTTTAAACATTTTTCAGAACTTCAATAATCGAACAAAGGTTATGAAGCAGCTTGAATAATAGGAATAGTCTCGATTCCTATCATCTTAAAACATTCATGACATACTCTTTGCACTACTTTCATTCTTCTACCTTTTTCCATACATATCCTATCTGGCTAGAATCATTAGCACAGACTTAACAATAACGGTTCATGTATAAACTGAGCATACTTGTATTGAACAGCTCAATCACAGAACAGTTCATATCATAGAAACACCGAAGTGTTCAGATTGTGAATCAATGCCTCATATGTTCTACCACCTTGTACAAACATCGCACATTCGCACATAGACATAACTTCTCAAGTACAACATCTGAGAAGTTTAAGAAACTAGCATACATATAGCATGAATGAAGTTAGAAAACTTGCTTTTTACATACACATACATTTTACTACATTTGAATCGCTCATTCCAAATCCCTATATAACACATAAGAAATACACGCACACCAATTAGTCATATACTTGACTTACGCATTGGTTTACTTAACTTTACTTCTTAGGGTTTGCGTTCTTGTAATTTAAGTTTACGCAACTAACTTTCATTACCGGTTTACGGCTTCACGACATACGAAGATGTCTTACTCAAAACGTTCATCATCTTTGATGTTTTACATTCTTATCTTCTTCTTATAACTTCTCTAGTACTCAGCATACAACGCTTCTCTGCTAGTAGTCCATATGGTACTCTGAGTGATTTCCCACAAACAACTAACAAACAAGTTCCCGTCTCATCTACACTGCCCACAAGTGAGTTAGATTGGTTGCCAGTTTTGTATATACATTCGCTCTCTGAAGGGATTGTTTAGCCCAGCTCCCATATGTCAACTATCAAAGTTACAATTGTACCACCACCTAAATTTTCTTAACTTATCCGAACCATTAAACTATAATGTTCGTTAAGTCAACTTTTTATTCTTTATGGCTTTCTGGCTACTAAATGCCATACCTCAGGATTCATTCTTTATCGTCTAAGTCATACAGTCTTTTTCATACTCAGAACGATCATTCAATGTAAATACTATGAGGTCATAGCGTTAACCATTTCATATTAACTTAGTCGTACCTTACAACGTCCGGTTCATTCGATTCGGAACATTGTCCAAGTTATACTTATTAACTCGGTTTCTTAACGTTATACGTTATTATCTTTAACTCAGTTTCTTCACCATCCATGGTTAAATCTTAGTCTTCATAACTTTACGGTCAAACCATACACGAGGTGTAGGTTTTACCCGTTTAAATTCCACAAACACTCAACTCTCACATCGACTAAAGTGTTCAACGCTTACATTCATTCTAACTTTCTCTATCCGACTCACACTCGGACTTTCATTATTGTTATTACCGTTTGCCATGGATTTCCTTGATAAATCAAATCTTACTTACTACCTTCGTCAATGTTTAAGTCATACAATCACTGTACACTTAGAACATTCGTCCGACGCGAATACGATTCACGGGAATCGTTTACGTATTCGACATTTACGTTGCTCGTCTCTTAATCTCTCCTTCAACCTTTACTCAAGGTTTCAATTACTTTCCATCGTTATCCATCCCATGAACCACATGTTCATTATTTATTCTTAATGTCGAAGCCATACCGTTCGTTGTATGCTAAGACCGATCGTTCATCGCATTAACGTTGCATTCACAGCGTCTATACGCTTTACACTTATATCTCATTACCATGACATAACATCGAAATGTTATTCATTACCTTCATCACTCAACGTCTAAGGAATCATAATCATAGTAATCCCTCACGTTCGTTCATCGTGACTACGGTCCCCGGATATCGGTTCTATAACCCGCGTTTTCATTCTTTTAGTCATGTTTAATCTTCCCGTTAACCTTTACTAAAGGTTTAACTCGCTTGCTTAAGCATTATTTTAGGTGAACTATAGGTTCATACTTCTTTCTAGCACATCCCCAAAGATGTCGAGAAATAAAATCTCATTTCTGGCATTTTCACTGCTGCCGTGACTGCGGCGTTCCTCTCTCTCTCTCGTCACTGCTACTTACTCAATTTTTTCCTTGGTTTTTGTCTATGGCCAAACCATTTATTATTTCTCGCGATGAGGCGCCACTCTCCAGAAGTTTATGGCCGAGTTCACGCTTGCGACTCACTTCAAAGCTCGATCGGCATTGCGGCTACAAAGCTTAAACCCTAGAAAATTATTTCTAAGTGTTAAATCAATTCTGAGATGCTTACTTCGCGATATCATGACTCCTTTGTTATAACTCAGAACGAGGTCGTTCCAAAGCCATTCTCTTCCTTATCTTACGTACTTTAATACCCATCGAGCAGAAATCCATTCTAAATTCGTTACGTGCCATTCGATTGGTTTGATCTTCACCCTTTGTTCATTTTACGTTTTTAACGTTCTTCGCTCATTCATCCGTAATTCGATCATCCGAACTCGGAACTCGTTCATTCTTTAGTCCATGACTCATGTTTTCTACATTCTCTTACATTCTTATGAAACCCTATACGTTCGGGTTCATTTACTAACTTTCAAATTCTCGTCCGTCTTTTACGAAAATTTTGTCATAACTTCGTTATAGCTAAGTTTTAATCTGTTCTTCATGAACGTTTCTACCGGTCCTAACCAAGAAATATGCAACTAACTTATACACGATGGTTTTAAACTTGTCCATCAACAACAATTATCCTACGATGGTTTTAAATTTGTCCATCAACAACATTTTACGTGTTCTTCGCGTTCTTCGTTCGTTCTTCATTTTAATCGATATTTTGGATTACGATTCTACTATTTCTTGGAATTTGATGTTATAGAACATCATTCCGTACTTATTTCACCTACTCGTTCATAAGATTCATTCGGGTTGCTCAAAACCCTTACGAATCTTATACTTCCTTAAGAAATTTACAAACTAAACTTCTAATTCTTATTTCTTTATTTTCTCATGATTTCAACCATATGAAATCATTTCTAAAATCATCTTCTCCCTATTCTCATTAAGCTATGTTTTAAGCATAGAAACTTAAAGAAAATATGAGAAGAAACTAGGGTTCAGATTACCGTTCTTCTTTAATCCTCTTCCGTTATACAAAGCCGGCGATTCGCTAGCTTTTCTATTTCACGATCACTTTTGATCCGAGCATTCATACTCACTCTCTTCCTCTTCCTCTTCCTCTTCATCCGAGTTCTCTCTCTCTCTCTCTCTCTCAAGTTATAGGATTTTCAAAATCCTAGAAAATGAAAATTTAGCTTTCTATTTATAGATTTTCAAAGCTTAGGGCATTTTGGTCATTTCGCCCCCACCTCCTTACTATTCATGGCTTAGCCACCAAGTAAACTTGGTGGCCAAGTGGCCGCCCCACATGCCCCATGGGTCACCCCATGGGTTGCTCCAATGGTTATTACCCATCCGTTTACCCATCGGTTCGATCCGCGGTTTTTTTTCTTGGTTTGTGCCTTAACCCTTATTCTTATTGAGCCTACCTTGGGCTTGATTTCTCAAATCATTGGGCTAATCACAAAGTCTAATTGGATTCTACAAAGTCCATGAACACAAAGTCCATTAAGACTAATCACATTCTACGCATTCCATTCTCGTATTCTCGTATTCTCTTTATATATCGTTCGTACGATATTCGTTTTATACGTCGTACCAATCTTCGTACTATACTCGTATAATAACTCGTATCATACTCGTATTTCTCATGCATAATAACCCTAAATATTATACGTGATCCTAAAATTCTCATAACTCACTTTTCCAAACCCTTAGGTTTTGAGTTCGCAGGCGAAAACTTCGTTTTTGCCATAACTGAAATATTATTGAATATTCCATCACGTCTCAAGATTATACGTAATCAATAACTTCTCGGAATTTCAAAATAAATCTCCGAGCAGAAACGGATGAATAGTGTCTATTTCGTCTTTTTCCCCAAAAATATTTTTGTTTTCGGAAAACTTTCATTTTCGTTTTGAAAATTCTTACTCGTTCAATCTAGCTCGTAGCCAGAATCCTCCCGACTTATAATCATCCTAGGTTATAGAACGATTAATAAACACATAGCACATAATATTATTAATAAAAATTCATTTTATTAATAACTAATTCTTTAACTTAAATTCTGGACAATCCGGTTTTACTCGGGTTGTCACATCTCCGGAGTTAAATTCAAACATTGAACACAACTAGGTGAAATAAAAGAGTGAGTAGAACCGGTATCTAACAGGTATAGACTTCGCAAGAGTTTATGATTAACTTACCCGTGATAATTTTATTCAGGTTCCTCGTCAAAAAAAACGCTCTCTCTTAAACTATCGGCTTTGGCTTGTTTTGGACATCCTTTGGCATCACTATCCCAGCTTGACTTGACTTCACCATACGACAAAATCGAGCTAGGTGATCTTTTCTTTCGCAATTAAAACACGCTTTGGATTTCTTTGCGTCACGCTTTTGACGGATGTGTCCCTCCCGTCAGATTTGAAACATCTGACCGGTAAGTGGTCGTTCTTCTTCCTTGAAAGCGGGTCTTTGATGTTCTTTGTCTTTCCATCATTATTGAACCTTCTCTTCTTGAAATTTCCACTTCTATTATCTAGGCCATGATTACCACCGAAATGGTTACCATTCATGGCATAATAATTTGCCCCACGATGGTTATCATTTTTCCGATGGTCGTTGCCACCAGTATGATTATTATCGTGTTGTTGCTCGTTACCTTTTGGTTGTGTTGACTCATTATCGCGCTCCAATAACTGAGCCCTATTCACAACATCTGAATATAAACAAAGTTTGTGAGAAATGAGGTATTGACGTATATCGGGTTTCAAACCTCTTAGAAATATTCGTGTCATTCGCTCCTCATTATCGACCAAATGGGATGAAAACCGGGATAACTCCGCAAACTTAGTCTCGTACTGCGACACGGTCATATTGTTTTGCTCCAGCTTGATGAATTCTACCTCCTTCATATGACGAATACTTTCAGGAAAGTACTTGTCGTTGAACAATTCTTACAACTTCTCCCAAGACATATTGAGTGCGTCAGGCTGGGTACGTTTTACAGATTCCCACCAGTAATCTGCCTCTTCACGCAACATAAAGGTGGCAAATGGAACCTTTTGCTCCTCGGAGCATCCCAAGACATCAAATATCTTGGTGATCTGCTTTATCCACGTCTCCGCCTTAAGTGGTTTTGGTTCTCCAATAAACTCTAGTGGTCCCAGCTCCTTGAACTGTTTAGCGGTGACCATCCGAGAGTTGCCAGTGTTTCCACCTGCATTTTGGACAGGAGTCTCTCTTGCCTGATGTTTTACGAATTGCAGAAAGCTCCTAAACATTCCGTCGTTCGTCATTTGGTCGGTGTTGTTGTTCACCTAAGGATTATTGCCTTCCTGATGCACATTATCTTGGGTGTTGATTTGTGGTGATTCAACGGTCTCCTGTGCTCCATTTATATTCTCAACATTCTCGAATGTCATTTTCAAATACTGCCACAAAACAAAGGTTAATTGACATGTAACGTATTATCCCTATATTCTGACCGACCAATTAAATACCAAATAAACTTAGGTAGGTCATACTAGCGAAGGAATTCCCCGTCTCTCCCCTCCTAGTTCTATTCTCCCATCTTAGCCAGGGATCATATCCCTAAGCTTTGATACCAACTGTGACGCCGCCAGAATAGGTATACATCACCTATTCTGAGTCGCCAAATACATGGTACAAAATTCAAATACAACTTAATTATACAACAATCGTGTAAAATACGACAAAACATATGTTGTGAGTTTTAATACAAATATTGTCATCTAGACAATATACAAACTCAATGGGGTCCTCATTACATTTATTATCACTCTATTTCACATAATAGTGAGGACTACTAATACACCATCTAGGACCATCACTCTGTTTCCCCCGACTAGTCCCTGCTACGTTCTCATTTCCTGAAGAGAACAATGAAAGCAAAAGGTGAGCTCAACTAACCTAGTAAGAAATATTATGACTAAGATAATGCAGAATAAATTATCGTTAGCCTTCAACAGTGTTAAACTAATACAATATAACAAACATCAAGTTTAACTGCAGCGGAACAAGCAATCCATTAGAAGAGTCAAGTAGAGAATAAAATCTACTATCTTCTATGATTTAAAAGGTTTTTCATCACTTTTATCACTGAGACTCAGCTTAATAAATAATACACATCATCAAATCATCCCTGCACTACAGGCCAAGGATATTCTTTACTATCATGACCATTAATTATCCATGCTACATGTGCCAAAGATAATCATGTTTTCATCAATCGGTCCTGATTATGCCATAAAACAATTCATCTTTGCACCCTTGGCCGAAGAGAATCCATAGCCATAATCATACCAAAAACTGTCCATCAATGCACTACGGGCCAATGAGGATTTTTTTCACATCATTTATAACATTACGGTCATGATTATACCGAATAATCCCTGGTCATAATCATACCAAATCCATCTATGCACTACATGCCACAGATGACTTTAAACATAATATAAACATGAGGATGATGACAATGACATAAGAATTCAATAAAACAAGTTCAAGAATTAATTTATCCAGGAACCAATAACGTCCCAATTGTCAATATGATACTCCTTTGTGGAGTAAAATTCAAAAATGCTCAGAAGAATATTTTCATGAAAAGATACTGGATGAAACGCAAATATCAAGGATATTCCACTAATTTCATGGAGTATAGAAGTCAAAACTTTAACCAACTGAGTATAATAAAGAATGGAATAACAAAAGAAATCATCGTGCATGCGATAATCGCATGCAGAAAAGTTATTCCAACATAATAATAAATAACGGAACCGTGTCATGCGTAAAAGATGTGATGGGATGTTCCAATGAATGATAAAGAACTAAAAGCGGTCATCAGAAGCACGCATGCATGTGATATTCTAATGTAATAATAAATAAAGGAACTGTGTCAGCGTAATACGAATCGGCTGAGGATATTCAATGAATAATAAAGAATGGAATAATGGAAGAATTTCACCATGTATGCGGTGCCAGATAAGCAAAGTTATTCCAACATAATGATAAAGAATGGAATAATGAAAAATTTCACCATGTATGCAGATTAGCATATACAAAAGTTATTCCAACATAATGATAAAGAATGGAATAATGAAGAATTTCACCAATTATAGGGTAGGTAGCTTGGCGTATCTGAGTTATTCCAACAGAATAATAAAGAATAGAATAACAAAAGTTCTCTTCATGAATAAGAAAGAAATAATACCCCTTACGAATACAACAAATAATACCCCTTACATTTGAAAGAAGAGTATTCCGACTGGTAGGGCGAGGATATACTCGAAGAAAACTTGTACTACGCTCAAAGCTTTCTTAAACTCTAAATAAATACGCTCAAGATTATAGAAGAAGAACTCTCTCTATATTTTCTCTCTCTAAAGTTTCAGTGAATTCGTAAGAAATAATGAAGGAATGAGCTTCTATTTATAGAAGAATGGACTGCATAGTAACTAATCCATGAACGGTCCAGATTGATTTATTTTAAACGGACGGTCCAGATTTAAAACAAAATCTTTTAAATAAAATATAATATATTCTATTTATAATCTAATAAAACGAATAAATTTATAAAAGTATTATGTTTTATATAAAAAGATTTTACTATGCAAAACACTATGCAGGCACTATGCAACACTATGCATAATAAAATATAATATATTCTATTTATAGTCTAATAAAACAAATAACTTTATAAAAAGATTTTACTATGAAAAACACTACGCATAATAGAATATAATATATCCTATTTATAGACTAATAAAACGAATAACTTTATAAAAGTATTATGTTTTATATAAAAAGCTTTTCTGTTTTATTACATTAATAATACTAATAAAACAAAACTGAGTGACTTATCACGTAAGCATCAATAATCAATACCGTGTGCTACTAGGCAACCACGCCAGACATCGCATTTCTTTAACTAACGAGAGTGTTTCAACAGATTAACTCAGACAACTTCCGCCGTTATTTTCATAAAAATATTTTTGTCATTTTCTCAATTCGATAATAATTCCGTTGTGGGGTCCACCAATGATTGTACTATCATACGGATATTCCCCGACAAAAAGAATATTCTCCGACCAATCGAATATTATACAACAACTTGCATACTTTTCAAAATTTATAAATATTACCCACAACTATAATATTATCTCAAATCCACACCATAATATTAAAAAAAAATTGAGAAATTTAAATCTTTATTCATAAAATTTGGGGTCTCACACACATAGACAGATCATTTCCACAATTTAATAAGGAATGAATACAAAGGATCATTCACCAGGCATGCAGTAGTCCACATAGCCAGGTTATTCCAACAGAATAATAAATAATGGAATAACAAAAGAATTCACCATGCATGCGATAATCAAGATGATATGTTATTCTAATGTAATAATAAAGAATGGAATAACAAAAGAATTCACCAGGCATGCGATAGACTGCACAGACAGGTTATTCCAATATAATAATAAAGAATGGAATAACAAAAGAATTTACCAGGCATGCGATAGACTGCAGAGACAGGTTATTCCAACAGAATAATAAAGAATGGAATAACAACCCTTACGAGTATTGAAAAAAAATAACTCTCTTCATGAATACGAAAGAAATAATACCCCTTACCTTAGAAGAAACTGGATACTGGAATAGTGAGGTAGCAGATTTCTCTTCTTCTTTCTCTCTATAAATTCTCTCTATAATAATTGCTCTTGTGAGACTTAGTGAATTGGTGAGAATGAAAGAAGAATGAGCTTCTATTTATAGGAAAATATAGTTACGCTAATTGCACATTTTGGGGCTCGAAATATTACAATATAATACCTTCCTCTTTTTCTTCATTTTTAATTTAGTCCTGCAAGTATTATCAAACTTGCACCACCTCCCCTAATAGTAAATAATGTGAATTAATAGTTCATTCATGTGACTTAATAATATAATCATGTGAAAACTAACTACAAGATAAGTACCTTCATCTATACCTCCATTTTTAATTTAGTCATGCAAGTATTATCAATCTTGCACCACCTCCCCTAATAGTACATGAATGTGAATCAATAGTACACACATTTGAACAAATAGTTATAAGCATGTGAAATAATAGCAATTAATTACTCATTTATCCGATTAATTACCCGATTGATCAATATAACCTCCAGACATCAATTATTATCGAAATAAATATCGATTTCCACTAACACTAATAATCCCAACACAATGGAACTATCAATTTCATCTTTAATCAACACGAACTTATTCATCATTAATATTATAACTCACAATATTTAACAATCAGGTCATTCCCGTGAAAGAGGGGCTTTCCGATAAGGATTTCTCCTTATTATTAGCCTTGCAATTAGGTGACCAAACCTCTCCTTGATGTAACTTCTAGACATTGTCAATATTGCAAATAATAATATGAAAACTTTGTCGTCTCAATTATTGATTTAATAATAATAAATATTATCACGGATGATCTTGTGACAATAATTGAATCAATAATATGAGAGATATGATGCAAAGAATTATCGTAGCAATAATTGAGTATAACCGAGTGACTTCTCATGTATGCATCAATAATCAATACCGTGCTTGCTTATGCAACCACGCGTATTAATGTACTTTTACCACCAGGTAGTTCAATAGTTTAACGGTAAAACATTCGTCGTTATTTTTATAAAAAGATAATTCTGTCGATTTCTAACTACGACAATACTTCTGTTGTGGGGTCCACCAATGATTGTGTCGTCGTACAAATATTCCTTGTTAAAACGAATATTCCCCGACCAATCGAATATTATATAACCACTTGCTTACTTTGAAAAATTTGTAAATAATACCCACAACTATAACATTATATCAAATCCACACCATAATATTCAAAAATATATTTCCAGAAAAATTAATCTTTATTCATAAAAGTTGGGGTCTTACACTTCTTCCACACTTTAAAGCTTTTCTCTTCATCTTTGCACACACCATTCTTCACGTTGAGAGTCGCATTGCGTGTGTATGCCCGAACTTCGGTCTGTAGTTTCATTTCAGGTTTATATATATACTTATATATATATATATATATATATATATATATATATATATATATATGGACTAACATTATCGAGTTATGCCTCGATTGAGCCTGACTTACGTTTAGAGCGTTTATTTGCTTTGTATATATATATATATATATATATATATATATATATATATATATATATAATGTATGTCTAACTCTGTTTCGATGAGCCTGACTTACGCCCGGAGCGTTTATTTGCTTTCTTTATATATATATATATATATATATATATATATATATATATATATATATATATATATATATATATATATATGAATCGTGTCTCTAACTACATTCGATGAGCACGGATTTTACATCCAAGTGCATTTATTGCTTTAATATATATATATATATATATATATATATTAACTATTGTCAAACTTTGTTTGATGAGCCTGGATTTTAAATCCGGTGCGTTTACTGCTTTTATTTATATATATATTTATATTTACTTTTCGTCCCGCCTGGAGATTACTCCATAGCGGTTGATTGCTTTTACAGCTTTATTTACATTTCTGATCCCCCACAGAGGTGCTTCGTGGTGGCTGATCATGTCTGTATATATATATATATATATATATAGCTTTTATATATAACTGCTTACTGTTTTTATATCAATTGTGGCATCATGTGAGCCTAGGAATTATGTGATCACATATTCAGTTTACTGGATCTAGATTCGGTTCCCGTGATGGACATTTTCAGCTGTAAGTAGCTTGTAAATTTATTCACGATGTTTGGATTTCCTCATATGGTTTTCATGTCCACGAGGAGTTCGGCAATACTTTGTACATTATTTTCTCGAAGATGCTTCGCATCTCAAAAATTAAAAGCAATTAAGCCGAACACTTCATAAAATGGAAGTGTAAAAGGTCTCAATTACTATTGAGCATAAGGGTTTAAAAAACCTCTTTTAAAACATCACTGCCATATTTGGTATAAAAATGAATTTTTATACAAATTCAAACCCTGTGTATATAGGTGCGAACGAGGCCTCGCGCTACTTTCATATAAATAGCACATTGACCCACATACATACACACATTCATATAACAATTTCTTGAAAAGTGACGGTAATCGTGGTAACACGGATGTCGGGGGGTGCCTAACACCTTCCCTCCGCATAATCGAGCCCCCGGACCCTAACGAATCTCGGTTTCATAGACCCATTTAGCAGTGTCACATCACTAGGTCAATGTACAAACCTTTTCTCGGTTGTGTTGGTACAACCATATAAAAAACCAATTGGCGACTCTTACAGTCCAATCGTCGACATATAAATGTCGGACCTTTTCACAAATTATTTTTTCAAACAAATCTCACCTAACATGAGAACACCAAAGAACAAGAACAGAAAAGGGACAAATAAAAATTCCGACGTCGACAAAATGGATGGGGAAGAATTTCCCCACCTCATCAATTCAGACACCGTGAAGAGGTACTATGTCTGAATTACATGTAAACCCATATCTTGGTTCTGAGAAAATCAATCAAGTCAATTCAGGTTTTTAATACAAAGCCTGAACTACGAAAGACTTGATCCCCCCCATCAACGAGGCTACGTAGGAAGCCATATATGGTGCGGTTAAACCAAACAAAAACCCAAATAAACACTTCTCCAACCGTTTAGGCCAAGCCTGAACTACGTAAGACCTGATCTCTCTCTATAGGAGTATGTAGGCAGCCATCTATGGTGCGGTCTAACCTTCAAAAGAAAAAACCAAATCCATTTCCTTCACTCAAAAACCTAAGGAAATACCAGTCTCAAGACACCAAATCCTATAAAGCCTCTAGGATCAACGAGCCATTCTGAGAGACCCTCCGACATCTCAATGTCAGTCCATCAAGAAAGAGTTTGTGATACATTAAGACAACCAATCACAAAGAAAATGGCTATCATCAAGAAAGATCAAAACATATGCAAAGGGGAAGTGAATTAAAATATATTTCCTTGCCATATAATATTGTTTTATATATACAATGTATCGTGTACATGACAAAATGGCTAATCTAGTCTATGCAAGAAAATGAAAGCTAGTCTATAAACCCACGGTCAAACGGGACAGCAAATCTAACATCGCATCCCTCTCTGAAGATGGAGGTGCATCTCTGACCTCCTGCCCTACAGTCTCAATACGAGCTAAAAGATCCGCGACATCCTGCAGAGTACGACCATGATCATTCATAAATGCACTCATATCTGTGATAATATCCTCCAAATAGGATCTGAGAGCAGTACTATCAGCTACAACATGCATCCCTCATAGATTCAAATATGTGTGCATATTAAATGCTTAGACTTGAGAAAAAATTTCGTTGTTGCAAACTACCGTTCGAGTAGGCATCGAGAAGGATCGATGATGTTCAGACCTTTATAAACTACCATTCGAGTAGGCATCGAGGAAGTTCGATGATGGTCAACCTTTGTAAACTATTGTTCGAGTAGGCATCGAGAAGAATCGGTGATGTTCAGACCATTATAAACTACCATTCGAATAGGCATCGATGAAGTTCGGTGATGGTCAACCTTTGTAAACTACCGTTCGAGTAGGCACTGAGAAGGATCGGTGATGATCAACCTTTGTAAACTACCGTTTTAGTAGGCATCGAGAAGGATCGATGATGTTCAAACCTTTGCATACTACTGTTTGAGTAGGCATCAAGGAAGTTCGGTGATGGTTAACCTTTGTAATCTACCGTTCTAGCAAGCACCGAGAAGGATCAGTGATGATCAACCTTTGCAAACTACCGTTCAAGTAGGCATCGAGAAGGATCAGTGATGATCAACCTTTGTAAATTACTGTTCGAGTAGGTATCGAGACAGTCTAGTGATCAACCGTTGTCAACTACCAGCAGAGTAGGCACCGTTTCCAACTACCAGTAGGGTAGGCACTGTTGTCAACTACTAGCAAGGTAGGCACCGTTGTCAACCACTAGCAAGGTAGGCACTGTTGTTAATTATCAACAGGATAGGCACCGTTGTAAACTACCAGTGTGTACATCGGGAAGGTCCGGTGATTTCAGAACGTCATCCCCAGCAGAGATGTAGAAAAAATCTCAATTTATCGTCATCAAACAAGCATCGGCAACACCGACGAAAATCAAATCGTTGGAGTCAACACCAGATAGGCATCAGCAGCACTGATGAAAGACAACCATTAGAATCAGACCCAACATAGGCATCAGCAATAACCGGTAATGGTAAAGTGATTTGCGATGCGATGTGAAAAGTGTGAAGTGTGATTTGCGATGTGCGATTGGCCAAATGCGAAGTACGAAGTGCGATTTGCGAAGGCATTTTTGTGACGCCCCCAAATCCGAGTACTTGAAACCCGAACTCGGTGCTTCACGATACCATTTCTATAAGCTGAATAATACTAATAATAATAACAATAATATAAATATCAAACTTAATTTACATATATCAAAGTCTAAATCCCAGGTACGAGACCTTTAAACATTCATTACATCATAGATAATAAGTATCATTATCTTAATAAACTATAACTATTACACAACATATTATAAATTTCATTCGAACAGCTTTCCTTTCCCCTTGTTCTTGGTTGAGCCTTCGGGTTGATCATACTTAACTGAAAACATTTAATTTAAGCAAGAGTGAGCATTTGATTGCCCAGCAAGTAATAACAACAATATATATTAGCTGAAAGAATTAAATGTTTTCTTTGAAAGACACTTCTACAACGAATCAACAGTTGTGAAGTAAGTTGAACAAATAATAACAACATATTACTTCCATATGAAATTTTTGAAACTACGTATTGACTATAACTGGAGATCAGTCAACATACTATGAACATTATTTTCTATTTTCAAAAGGTTAAGCAGAAATTCATCAGAACTGGTTATAACTTACGAGCACGGGGTGATCGGCCGTTATGCCCCTGTGATTGATCAATACTACATGCAAGAACGATATTATCGTTCACTCTATCCACCATAGGTGCACAAAAGTTTTCCTGTGTTGGGATGTTCATACTTTAGTCGGGAATCAGAACCAAAATAATCTGGTTGGATACAATAACGTTTCTATCTTGTTCAATAATATTTTTATGTCTAAATTTGAATCAAATAGCTTAGAGCGACTTTTAAGTCAACGTATACATACTTGAAATCAATAAGTATGTATCAACATATGATTAAATACAATGGTTATCCAAGTGGGGACACTTGTCTAACCCTATATACGAATTAACGAACAAAATAAATATCTGAATTATACAATAATACAATGATCGAATAATGTAAGAACTTGTATGAATACAAATATTGGATACATAATCAATAATAATAGAGTTAGTAATCTGGCACAATAATAATATAACTCTGAAACTCTTACTCATGTCTATTGGATAAAGTAAATGCAAAAGTAGGATACTTGCACAATGTAAATAATAATTTGGATACTTGCTCAATAATAATTGGAGTAAGTTTAGGAAACTTGCCTAAGCTGCTGCTTACAATAACGCAACTTAGATTAATCTTTTATACATCTACCTATCAGTAATAAGATCATTCGTTCAATTAGAATAATATATCATATCACATAGAACTGCTAATTGCAGTCAGCCCATAACCTAATCACATTGTCACGTATGTTTAATAAATTTGGGTCATAAATGAGATTACGTATCAATCAATTTATCTAAGTCTCAGATCAATTTCGAAATAATTTCAGATATCTTAAGCCGCTTTTATCGGGTAATTATCGAGTCTAAGACTCTATCGTGTAGTTCAATATTCGATTAGATAATTTAAATATCAGTCATATTATTAGTCATAGCCTTATAATAATTTTTAAATAATTATTATACTTTATCATGAATTTTCAAACACTTTGAAATCATTATTAAATGATTTAAATATTAACTAATTCTATTATCATTAATATTTAATTAATATTAAACTATTAATGAAACTATTGCCAAAATATTAAAGTTATTTATAATAACTCAAAATATTTTTAAAGTATTAATATTACCCTTAAATAATTTTAAACATTTAAAATCATTTTAAATAATTACCATTAATATTTAAGTATTAATGTTCTATTAATCCAAATATTAAAAGTCATTAATTATAACTTAAAATATTTTTAATTCATTTATATCCTTTTTAAATGATTTTTAAATTAATAAAACCATTTTAAAACTATTTATTTAATATAATTATTAAATAAATTTAATATCATTAATGTTAAATAAATATCATTAAGATTAAATTATTAATGAAATTATCCTTTAAATATTAAAAGTTATATTTTATAACTTTATCTTTAAAAACTTTATTTTCATTTAAAATAATTTTTCTAATATAAAATCATTTTTACATTACTTTATTTAATATAATTATTAAATAAATCTAATATCCTTAATATTAAAATATTAATATTTTTCATGACAAAATATCAAAAGTTATATTTTATAACTTAAAATATTTTTATAATCTCCGCCTTTTGCCATATTATTCCGTATTCACCTTAAAGTATTAACTACTTTAAATCTCTATATCAGGAAACAATGCCAACAAGGACACACTGTCCTAATTGACACTAATCTTTTTAGCAGTCCAGTGGCTATTCCCAGAATGATCCCTTGGGAAGAGATAACTTTCCCAAAGCAATGGTAGATTACTAATGCCGTTCCTACCAGACCTATAATTAGACAATCCATTGAAGATGTTGTCCAAACCAGTAATGGAAATGTTTATTTAAAATTTCAAAGACCTTTTACTCGAAATCGGTCTATTAATAATGTTTCTTATAATATTAATTTCCCTGAATCTTCTAGACAGTCTGTGTCTGACCCCTTAGAATCTATTTTTCAAGAGTCTAAGAATCCCAGCAATGAGTCTGTCAAAAATGAAGACTTAATTAGAGGAATTCATATTTCTGAAAATCAAAGACCTCATGGTATATATGAAACAAATACTCCTCCAAATAGAAGACCTTATAGTCCAACTGCTAGTGACATGAATTTTGAATGTTAATGGATTTTTTTCCAAATAGTAAAATTTGCCAATATTTAAATCAGGAGTTCATGCAGAATAAATACTAGAATTTTAGAAATTAGTATTTTAAGAATCATAATACTGATAAATTAACAGAAATTAAATCTGATTTCTATACTTATCTAAATAAGAACCAGTGTATTTTATCATTTATTAAATGGTATTATAATTTTGTTTTTAAATCAGATCTTTACAATAAAAGTCAACTAAATGTGTTAACAGGAATTCAAAAAGACTGGATTGCCACTAATGGTAGTATTATCCAATCTATTCATCCACCTACTAAGTCCCTTGAACTTAGCTCAGGAAATTAAATTCTGAAACCTTTAGTTATTAATCCGTATGTTGATATTACTGAAACACCCCGCCAACATGAAGATGCTAAAATAAAAGACATCTTGCCCTTGTCTAAACAGAATAACTATACTAATTTATTTCTTCAAACTGTAGGAAAACAGTTAACCAGGATAAAAGAACAATTTCATCATTTTAATGATAATTGTCAAGTTACTCCTCAAAAGCTTGATCTTCAACCTGTAACCATTAAACCACCCTTAGAAGTTAGTAATTTTAAAATGAAATCTTCTAAAACCGATAATGAGTTTATTGATAATCTTTTAAATAAAATGAAAGATTTAAACCTCACTCCTGCCTCCACGTCCCAAATCAATATGATGTCTGGACAGCCCTCTTCACAAACCAATAATACTAATACTGATAATGAAGAGGATTCCGATTCCTTTTCTCCTATTCATATTTTGGAAATCCAAAATAATTTTCAGAAAATGCAAAATGTTAATAAAACTACTTACAGTAAAAAACCCATAAATCGTATGGCTTTATCTGGATCCAGTAGGTATTATTACCCTAGGCCTACTCCTCAGGATATTCTGTATGAAGAAGACTTTCTTCATTCTCAAAAGTCTTACCATGGAAAAACCATTTATGAATGGAATATTGATGGCAAAACAGAATATCAAATTTTCGAAACATCCATCATATCATGATGTATGCGACTGTCTGTAAACAGAATGATAATACTGATCACCAGATCTGCCATTTCTTAGTTAATGGCTTCACCGGCATCCTTAAAGGATGGTGGGATAATATGCTAAATGATAAACAGAGAACAGAAGTTCTTCAAGCCTAGAAAGAAGAAATTGATCCCGTTACTAGACTTCTAACCAGGAAGGAAGACACTTGTTACACCTTAGTTCAAGCAGTCCTCCACCATTTTGTTGGACCAGGACTTATGAATACTGATAGGAGTAGAGAACTTTTACAGAACCTTCGATGCCCTTCCTTGACCCATTTTAGATGGTATAAGGATGTCTTTCTCATAAAAGTCATGCAAAGGGGATGCTAATGAAAGGAACATTGGAAGGCCAAATTTATTGATGACTACTCCCCACTTTCTTTGCTGAAAAAGTCCGTAAAAAATTAAGAGATAAACATGATCGCATGAGTATCCCTTACGACCAGTATTCTTATGGCCATCTTATTTAGTAATTATTGAAGAAGGATTATCGTTATTTAATGATATGAAACTCCAACAATTAATGAAAAAACAGAATCTCGCAAAAAGACATAAGATAGGAGAATTTTGTGACCAATTCTCTTATGATACAAAATTACAGTATCCCAATAAGGCTAAAAACAGCAGAGTTCGAAGTCTTCTAGACCCTACCGAAGACGTTCTTCTAAGAAATTTTCTAAGAAAAAACCCGCTGAAAAATTTACTAAAAGGAGAAAGAACAGTAGTAAAAAAGATACTACAATCCAATGTTACAAATGTGGTAAAACAGGACACTTTGCTAATAAGTGCAAATCTAAAATAAAACAAAAACTTAATGAAATGTCCCTTGATGAAGACATTCAACAACAAATCCTCAATTGTTTATCTAGCAGTAATACAGAACCCAGTTCAGACAAAGATTTGGCCGAAGTCTATTCTGAATCTGACAAGGATTCTGATCCATGTCAAGCTTGTACTATTAAAAATAATAACTGTAATACGACTACTGAAGCTGACTATTGGAAGACTATCGTTGAAATGAATGGCTTAGATATTGGAGGACCCAGTATCAATGTCTTAACGGAAACCCAAAAGTCCCTTCTCGACTTGGCAGATCAGATTAAAGATCCGGAAATTAAATTAAAGTTTTTGGAAGCCTATTATAAAAATCAAAAAACAGAAGAAATTCTTCCCATAGAACAATATAGCATGAGAGAAGTCATGAAACGTGTTCAAAATATTTCTACTACTGAAAAGCCTACTACTATCCAGGACCTTAAGAGTGATATTAATATTCTAAAATCTGAAATAAAATAGTTATAGAATACTAATGTTATTATTTTCCAAGACTTAAATAATATTAAAGAACAATTAATTCAAAAACAGGATAATAATATAGAATCCTCTAAAACTGAATCTTCTGATAAACCAGAATCTTCTGAACAGTATTTAATGCTTATGAATCAAGTAGTCTTTCAGAAATGGTATATCAGAATTACTTTTGTTATTAAACCGGATTTCATTATTAAGGACGCCATTGCCCTTGTAGATAGTGGTGCTGACATGAATTGTATCCAGGGAGGACTAATTCCTACTAAATACTTCCAGAAAACCACTCAATCTTTAACTAGTGCAAGCGGTAATACTATGAATATTAAATATAAAATTCCTGAAGCCTTAATTTGTAACCAAGGTTTATGTTTACCTACTTCTTTTGTTCTCATCCATAACATGAATCAAAGTATCATCTTAGGCACCCCTTTCTTGTGTCTTTTAATGCCTATCTCAAAAATTGATACTTTAGGTATCCATACTACTCTTAACAACAGACATATTGTTTTTGAATTTATAACAGAACCCTACACTAAGGAATTAAATCAAGTTAAACACATGATTTATTCTAAAGAAAAGCAAATTAATTTTATTCAAAAAGAAATAAAATTTCTTACTACAGAACAGAGAATTCTTCAGCCTTCCTTACAGGAAAAAATAAAATTAATTTATAAGACTCTTCAAGTAGAAATTTGTAGTGATGTCCCTAATGCTTTCTGGAATAGGAAGAAACACATTATTTCTCTTCCTTATATCTCTAGTTTTAATGAGAAAAATATTCCCACTAAGTCTCGCCCCAGCCAAATGAAAAAAGAATATTTGCTTCTTTGCAAAACTGAAATTGAGTCTCTTAAACAGAAAAAATTGATAAAACCTAGTACTTCTCCCTGGAGTTGTACAGCTTTTTATGTCAATAAAGATTCAGAAATTGAACGAGGAACTCCTAGACTCGTTATTAATTATAAACCGCTTAATGAAGCCCTTCAATGGATTAGATATCCAATCCCGAATAAAAAGGACCTTCATGACAGACTTCATGATGCCACTATTTTCTCTAAATTTGATATGAAATCAGGATTTTGGCAAATACAAATTAGAGAATATGATACTTATAAAACTGCTTTTACAGTACCCTTTGGTCATTATGAATGGAATGTTCTTCCATTCGGTGTCAAAAATGGACCTTCAGAATTTCAACATATCATGAATGATATTTTTAATCCTTTTACTGAATTTATTATCTGTTATATTGATGATGTTTAATTTTCTCTTCATCCATCGATCAAAGATATTAAACATTTAAATATTTTCAAAAATGTTATCATAAAAAATGGTTTGGTAGTTTCTGCCCCTAAGATGAAACTTTTTCAAACCAAAATCAGATTTGTTGGACATAATATTTTCAATGGAACTATTATTCCAATTGATAGATGTATTGAATTTGCATCTAAATTTCCAGACGAAATCAAAGGTATTAACCAACTGCAAAGATTTTTGGGAAGTCTAAACTATATTCGAGATTTTTATCCAAATCTTTCCCAAGATACTGCTATTTTGTATACTCGACTACGGAAAAATCCTTTACCTTGGACTAATGAGCATACTGAAGCAGTAATAAAAATCAAAACCAGGGTTAAACAGATACCTTGTCTTTCCCTACCTAATCCCGATTGGAAGAAGATTGTTCAAACTGATGCTTCTGACACAGGATATGGTGGGATTTTAAAGCAATTTAATCCTAACAAAGAAAAGAGAAGATCTTGTTCGTTTTACTTGGGAACTTGGAAAGGACCCTCTTTAAATTATCCTACTATAAAGAAGGAATGTCTTTCAATTGTTAAATGTGTTTTAAAATTTCAGGATGATCTTTTGAATCAGCACTTTTTAATCCGAGTTGATTGCTTTCACCGCAAAGCAGATATTTAAAAAGATGTTCGTAATTTAGCATCTAAAGCAGATATTTGCAACTTGGCGAGTACTTTATCCAGTATTTGACTTTGATATTGAATATATCAAAGGAAAATGTAATTCTTTACCGATTTTCTAACGAGAGAATTTCTCAGGAATGACCAAGAGAGGTCAGAGTCATGATCAACGAGGCCGAGGCAGAGTTAATCTGTACTATACAGAATTCCCTTCTTTAAATACTCAATCCAGTAATTCTTCAGCTTCTTCTAGCCAACCAACAGTAAAGGATGTTCTCTTATTACCCGAACAGTACATTCCAAACAAAAATGTGGAAGAAACAGTATTGATCATTGAACAGAATGATGAGAAATGGATGAAAGATCCATGGGAGATAAAAAGACGTTATTTAATGACTCAACAGTCCCCTCCCCGTTTTAACTAGTATCGATATGTGTATGAGCAAATCATTCTTGAAACAACATCAATGGACATTAAGTATACGCTTCATGATCCATTAAAATCAGCTAGCCCAATCCAATACAGCAAAACAACCGTCAAGAGCATCATGCCTCTTGCTAATTGGGGTATTAATCCTCATACTACCCGTACTATTGAATCTAGTCACACAGCAGAAACCAGGTACAGTTATTGGGATTATATTGATTCCTTTACACAGGTATTCTATTACCAGAATCCAATTCATAATCATAGTTGGTTTATCCGTATCTGTCCTGATGTTCTCAAAAACGAAATTCCCAACCGGTTTTTTCGTTTAGTGGGATAAATTTGGAATCACTCTTGAAACCTTGCCGAATCCCGTCCAAACAGCATTCAAAGAATGACAAGTTGCTTATGCCCATATACCAGTAAATAAAGATTTGTCAATGCTTAAATTACTAGCCCATTTCATAATTCGTTTCAGTATCCCTCGGATATGGAAATGGGATTTCCAATGCGATTATCAGAATAAAATTCCCCGTCTTAAAAGGATATTTTTTACCAAATGGTGGGATAAAGGACTTAATCCCACTCTACCAGAACTTCTCAAATCAATAGAAAATCATACTCAGGCTTGTCTAGATGTTATCCTCAAAGCCTTCCAAAGACCAACACCGACCAATCCTTTTGTCAAAATCCAATGATTTAAAATGAAGTTTCCAAATCTAACTGAAACTGAACTTATAGTAAAAACTATGGATTATATGAAAACCCAATTCCTACAATCCTTAGTCCAAGATGATGTTTCTATGAAAACAGTTAGCGATGATGAATCTGAACAGGATGACAATCAATTCAACGTCCTAGCCGGAGAGAGTCAAGAACCAGAACCCACCATGGGAGACTTTTGGGATTCTCTCACTTCCACGATTTCTGAAAAAATGGAACAAGACAAAAAAGGAAAAGGAAAGCATAAAGCTATCCGCCACTACAACATCAATAATCAGAAAAGGACAGCCACAGTGTCTCCACCCGCAGCATTATGATACAACTTGCTCCTCAATTATCAGAAAACGACGCCAGCTATCAGCAATAATGCTCTACTTATCCGACAACCGGTCTCACACCTTCCACTTCTTACGGCTGAGATTTAAAGAAGAAAAGATAAGGATTACTACTCGACTCCACTAGCCAGGACACGCCTGATCCTTTCTTATCCTCTTTCTTGTATAAATAGGGATACCTCACCCATTGTTGAGGCAGAACTTTCTTTAAGAATTTTCTTTACGTCTTCCTTGTACTCTCTCTCTCTCTCTCTCTCTTGTAAAATATTTGAAATATAAGTTTGAAGCTGAAGAATCTGCAAACCTCTTCTGTAAGTTTTAATTATTGCTTCTGTTAACTATTATGTTTCTCTACTTGAGCTTTTAGATTATCATACCAATAATAGTAATCATTATAAAATGGCATATCAAACTACAACTAATAATTATAATCGTTCTTATTTTTTAGAACAGTTTAACAAATTTGAACAATTTATTGCTTTAACTAAAGAGGCTATACAGGAAGAGACCTGCCGGCTTATAGTTTTGGGTAGACCCCCAAATCAACAGTAACTTTATGAGATCATATATGTAATAATTTATCTGTTAATATATATTTAATATGCCTTTAAAACAATCATGCCATTTTATTAAATGAGAAAGAATGAGGTTGATGATTGATCAAGTGGAACGTCACCCAAGTCGCATTTCTGGACTTTGCCTTTAGCCGTGTTAAGGCGTTATGGCTTTTATCCTTTGTAAACCGTTGACAGACGTGCTTGTCCAATCAAATTCCCGATCCTTGCTCCTTTGGTATTAGAGTCATGTTTAGTTTATTGACATATTTATGTATATATTACTTATAAATTATGCATATATGATCACTTTGAAAAAATGACTGATTTTTCCACCTCATCTCAGAATAATCAGAGCTAATACTTGACTTCTACTTTGGAAGCAACTGAACTTATTGCCTTTCAGGATGTTAAGGAAGCCCTTGACAAATGGACCCTTCCTAAAATCAAACCAGAAACTATTTATAAAATTGGAACCTTTGATTTTATCAGTAAAAGAATAATTAAGACCTTTGAACATGCTGTTCCTTTACAGAATAATGATGAAATGTTATATTTATTGCATGTAGAAGATTTATATCCCTTTTTGCAAAAATATAAGTATGTTCATATAGGACTTGTCCAAGTTGCTTTTAAGCCTTTGACTTTACTTGGCCAAAATACCAATATTCAATGCACCCTCAGAGATGGTAGGTGTCTCAACTGGAAAGCTTCTCTTATGGGAGCTATTGAAACTAGCCTTGCTCATGGACCAGTATATTTTAATATTTATCCGAACTTAAGCGTTGCTTTAACTGATAATAATTTGTCAAAAGTTTTAGAAATGAGAATAATATCTCATGGCTATGAATATTTACCTGGATCTCCGCCTTTTGCCATATTATTCTGTATTCACCTTAAAGTATTAACTACTTTAAATCCCTATATCAGGAAACAAAGCCAACAAGGACACACTGTCCTAATTGACACTAATCTTTTTAGCAGTCAAGTGGCTATTCCCAAAATGATCCCTTGGGAAGAGATAACTTTCCCAAAGCAATGGCAGATTACTAATGCCGTTCCTACCAGACTTATAATTAGACAATCCATTGAAGATGTTGTCCAAACCAGTAATGAAAATGTTTATTTAAAATTTCAAAGACCTTTTACCCGAAGCCGGTCTATTAATAATGTTTCTTATAATATTGATTTCCCTGAATCTTCTAGACAGTTTGTGTCTGACCCCTTAGAATCTATTTTTCAAGAGTCTAAGATCCCAGTAATGAGTCTGTCAAAAATGAAGACTTAATTAGAGGAATTCATATTTCTGAAAATCAAATACCTCATGGTATATATGAAACAAATACTCCTCCAAACAGAAGACCTTATAGTCCAACTGCTAGTGATATGAATTTTGAATGTTAATGGATTTTTCTCCAAATAGTAAAATTCGCCAATATTTAAATCAGGAGTTCATGCAGAATAAATACCAGAATTTTAGAACTTAAAATATCTTTTTATATCATAACATATTTTTAAATGATTTTTCATGTATGAAAATTTATTTTTAAATCATTTATTTAATATTATACTTAAATAAATTAAATACTTTTTATATTCTAAAATATTAAATATTTATGAAATATACTTAAAATAATTTAAAATTAATGTTTAGGACTTTAAAATAATTTTTAATAATTTATTTGGTATTTTTAATAATTAAAACTAATTTTTTCTATTTATTTAATTAAAATAATTAATTTAGAAATTAAACTGTCGCTAAAGGTACATTAGGCGAACAAAACGTCGCTAATGGTGTTCTTCATCATACCCAGAAAACTAATGTCAGATTTTGAGTGGGGTACTTTGACTACGATTTTAGATCCGATCGTGGTGTTGATGGACTATCTAATGATCACAGTATGTAGAACTAATGTAATACTACAATATACAACAACAATCATGGTCATAACATGCATCAAATAAAAGATCTAAGCCAACGAAAAAACATCGTCAGAAGTTATTCTTCATTTCGTTTTTGCCTGTAAATGAAGAAACGATTCATTGCTCACTTTTGAGCTCCCACAACTTGACATCCTTTTGATGTTTTTGTGATCTATAAACTTCAGTGTGTAACGAGCATACAAGTGTAGAGATCTATTACAAAACATCACCATAAAATCAATAAATAAATAAAAATACAAGCCAGTCAACCACTGTCAGCAATAAGCTTCTATCCGTTTCTGAAAATTCCCAGAAATGCTAAGTCAGTGCGAGTGGCCTACTTTGACCACTTGCTACGATCTACCTGTTGTTTATTTACACGATCTAAAGCCATGGAATCATAGAGCACATAACAGGATACAAGGTTAATACAACAAATAACTAAAAACACACCAGGACTGACATATCAAAGCCATGAACAAACTTGTCGACATCATTTTTTCGCTTTCTCTGGTCGCCAAAAAAGGCGAATTATTAATTCTTGGCCAACTGATTTTAACTGTTAATAACCACCAATCTAGATATCAAATGACCCTAATTCCTTTTGTAGATTAAAGACCACATTACAAGCTATAAATAACAACTTAAAAACAACTAAAAACATAATCGAGAAAGGATCTGTGGCCACTGACATTCGTTGTCAGACCACAAAACCAACTTTTTCCAAATTTTTCAAAAACTCAATTTTGAGCACTTTAATGTTATGGATCTAACAAATACCAACCCAGATCAACTATATACACTATAAACAACATGTTTTAACATCAAATCATAACATCTAACATGGCCTTCAAGATCAGATTGTAAATTAGGGTTTTGTACCTCTCTTTAAAAAATCCTGATTCTTAGCTTCTAATCTGTTTGTGGATTTCGTGGGGCTTGCTTTGTGGCTGATCTAATACTACAATTTCGTAGGTTTGGTCTTGAGAGAGTATGGCTAAGTGTGGGTTGCATAAATGAGCTTTATTTTACTTTTCTCTCTCTTGAATCATGTATATCAATTGGTGCAATGAACTTGGCCGTTAAGAGGCGATGTCTTTGGTGTCAGTAGCTCACAACTAGGTAGTGTAGACTAGGGTGGCTGCAGATTTGCCAAGATCTCCCAACAATAATACACCAAATGGGACAAAAAGGGCAAAATAGTAATTTTATTTTAATCTCAAGGGTATTCTTGTCCAAGGTGCTTGAATCTAGGATTTATTCACTAGATTTTACATCTTAAAGTTTCCCAAATAATTACTAGGGTTTGGACAATTAAAAATTAAAGTATAATAAAATTTTAATTTTAAACACACTAATTAAATTAGGGTTTTTAATAGAAATTAGGGTTTTTAATAGAAAATTAGGGTTTAAATAATTAGGGTTCCTTAACATCATTAGGGTTCTCAAATTAACAATTAGGGTTTCCTAATTATCATTATAATTTACTAAAACAGTAATTAGGGTTTCTAATTTTAGCAAAATAGGGTTTTCAAATAATAATTAGGGTTTCTCCTAATTACAGAAATTCCATAATACGCAATAAAATACATATAAAATAATTACTACTAAGTCTAAACTCATAAACGAGTTTAACAATTAGGGTTTAATAACACGATATAAGGGTTAAGACATAATTTACTACCATTGATCCATCATTATCAGTCAACACATTTACAGTACATATTTATAGCACTGAAAAATTAAAATATAATTAATATTATATTATTATTCTCATCCCTCGATCAAAATCCAAATTTAGGGTTTGGATTCCATATCTGATTTATCTTTCATATACAACATCAATAATTAAGATAAAATAATTAACTTAAATATTCTGAACAAATTCATATAATAAAATATTTATTATTATACTTCTAATAATCATTTCATATATTATTTAAATAATATAAAATTATGTTTTCATGGAAAATAATTAATAAAAACATTTCTGCTTACAAAAATTAATTACCACGGGGAATATAATTTGTAGTGATTAATAATTCTAAAATTATTTATAGGTAATAAATATATTTGCATTTATCATACATTACTTGACACATATTCTCGTCATTAAAATAATAATAAAAAAAATTATATGAAAAATTTCTTATTTATTTATATGCAAAATATCGGGTTATTACAATTTTAACATTCATCATAACATTCATTGCATTGCGATTTGCATCATTAAATTTATCTTGTCATATTTCAAGTGTCTAGTAATCTTTATCATGTTCATTTCATTGCATTGCATAAACATGATAAAGAGGGCATCTGTAGACACTCGAAATTTTGCTTTCCTTGGACTAACCATGCAGGAGGGCAAAAACGTCTTTTCTTCCCTGGGAGATCATCAAACCAAACCCCCAGAGACAGTCCCGTGGGAAATCAAATCACTTAAGAGATAACCCTGAGGACCGACAGAAGTCAACAACCGTCAAACCCCGAAAATAACCCTGAGGAAAGACAGTTGCAGCACATCAAGCCCGAAAATAAATTAAGAAGGGAAAAAGAGTAATTTTGCCAACTCAACATCAAATCAAATCAAATCAAATAAAATTACCATGAAGAAGGTCATGTAGGACCATAGCAGCAATCTCGAGTGAAAACAGCGCAAGACAGCTCAACGGACTACAAAGACTCGAAGATTTGGTCATGGACCCATTTTTTTAGATTCAGAAAGGTCAAATCCAATGTTATTGTGTAGCTCTCGAAAAGGGCTTTCCAAAAAGGTATAACACGCCTCCGTCGGATTCCCGGATTGAATGTTATGAAGGTTCAAGCAGATCAAGCGTTGCTCTGAAAGCACGACTTTGAGATACTTAGGACCCACCAGACCATCGCCCATTAAGGTCACCGTAGTAGTAGTAGACCTACGACTGATTGGGTCTATATATACCCCTCCCCCTTTGGCTTCCAAGAGAAGATTAGGCAAGAAGAGGGCCCACACGAGAGAAATAGAGGCTAGAATAGCTGAACGGGGCTTGAATCGTGCTCTAATTCTTGTAAAACTTCTTTGTAAACACTCATATACATATATACTACAACATGTCAAGTTTTAACCGGTGGAAAATGAGTTTTGAGGTGCCAAAAGTCGTTCGATAGCCATTATCGTGCTGAACTATAAGATTTCGCCAGATCTGGCTGTTTAGCTTGCTTTAAAATGCATATAAGTGTTTTATATAGCTTTTTAGCGGTTAATATTCGTTAGATCTGAAGTTTTAACCATTCATTTTGTGTAAATAGTCAATATTTGAGCTATATTGAGTAGATCTGTACTGGATCTAGCCAGATATAGCTTTTAATCGGTTTAAAGGTTGTGAAACCTAAACTTGGAAGCTAGAATGGCTAAGATCTGTACAAATCTAGTTTTCTTTCTTATTTTTGTAAATATTTAGCAACCACGTTGCTGAAAGCTTTTGTTATGCGCATTCAAGGATTTGACTGATGGATCCTTTATTTTGCGACGTTTAGAGTAGATATATCTATTTTATTTCAGTATATTTGATATGCAGGCTATTTATGTGATATCATGTGAGCCTAGGAGCCATGTGATCTAAGATCCAGTTGGAGGATCTAGATTATGTTCCCATGATAGACCCTTTTCAGTTGTACAACTAGCTTGCAAAATTTGTAATTATAAATATAGGGCCTTAAAATAGTTATCCGGATTTAAGGTCCCCGTAATAGTGAAAACCCTTTGTGTGGTGCTCGGGCATACTTTGATGGCTTTCATGCCCATAAGGAGCCTGACACTTGTATATATATTATTTTGTCGAAGATGTTTCGCATCTCAAGAATAAAATTAAAACAAGCCGAATACGGAATAAAATGGAAGTATCAAAGACCTCAATTACTATGTGAGCATAAGGGTTTGAAAACCTATTTTCAAAACATCATTTTATATGTCTTGTATTAAAATTGAACTTTTATACAAGTCAAACCCTTTGTATATAGGTGAAAAAGAGGCATATCATTACTTCCAAATAAAGCACTTAGGCCCAATTAACTGCAATGCACACACACATACACAAATTCGGGAACTGTGTTTCACGGAAGTCGGGGGGTGCCTAACACCTTCCCCCCACTTAATCAATCCCCGAACTCTATGAATCTCAGTTTCCAAGACCAATTAAACAGAGTTCAATATTGGGCCATATTTCAAAATCTTTCATAACTCGGTTGAGTTGATACGACCATTTAACTCTTACAAATTGGCGACTCTGTCTAATTCGGACCATTAAAATCAATTTTTTTCAAATCGTCGACATTATATGTCGATTTTTTTCCTGAAAACCTCACCCTTCAGATCAAACCAAATTTACATAGAAAACATAAAGGGTAAGAAACACATAGAAAAAAGGGATATGAAAATCTTTACAGCGTCGACACTTCCTTGAGCCCAAATCTATGCTACTAGATATATGAGATCTACTATATAAGTGATGGATCTAACTCAAATCTAATGATTTTATGTTAAACCTGAGCCTCTCTCTCTAAAATTTGACTTTCTTTATCTAAAAATGAGATCTCTTTTTTGCAAATGAGTTGCTAATGCTCTGATATAGGCCTCGGGGCTAGCCGCAGGTGTACACACCTCGGCTGGGCCCTGTGAGTCCCGTAATCTCGAAATTCGTTTCGTTGGTCGCCAATGACTTTCAATTCGAAAAAAGTTGGGAGATGTGTCTAACTATCCCGAAAAGCTTCTTTCGAATGCTACGCAATGACGTCGAGTCCGATCAATTCGGGGTCCGGGAAGATGAAGTAGTAAGCCGATAGGTATCTTCCTGTAACCGAGGGTAGTCAAGTGGCTCGTCTTGAGTAGTTTGCGTTTTGGGAGTGTTGTGGTGGCTTCTTATGTCCTTATCCTTAGCTTTGCAATCCTTGCTCGAATCATGTCGTGGTTGAGACAAATTTCCACTTTTGCCCTTCTGTGGAGTTGTCTCCGAGGTAAAGTTATGTGTTTGCCTTTCTCCGAAATTGTCTCTAGAGAGAGAGAAAAAGGAAATTTCGAATGTCTACATTAATTATATAATTTTTGATCTAATCCACTCGGACCACACGCTATTTGACCCGGACCAAATCCACAAGGTACATTCTAATTCCCTACCGTGGAACTTCACTATTTCCTTTGCAAAATATGGCGCAAATATATTTAAATTGCTGACATGGCCACAATTCATTGGTTCTAACGCCTTCTCAGACGTGGCTCCATAGACCAAGATCAAAACTTTATGACACATCCGGTACATTTTCAATAACTCCCCTTTCTCCTTCTTTCTCAGGTAAAACCCTAAATCCCTAAAAAAACTGACGAATTAATCTCCGATCTGTGTCTCCTACGATCACTAGAGAGAAGAGAAATTTCTTACGTTTATCTCTTTTCTTCAGGTAAATATATACATATAAATTGTGATGTGGAGTACATAATTTGTGTTTTTATAGAATTTGATTTTGGGGCCGGTTTACTCACAATTTTGATTTCATTGAACTTGGGTTTCTTTTTATCCTGAATTGAATTGGTTTAGGGCTTGATTTATTAGATCTTAATTTGTAGGAGGTAATTTGAAATCCTTGAAAAGATTACTTAATTACCTTGAACGATTTGTGTTGATTTATGATGAAAGATTATATTTTCAGTTTATTAATTAAGATTAAGTTAATTTTGAACAGGATATAACAATTTAATCGTTTAGATTTTGCTGCTGCATCAAATTTTGTCCCAAGCTTTGTGATAGTGCAATGAAGAATAGTGAACGTGCTGCCAATCTTGCTCTTTTAGGTATGATTCTTCTGCCTCATTCATGATATTTGATTATGCCTTAATTCACTTTTTATTTAAACTATGTTGTATTCGTGTATTTCAGTTGGGAATTTGTTGGATGATATTTTGAATCCTTCTTGAAATTTCTTTACTCCTTGATTTACCAGTTGTCCAACAGAACTCCATCAGATTAGTATAGTGTTAATCCTATCATTAAATTTTGATGCAAGGAATAGCTTTAGTAATTGAACTTTAAATTTGATAATTACTTTTTTTATTTTTTGTGCTTTTATTCTATTTAAAGCTTGACTCCGTCTTTCATTTGACCTTTTAATACTTTTAGAGTCTTGTGTGTAACTCCATTTATTTATTTAATCTAGCTTGGATGGAGAGTTTTGGAGTTTTGGTGATGTTGGAATATTTATTTAGTTATGGTTCTTTTTGCTTTGTTTTTGTGTTCTGATTGATATTAGATAGTTGCTTCTTTTTCAAGTTTCTTTTTATTTTTTACTTTTATTTTTTAATCATAAAGAGATCTACTATGCATTAATAGTTACAAAGTGAGTATTGGTTTCAGTGGATGCATCAATTTACTTACCCAGGCGATCACATCACGGACTATTGATCTTATTCTATAGAAAAGTTAAAAATTCACTACATGATTTTGATTTGTTTAATGAAAATATTGCATGTTGTGCTAGTATGGGCATCTGTTGCATATTATGTAGAATATGACTATTTTAGCTATATTGTCTTATTGGCAGTTTTCATATCAGCAAGTAAGAGTTCTTGTGGTGTTTCATTATTAAACCCTAGATGAAGATGGGACAACTATTGCATGTGTACTGCAATATTATGAGATGTTCCTGGTTCTTTCTTAATTTTTAGGTATTGCTATGTGATAATTATTGCATCGTAAACCTAAAACCATGATTGGTATGGAAGGAATAAATGTAACTAGGTTAGGTGTTTTCCATAAATGGCATTAGTTTTTTCAGTTTTATGTGGTGCTACTGTAGTCATATAAGGTCCCTAGAGCATTTGCTTTGTTATTTGAGATTTTCATCCATTCATATGTTACTGGTTACAGGTTTATCTGTGGCACCGCTATTTGTGAAGGTAGATCCAAATTTAAATGTCATTTTGACTGCTTGCCTCACGGTGTATGTGGGATGCTACCGTTCAAGTCAAATAGCCACCTTCACCTTCAGTAAGTAACCAAACATCGATCTTGTTTGAGGATGTTTGCTCCCATATTTACATGAATCTTGAAATTAGCTTCATTAAAAGAAGGGCTAATAGTATGATGTGCTTAATTTTGCAGGAGACTATGTCTAACGAGCATGCCATGCGATTCCCCTTGGTTGGGAGTGCAATGCTGTTGTCTTTGTTCTTGCTTTTTAAGTTCCTGTCAAAAGACTTGGTCAATGCTGTACTGACTTGCTACTTCTTTGTATTGGGGATCGTAGCTCTTTCGTATGTTCTTTTCGTATGGATAGTTATATTGTGCTAAATAATTAAAATTTTGAACCGTGCTTCTGAAAACTAGTTTCATTTGGGCATGACATCTTTCTCACTTTTTCTTTTCCCAATTATTATTTATAGGGCGACTCTATTACCTGCAATTAGACGGTTTCTGCCAAAGCATTGGAATGAAGATGTTATAAACTGGCATTTCCCATACTTTCGCTGTTAGTATTTCTTTCCGCTTCTCCTTCAAAAAATACTTATTATTGTCTGATTTACTTTTGACTTTTGAGAGCATATTTTTCTGGCCAGTAATTCTTTCTGAGAATGCATTTTGGTCGTTGATGTGTGTTACATTTTTTCTATCTGAAAAGATTCACTAGCCCATTCATTTGGTGGCACTGCTAAAGTGTTGTTCTCCTTATGCATTAAGATTAGACTTGACAAAAAGTAGTTATAGTTGGTTTTGAGTTATACAAAAATGGTTATGGGTCAATTGAAAACCAAAAACATTATGCCCATTATAGTTTAAATGGTTCGAACCCATATGGGTTGAATCTAGTTAACCATTTTTTATGTATCCATTTGAACTGTGAACTCGAGGAACTGAAGTTTTTCCATGTTGGATTACTAGCCAGTAAGCCACGGATGTATATATGATTGTCCTGTCCAAACTCCATAATGGTTAATTTGCGTGTTTACAAATGATAATCAAATCAAATTTATTTATTTATTTTGAATATTTAATCAAATTTATTTAGTTATTTTGAATGTTAAATCAAATTTATTTATTTATTTTGAATGTTTAATCAAATTTATTTTTTTATTTTGAATGTTTAATCAAATTTATTTAAAATTTCTTATTATTTTTAGATTTGAATGAGACACTTTACATATATATTTTTATTTTATGAAGTTTAATATAAAAATTGGAAAATATTATATTTTCCTTGGCCATTTCATAAAAAGCATTTGAAAATCTCATTTTCATAAACTTCTAAATACTCCCTCCCACTATCTTTCCAACCATATTTTCATACACTTTTGAAACTTTTATTTTAAAGAATATTAATAAAAATATAAATGAATATCATAATTAATATTACAGTGTCAATAGATTTTACACTACAATATACAAATGTCAGAATAAAAGGAAGAGAGTTTCACAATAAAAAAATAAAAATAATAAAACTAGTGAGAACCAAAATCTAATTCTGAAAATTTTACCACCTTCATTTATGTACACATTTTTATTTTAATTATCATTTCTAAATTTGTAAATAAACTGATTTAAATAAAAATTTAGTATAATTTAGAATATTGCGTTCTTTATGAAACAAAAAAAATAACAAATGTGATCCTAAATCAGCAGTCATTGCTTCATATCATATGCATAATTCTTCAAATCCACAACTCCCCTAATTAGAACAGGTGGCACAGATCTATGTATTGATGGAGGAATCAGGAATAAACTAAAAACAACGGATAAAATAAGTCTTCCATTCTAACGGAATAGGGACTTCTGAGTAACTTCGGTAAAAAAAAAAGGATCCAAGCCAGTTAACTGATTTGGGCTTTTTTTTAATATAAAAAATATAGATCAAAACTTTAACCAATCCAAATAACTTAAAACAGTTAACCAACCCAAATGGTTCTAATTAATTTGGTTGACCCACCGGTTTGTAAACCAAATTGTCAGGTCTAATTGAGATGGTGTATATTGGCTTCTAATTCTTTACTAAGTTGATAGTTACAATTGTCTTGCAGCTGAAAAAATAAATAAATAATAAAGCCTACAATCATTTTATGCATGTAAAAGAAATTTATAATTCGGGATCATCTGTGAGATATGCCTATCCAGTTCTGATATGAACACAAATCAACATGATCTTGAAGCATATGTCCGTGTTTACATCTATACAAGTAACTTAGCGTCAGATCGGTACCAATGGAAAGATAGGTACAAGCATATGTTCATGTCAAAACTTCTTTTTACATCTTAGTTTTACCGCCATATCCTCCCATCTCACACTATACTTGGTGTTAGATAGGTACCAATGCAAAATTCAAAAATATCTTGGGCATTAAAGTTTAAACCTAAACCTGATTTTTGTCATCTAAAGGAATTTTTTTTATATCCTGGATACAGAATAGACAACATCTTTTGTCACTGGACTAAATTCTGCCACCAGTATCACTGGTCATTTTGTAATCCCATAGTTTGGGTGTTCTTGGTTGTATGTGCCTGCTGTTTCATGTGATATTATGTGCACCACCATAGTTACGGCGCCACGGCGAGTCATGGCGGTAGCCGACTGCCAGGATGCCTAGGCGACAAGGCGACCTCCATCACATTCGTATGGCGACGAGTCGTTTACAATGTGCAATTTATATATTATTTATTTTACTTAAACTCAAAACATAACACTATGGACTAACATTAAAAGCATAATTATGTAAATACTTAGCAATAACAATCCAAAAATAAAACACTTGATATTAAAAATTAGTAAAAGAAATGAAGAATTCAACAAACACCACATAGAAAATAAAGTTGCAACCAACCATCACAAATATGTAGTCTAATAACTAATAAAACACCACATAACAAGCCAAAATAATGTTTACTCTCTACATTAGTCTTCAAACATTGTTCAAGCAAACACATCAAGGAAAATGTCTTCTCCATCTCCTCCACGAGAACTACTCTCATTCAAAATCCCGGTCGCCTTATTTGCCCCCCTACCGACTTTACGCCTTGGCATCATCTAGGCGATGCCTTAACAACTATGATGTGCACATGTTTAATTTATTGAATGATAAGTGTAAATTTTTTTGCTTTATGCCTTTCTCTGATCAAGTATAGTTCTGTCTTGAACGTACTTTTTTCTCCCCCATCATTGAATGCCTGGTGAGTTTTTAAAGCTTCAGGCTGAGTTTAGTTATGAGTTTAGGATATACTTGCCACATCTAATTGATGAAAATTGTTAGTTTTGCTCCCTCTGTTCAGTTTAATCTAGTTGATGTTATCCTTCTCGGTGTATAGAGAATGATGTTTTCATTTACACTTCTCTGAAACAGCTTTGGAGGTTGAGTTTACAAGGTCTCAGATAATTGCAGCAATCCCCGGAACCTTTTTCTGTGCGTGGTATGCTTCACAGAAGCATTGGTTGGCTAACAATGTATTGGGCCTTGCGTTCTGCATTCAGGTTTGGTTGCATAAATTTAATTATACACAAGTCGTGAAGCGTGATAAACATGCAAAGTCATTAGTTAACAGATATATGCTTTAAGTTGAGTTGCAGTCACATGTGAAAGCTTTTTTTTTTCTTCGGTTGTTCATGGTTTGTGGGCAATCTCACTCTGCGTTGGTGCTATAGTGTTTATGTATTTTCTGATAAAGCTGCTGCTTTTTATTATAAATATATAGGTCTTACTTTAACTTTGACTAATTACCATTCTCAAATATGAAGGGATTTTATTTATTTATTTATTTATTCTGTGTATGCACCCGTGTTAGGAGGTATTTGGCCCCCCAAAAGAGTTGTTAGCCAAAAGCCACATGATAATGATCATTTCATGTACTTTATGTTCTTTTATATGAATTATTATGCCTTTGGTTGGTAGTCTGGTCGGTGAGATACCTCTATATTTTCAATAAGGTTGCTATCAAATACTCCCCTCCATTCCACAAAAGAGTCACGTTTGTAAAATTTTCTGCGACATTATAAATATTCTTGTTTCATGCTTATTCCTAAAAATTTGAGTGTTCAATTTAGCAGTAATGACATGAAAATGTAATTTTGATGGTAAACTTGAGGATATTGTCTCATTTTATACTAGCATAAAAATAAAATTACTCTATTTTTTTTGGAACAAAAGGATTCTTTTTGTTAAACGGAGGAAGTATTGACATGAAACAAAGATCTAGAATGATACCTGTATAATTATATATTGCTTGGCATTTCTAAGAAGTAAGAAATAAGCATGATGAGGACATGATAATAATTAATTAATATATGATTATTTATATATATATATATATATATATATATATATATATAATTTCCTTCAAACACATCGAGTTTATTTTTGATATTTCCTTTATCAAACTCTATTTGGAAATTTGTTAGTATCTTAGTTATGCTGATGTTGAAAATGAGTGTAGTGGACATGACTCCAGTAGGAATTGTCCATTATAAATAGATCAGTTGGTGAGGCATTTCGAAAAAGTATTTGTCAAGTTTCCAGAACTTGAAATTGAGTTATATATCATGTTAATATCTCATACATGTAGGGTGTTCTTCAAGTAGCATCAAAATGTTGGTGTTCAAGATCTGTTCAATAAGGAGACCCCCTTATAACTGTTAATTCTACCTTAACTGCTAGTATGTGATGTATTCATAGTTGTTGCATGGTATTGATTGTTCCTTAGACCTCCTCTTTCTAATTCAATGCATATTTATGTCCTCTGTAGGTTTGTAGTTCATTTGGTAAAGTTAATGAAGTAGTTTTGTAAACTATATCTTTTAAATCAGCCACTAAGGTATTGATCTTTGAAATATGCTTAATTTAGTTTGTTTGATTTTTCCTTTCCACATGGTTCAGGGAATTGAAATGCTATCATTGGGGTCATTCAAGACTGGTGCCATCCTTTTGGTAAGAATGATTTGTTTGGATTATTTTTGTTTCAGTAATTTCTAACTATCATTTGATCCTTATCTGTTGGGCAACAATAGAGGTCTAGAAGTTGTGAGGCCCCAAATCCCTGTACTCTTCAACGAATCTGGTGCTCATTTGCACACATCTTCCATAACAGTCATCAATAATATACTTGGTAAAAACTCGTTTATTTAAAACTTACAACATAATCTTTATTTTAGAATCGTACACATTACAATTTCCTATTACATTCCAAAGACATTAATTATGATTTAGTCTAATGCATTAATTATTCAACTTTTCCAACACTACATCCTTATGAGTATTCCATAAACTCCAATTCAACATTAAATCCTTCTTCTCAACTTCAACACCATTTTTCTAGCCTAGACTTTTCAATATTAGCAATCAGTCAGTTCTTAGGAAAGAGAGTGCTTTTCATTTAAACGACGATCAATTAGATAACTCTTTTCCTCGACAAAAGTTTGTAGATATTGCCAATAAAATTAATTTAGCATAGTTAAATGACTTCTACTTTTATTAGCTTAAATGTAAAGTACACAAACAATACATTTCTATAAAAATCCTTCAATATCATTGATATACGAATATTACAATGCTCAGTTTCTTAATTTCGTATCTCCAAAGTTATTACAACTTACATCCTATTACATCATACTATAAGACAATATAAAGTGTCTCCTGACCTAACTACTTTTCTTTAACTTTCTCTTTCTACTGCCAGACTCTTCTGGTAATAATACTTTCTTTAAATTCAAATGAAAATTATTTGCAAGAATGAGCATAAAATACTCAGCAAGTCCAACACAACACACATAAGAGAACTCACACTTCTCTGATTCAAAAGGATGAATAACTCGACAATAGATATCAACAATTGTTCAATAGTAAACTGAGGGTTTGTTAAACCAAGAACTGTTCGTTAGTCATAAGACCTAGAACCGTCCATTCGTCAGTCATAAAGACTTGAAACTTTCTGTAGATATTAAAAGGGTTCAACCTAATAATATCCTATGTTATGCATAACACTAGCTATACTGACAACTTTCATTTTCAACAATATAGAAGTCGGTTTCCCGACACATCATAAATTCTCTCGTGAATAATGGTTGTTCAACTCAGTTACTAACATATTGATTCTGCTCCAAAACAATTTAGTTTGGCACAATAAACTCGACTCAAATAAAGAATTATAACAATTCAATATCTTATCAATAATTATTTCGAAAGGAGTAACTCAATACTCGAGTTAAGCCGAATCAAATGACAATTAACTCTTCTCAATAAATCATTTCACAATTAATAATGAACTTCATAATTCAAAGAAAGAATTAATGAGATTCAACCAATTATAACACATGGTTGCACAAAGTGCGGAAAGAAAATGCGTAGATACGTAAATCGAATAAGAGTTAGAATACTTGTCTAATTACGTTTCTTACGTTTACGCTAATTTCTCGTCTTTCATATGGCATACACAATATATTAGGTTGACATACAATTAGACATAACATAAATCTACACTCTTAGTTTACTTCAATTAGCCTTAAGTAAGAATTTTAGTTCAATACTTTATCATTTACAATGTTCGATTACCTAAACTTATCAAAATAAGCTTCGGAAAACTAGAACGAAATATTCTTTAAGTGTAGCGCTAGATGTCTTAAGGCATCGCCCAAGTACTACTACATAGCGTGCTGACATACATGCACGCCGGCGTCGCTTTGGCTCGCACAACGCACACATGAGCCCGGCTTGCGAGCCCCTAAGATGCGGCTAATGCTAGCAACAGCGTGCCGCGCCCATGTTGCGCCTAAACGCCTATTAACGCCTAATGCGGCCGCTAGGCGGCGCCTCGGACGCTCTAAACCAGCACCTAGGCAGTGCCTCAATTTTCAGCTTTCATGCTTTGGCATATTTGACATACATACTTCAAACATGCATATCTTTCAATCTAAAAAGTATTTTCGAGCGATTCTTTTTCCTACGTGTTTGTAACTTCCCTCTCTACGACTTGGCTATGAAAAGCCAAACATATGAGGCTGCACACCTCTCACAAAAGCTAGCAAAAACAAGGTTTTATAACTTTATGCTTAACTTGCTACAATTTGATTCAATTAGTTGTCTAAGGTATAACTTGGTTAGTTTATCATGCTTTAGGACTTACCAACATTATCATAGATATATAACCCTAACATGCATATGTTTACAAGTTATAACATAAATACTATGAACGAACTAACATACTAAATAAACGATTAGGTTTACCTCTTGAAGTGCAAGCTTTTTGATACATTGATCATACTTAGCTTGACCTACTTTTCCTTCTCTCAACTAATAAGTATCCTCACTCATGATTCTTATTGTAGTATTCTCTCTTTTCGCTTCTTGTGCAATGAACAAGAATTAATGAAGGATGAGGCTTTTATTTATAGGAAACCTAAAGACCTAGGGCATAAAGTGTAGGTTTGCAGAAACATGAATATACATACAATAACATGTATAAACAACAGAAATATGACATAAATCAAATTTAAAATTTTATGCAATTCCAAGATTCACCTTGTGCGATATTTATTAATTGAGGAAGGATAAAAGATATACCTTATGAGATGATCAACTCCTTGATGTGATCTTCAAGTTGCAATCCTTTGATCCTCTAAACTTCTTCCAATCCACGGATCAAACACAAGCTACTCAGTGTGTGTAGTTCTAAAGGTGATCCACCAAAAGATGATTATTGAAAGTAAATTTGGGTTTCTCCAAACCTTGGGTTACTAACCCTAATTCTCTCACTCTCTCCTAATTCCATAGGTTGTAGAGAATTATAGAATATCAATTACTATTAGAAAAATCTCTAACTCGAATCTATCATAAGGCTTCCCTTTATATAGACAACTCCTCTTCCTAAACTCTTTAGAACTTAGGGTTTTAATTTAATTCCCAATCTAAAACTAAATTATTTATAATAATAAGGGTTAAGTTCAGATGATCACATGAGGTTTGGGCGGTTTTCCACTTAACCACCTATAGTCAGTAAAGTTACATTTAAACTCCCGACTTTTTGAGTTGAAGTGAATAAATGCTTTCTGTCTTAACTCCATTACTTGAGTTGGTTAAAGACTTAATTACCCTCCATATATATATATATATATTGAAAATGATAGATAACGACTGACATACCAAGGTGGATATGGTTCCTAGTGATTAGAAATGTGATAGATGAAAGGCATGATCTTGACAGGAACGAAGCACTCATGTACTGCTCAATCCTTTTACAATCTTCCCCATCCAAGTAACACCTCCCTATACTCAAAATTGCACTTTCTAATGATGATTCCATCAGAGCCCTGAGGAGGATTAGGTTTACCAGAAAGAAGCAAACCATCTTCAAAAGTGCATCTCTTTGCTCCCCAGACACAGTGAGATGCCTCTCAAACTTGGAGAGGTAAGACAGAGATGAGGGAATCACTATATACATGCTCACAAAAATAAGTACATTTGGCAAGAATTGAAAGAATAAGGTTGCAAGCCATCTAGAGCTTTGCACCAAAGCCAACCACATTCGTGCATTATCCACTGCAAGAATTGAAAGAAGTAACAACAGTAAGCATGTGTTCAATCACAAACACTCTTCGCAGCTTTAAGGAAAGTTTTGAAGAACCCAAATGATTCCAATAAAGGTCAGTCGTCAAAGGGGCGTGCTCAACTTTCCAACGGTTCCTCTTCTTCTCATTACAGTACTGTTGAAGACAAAACCCGACATTTGCACATGGAATCTCAAATCTTCTTCTCACATCATTTGAGTGCCATCCAAGAACTTGAGTTCCATTGCAAATTGGATCCTCCAATGCGATTTGACTTATACTCGACACTAGTTTTGCCAACGTCCGAGGTTCCAAACCGCTCACTGATCAAAAGGTTGCGATCAAATAAAGCTCAATACATGAAGATAGTAATAAGCATATTTCTTAAGGGACCAAATGTCTCTCAAACTAGAAACTTTTCAACTTACACTTTCTCAATGAAAAGAATTAAAGTAGTAATCACAATAATTTATCTGTGTAGCCCAATTCTTAACTCATAATATCCACCATATCATATTAAAGTAGCAACCATACTAAACCTCTTCCCATGTGTTTATCAAAACTTTCAAATGTTAACCAACTCTAATTAGCTTACAAATAATTTATAAGCCCTTCCCCATGAATGAATGTGGTCACGATGACAGATTGAAGAGCTACCAATCCATATACTGGAGACGCAGGACAACATGGGAAATTAAAAATAGCCTTGAAAAAAAAAAGCTTGTTAAAGTACTGTAATTCCAACTCCACGACAGAAAAGCAGCCATTTCCATTTCCAAATCAGCATAACTCTTGCAATTTCCTTAATTTTTTCTTCATTTGACAAACAGATATTTTGACCATCTTCGGATCGGACTCCAAAAGTTTGCTTGAAAATCTTTTGTTTTGGCTTTGTTCTTTCTTTCTTCCACAAGCCTTTCTTCCAGAAGCCGTTTCTGACAAAGGTATCAGACGCACAAATCTTCCTCAGGGTGGCTAACGCCAGCCCAATAGCTAAATCAGCTACATCGTCTGTAAGCACGTTAGGGGTATTCGTAACCCTAATTCCTTTCTCCCTACATTTCCCCAAATCGATTTTATCCAAACCCACACTGTAACTTGACACAATCTCTAACTTTGGCAATGACTAATCGACTTGAATCAACCCCAATCTTAGTGTTGACAACTCACTTGACAATTTGAATCTCCATTTTCTTCCAAGAAATCTCTGTGAATCTTTTGCTTGAAATGAGAGAGAAATGAGAGAGAGGGCGCACGGTGTGAGGAGTGAGAAATGAGAGAGAAGATTGTGGTTTGAGGAGGAAGAAGGGGGTATTTTGGAGATTTACTAGTCTTTTTTGACTGTTTCAGTACTTTTTCATGCGTTTTTGGCGTCTGACATACACGCACGGTTAAGTTGGATGGAAAAGGTGACGTTTTCACTTCAACTCAAAAAGGCGGGAGTTTAAATGTAGCTTTACTGACTACAGGTGGTTAAGTGGGAAACCGCCCAAACTCCAGGTGGTCATCTGAACTTAACCCTAATAATAATAAATAATAAGGTTCCTCTTATTAATTTATAGTTACTATTTCTCCAAATACTTAATTATAAATATTAAGTTATTTAATTTATTTTACTAATAAATTAAAAACTTAATTTATTATTATTAAGTTAATTATTTCTAAAATAATATTTCTCTTTTATGGTGTGACCCTTTAGGTTCAATATTATACCGGTAGTAAAATAAATAAATTAGAACCATTCTAATATTATTTATAATGAATTAAACTCCTATAACTCGTATATAAACAAATAATATTTATTCTACATCATGATTGACCTTACATCAGCATATTATGACTATCTGGATAACATGAAATCAACGTGTAATCACAAAGAACCTATTCAGTAAATAGTTTCCTTACAATTAAATCATTCTACCACACAATGTCCCAATTAAATATAAAACATGAAAGTTCTGTCAAGTTTTATTTAATTGGTCATATGTATTTTGATTCTAAAATGCAAAACTCTGGTTAATGTTAATTAAAAACTTCTTTCTAATTTCCATTCACCCTGGCTTGGATTCCTTAGTTGTTACTTATCGAATCACATAGGACATTCTCTCTCTTTACTGGAAGAGGGAGATCTTTTGTTGATCATTCACCTACCTTCGTGTACATTTTATTATACCCGAACATCTTATGTTTACTCAAGAGTTTTAAGGAATATTACAAAGTATAACTCAGAATTCACAGGTACTATGATGATTTCAAGTTCAAAGATCACTTGTACTAATATCACTATAAGAACTCCTATTGACAGACAAGTAAAACTCCATTGAGTGTTCCTTTAACCGAGTCCTATTTAGTGAACTTGTTCTCTAATAAGCAACTATATACTTGGGTTAGTGTCTCCACACAAACTATTGACAGACGAGTAAACTCTGTTGGATGTTCCTTTAAGCGAGTTTCGTTCAGTGAACTTATTTTTCATTAAGTATCTATATACTTGGTTTAGTGTCTCCACACAAATGATTATGAGATCAATCATCCTCTTTTTAAGTGCAAACATAGTATGTACTAATTTATCCGGATTTAGTAACCCCACATTAGTGATCCATCGATTAGTATCGTTCTACCTTTTGATCTATCTTGAATTTAGATCTCATTAGCATAAACTCTTTATGATTCTAAAAGCATTGTTGCAAAATTACGAGGGTATTACATTTATTTAATTCAACCAATTAAACATAGATACCAAATGCATTTAAATATATATAAACTTTTTTATTAATAAACGAATAAGATTACAAAGTAAATTCTTATCACATCTTATGTGATTGACTTGAGGGCATACTACTTTCATAAGGTCATCAACCACAATCTCACAAATTGGCCAACAAGCTATGGCTAGCAAAGGGCCACAACACACCACACACAAGTGGCCAACCACAAACTCAACCACCCACAATTAGCAATGAAGGCCATAAGCTCCACCACCCACCATTGGCCAACAAGGCCATGGCCTACTAAGCTAGACTCGACTCATAACCAACATTGCTTGATAACACTAAAGTTACACAAGCTCAACTTGCCAAATTCTAAGGTGCAAGACAAGAATATTTGCATACACACTATGCAAGTATTTCACCCTTTTTAAATGACCAAAATAGTCCTCCTTTCTCTACACCATAACAGGATCTCACTTAGTTTGGTTACTCCAAACTTAGTTTACTTTCTAGTTCGATTTCCAGTTAGCTTTCCTAACTAGTGTGATTAGCCAAAATGTTGACTTTGACTTTATGTAATTTTAAATAGTGAATACGTCTTTATCCCCCGTATAAACTCTATACGTAATACGAAATGTCCTAAACACGAAAAACTTCTTCTACATGAATAGTGTTTTCACGTTATTTTTCGGAAAATTTTTATTTTCTTATACGAAACAACAACACATCATTCATCACATAACACATAACCTAGGTCATAAACTTAACCTCTAATCGCATATGATCGCATAGTCGAGTCGTATTAAGTCTTAATGTATACCCTAGTAATCGTTTCTTAGGTATTCTATTCATAACAACTAGGTTTTCAAGTTAACCTTTATTTTTATCTTTCAAGATCATATTTACTAGCCTCATAAATATTCGGGATATTACAAAGTCATAACCAAATAGTTCTTTAATATCTCTGCATATTTATATTTCGATCCTTTAAAAGTTCCCACAACAGAAACCCAGAGCGCGGCTGGAAGAACAATTCTATTCTATAAAAATCTCAAGTAAATGAAAGTTATGTCCTCCTCTTTGCTATAACTTATAACACTAAGACTCCATGTGTGTCATGCTAAATTATCAGCTATGCAATCCCATTGTTCTTGGTGTGCTTTGAATCGGGATTTTTACTCATAAAACTAAGATAGTAGCATGGAAAACTTGATTACTAAGTTGCAGTTTGAGATTAGAATTTTTAGCTTAACCGTTCTTTTCTTGTAATTTATAGATTCCGTGGTCCAATTTTTATATTATTTCCATAACTGATGAAAGGTCATAAAGCCATAGTAATGTACCCATATATTCTCCTTGGTAGGTGGTACGTACTTGTTCACACAAACCTTTTGTTTATGTGGTGTTATTGTTCTTTATTTCTCTTCATCATCTTATTTGGGTTTTGGAGGGGTTATGAATTTTGGATAGGAAATTAAACGAATTATTTGTAGAGACATGTGACACGCACATAAGCCTCAGATGAAGCGTAGGATAATTTTGAAACCTTATTTCTTGAAGAACAGTTATTGTAGATTGTGCCAGCATGTATGTGTTGTGTCAGACATGTATTTACCCTGTACTTTTAATATATGTACACATGAGTTCTGTTGGTTTTAGTTCTGTCTAATGTTTCCCTTGCTTGAAATTGCAGGCTGGACTTTTTGTATATGATATTTTCTGGGTCTTTTTTACCCCAGTAATGGTTAGTGTTGCTAAATCTTTTGATGCTCCTATAAAGGTCAGTATCTGGTCGATTGAAAAACTTTTGTCTTGCTTCATGTGTTGTTTTATGTTTGTGTATAAGTAATTTGAGACCTCTGAATGATGTTTTAAATCTTCTGTAGCTTTTATTCCCAACAGCAGATTCTGCACGGCCATTTTCGATGCTTGGACTTGGAGACATAGTGATTCCAGGTATGGCATCCATAAATTGGAAGTGTTTGACTATACTAAACATAACTGATATTGTCATGATGGGGAATCTGGTTCAAAGGACATTTTGGACTATTAACCAATGGGCGGAACTCATTATGAACACATTATACTTCGTGTTCCTTTTAATTTGGTTACAAACAGCAAGTCTGTCTGATCCCCATACATGACCCCAACCTCCCAACCCCACAAACCCCCATCCCCCCTTTAAAAAGAAGAAAGTACAATGGTACGTCTCATGGACTAACTATATTATGTTTTGATTGGTGGCGCATTTTATGGCACCTTTGATCTTTCCTCGACTCCTTGTTAAAGCTCGGTTGTTGAAACAACTCGGGTCAAATACCGAATCCAGAACAAATTTCGGGTTAAATTCTGAGTCCGAAACAAATCTCGGGTCAAATTTCAAGTCCGAATCGAATCAAATCCATCCCAAATAAGACCTTAAACTACTGACCCAATAGTATCTTCTTGGGTCATCTTAGCCCACTGCCCACTACAAGCTTATCAAAAAGGTCATGACTTGAAAGTACTATTGGTAGACTTAATTCCTTCAGTACTGACAAATTTTTTTCATATCTTTTGATGTGGGACTGGGGTGTTACAAACTCCCCCACTTAAATTTCTGATATCCCCATCAGAACCGATCACACACATAGTCCACAGATCTTTGTCTCTCTAGCTATTGTGGGATAATATCTGCTGGTTTCGTGTCCTCACCTCCGGACTTTCTTCTCTCCATTGTGGGATAATACCACCAGTCTTCGTGTCCCCACTTTTGGCAACCCGATCGGATGACCCAATCCGAGCTTTTGAGAGTCGGCTTTGATACCATATGAAACAACTCAGGTCAAATCTCGAGTCCGGAACAAATTTCCGGTCAAATTCCAAGTCCGAATCGAATCAAATTCATTCAAATAAGACCTTAAACCACTGACCCAATAGAATCTTCTTGGGTCATCTTAGCCCACCACAATACCCAAAAGGTTATGACTTGAAGGTACTATTGGTAGTAACTTAATTTCTTAAGTACAAATAAATTTTCCCATAACTTTCGATGTGGGACTGAGCTGTTACAGTTGTATAGTCATGAGAAAAAAATGGAGTATTCATAATCTAAGTGTAGGAAGTTCGGGCCGTAGGGTTCTTGCGCTTGAAAGCAGCCTATTTGTGTAATGAGCTTATGCTATGAATATAGTCTACTTAACTGTTAGATTTGTCCACATGCTACCTCGTTAGGACAAAAGTATTGTATTTTTTAAGACTCAAAAACTTAACACAATTCGTAGTAAAATTATTTCAACTTGGTATCAATCCTCCTAGATTAATTTTCAACAATGATATTTGTAGTACACATGCATTGCTATTTATTAAGCTTAGTGGAACTTTTATCTTTTGTAGTAAACATGATCATGTTTGGTTGTACTCTATAATTGCCTGCAATTTTCAGGCATTTTTGTAGCGCTGGCATTGCGATTTGATGTTTCAAGAGGGAAACAGAGACAGTATTTCAAAAGTGCTTTCCTAGGATACACAGTTGGTTTGGTCCTTACTATTGTTGTCATGAACTGGTTTCAAGCTGCTCAGGTGGGTGTCGTGACTGCTTTGTTTTTTCTACCCTTTGATCGGAGGGATACATTTCTGTGTCTGAGAATTCCCCACTTGCATACTGTACCTTCCTTTCAACTTGTTGTCAATCTTATATCATTTTTATTTTACTTTCAGCCTGCACTACTGTATATTGTACCAGCTGTAATCGGATTTTTGGCTGTTCATTGCATATGGAATGGGGAGGTCAAACCGGTATGTCCCTCATTATTATGATACTCGTCTGTGTAGTTAGGATTTAACTACTAACTTTTTTATTCTCTTAGAGGACTTGTTGATTTTGGTATTTGTTTCATGTACAAGAAATAGTATATACTAACAATGCAGAAAAATAACTTGTCTAAGAATTTTTTTTTGAATAAACTGGATGCTTTTAGGGAAAATAGATATATTTTCACATGGTCTCTCTCACATGAATGTGGGTCCCATTACTATTAATGTGGGGAGCCTTGCGGAAATATCAGTTTTTCTTGTGAAAATATCAATTCTCTTATTTTATTAGATTTTAGATTTGTTGAAATAGTAATATGTATTGAAAAGCCATAATTGAGTAGACCAGGAACAAAGAGTAACCCTGATTAAATGCAAATAGAGAGCAGTAACCGAAAGAAAACGAGAAAGAAAAAGAGGAAATGAAAAGGAATGGAGGGAGCAGATGGGACTTGCAGTCTTGGAAGGTAATGGATGAATATCAAGAGAAATTATGAAGAAGACTAATTAATAAGTAAAACTGGAAAGTCGAAGGAGAGGATATTCAAGTCAGGTTTCATGTGGACAGTATCTTGGGTCGATGTTGTGTATGTTATGCATGAGATGAGATTTATTTCATTTTTCTGAGAAACAAATTGGCATTAAAATATTTATAGCGTTTGAGAGGTGGGTTAGCTAGCATAATATTGTTTCCTGAATATACAAACCCAAGATAAACAATCGTAATAATAGGGGGGGAAAACTTTGAGTGACTTGAGTTCCATGAAGCTGAACCTAGTCAAACCACAAAATTTTGGTTGCACCGCTTTAACTATTAGTAAAGTTGTCAATGAAAATAAAACCTGAAACTGTAATTCTCTTGGCTACAATGCAAGATATTAAGATAATGACGTACGGATTTGGCAAGCAATTGCATGTCTCTATTGGTGTGCTTTAGAACTTTAAACCTAATCCGCTGTTAAATTGATATGATCAAAACTTATTATAGCTTGGAATCTAATACCTCCAATTTTTGTTTATCCAAATTATATAAATAAATAAAATCCTATTTCTATTGGGCTATGGTTAGAGCTAGACCTAGACCTAGACCTAGACCATAACCATAGTTATCAGATACTCTTATCTACCAAACGAACCTCGTATTGGTACTTGCGTACCCAACAGGGTACTCTTATGTACCAATATTCTAAATTTAGCCTACCTAAAAGTTTCTTTGTTATTTAATTATAATTGCACGAATATCTATATTATAACTTAGTATTGTATGCTCAAATATTATAATTGTACTTAAATATTTATAAAACAATCAACTTGTTGATTCAACTAAAAATTTTCTATAAAATTTAGGTTTATTACAGTTAGATCTATAAGAGTATTCTTATAAGAACTTATATAAAGATACCCTAGCGTATCGCGTTTTAGTTATATAGTTCGTATCGCGTATTGAAACGTACCATGTTTCAGGTAACGCTGGCTAGACTCTTTCTAGGTTCAACTCTTAACTTCTGAACATGAATAACGAGTGCTACTCGACCTCAAGTTATATTTAAATGTTAAATGTTCCATGATCTCTGATAGCTGTATTAAATACATGTAGATGACAAGATTTGTTGCCTGCTATATATTTATTTCATACTTGGTTGAAATTGTTCCCAACTTCTTGGGCAGTTGATGGAGTTTGACGAGTCTAAAACCACTGCTTCTGAAGAGGATGATGCCAAATCGAGCAAAAAAGATGAGTGAGGTGAAGACCCAGAAAATAGTTTGGTTACAGAATATACTTGTTATCATGGTGGTCTCGAATGCATTTTAGCTCGACACTAACATATTGAACTGCCATACATGCTGTTGTACTAGATTTTGCAATTAATTTTTTAATAATATACTAGGCCCATAAATAGGCAGTGTTTAGATTTCTATATGTGCTCCTCCTTGACAGCTTTTCCAATTTTAATCTTGTTAGATTTATTTCATTTTGTTCACATCGTTGGTGTAACTGAAACGGTTAATGTTTTTTAGTCTTTCAACTCACATAATTCAATTCAGGTGGGAATTGTTGTTAGGTTTGGAGCGATTAGTGTTCTCAACTCTAATGTGAACACCAATAGCATGATGATTTTCTCTAGGTTTTCTTGGTTGAATTTTTTTCAGTTGAGCTGGGTGTTTCTTGGTTGAAACATGTTCTGGGTTCCTAGTTAATTTTCTGGGTAAAGAATGCATTTAGTTTTTGATGCCACAAGCCCTAGACTGGAGTTCGGAGGCATTACAATGATACATTAATCTAATAGAATTGCTGATGAATTTGATCTATAGCACTTGATCCAATAATATTAGAGGATTATTTATTGTTCAGTAATTTTGCTTGGTAGAGTTCTTAGTAAATCTGCGAGCCTGCAGATTTTAATGGAGCAACGTTGTTGCAAACTACCCTTTTATCTCCATTACCCTAATGAGAGACATCTCAATTTACTTGCCATAATTGCTTTTTTGGTGTGAGTGCATATATATATATATATAGCAAGGATCTTAGGCTCACCTTTATTGAGCTCATCCGAGCTCAGCTCACCCTGCATAAGATGATTTTTTTTTTTTTTTTTTTTTAAAAAAAACATAACAAATAAAAATGTATAATAATTTTGGAATTGAAAGTTTTTTAAAAAATATTTTGGGTGTGATTTAGGTACATATAACAAAACAACTGCTTTTTGTTATATGTACTTAAATAAATTGACCCAAATCACACCCAAAAACACTTTTTTAAAAAACTTTCAATTCCAAAAATTAAAAAAAAAAAAAAGGCAGGGTGAGCTCAATAAGGGTGAGCCTAAGAAATGGATTGATATATATATATATATATATATATATATATATATATATATATATATATATTGTACAACACTGTTTTGTTATATATATCCAAATCACACCCAAAACATTTTTTTTAAAAAAACTTTCAATTCCAAAAATTATTATACATTTTTAATTAGTTATGATTTTTTTATAAAAAAAAAAAAAAAAAAGCTGGGTGAGCTCGGGGTGAGCTCAATAAGATGTTTGAATTGAAGGAATGAGAATAGAATGACTCGTTCCTATGGAATGAAAAAAATTTGTGGTTGGTTGCTCCATTGGAATGGAATGACTCATTTCACTCTCTATTCCATTCCCTTTTCTATTCTATTTCATTACCCATTCCATTCTTTTAATCCAAATGTAGCATTATAATATGTGCCAAAGAAAAAAATGGGATGGAGAGTATTTTGTTGGATGCTGAAGATCCAACAAGGAAAAGTTCTGTTAGCCATTGAGGAGTTGGTTTAATATATCTGTTGCTGGTATTCTTTGTTGTGGTTTCTGGTATTTTTCGTGTTAGGATTTTCATCGAAGTGCCCTTTATAATCACCAATGTCTTTATTGATGTGCCTTAACAGAACAAGCTTTCCAAAGGGTTTCTGACCTTTGCTTAGAGCTCTCCTCGAAGCGACTCTTGAGCAAGCAAGCAAGCATCACTGACCACATGATGCACATAGTTGCTGGGCTGTGATAGCTGCATGTACATTCTTCTTGCACAACAAAACATTGCCAATCACATTGGCAAGAAATTTTATTCTCTGGAAAATTGTTCTCTCATCTTTTTGTCCCCCTTATCTTCTCAATGAGGAGCTTGTACCCCAAATCTTTTAGTAGCATCTTTTTCTCATTCACATCATAGGCAATGGAGTGCCAAGTGTTCTCCATGCTAAAATCCTCCCAGATCATATCAGTGGTGATTGTGATTTTCCCCTTTCTTAGATTGGAAAGAACGGCATCAAATTCTAACGAGCCATTTTTAAAGAAATCAAGAGCGTCACTGAACTAAATCTTTGACTCCTCCGTGAGCAGCTTTTCAATCATGCTTTTAATGATTCTACTCGAAGTATCCTCGAAAACTTTGTAGTGAGTGAGAGAGAATTAGTTTTAAAGATCTGAGATTTTTGGAAAGCAAAAAGGGGAGTTTTCTGGAGATCTGGAAATCAAAGGCTGCAAGAAAAATGGAGAGAAAATTAAAATGCAAGTTATCCCCCTTTTGACGTTTTGCCACCTCTTTCTCTCTACGTGGTTTGCAAATATTTGCTGGCGTGTACTAGTGGGTGATAATGATGGAATGTTTCATTAGGCAACTTCTTTTGTTTGTGTAATGCGGCTTTAGATTCTTTACTCGAATATGAAGACTTTCTCCAAAATTGAATTAATGAAATGTGGAGATGATATCGAATCGCTATAGAAGATGTCACTAAAGGTGCATTTTTGTATTATTCACCAAAAAAAAAACACTTAAATTACAACAATAATGTTGTATTATATTGTTGGTTCTGTCGTCTTCATTTTTGTGCGGTTGTGTTGTGGATTTGAAATTTTAAAGCAACTACAATAATTCAAATTAGAACAATCCCCAGGAAAAGATGATGCATGTGTATTGATAAAACCAGGTTTTATATCCTGTTCGTTTCAACTATTCTTTTGATCGCCTTTTGACCAGGCGATCGCCCTGAGCCACTGATCAGTAGGGTCTCAATTTTTTTTATATATAGTATATATGTGAAATTAAAAATATAAATATGTAATGATATAGGTATACAAAAGTAATTTTCAAAACCCAATAAATGCTACAACAAAAAGGTGAGATCTCGAGAATTCAAAAAGAATGATCTAGTGCTAAAGAAGATCATCACGTGTCGGGACGAAACCAAGGGGAAGTTCGTCCCGAATTGGGAAGGGTCATCCATTGTCAAGGTATCTCTATCAGGCGGAGCTTTTATTTTACAAGAAATGGACGATGAGATATTACCACAAACCATCAATGCCGATTCAGTGAAACGACACTATGCTTGAAGACCAGTCAAACATCACCCTCTATGAAGAAAAAAAGCTCTTTTTATTGCATCGTTGGTATTGTTAGTTCCCAGTAGGCACAATAGATCTAGAAGGGGGTTGAATAGATCCTTTTTCGTTTTAAATACTTTTCTTTTTATTTTGTATTGCTATTAAATTAGCATATGACAAACATAAGAATCTTTTCAAGCACAGCGGAATAAGTAAAAGATCCCCTTCATTGATATATTCATAATCATACATACATTGTTCGTAGAGTTAGTTCAGTTGTAAGTAGTTAGAACATACATAACAGTTATAGCAGTTATAATACATAATGTAAATGACATAATGTAAATGACACAATGGGTTTTAAGTGGTTCAGAGACTCAAGCTCCCAATCCACTCTTCTGCTTTCAACTAGCAGGATTTTCACTAAGGAAGGGCAGCACTCTGAATCACTAAGATTCCTTCAAGGCCAGCAGCCTTGGGACTTTAGTTCACTAAGAACTCTTCAAGGCCAGCAGCCTTGGAACTCCTCTAGTTCTCTAGGAACTCTTCAAGCCCAGCAGGCTTGGAACTTCATTTAGTCTCTCCGGACAAGGACCCCTCAGGCCCTTGCTTCTGAGTTGTTTGTTTGTTTGTTGGAGTTGGTGCTGAGCTGCTAAGATGTCTTCATGCTCTGAACATCTTCTGTACTTAGCAGCTTGGCATGATCATCCTTGAAGTGCAGTTGAATATTGCATGATGCTCAACTTCTTCCGTTACTCAACCACTTCGGATGACCCCTTGATGACTGCCTTGAAGATCGTTCCTCTTGATACACGATGGCTGCACATGATGAGTTTCTAAGATGACTGTAAGCTCTTCAGCTAGGTACTTAGAAACTTTCTCATGCTTGCCACCATGATGACGTTTGTGATCTCCCTTCTTGATACTTGATGTCTTCTCATGATGGACTTGCTAAGATGACTGTGAGCTCTTCTCTATGGTACTTAGAGTCTTCCCATGATGGACACCAAAATGACATGATGCTCTTCTTTCTCTCGGTAGTTCAGAACACTCTTCAAGTAGTAGAACTCTCACTTCTACATTGTAGAACTCTCACTTCTACTTCTTTCTTTGTCTGACTCTTAAGTGTTCTTGGTGGATCGTAGAGTGAGCCTTCGGACTCACTATCTTTCATGGTTTAGAACAGTCCACCGTTACTCCAAACTCAACAACTCTAGCAACCTTCGATCTTTGAAGCTCTAGCAGATTTATACTCCTTCCCAATCCTTCCGTTGGAAATAGCCGTTGAAAGCTATTCAAACATCTTCACAGATCTCGAGTTGCTTGAGGTAGACTGCTGATGTGATAAGTCATACTTTCTCTGACATTGCAGTCTACTATTTCACCTACCCATCAGAGATGTCACTTTAATGTCTTGGGCATGTCGAAGACTTTATTTCCTCCTTCTGATTTCTCGATCAGAGGTTGTCCTTTTGCATCGATGCTCTCAATAAGCTTTTGTCCAAATACCATCCTTTAGATTGAACCGTTGCCAATGCTTCAATCTTCGGATGTTTGAACTCTACGATTCTGATGCTTGTCTTCTTGGACCTGATCGTAGTGTCTTGTTGAATGTTGCTCAGACTGGTAGAGTCAACACTACGATCTTGAAGAGTATTGATTGGATCTTCAATGTCGAACACCTCTTCCTTTTCTTGTGTAGTACTTCAACACTTCTGTTTGCCTCAACAGGTCTCAGATACTGATGACTTGACTTCCTTGTTCTAGCCTCTTCTGAATAGCAAGACACTTCAGATTTGTGGCGTGTCTAGCTCGTTTTCTCCTTGTGATCTCCCGTTCACTGATCATCAATGGACTGACCCAATGCTTAATCACTTTAGCCTTGTTCTTCAGAAGCTGTCCAGTATCTCTGTATATACTCCATCAGTTCTTTCTTTGTTTGGCAAACAATACGATCCTGGTTGCTTCCAAGATCGTTGTCTTCGTCATCGCTTGATAACATCGTGACTTGTCGACTTTCTTGATCGATTCATCAAGTCTTCTTCTGATCAACTTGTGGAAGACTTCATCTCGAATGGCTTCACAACTCAATCTTGATGCTGATTGGGTTGATGCTTAGATCTTCTGTTAGCTTGCATGCCATTCGTTGAGTACTTTCTGGTTCCCTTCAGGTGGGATGTATCTTTGCAGTGCCAACCAGAGGCTTTGTTCCTTTGGATATTCTGGGAGTGCTCATTAGTTGAGAATCATATTTGCTCTACGATTCTGCCTATGCATTGTGAGCACATCTGTTGAGGTCGTAGTTACGACTTCTACGATTGACTTTGGTGTCGTGCAGACACTACGACTCCTAGATCAGATCTTGACACTTTACGATTTCTGCCTTGTGCTTGTTGTCTTCATCTGATCTTGCTCGACTACGATCTCTGCATGTAATCAATAGACTCTACGACTCAGAGTGTAGTCTACGTCTCTAACTTGGCTTCGACATTAGTAGACTCTACGACTTTGAGTGTAGTCTACGTCTATGACTTGGCTTCGGCAGATGTTCGGTCGGCTCGTAGGTAGGCTGTTTCTACGATTCTGAACATGACTTCCTCAACAGACTTCGGTCCTGAGGAAGTTCTACTGGATACACTACGATCCTTCCTCGTCTCTCCTGGCAGTCTACGAACTCCGAGATCTACTATCTTGCAGACTACGATTCTGCCTCGACAGCTCTCGAGTTCTCCTTGACTCTCCTGGCAGACTACGATTTCTGGTGCAGTGTTCGACGATCAGATAAGCCTATATTACATCATAAGATCAACCTAACATGCTTGATCTTTCTATATTTATAGTCCTTGTACATCATTTCTTTTTAAGGACTTTACAAAGCTGTTTTGCTTATGTAGGATCAACCTATCATACTTGATCAATTCATTCTAAGTCCTTGTACACATGTTTCTATTATCTATCAAAGGACTTTACAACTTTTCTTAATGCAAGCATACTTGCATATTCATTAATATATATCATAATTAAATCATATGTAAATAGAAATATCATTCACTTGTTTATTCTTGACAGTATGAACTATGTAAGACCTGATTTCCTCTCCTTATAGGAGTACGTAGACAGTTATTCGCGGTGCGATCTAATCATTTCAATAAATACCCAAACCCCTTCCATAATGACACAATCGTAAAACAAAAGAGATCGATCTCCTTTTAACCAACTAGAGTACATTAACATAGCCATCCTGATACTGTCTGTACCTAAAAAAATTAAACGACTACCCTCGACCCGAAATATGAAAACCAGGCTCCCTCAAAACACATCAGTCCAAATCATCACACCCAACGAATCCTAGTCAAAGATCTAATCTGATGAAGTCAAACGACATCTCGTCATTTAGCCACTAAATCAGACGCGGGTACTCGAAATGAGGAGAACATCAATATATCGAAATAATGATCATCATGATAAAGCGACAGTCAGATAAAAAGCAAGGACGCATCAAAAAGGGAAATTGACTGAAATATAAAGCTTTATATATGTGAAGTGTTTTAATACATACAAATATTTTCTATGATAAATGATAAAATGATATAGTCTGTGCAGAAAATTAAATAGTCCATGAGCTACAAGCCCGAAGTCAAGTGGGCCAAGAAAGTCAAATAGTTGAGGGCCTCGGGAGTCTGGGGTCTAGACCTAAGTTGCTTCCTCTACTTCGGCAATGCAATATAGTAGTACTGACGTTATACATACAGTATCATCCCGAGTATCCAAAATGTGGTTGGCCTGGTCCATAACTCCATCGACAAATGATCGGTGAACGTCTTTGTCAGCGACAACTGCATCTCGGGCAACGATAATGACATCCCTCTCAGTATATGCAGCATCTCTACCATCTATAGCAGTCAACATGTGGGATCTGGCCTGATCCCGCTCAAAGGTAAGAACACGAACCCGCCGCTCCAACTCAGCCCTCGATGCGGATGTAGAAGTAGAAGCTGAGAAGGAGGTATCCCCGGCCAACATCTAGGTCAATCCCATAAATAACTCCTCCTCAGATTGATCTGCTTGATAATCCTCTGGATCATCCATAGGCTCCTCCTTGGAAGATCCATCCTCTACCTCGACAGGGTCATCAGTAACAACCGCCAATCAGCCTCCAACCACGTCATATACTCTGAAGACCGACCAGGATGACATCCCTAAACTCGACAGTCTCTTGATGGGCCCAGAAGTTGAAAACCCTCACTAATCCGTCCTCAATGTGACAACCCGGGAAAAATCAAATTGTCCAAAATTTAAGTTTAAAGAATTAGTTATTAATAAAATAATTTTTTATTAATAAAATAATGTTCTATGTGTTTATTAATCGTTCTAGAACCTAGGATGATTATAAAATGGGAGGATTCTGGCTACGAGCTAGACTGAACGAGTAAGAATTTTCAAGACGAAAATAAATTTTTTCCAAGAATAAAAATATTTTTGAAGAAAAAGGCAAAATACACTATTTACCCGACGAAACCTAAGGGTTAAGGTTTGAATAACCTAAGCCTTTCTGAGAAATCGGTATGTCGAAATGACATCCCGTCGAAAGATTTGACGATAAAATGTTATGAAAAGTTCAGTAAGCTGATAAAAGTTTTTCTCGAAAAACGTGCAGAAATCGGACGGAATAAAAATGACAAAAAGTACTGTTACATACTTTTCATTCGTTTAACTACGTTAAGGGAAAATGTGAAGGAAACGCTTATCATCAAAAAGTATTTTTCAACTTTTCAAAGTTCCGAAGAATGTGTAAAAGTGAATCTGTAAAGGAAAAATGAAATAACCAAAAATATTTGGATTCCGAGAATCGCAGTTTTTCAAACTGTCGGATGAATTCCGCAAGACAGAACCACGAAGCTTCCAAGAGAAGCTTCGTGAATAGTAAGGGGATTACTAAGGAGGTGGGAATAGTAACTTTGGGGGAAAAACGCCTATTTTGCCCCTAGGCTTGATTTTCTATAAAAGGAGAGCCTTAGCTAATTTGTTGGTGATTTGAAAATCACCAACACTTGAGAGAGAGAGAGAGAGAGAGAGTTCAAATGAGGAGGAAAAGGAAGAGGAAAAACTAGCTCGAGTGCAAACTTTGTCCAACGGAAGAAGATTAAAGAAGAAAGGTAATCCTAAAACCTAGTTTAATTTAATTTTTCTTTAGGTTTTATATGGAAATCATATAGCTTAATGGAAATAGAAGTAAAAGATGTTAATAATGATTTTCATATGGTTGAAATCATGAGAAAATGAAGAAAGAAGAATTATAAGTTTAGTTTATAAATTTCTTAAAAGCTTTCTTAAGGAAGTATAAATTGCTTAATGAATTTGAGCGATCCAAATGAATCATATGAACGATTCGGTGAAATAAGTAAGGAGTGGTGTTTTATAACACCAAATTCTAAGAAAAAGTGAAATCATAATCAAAGTATCAATTAAAAATGAAGAACGAACGAAGAACGCGAAGAACATACGAAGAACACAAAGAACGTTGTTGATGGACAAATTTAAAACCATCGTAATTAGAACTTGTTATTGATGGGCAAGTTTAAAACCATTGAGTATAAGTTAGATGCTTATTGTTTGGTTAGGAACGATAGAAAAGTTCATGAAGAATGGATTAAACTTAGCTATAACAAAGTTATGGCAAAAATTTTGTAAAAGATGAGCGAAAAGTAGAAAGTATATAAATAAACCCAAATGTGTATGGTTTCATAATAATGTAAGAAAATGTAGAAAATGTGAGTCGTGGACTCAAGAATGAATGAATTCCGAGTTCGGATGACCAAATTACGGACGAACGATCGAAGAACGTTAATAACGTAAAACAAATGAATGATGAAATTTAAGCCAATCGAATGACATGTTAATATATTTAGAATGAAATTTTGTCCATGGGAAATTGAAGTACGTAAGATAAGGAAGAGAATGGCTTTGGAAAGACCTCGTTCTTAGTTATAACAAAGAAGTTATGAGATTTCAAAGTAGGCGTCTCAAACATGTTCAACACTTAGAAAAAATTTTTGACTTTTAGTAATCGCACCTTGACCCCATTTATGCTTTCTTACGAGGCTACGCAGAGTAGCGCTTGACCCGGGGACTCAAACTACTACTAAACCGTCTTTGTAGTGCGGTTTAACAAAGGAAGTGGTAAATGCGCCATTTCTTAAGGGAATTTTTCTCGACTAGAGATTTTTATTGTCCAACTTTTTGGATGGTAATGAAGGGGAAAACATTAATGTAATATTTATGAAGAAAAATATCTATAATGATGATTAAAACCTTGAGTTTGACGATGAAACATCGAATAAAGGTTATAAAATGGCAAATGCGATTTACGTAGCAGATATTTGGGGACCGTAGTCGCGATAAAACGAACGTGTGGGATTGCTATGATTGTGATTCCTTTGACATTGAGTGACGAGGGTGATGTATAACATTTAAATGTTATGATGTCGTAATGAGAGATAAGTGTAAAGCATATAGACACTATAAACGCAATGTAGTTTTGATGAGCGATCGGTCTTAGCATACAACGAACTGTATGTCTTTGACATTAAGAAAGGACGATGAACGTGACGTTCATATAATGGATAACGAATGAGAGCAATTAAAACCTTAGGTAAAGGTTGAATGGGAGTTTAAGCAACGAGCAACGTGAACGCAGAATAAGTAAACGATCCTCGTGAATCGTATTTGCATCGGGCGAACGTTCTAAGTATACATTGGTTGTATGACTTAAACGTTGACGAAGGTAGTAAGTAAGATATGAAATTATCAAGAAAGCTGTAACGAACGGTAATAAGATTAATGGAAGTCTGAGTGTGAGTCGGATAGAGAATGTTGGAATGAAATGTAAGCGTTAAACACTATAGCCGACATGAGGGTTAAGTGTACTCGAATATACAACAGGCAGAACCTACACACCATGTATGGTTTGACCGTAAGGTAATGAAGAATAATGATTAAACCTGTTAATGGTGAAGAAACTGAATTAATGACAATGACGTATAACGTTAAAAAAACCGAGTTAATGATTATAACTTGGATAACATTCCGAGTCGAATGAACCCGACGTTATAAGATATGAATAAGGTAATGTAAAATACTTAATGCTATAAACACATAGTATTAACATTGAATAATCGTTCTGAGTATACAAAAGATTGTACGACTTAGATGATAAGGAATAAATCTTGAGGTATGACATTTAGTTTCCAGAAAGCCATAAGGAATGGGAAATCAACTTAACAAACATTATAGTTTTAATGGTTCGAATAAGTTAAGTTAAGTTTAGGTTTTGGTACAATCGTAATCTTTAATGGTTAACATATGGGAGCTGGGCTAAACAATTCCTTCATAGAGCGGAGGTATATACGAAACTAGGAACCAATCTAACTCGTTGTGAAAGACAGTGTAGATGAGACGAGAAACTAGTTTGTTGGTTGTTTGTGGGAAACCACTCAGAGTACCATATGGACTACTAGTAGAGACTCAATATGTGCTAAGTCGTAGAAATGTTATAAGAAGAAAATATGATATAAATCATCAAAGATGATGATCGTATGAGTTAAGACATCTCCGTATGTCGTAACGCTGTAAAACGATAAAGAAGAATGGTTACGTAAACTTAGGTTATAAACACGAACCATAAGGAATAGAGTTAAGTTTAAACCAATACGTAAGTCAAGTATATGACTAATTGGTGTATGTGTTATTTCCTTATATGATATATAGGGATTGGAATGAACAGTTCGGTGATATTTTTACAAGGAGGTAGAATGTATGAGGCCTTATGCCACAATTTTAACACTTCGGTGTTTCTATGACATGAACTGTTCTGTGGTTGAATTGTTCAATATAAAAATATTATGTTTATTCATGAACCGTTATTTTTAAGTCTGTGCTAATAATTCTAGCCAGACAGAATGTGTATGAGAAAGGTAGAAAAATGAAAGTATTGTAAAATGAATGTGACTAATATTTTAAAATGATAGGAATCAGATTTATTCCTATTATTCAAGCTGCTTCATAACCTTTGTTCAGTTACTGAAGTTTTAAAGAAATATTAAATTCTTGATGTTGTTTATTCAACTGCTATGACTTGCTGAGAAATTGAATGCTCACACTTGCTTTAAATAAAAACATTTTCAGCCACCGATGTTAGAAAGAGCTTAAGGATCCCATAAAGATTAAGTTGATCGTTATCCAGACGAAGTGCCATTCAGTATATGAATGAGCATGAAGATCAAGCCAAGATTTGTAATGTAGAGTAGGTTAATTAAACTGTAGACTAGTTTAACGAACTGTTATGTATTATTGGTGGCGGATGAAAGTCATTCTTGTAAGATGTAAAGAATAATGTAATTATCATTATTTATAATGAACGAGGTTATAAGGTATTAGAACCTGGGATTTGAGAATGTATGTTGTTATATTTAGCTATATAATGATGTATGTTTGGAAAGAGATGGGATTGTGGTGTACGAAATCCGGGTGTGAAAATAGACCAAATTTTGGGGCATCACACAATGGATGCAAAAATTGGAAATCTGTAACAAGGAGTATATGTAAATATAAAACTCCTGGCTCTAGTCAACTGGCCCATAACTACTAATGGATGATATGTAGTCATGCCTCGCAAGCTGGCCAAAGGGATAAAATCGAAGTTTTCCACGTGAGTGATGAAGCATAGAAATGAGCAATAACCAGAATACATCATAATAGAAAATAGATCCTTAATAGAAGAAAGAAAAGTCGTCCAAGAAGAAACATTCAAAGAGGAAGCCAGACGGAAGGACTGCACAAGAGAAATATTATGGCCAAAACAAAAGGCATGACGACGGAAGCTGCCAATCGATCGCAGATGTGTCACAAACCAGACATACAACAAAGACGACACTGCCTCGAAACTCAAAATCTCAAAAAGTTCGCTAATAAGAATCGAAAATATAAGTGTCAAAATCAAAGGAATGATAGTGTGACCGTCAAGCAAAGCCCGAACCATCATCATCACCTCGACGTCTAGGTGGTCCTTATAGATAAGCATGTACATAAAGGAAAAAATCCACATCATCAGGGTATCCACCCGAGCAAACCGCCACCTGTCCTTCAATATAAAAAAATTATCATGAAACACGATAAAACTATCAGAAGAACAAAATCTGGCAATTAAGAGCTCTAGAAAGACGACATGCCCGTCAGTAACCTCAGCTAGCACAAATAATCGCCTCAATCATGTCATAGTCATGAACTAACGACACATATGACAAGCAGTAGATCGAGCATAAGGGCTAGACAAAGATAAACCCGTGATCCAAGCATACTCCTCCAACGTAGGAGTGAGCTCCTACATCCCAAATTTGAACACATGACAATATGGGATCCAACAAGATAGCATGTTATCGATAAATCCCTATGGCACTTGAAGATAAGTACGACATCGAGTGTAACGACCCCAAAATTCATACAATAATATTCTCCTTCTTGATTGTTAACAATACAACTTTAATCTATCTTTACATCTTTATTTGATATTAAAATCACTAAAAATGCAGAATATTTAAAACTTTTATACATTTCCTTATGTATTGCCCTAAATCGCAACCTTTACATTACATCTCTTCGATTCAAATTTATATCATGAATCGTTACAACAAAATTACTATACAAAGTCTTACATCATAAATAGATATCCATATACACCGGATAGCTCAACTTACAATTCAACAACATGTTACATTCAAAATATTAAATACATTTCTCATAAAACATAAGTAATCTTCATGAATATGGATCTCTATAATTCACTTAGCACATATCCTTACCTTGAACTCTTGACCTGCAAAAATTATTATTTGCAAGAGTGAGCTCGATAGCTCAACAAGTTCTAACAATTTTTATGCATCACATAGCATATAATAATATGCCCAACATACATGTCCTAATAATTAAAGTAAATGGCATACATGATTTAATTCACATAGCAAATATAAAGATTGAGTTCCTTACTCAATCATCATTATTTAACCAAAATAATGTAGTCATAAATTGACTTTAACATTTCATGATTTCAACATTTATAACATATCATGCTTGCTTACAACACATATAACATATCATACAATTTAAAACAGTTCATCAAGTCCACGTAGAAAATAGGAACCGAAAGACTTGCCTTGATCGTTGTTTACCAATAACAGATTAACAACTTATAGCTATCTGCACTTCATGTGCCCTACACAATTATATAATCATACACATCAACTATTAGTCACATAAAAACACATAGTAATTGTAATGTAAGCTCTACTCCACATCTCATAATCCTTCTTATTAATTAGCACACAATGTTCAATTAGATTGTGTTAACTTTTTGACTTATGTAATATTTGAAATTCATTCAAGTGTTTAGGTCTTGCTAGGAATACTTATGGGTTTTATATTAAACCCATTCCATATCTTATAATGTTTATTAACACTTGTCACGGCGTTTCGACGTTCATTCGTCACACGCCCGAATCGTCTCTCTTGTGTATGCTTAGTGTGCTTACATAACTTATTTAATACATCATTTATTAATGTTAATCATCATAATATTTACTAACATTCATGTTTTATAACTTAGGACACCATCATTTATCGTCAGGAGCACTACACTTGCATACGTGCATGCCCGACGCCTTTCGATTGCCTCCTAATACATATCAGTCCCACAAAGGACCATTTTGACCTCTGTTACAGACCTCAAATTGAAAACCTTAAAGAACAAAGGTTGTAGGTCTATTCGTCCTCGTTCCGGATCATCTTGAATCACCTCAATCAGAGTCCGTATGAAAACATTATGACCATTTTACTACAAAAGGTCAAAACTGTTCGGCCGTGTCAACTATTCCGGCGCTGCAGCGCCCCAAATAGCCTTGGGGGCCATGCTTCAGCGCCCCTTAGTAGTATGTACGCGTTTCCCCGCCCTCCAATTTTACTGTTCTTAAGAATTTTTATCCATTTCTCCTTCCAATCTTCATAACTTGAGTTATACATACCCAAATCAGTATGTTTTTGACTCTATGGATTCATAATTCATAGAAATACAACATACTAGACTTATAACAAATTTACAGAAACACTAACTAGCCTAAATCTTGACCCAAAACTCATGTTATACTAAACTTTCATGTTTTAACATATTTAGCGAATTCATTCACTACAAATTCGTTTTTAACCAAATATATTCATTCAACTTGCGTTATTTTCGTTTCTTATCGTATTAACACAATCCATTACCAATTTAACAATTATACTATGAATTAAACATCAATTTAATAGTTTCAAAAGCCATTTTTCAGAAATTAATTCACAGAAAATCATTATGAACAAAATTTCTCTTGTTTATCAAAATTACATGGATTGAATTGCTAGAACAACCATATAACTCATAATATATCATAATATAACCCATATTACACATAACTCATGCTCACATCAAAGATTTAAGAACAAATTTCAACATAACTTCATAATCAAACACTATTTACATGATTTCATCATGTTCATCATATCTTTGTGAATTGAACCTTTTGAACAGCTATATATATATATATATATATATATATATATATATATATATATATATATATACACACACACACACACATCCCATTCACATATCAAAATTATGAAGTTTCACCAAAATATTTTTACATAGAACTTTAAAACTATGAAAACATAGAAGAACATGATTTTAAAAATTGTTTTTACAATAATTGTATTGTGAAAATCCTTTCATGGCATACAATCACATATGAAAACATATGAACACTATATATACATATAAATTCATAATCATGAAAACTTAATTTTACAAAGACTAAATACAAAACATCTTAATTTAGTATAAGAGTTAGTTTGATACCTTTCTAGGTTGAATTAGGAGAAAAGATGGAGATGATGAAAGCTTTTCTTTTGTTTTCTCAAGGTCTCCCTTCTTCCTCTTCTTCTTCTCTGTATTCTCTCTTCTTCTCTTTGTTCTTAGTTTAGACTTAGGTTTAGAAAACTAACGTAACTTAGTGTATATACAATATACATATAACACATAATTATAGAATATGTAACTCCCAATATAATTACATATACTAATTATCAATTTAATATATAAGTTACAAAAATTAGAATTCTAAAAGCCCTAAGGCTTGTTTGGCAAAACCATATTATTTTAAAATCAGGTTTTAATAGTTAAGGTCTTGTTTGGCTAAAACATGTTTAAAACAAAAGTAAGGCCTTGTTTGGGAAAAATGTTTTAAAAACTCTTTTAATAGATCCTTTAACACATATTCTTAATGTTATCCTTTAATTAACTAAATCTTAACATTAATTTAATTAATTAAAAGTTTAACATCAATTAATCACATAAAATTGTCACATTATAATTACTCGCTAATTATAACTTCATGTAACAATTACCACATCACTACATTATCTCAATTAAATTAGAACTATAACATAAAATCATTACATATTAATTAAATATTAAATAATCATTTAATTAATATAATACACTTAATTACATTACTCCATATTAATCACATAATCTCAATAAATAATTCAATTAAAATATTTATTTACTTCAATAAATATTAAATTAACATTTAAATTCTCTTCACACCAATTCACATATTTCACAATATATAACACATATACACATACTCGTACTTAAACATCTTAAAATAAGAATTTTATTTATTAAATTCTCATTTATTAATTCTTAAAAATCCGGGATGTCACATCCTTCCCTCCTTATAAAGATTCCGTCCTCGGAATCAACGAAACCTCCCTTACTCAGTTTTCGCAAAATCTCTTTCACAATTATTGTTGAATAACTTCAACACGTTAACTTAGCAAAAAGTTTTACACACACACACACACACACATATATATATATATACATATATATATATATACTTCATTCATTTCTTCAACAACTTTTATGTTTTATTACATAACCTTCAATTAAACACAGTCATATATCAAATATTATATATTCTTTAACCCATGCATTTCCTTTTCTAAGGATCGTTATCATAAACACTCGGGATATTACATTCACCTTTTCTTCTAAGAATTTCGTCCTTGAAATTTTATTTATTAATCTTCATTCATTCAATCTATCAAAATAGATTTTACGTTAATCTCTATTCACTGGATTAAAGCGTTCTACAACTACTTCTTTCTAAGGGCTATTCTTCTCGCTACATTCTCCATAGAATAATAAGAATCTTCCACAATTGCTCAATAATTGGGAAGCGATATAAATAACTTAGGAATTTAAAAGATTCCAATAATGCTGAGTGGTCACAAGACCTTGAACTTCTTTCCAGGTTTAATAGTGCTTCACCCCCAGTACTTCACACTATAAACCGCATCGGTACTCTAGGTGGCCAGTCTATTGTACCCTTATGTTGGGCCAAACGTAGTACATCGTAACGACTATATGCGTTACATTCAGAACTATTGTCTCCGATAACTTGTCCCCTTTTATAGGGTTGTTCAGCTCAGCTTCTTAACATCTGAATTTCCACCAAAATAATTTGGTTTGGCATAGTTTGACAAAAAAAAAACCCTCGAATTTCACAAACATCTTTCAATATTTGTCTAGCTGAATCAAGTATCATAAACTTCTAGCAAAAATTCGGACATCAATCGAAATATATATATATATATATATATATATATATATATATATCTTTAACCAACTCAAAAAATATATTTTGTTTCGTTTAAGGAAACCAAAAATAAATAAATAAATCTTTTCATAATATCCACGATACTGCATCAAATAGTAGGGCACGTTGAAGATTTAAATCATTACATGATGTCGTCATACTACATCATACCATAGTGGGCTGACGATCATACGATCACATCCAACACTAGGTTTAATTGCATTGATAACTTCCTCGATTATTGTTTCTACACCATATCGAATGATGTATATATAAAATACATTTTGAAAATTTAAAATCATTTTGTCTAGCTGAAGCAATTAACATAGACATGTGAATAATAGAACTATTTAAAACAATTCATTGGTTCCATCATTTGATCCAATGTTTTTCAAAAAAACAGAAGTGCATCATCAGCACGAAGTCAATAAATTTCAAAAATCTAGCAAAGCTAGGAGATTTAGAATATAAAAGCTTTCTTCATCAATTAAATCTTTACTCCATCATTACTTAAACATTCTATCAATCTTAAACAACATAAATGCTTTCGATACCATAACTTTCTATACCCAGTATAGTTCATCGAACTTTCCATACTTTGGAAGTTCAGGAACTTGCCACAATAATATGAGTTTAAGAACTTGTCCTAGTAATACATAGTCAAAGAACTGATCAGAGACTGTCCATATGCTTAGGGGTTCAAAAACATACATACGATTATGAGTCATGAACTCAGCATAAGTATGAGTTTTAAGAACTCGCCTAATCTTAAGATCATCTAATGTAATCTTAATATCATCTAATCTATCCTCTATTGACTCTAACTATCAACTATAATATGAGAAAAGAATCACCTTCTCGTCATATATATATCATTAGCGTGACACCAACCTTCCAACGATTATCAATATGATAAGCCAAGTGTAAGCACAAAACTCTGCCCATACAAAGATTTGTACAACTCATCCACCACATGAGTCCTCAGTTGAAATCCCACCTAACTCTATCTTACTTATAACTTCTCGCTCTATACTCGATACATACTTCTGTATCTCATAATTTATAACTCCCCGTGAGTTAATCTCGTACTATATCAAGTACATTCTCGTTATAGTCCCAAAATATAACCATTCAATCATTAATGACCATCTATCTTTAACAACTTTAAAAGAAATCACGCTGTGATATTATTCTATAATCATCTCCCCTTATGATTCTTTTCTTATCTCATTATCGTTTTGTTTTAAAAACTTCTTATCTTTACCTTTCATCATATCATATTATGATTTCATTTATGCTTTTAATCTTATAGACCTTGTCTATTCATCGTTATTCGCCATCTTGATTATTGGAGTTAGGCAACTCCTGATTCTTATCTACATATCTCTTCAAGATTCTTATTTGAATCTTCTTATTTATTTATTTATTTATTAACTCTTCCTTTAAGAATTTAATATCATTCACGTTACTCAATGTTTTATTCGAGTTTTATCCCTCGCCATTCTAATATTCTTATTATAACATTTCTAGGACTAAACTCATCCTATACATCTACGTATGTGAAAAGAATCACCTTTTCATTATACGTAACTTAAACTTAACTTCTTATTCTTTTAACCTATGGTCATAGCCTAAGGTACTCTTACCTAAGGTGTATAACCTATCAGCTTTGATACCAACTGTAACGACCCCAAAATTCATACAATAATATTCTCTTTCTCGATTGTTAACAATACAACTTTAATCTATCTTTACATCATTATTCGATATTAAAATTGTAACGATCGAGAAATTTATAATTTAATTTAAATATTTATTGATTAAATAAATATTTTAAATAATTTATTTATTGGGAAAAATAAATATTTGATGAATTGTGATGTAATAATTTAGTTGAGTATATATGTTAACTAAATTAATGAATAGTAATTTTATTATTTGAGGATATAATTTAATGCAAATAATTAAATTAGTTGAAGTGTTTAATATTTAAGAAAAAAAGAAAATTAAATAAAATAATGTTTTGGTCTAATTTAATAATTTAAATTAGATATATACTTATTTATTATTCATAAATATAAGAAATTATTATAATTACTATTATAAGTTATTTAAATTAACTAAACTAAAGTTATTTAAATTAACTAGAGTGTGACACATGAACTCATATAATATAATATTATTAAAATAAATGGGAATGGAGGAATTGGTGTGTGGCCAAACAAGGCCTTGTGGCCTTTGGCTTACTGTAACTGACGCCTATTGGTTTTTGTTAACTGATATTCACGATTATCAGTTGTCTTATTTTATTTCACGTATTCTTCTAAAGAACAGAGAAGAGAGTTTGTGAGGAAGAGAGTGATTCTCTGTATATTTTGCTAAGGAGTTGGAGTATCAAGGTTCTTACTATTTTTCTTCCTAAACAATCAAAGGATTAATGTATAATTCAATCATAAATTTCCAAGTTTTAGGTTTTATATTTAAGTTCTCTGTAATTGATTTTGTTGGTTTGTGGTTTCAAACGTTGATTATATGATGTGGGTAAGGTGTTAGAATCTGTTAATCATTATATGTGAGTGTTGTTTGATGATTAAAATATGTGAATTTGGGTTTGTAGGGAAAAAATAAATAACAATGTATGTTTATGAAAAATGGCTTAATAAAGTACAAAATTTCATGTTTAATATGTATGATAATATATAAATTGACGTTGGATTATGTTAGTATTCTAAGAAACGAAAGCAGCGTAGTTTGAATCATGTTAATTGGTTAAGAAATGAATTTATGTCGATCGAATTCGCTAAACGTGTTAAAATTGGAGAAATTTGGAAAATGGTGGTTTTGATTCTTCAAATTCGTGTATATGTGGTGTAGTTAGAATGGTGTATAGCATGCTTAACTATGTTATTACAGAGTTTTAGATGTTTTGATTTGTGAATTTATGTGGTTTTGGGTTGATTTGGGTGTCCAATGTGTAGCAGAGCTGCTGCTGCGAGTTTCTTTCACGTATATGGTAGCCTTGTTGCGCTTGCATTACTACCCAAGCGAGAAATGGCTTGCAATTGCTGCCGTAGAGCTTTCTCAGAATCTGCACCAAATGTAGCAATTGCTGTGCGTTCTACTGAGCCTAGGCAGTGACTGCTACCTATTTATAGGTCATGAGTAATGGACTTAATCTAGTTTAGAAATCATGTTAATGATGTTAAGACATAACATAGACTACAACAATAGATTGTAACGTGTTATAATACAAAGTGTGAAGATTTGTAAGTGTTTGTTAATTAAGTTATGTAATGAATTAAAAAGTGATGTTATGAAAGTTAAAGGTAAATGATGAGGTTTATGTGAGTTTATAATGTAATTTCAGATTTGTTAAAGGTGTTAATCAACATGGTTAGATGTTAAGTTAAGGTTATGACCTAAATGAGGGGTTAAACCCATAAAGCTAATATTAATACAACTAATTGTTATTGCGATTCCAATGATATGTGTAGGGTAATTGGAGAACATTGTTATACTTGCGTAACTTACATACAAGGCAAGTTTCTTATCCTAAACTTTTATTAAGCAAATATCCCTAACCTATGCTATTTAATTATTCAGCAAGGTTTGCTTATCGTTGTTATGTTATACTTATGCAAGTTTTCTATTCCTAAGTTATTGTTGTATAAATTTCTAATTTTTATGTTAAAATTGAGCAAACATAATCTATCTTGCGTATGTTTGTGTAAGCTCTTGTAACCTAATTCGTTACCTTGAGCGAGTTTTACTTTTCTAAATCTTGATATTATTTTCAAAGCATATATTATTCTAATACATCGATTCAAATGAGATTGTTCTAACTCTTTTGGATATAGCACTTTGCATGTACACCATGTTTATTCAATTATACGTTGTTGTTATTCGGTCTTGGACTTTGATAACCTTGTTCAATTCTATATTGATTATATTAAACCTCCAAGTAGTAAGCATACTCTTATTGATTGAACTAGTCTATTATGAATGGTGTTCTAAAATTCTAGAACCACTGATAAGTTAGTTCTGAGCTAAAGTCTTTTTAGTGCGGAAATTCTAAATTTAAACTATGACGAACAACCCTAACATAGGGGATTTTGTACGTGTTAACGTTTAGATGTTTGTGCACAATACATGGTACAAAGGGCTAATCCTGCTAAGTACGTTAAGAAGGGTCTGTATGGTCTAATTGATTGTTAAGGTTGGGGTAGTAATACCTAATCACCAGGGATATAGTTCGTGGTCTTAAGACCCTCAGATATTAAAGTTCGAACTTGTTTTCTATTTTGATTCGTAGAACAAGTTCATTATTGTTCAGCATTCATTGTTCATTCTCATATGGTTATTTTTACTACTCTTTATATCAGTGAGCAATTATTTTCTCACTCTTGCAATTAACACTGCAACAAAAGTTGAAAGGGTCGATGAGCCATCTACTAGCAAAGGAAAGGGCAAGATGTCCAAGTGTTAAAGAATTATTTAAAATTTATTTAAATGCATGATGTTATAAGACTTGTTTTCTTTTATAATGTATTCTGCAAACTTATTTAATAATTTAAGGTTAGATTACTTGGGATTGTTTATGAGATGATGTAACCCTTTAGTGGGAAAGATTATTATTTAAATTAATTGATGTTTTATCCTTTATTATGGGTAGTTAGACGTAATTATTTTGATACTGAACACCAAATCCTATGGGAATGAAGTACCCGGATTTGGGGGTGTCACAAGTTGGTATCAAAGCTTTAGGTTATGAACCTTAGGTGGGGGAAACCTTAGGAAGTAACCTTTAAGGAGTTAGAAAACATAGGGGTGTTTAACTCTTATCGGGTTTTAATGAATGGATTAAGGCATCCATTGGAACTAAACAATAAAAGAAGTATGTGCTATGTGTTAATAACTTATGTGCTCGCGAGTATCGATAATGTTAAGTAAAACTTTTAATATTTTGTTGTCAGGATGTCTAACGAAGGAGGATCCAGTCCAGCTAGGGAGGTGATACCTCAGATACCTAGAGATGACGAATCTTGGGATATTCACGTTGTGTAGGAACAGTTGATTCAGGAGGATGAGCCTATGATCGATCCCGAGGAGGATAGTTCTAAGGAGATAGAGGAGGATAAGGAAGAAGAGGATCCTGTGGAGTTTCCACCAAACTCCATATCGGCTGAGATGTATGATGCTTTGTACGATTGTAACATAGAGTTACAGGATAATGTAGAGGAACTGAAGGAGTTGGTTGAGATGCATCACACTACGATGGAGCAGAAGGATGCATAGATTCAGGAACTGGACTCAAAACTTGGAAACATAGAGTGGGACCTAGTTCATACTAAGGGTCAACATGAAGATCTGTTGGCAGTGAACGAGAAGATGAAGACTGACATGGTGAAGCTAAAAGATGACTTCAAAGAGGAATCAACTAAGCGTGCAAGAGCAGAGGACGCTTGGATGAAGGCGACTCAACGTGCAGACCGTGCTGAGGCTAAAGTCCAAGTGAAGAAGGCCAAAATGAATGAAATGGATCATGCCTTTAATTCTGCGATTGATAGGGCCCAGGATCGAGTCTTTTATTACCTGCCTCAATTTGAAGACTCGCCGTTGTTCATGATGGATCGTAGGACGACATATCGTATTATGGAGGAAGAGCGCAGAGAAGCCTCTCGACGTCTTAATATGCATAGATAGAAAATAAGAGTTATTTATGTGAATAAATAAAGTTTTAAATCCTTTATTTTGAGATGAATAAAGGGATAGTATGAGTATGTTATCATGAAACTTGTTTAGTTCAGGAAAGTGGATGTTAATAGCAGATATGCTATCTTTTATATGTTTTAAAGCATTATGAATGAATAAACTATCAAAGTTATTTGAAATGTTATGTGTTATAGCTTTAATCTTAGAATGTTTAAAGTTAAACTTTAAAATATTCAAGGAATTGAATAAATGAACTAATAAGCATATATTTTAACAGAAAATGCCTCCTAGAAGAAGACAACCACATCAACAACCACCTCCTGAGGGGTCTACTAACAATAACAACGAGGCCAACGCTAACCCGGTTCAGCAGTTGGTGACTTTGTTGACGGGAGCACTTGTGAATCAACCGCAAGCTCAAGTCACGACCTTCAAGGAATTCAAAGTGGTTGGACCACCAGAGTTTCAAGGGTCTATGAATCCAGTGGAAGCCCAAACCTGGATCATGGAAATGGAGAAAGTGTTTGATGTTGCTAGAATTAACGAAGATCAGAAGACTGCGTTCGCGATGTTTATGCTGAAGTCCGAAGCTAGCTACTGGTGGCAAGCAAATAAGGTTCGTGGGGGGACAAGGAGTGATAACGTGGGATAGATTTAAGGAGATGTTTTTCGAAATGTACTTTCTAACGAGTTCTCGGAATCAGTTGGAGGTGCAATTTCTGGAGTTGAAACAAGGAACCATGACGGTGCCAGAATATACTGCGAAGTTTAACGAGTTGGCAAGGTTTGCCACTTATCAAGTCAATACGAATGAGCGTAAGGTGAGAAGATTAGAACAAGGATTGAAACCTTGGCTGTGTAGCAAGGTTTCAATGTTCCAGTTAAATACATTTGCGGCTGTACTGGAAAAGGCAATTATCGCAGAAGGTGGAAGTGATGTCTTGACCAAGTACAATCAAGAACAGAAGAAGAGGAAGAATGAGAATGAAAATAAGGATGGTGGAAGTAACGTTGGAAGTAACAATCAAAAGAGGAAGTGGAACGAGAATTCGACTACGGGAGGACATCAAGGAAGTCAGGAGAAGAAAAAGTTTGAAGATTGTGCTACTTGTGGAAAGAACCATACTGGGGTATGTTTGAAGGGAAAATGGGTGTGTTTTAACTGTGGTCAGGAGGGACACATTGCACCGAACTGTTTTAGCCCAAAGAAAGGATCATGTTTTACCTATAATTCGAAGGATCACATGGCTCGTAATTGCCCTAAAAAGCTAGCGGGGAGTACAAGTGGAGGAAAGGGAAACAACAACGGTGGTGGTGCATTGACTATCACTGGACCAGCACAGTCAAGCCGACCTACTGCGAGAACTTTCAATATGACCGTGCAATATGCTATTAAGTCTAAGGATGTGGTGTCAGGTATCATTCCGATTAATGGTATTAATGCTTATGTACTATTTGATTTGGGTACTACTTGTTCATTTATATCCGATGAATTTGCCCATAACTTAGATTTGCCTCAGGAAGAATTGGATTATCCATTGAGCATAGAGATTACAAATAGGGAAGTGATTCCTGTTAGATTCATATATAAGAATTGTAGAGTGGTTATAAAGGGTCAAGAAATGATGGTAGACTTGATACTAATTAGACTGGGTGAGTTTGATGTTATCCTGGGAATGGATTGGTTATTCAATCACAGAGCAGTAATTGATTGCCAAAGAAAATGTGTTAACCTTATGACTCCGTCAAAGGTTGTGTTCTATGGTAGCAAGTCACCTCGACAAGTAAATTGTCTGATGGTGATGCAAGCCAAGAAGTTGTTAAAATAAGGATGTGTAGGATACTTAGCCTACATAGTTAATATACAGAAGAAGAGTGCGAAGTTAGAAGAGTTACCATTCATAAGAGATTTTGCAGACGTATTTCCAGATGATTTGCCGGGTCTTCCGCCAGATTGACAAATCGAGTGCGTGATTGATGTAGTACCAGGAATGGGCCCGATATCTAAGGCAGCATACAGAATGGCCCCGGTAGAGATGAAAGAGTTGATGGTACAATTGTAAGAGTTGCTCGACAAGAAATATATCCAGCCGAGTGTATCGCCATGGGGAGCACCTATATTGTTTGTTAAGAAGAAAGATGGATCGATGCAACTCTGCATTGATTACAGAGAATTGAATAAGGTCACGATTAAAAATAAGTATCCGTTATCGAGGATCGACGACCTGTTTGATCAACTGAAGGGTGCGAGGTATTTTTCAAAGATAGACTTGAGGAGTGGTTATCATCAATTTGAATGTGAGGCCGTAAGACGCGATCGAAGAGGCGGCATTCGGAACTTCGGTATGGTCATTACGAGTTTCTGGTTATGTCATTTGGTTTAACCAATGCACCTGCAGCGTTCATGGATTTGATGAACATGGTGTTTAAACCATTCTTAGATAAATTTGTGGTGGTGTTTATTGATGATATCCTGGTGTATTCTAAGACCAAAGAGGAACATGTTGAACACTTAAGAGTGACGTTGGAGATGTTGAGAAAAGAGAAGTTGTACGCAAAATTTTCAAAATGTGAGTTTTGGTTGGAACGTGTACAGTTTCTCGGACACGTTATTGATAAAGATGGAATATCGCTAGATCCATCAAAAGTTGAAGCTGTAGTAAACTGGAATCAGCTGAAGACACCGTCAGAGATAAGGAGTTTCTTAGGGTTGGCAGGATACTATAGGCATTTTATTCAAGACTTTTACAAGATCGCGACCCCGTTGACAAATTTGACCAGGAAGGCGGTTAAGTTTGTTTGGACGGAGAAGTGTGAGGAAAGTTTTCACGAATTGAAGAAGAGGTTGAGTTCAGCACCTGTGTTATCATTTCCAGATGATACAGGGAATTTTGTGATGTATAGTGACACATCACATAAAGGACTAGGTTGTGTGCTTATGCAGAATGACAGAGTTATTGCGTATGCATCACGTCAATTAAAAGATTACGAGAAAGGGTATCCGACTCACGACTTAGAGTTGGTTGCGGTGGTGTTTGCCCTGAAGATTTGGAGACATTGTCTTTATGGAGAGAGGTGTGAGATATATATTGACCATAAAAGTCCGAAGTAAATCTTTACACAAAAAGATTTGAATTTGAAGCAGAGAAGATGGTTGGAGCTGATCAAAGACTATGACTGCTAGATTTTCTATCATCCCGGAAAGGCGAATGTTGTTGCTGATGCTTTAAGTAGAAACAGACATGAGAAATTAATGGTGTTGACAGCTCAGGAGAAGTTAGTGTTGGAAATGGCTAAGATGGAATTGGAAATTAAATATCCGACAGAATTCGACGAAAAGTTGTTCCAGATAGGAAACGGTTCAACGTTGGTAGATAAAGTGAAGAATGCATAACTTTAGGATGAAGACTGCGAAATGATAAAATAGAAAGTATCTGAAGGAGAGGAAATCAAATTCAAAATCGATTCAGAAGGGTTACTTCAATTCGAAGGGAGAATTTGGGTTCCGCTAATACCAGAAGTTAAAAGGAAAATTCTGAGTGAAGCTCACAACTCAAGATATTCGATTCACCCTGGAAGTACAAAAATATACCAGGATCTTAGACATCATTTTTGGTGGCCGAATATGAAAAAAGATGTGGCTGAGTGTGTGGCGAAATGTTTAACGTGTCAGAAAGTTAAAGCTGAACACCAAAGACCAAGCAGATTATTGTAACCATTAGAAATACCGGAATTGAAATGAGAGCATATCACAATGGATTTTGTGATAGGTCTTCCAACGAATCAGCAAGGTTATGACGCCGTTTGGGTGATTGTTGTGACGCCCCCAAATCCGGGTTACCTGACCCTTGAGTTTGGTGCTCACGATCCATAATATGATAACATCTAACTACCCATTCATTGATGAATATAAACTTACATAAAGTTAATTAATAGATTAACAACATTATCCCAGGTCATCTAACCTTAACATTACAAATTTACCCTTTAGATATACAAAAAGGGTTTACAAAATAACATAGTAAATATGCTTAATATAAAACTACTCCAACACTATGCCTTTGACTTTGTTCTGCTTTGCCTCGCTGGCCTCATCGTTCCTAGCTGAAATATTTTATTTAGCAAGGGTGAGCAACAAGTTTGCCCCGCAAGTTAAGATATACAATAAATGATATATATATCACGAATAGAAGAGTCTAGCTTGTATAGAACTTCAGCAACAATCAAACGATTTCGAGATAGCGAAATAATAATTCAATCTCAATAATAAAACTTTCTACTATTTCATACTGAATACATATCCGATATGAAAGAGTATAATTCTTTCAAAGATTTAATAATATTCAATTAAATAAAAGGAATTAACAATACTGCAACGATCTTCAATAAAGTGGGATATACCCAGATTTCATGCTGAGTGATCACAAAGGATCATGAACTAATAGAGGAATCATTTAGTTATTAAAACTAAATTACCACAAGAATATAAATTAGTTACAAAAACTAAACTATACTCTTCTGCAAGTACCTGGAGTGGCCAACTTCTTTGTACCCTATATTATGCATAATACTCAATAATAGCGCATAGGTCGATTTACGACATTAAAATTTGTTCATCTCAGTCTTACTCCACGAGTCCGTACCACCACAATATGGTTTGGATTACTTTCAAAGAAATACTATGGTTTCAATAATTAGTAAAATACTAATCTAGCCGAAATCAATGTCATAGATCTTCCACTAACAATTCAGTTTATAATGAATATAACATTATTCAATTTCACTACGTACGAATTACAACAATCATTATAGATGTGAATAACTATCAATAATTATTCACTACCATGCTTGAAAAATAGTAACTCAAGTTGAGTTAGGAAACTTGCCTTCCGCGTTGATTACAGCTACACAATAAACTTATCTGCGTTTGAAAGACCTATAACCAATAATATCGGTCTCACAATTAGCACAATATTTCATAACACATAACACTGTAATTCACAGTAAATCTTCTCCTAGACACATTACCACATAGTCACATCAGTGTTTATAACCTATATAAACACTTAACAAATCTAACTAGTTTGGTGCGGTTGGACTTGGTCCATTCTCTGTTACGGTCACCCTATCAAGACAATTAACACCTTTATTGTCAATTAAATTCAAATTTCTAAGCTTCAATATTAATTTAGATAAGTCATATATCATTTATAATATTTTTGAGAAGCTTTTAATAATTTATAAACAATTATTATAATTTATAATAATTTTTCAAACACTTTAATCATTTTAAATGATTTAATTATCAAATAATCTTATTATCATTAATATTTAATAATATAAAAATATTAATAGCATACTTGTCAAAATAATAAAGTTATTATTAATAACTTAAAATATTTTTAAATCATTAATATTCTACTTAAATAATTTTTAAAATAATTAAAATCATTTTAAATCATCACCATTAATATCTAAATATTAATGAAATTATTATCCAAATATTAAAAGTCATTAATTATAACTTAAAATATTTTTAAATCATTTTTCTCATTTTTAGATGATTTTAAATCAATAAAACCATTTTAAATTTATTTATTTAATATAATAATTAAATAAATCTAATATCATTAATATTAATTTATTAATGAGAATTCTCCAAAAAATTTTGAAATATATATTTTATAATTCAAAATATTTTCTAACACTTTATTCTTATTTAAAATGATTTTTAAATCAATAAAATCATTTTATCTATTTATTTAATTTAATAATTAAATAAATCTAATATTATTAATATTAATTTATTAATGAAAATTCTCCAAAAATATTAAAAGTTACATTTTATAACTCAAAATATTTTTAAATACATTATTCTTATTTAAAATGATTTTCATAATATTAAATTATTTTTCTCTAATTTATTTAATACACTAATTAAATAAATTAAATATCATTAATATCCAAATAATTATAATTATTAATGACAAATGTCCCAAATAATTAAAAGCTATTTTTAGAATTTAAAATAATTTTTAAAACCATTTTTAGTAATTTTTATAATTTATTTCTATTTTTAAATAATTTTCAGAATATTCAGAAAATAAAAATATTAAAACCGTCACTATAGGCCTTTAGCGACACAAAGCGTCGCTGTTGGTGTTGTTGAGCCTCAAGAACAAGCGATGGCCAAGCGATCTTAGGGTCGTGGTTTGGATAGTGTATAATTTTCTACACATTCACGTTCTGAGCTAACGTAGACGCTGATCATGTAGTGGAAATGTAACTCTACAATATCCAATCCAAATCATGGTCATACAACAAACAAAAAATTAGATCTTGCCTCTCAAAGTCACTGTCAGACTTAATCTGGGTTTTCTGGGTAACCCAGAAACCCAGACAGTCGCGAGGTATCATTTTGTGGTTCATTGTTAGCTTAGTTATGATCCTTCTATTGGTGGTTTCTTGGTTCATAGATCTAGTACATATGTCAAGGAACGTATATACATTAGCAGAAAAGTTCAACAACCACAGAATCACAATCTATGGGACGGTGGGCCGAATCTTTGTTTAAAATCGCTTCTCTTGTTTACGGGTTTTCGAAGCGCCATCGTGTTTGACCATCTACTATATTTGATCTGTTAATAATTTAAGGTGTCTAAAGGACAGAAGCTATAGTCCACTTTACATGCTACAATCTGAATACAACAAACACAATAAAAAAACTTTCAATCTGACAGATCTACTCGTTACAAAAGCTTGTCAAACTCGGTTTTCAAATTTCTAGGTTACCCAGAAATCAGCCGGTCAAGCTCGGTCAACGGTGTTTGACCATGAATAAAATGATATCTGGACATCAAATGACTATACTACCACTTGCAGATTAAAGAACACCTACCAGGCTACAACTCCAAAACTTAAAACAACAAAAATAGTAAACGAGCAATGATCTGTGGCCACTGACATTTCTTGTCAGACCACAAAAATTGCTCAAGAACTGATTTTGAAAACTTCATTTTAAAGAACTTTGATGCTATGGATTCATGATAGATCATCATAGATCTTCATAAAACATCCATTAACAAGATTCTAAACACAAAAACACAAAACTTATCTAAGCATACAAGATCAAATTAGGTTTTAGGGTTTATACCTTCTTGCTAGATCTTTGATCTTGATCTTCCTAATCTGATCTAGGCGATCAAGTAACTGATTATATGACTGATCTACTTATGTATTTCGTTGGTTTAGGAGAGAGAGAGTGTAAGACCCCAACTTTTATAAATAAAGATGAATTTTCTATAAATATTATTTTTGAATATTATGGAATAAATTTGATATAATGTTATAGTTGTGGGTAATATTAATAAATTTTGCAAAGTAAGCAAGTTGTTATAAAATATTCGTTTGGTCGGGGAATATTCTTTTTGTCGGGGAATATTTGTACAACGGCTCAATCATTGGTGGACTCCACAACGGAAGTATTGTTGTAGTTAGAAAACGATAAAATTATCTTTCTATAAAAATAACGGTGGAGGTGTTACCGTTAAAACTGTTGAACTACCGGTAGAAAAAAAACAAGATGTCTGCTGTGGTTGCATGTAGCACACGGTATTGATTATTGATGCTTACATGAGAAGTCACTCAGCTATACTCAATTATTGCTACAGTAATTGCTACATCATATCTTTTATATTATTGATTCAATTATTGTCATAGTATCATCTGTATAATATGTTATATTATTAAATCAATAATTGAGACGACAAGTTATAAATGATTAATAATTGTTGAAAGATTAAATATGTGTTGATTAAAAATAAAATGTTTTGTGGTAATATTTTTCAATCCTTGATGTATATAAAGAGTCTGTTATGAGACGTTTGTGGTAAGTTTGGTTATTTTATGGGGGCCTATATGTCATCATCTAAGAGTCCCTTCGTCAATAGTAATTATCTTCGTCAATAGTAATTATCTTCGTCAATAGTAATTACCTTCATCAATAGTAATTATCTTCGTCAATAGTAATTACCTTCGTCAATAGTAATTACCTTCGTCAATAGTAATTACCTTCGTCAATAGTAATTACCTTTACCAAACGTCAAACCACTTGCCGTTTCATATTACAGGCGCCGAATCACTTGTCGTTTCACATTACAGGCGTCAAACCACTTTTCTTTTCACATCACCAGTCGTCAAGCCACTTGGCTTTTCACATGGCAAGTACTAAGCTAGAAATCTTCTATAAATAGAGGCCTAGTGCTTCATTATTTTTCACGAATTCATTCAAGCTATAGAGAGAGAAAGTATAGAGAGAATAATAGAGAAAGAAGAAGAGTATTCTGTTACTACACTACTGCAGTATTCAATCTCCTACTAAAGTAAGGGGTGTTATTCTTTCTTATTCATGAAGAGAACTGTTGTTATTCCATTGCTTATTATTTTGTTGGAATAACCTGTATACGCGGTTTACCCTATACTTGGTGACATTCTTCTATTATTCTATTGGAACATCCTGTCTGTGTGTTTTACACTGGACCTGGTTCCGTCTTTAATATTCTGTTGGAACATCCTGTCGGTGCAAATTTTGACTGACTTGGTTCCGTTATTATTATTCTGTTGGAATAACCTGTCTATGTGAAGTACCGAATGCATGGTGATTTCTTTTGTTATTCCAATCTTTATTATACTTAGTTGGTTAAAGTTTTGACTTCTATACTCCATGAAATTAGTAGAATATCCTTGATATTTGCGCTTCATCCAGTATCTTTTCATGGAAATATTCTTCGATCATTCTTGAATTTTACTCTACAAAGCAAAGATCATGTTGACAATTTGGACATTATTAGTTCTGGATAAATTAATTCTTGAACTTGTTTTATTGAATTCTTATATCATTGTCATCATCCTTATGTTTATATTATGTTGAAAGTCATCTGTGGCCTGTAATGCATAGATGGACTTGGTATGATTATGACCAGGGATTATTCGGTGTAATCATGACCGTAATGTTACAAATGATGTGGTAAAAGTTATCATTGGCCCGTAGTGCATTGATGGACAGTTGTTGGCATGATCATGAGCATTAATGAATACACGAATGTCCTTGGCTGTAGTGCATGGATAATTTGTGGTTGTGATACTAAAGAATATCTTTGGCCGTAGTGCATGGGTGATTCGATGATGTGGATTTTTTATTAAGTCGAGTCCAGTGATAAAAGTCATGAAAAACCTTTTAAATCATAAAAGATAGTAGATTTTATTCTCTACTTGACTCTTTTAATGGATTCTTTGGTTCACCGCAGATTAAACTTGATGTTTATTATATTTTATCAATTTCACCTTTATTGAAGGCTAATGATAATTTATACGCATTATCTTAGTCATAATATTTCTTCTTGGGCTAGTTGAGCTCACCCTTTCTTTTTCTTTTTTCTCTTGTGAAATGAGAATATATTTGATTTAGCCAGTGGGAAGCGGAGTAATTGTCCAGGAGGATAGCATTAGTAGTCCTCACTATTCTGTGAAATAGTGTGATAATAATTGTGATGAGGACTCCTTTTGAGTTTGTATAATCTCTAGTAGACAATATTTGTATTCAAACTCACAGTTTATGTTTTGTCGTATTGTACACGATAGTTGTATTAGTAAGTTGTATTTGAATTCTGTACCATGTATCTGGCGACCCAAGATGGGTGATGTATACCTAATTTTGGGGGCGTCACAGTTGGTATCAAAGCTTAGGGATATGATCCCTGGCTAAGATGTGAGAATAGTACTAGAGGGGAGAGGCGGGAATTCCTTTGCTAGTATGACCTACCTAAGTTTATGTGTTATTTTATTGGCTCACGAGAATATAGGGATAATATGTTACATGTCAATTAACCTTTTGTTTTGTGGCGAGATCTCGAAAATGACATCCGAGAATGTTGAGAATAGCAATGGAGACACAAAGCATGAGTTGATTCACCACATATCAATAATCGGGATAATGCATCGAGGAAGGCGACAATCCTCATGCAAACAACAACACCGACCAAATGATGGATGATCAAATGTTCGGAGGCTTTATGCGAATTCATGCAATGAAAAAGAGCGCTTCATCCAAAATGTAGGTGGAAACTTTGGAAACTCTCGGCGGTCACCGCTAAGCGATTCAAGGATTGGGACCACCGGAGTTTAAGGGAGAGCCAAAACCACTTATGGCGGAAGCATGGATAAAGCAGATCACCAAGATATTTGATGTCTGGGATGCTCCGAGGAGAAAAAGGTTCCCTTTACCGCCTTTATGTTGCGCGGAGAGGCAGATTACTGGTAGGAATCGGTAAAACGTACTCAACCTGCTGTACTGAAGTTATCTTGGTAGAAGTTCCAGGAGCTGTTCAACGACAAATACTTTCCCGAAACTATTCGCCACATGAAGGAGGTGGAGTTTATCAAGTTGGAACAAAACAATATGACCGTGTCGCAATACGAGGAAAAATTTACGGAGTTATCACGGTTTGCGTCCCACTTGGTGGATAATGAAGAGAGAATGGTGCGAATGTTTTTAAGAGGAGATACGTCAACATCTTATTTCTCATAAACTGTGTTTGTATTCAGATGTTGTAAATAGGGCTCAGTTAGTGGAGCGCGATAACGAGTTAACACAACTAAAAGAGAGTAGCCGACAAAATTATAATACCAACGAGTGTAGTCATCGAAGCGGTGACAACAAGTGTGGAGGGAATCAACAGGCCAGAAATGGTCACCATTTCTGTGGTAATCAGGGCCAAAACAATAAGAATGGACATTTCAAGAAGAGGAGATTCAACAATGATGGAAAGGCGCGGCATTGAAAGACCCGTTGTTAAGGAAGGAGAAAGACCACCTATCATATGCTTCAAATGCGAAGGGGAGGGACACATCAGTCCAATTGCGCGATGCAGTCTAAAGCATGTTATAATTTGGAAGAGAAGGTCACTTAGCCCAATTTTATCGTTCACCGAAGATAAATTCAGCTAGGATGGAGGCACCAAAGGCCGTCCCAGAAAGGTCAAAGCCGGTAGTGCAAGGGAGGCGTTTGTTGTGACCTCCCAAAAATCAAGGAACCCGAATGAGGTCATCACAGGTAAGCTTATCATAAACTCTAACGAAGTCTATAATTTATTTGATACCGGTTCTACCCATTCTTTTATTTCTCCTACTTGCGCTCATCGATTAAATTTGACTCCAGTGAAATTAGACTTTGACTTATCTGTGGAAACTCCGTTGGGAGAAACCTTCATTACATCCACTATTTATAAGTCTTGTTTGGTTCAAATCGGTACTCTCACATTACCTGTCGATCTTATTTCATTGAAAATACTTGCATTTGACATGATTCTAGGGATTGATTGGTTAACTACTCATCATGCAAAAATTGATTGTTTTCATAAGGTTGTTAGCTTTCATATTCCTAATCAACCTATTATGCGAATTCAAGCGACCAAACCATTAAAATCAATCACAGTCATCTCAAGTCATAAAGCTATTCGTTTATTGAAAAACGGATGTCAAGCTTTCTTAGCTCATGTCATGATCTAAACAAAAAAATCGACTTTGAATGATATTTACATTGTTAATAAATTTCTGACGTATTCCCAGAAGAACTTCTGGCCTACCCCAGGCGTGAAATTGAATTTTGTATCGACCTTGAACCCGATTACAAAACCCATTTCCAAAGCCCCATATCGAATGGCTCTATTGAACTTGGGAGTTAAAGACCCAACTGCGAGGAATTGTTAGACATTGGCTTTATTCATCCTAGTACTTCTCCTTGGGGTGCTCACCATTCTATTCGTGAAGAAGAATGATGGGAGTATTCGATTTTGTATTGATTATCGGGAGTTGAATCATGTCACCATCAAAAATAGGTATCCATTGCCACGTATTGATGACTGTTTGACCCGATTGCAAGGAGCCAAATTCTTTTCAAAGATTGATCTTCGTTAGGATATCACCAATTGAAGATTTGAACCGATGACATTCAAAGGCGGCTTTGGGAACTCGATGCGAGCATTATGAATTCTAGTCATGTCCTTTGGATTGACTAATGCTCCCCACGCCTTCATGGATATGATGAACCAAAGTATTCAAGGAATATTTGGATCACTTTGTGGTCGTCTTTATTGATGACATCCTTATTTATTCCAAAAGCCGTGAAGAAGATCATGAGCAACACTTGAAGTCGACACTCCAAAAGCTTCGTGAATATAAGCTTTATGCCAAGTTGAAGAAATGTGAGTTATGGCTTGAGAAGTAGCATTCCTTGGGCACGTGGTATCAAGTCATGAAATATCTCATTGACCCAAAGAAAGATTGAAGCTATTCAAAGTCGGGAGCAACCTAAATCGATGACCAAGAAATCGTAGCTTTCTTGGTTTACTCGGTTATTATCGGAGATTCGTGGAAGGATTTTCTCGAATCGCTACTCCATTGACTCGGTGACTCGGAAAAATACAAAGTTACATTGGAGCGAAGAATGTGAGAAGAGTTTTCAAGAACTCAAGAGGAGACTCATTTCAAATTTTGTTCGCCAATACCATCGACTCGGAGGATTTGTCATCTACTGATGATGCTTGAGCAAAAGGTTGGGATGTGTTCTCATGCAACATGGAAAAGTCATAGCCTATGCCTCGCGATAACTCAAAGAATATGAGAGGAATTATCCTACTCATGATTTAGAGTTGGCAGCTGTTGTCTTTGCACTTAAAATTTGGAGGCATTACTTGTATGGGGAGAAAGTGGAGATCTTTACGGATCATAAAAGCCTCAAATATTTCTTCACTCAAAAGGAACTCAACATGCGACAATGACGTTGGCTTAAAGCTGTTGAAAGATTATTATCATACCATCAATACCATCACGAAAAGCGAGCGTGGTAGGCGGCGCATTGAGTAGAAGATCATATGCAATCACGAGTGCGATATTGTCAACGCAAAGAGCCCATTTGTGTGACTTGCAAATGATGGAGATAGAGTTAAAGACTCGAGGATGCATGTGATGATGGCGAATATCTGAGTAGAGAACCGAGCTTTAATCGATAAATTTAAAGTTGCTCAAGCTACGAGACTTGGAGCCGATGCGTATGAGGAAGAAAGTGCAAGAAGGTGCTATCTACCAAGCAAGAATCGATGAAGAAGGAATACTTGAGTCAACTCGGACTTTGTGTTCCTAACGACCACGATTTAAAGTATAAAATCATGATGGAGACGCACAACACACCGTTTGCAATCCATCCTGGGAGTACCAAAATGTATCACGATATTCGTCATACATTTTGGTGGAGCAATATGAAGAGAGAGATAGCGTTGTTTATCTCAAGGTGTCTAACTTGTCAACGAGTTAAAGCGAAGCATCAAGTACCAAAAGTTCCATTGCAACCACTTGAAATTCCAGAATGGAAGTGGGAGCACATTACCATGGATTTTGTTACCGGTCTTCCTAAGGTTTCTCAAGGCATAGATGCGATTTGGGTCATTATTGATAGATTGACCAAGTCTGCTCATTTCTTACCAAATCTGAGAAACTTATACACTTGAACGCTTCTTGCTCGTATGTACATAAACGAGATTGTAAGGCGCATGGTATGCCGATATCCATAGTTTCGATCGAGACCCAAGATTCACTTCACGATTTTGGGTTAGTTTGTAAAAGCTATGGAGCACAGACTTACGATTTAGCTCGGCATATCATCCCTGGGGACAGACGGGCGATCGAAGAGGACTATTCAAACTCTTGAAGATCTATTAAGACTCTGTGTCCTTGATTTCAAGGAAGTTGGGACAAGTTCTTACCATTGGTGGAGTTTTCCTCACAACAATGGTTATCAAGCAAGTATTGGCATGGCTCCATTCGAGCGTTGTATGGAAGAAAGTGTCGTTCTCCGGTATCTTTGGGATGAGGTGGGTGAAGCAACTTTGTTGGGACCAGAGTTGGTACGTATGACTACGAAAAAGATTCAAACGATCCGACAACGTATAAAAACCTCACAAAATCGACAAAAGAGTTATGCTGATCTTCATCGAAAGGACGTGGAATTCGATATAGGAGATCATGTGTTGTTACGTGTTGCTCCATGGAAAGGAGTTACAAGATTTGGAAAGAGAGGAAAACTCAATCCTCGATCGAGTAGGAACTGTGACCTATACACTCGCTTTACCGCCAAGTATGTCTCGTGTTCATAACGTTTTTCACATATCCATGTTACGTAAATATGTGAAAGACCCGAACCACATTATTGAGTTAGAACCGGACGAAATAGCGGAAGATTTGATGTATGAAGAGGTTCTTGTTCAAATCTTGGATAAGAAGGAACATATTCTACGCTCCAAAGTTTATACCTCAAGTCAAAGTTTTGTGGAGAAACCACGATGTTGAGGAAATGACTTGGGAGTTAGAATCTGAAATGAAATCAAGGTATCCTTACCTTTTCGACATAGCAGGTACGTACCCTAATTTCAAGGGCGAAATTTCATAAGAAGGGGAGGCTGTAAGACCCCAACTTTTATAAAAAGATGAATTTTCTATAAATATTATTTTTGAATATTATGGAATAAATTTGATATAATGTTATAGTTGTGGGTAATATTTATAAATTTTGCAAAGTAAGCAAGGTGTTATAAAATATTCGTTTGGTGGGGAATATTCTTTTTGTCGGGGAATATTAAATGCAACTACTCAATCATTGGTGGACCCCAGCGGAAGTATTTTTGTAGTTAAAAAGCGATAAAATTATCTTTCTATAAAAATAACGGCGGAGGTGTTACCATTAAAAGCTGTTGAACTACCCGGTAGTAAAAGTACGAAGAATGTCTGGCGTTAGTTGCGTAGTAGACACTGCGGTATTGATTATTGATGCTTACGTGAGAAGTCACTCAAATTTATACTCAATTATTGCTACGATAATTCTTTGCATCATATCTCTTATATTATTGATTCAATTATTGTCACGATATCATTTGTATAATATGTTATATTATTAAATCAATAATTGAGGCGACAAGTTATAAATGATTAATAATTGTTGAAAGATTAAATATGTGTTGATTAAAAATAAAATGTTTTGTGGTAATATTTATTCAATCCTTGATGTATATAAAGAGTGCATTATGAGGCGTTTGTGGTAAGTTTGGTAATTTTATGGGGGGCCCATATGTCATCATCTAAGAGTCCCTTAAATCGATAGTAAGTAATTACCTTAAATCGATAGTAATTACCTTCGTCAATGGTAATTACCTTCGTCAATAGTAATTACCTTCCTCAATAGTAATTACCTTTACCAGACGTCAAACCACTTACCGTTTCATATTACAGGTGTCGAACCACTTGTCGTTTCACATTATAGGCATCAAACCACTTTTCTTTTCACATCACCAGTCGTCAAGCCACTTGCCTTTTCTCATGGAAAGTGCTAAGCTCGAAATCTTCTATAAATAGTGGCCTAGTGCTTAATTATTTTTCACGAATTCATTCAAGCTATAGAGAGAGAAAGTATAGAGAGAATAAGAGAGAAAGAAGAAGAGTATTTTATTACTACACTACTGCAGTATTCAATCTCCTACTAAAGTAAGGGGTGTTATTCTTTCTTATTCATGAAGAGAATTGTTGTTATTCCATTGCTTATTATTACATTGGAATAACTTTGTATCTGTGGTTTACCCTATACTTGGTGACATTCTTCTATTATTACATTTGGAACATCACATGCATGTGTTTTACCTTTGGACCGAGTTAAAATCTTTATTATTATTTTGTTGGAACATCACATCATGTGTTTTACATCGGACTGGTTCCGTCTTTATTATTCTGTTGGAACATCACAGCCGGTTGCAAATTTTGGTGACTGGTTCCGTTATTATTATTCTGTTGGAATAACCTGTCTATGTGAAGTACCACATGCATGGCGATTTCTTTTGTTATTCCAATCTTTATTATACTTAGTTGGTTAAAGTTTTGACTTCTATACTCCATGAAATTAGTAGAATATCCTTGATATTTGCGCTTCATCCAGTATCTTTTCATGGAAATATTCTTCTGATCATTCTTGAATTTTACTCTACAAAGCAGTATCATGTTGACAATTTGGACATTATTAGTTCCTGAATAAATTAATTCTTGAACTTGTTTTATTGAATTCTTATATCATTGTCATCATCCTTATGTTTATATTATGTTGAAAGTCATCGTGGTAACTGTAATGCATAGATGGACTTGGTATGATTATGACGAGGATTATTGATTGTAATCATGGTAGTAATGTTACAAATGATGTGGTAAAAGTTATCATTGGCCCGTAGTGCATTGATGGATGAGTTGTTGGCATGATCATGACCATTAATGAATACGAATGTCCTTGGTCATGTAGTGCATGGATAATTTGTGGTCGTGATACTAAAGAATATCTTTGGTAGTAGTACATGGGTGATTCGATGATGTGGATTATTTATTAATTTGAGTCCCAATGATAAAAGTCATGAAAACCTTTTAAATCATAAAAGATAGTAGATTTTATTCTCTACTTGACTCTTTTAATGGATTCTTTGGTTCATTGCAGATTAAACTTGATGTTTATTATATTTTATCAATTTAATCTTTGTTGAAGGCTAATGATAATTTATTACGCATTATCTTAGTCATAATATTTCTTCTTGGGCTAGTTGAGCTCACCCTTTCTTTCACTGTTCTCTTCAGGAAATGAGAATATAGCTGGGACGAGTCGGGGAACGGAGTAATGGTCTAGAGGATAGAATTAGTAGTCCTCACTATTCTGTGAAATAGAGCACAGGCGATCGTTGATTCACCACATATCAATAATCAGGATAATGTGCATCAGGAAGGCGACAATCCTCATGCAAACAACAACACTGACCAAATGATGAATGATCAAATGTTCAGAGGGTTTCTAATCCTGATATTAGGGTTTCTAATCTCTTATTAGAGTTTATTAATTTTAAACCTTATCCGATCAATCATTGATCATTATCAACATACAGTACAAACACATTCTCATAAATATAATTATTTTAATTATATTTTCTACCGAATCCCGTTCCAAAAATTAGGGTTAGGGTTTCTATTCTCCGTTAAGCACAACTCTTCTCTAAAATTATTAGTCAATACACAAATTGACCTTCTCGAGACTCGTATCACAGAAACTTGTCACCAAATTAATAATCAATATTAATATTAAAATAACAAAAAAATTTATTCGTAAATTTTAGATTGTTCGAAATCCCGGGTTATCACAATTGTTGATCGATTAACCAAGTTGGCACACTTCTTACCAATCAAGATTAGATTTAACCTAAATTGATTGGCAAAACTTTACGTGAAGGAAATTGTTTCAAGACACGGTGTACCTGTGTCCATTGTATCAGACAGAGAGATCCACGTTTCACATCAAATTTCTGGAAACGATTACAAGAATAGTTGGGAACTCAGTTGAGAATGAGCACAACGTACCATCCTCAAACAGATGGACATAGTGAGAGAACCATCCATACACTAGAGGATATGCTCAGAGCATGTATTATGGATTTTAAGGGAAATTGGGATGATCATTTACCATTGGTTGAATTTTTCTATAATAATAGTTATCACGCGAGTATTGGCATGCCGCCTTATGAAGCGTTATACGACAAGAAATGCAGAACTCTGTTATGATGTGATGAGGTAGGTGAACGTCAACGATTGGGTCCAGAGTTGGTACAATAAATTGTCGAAATCATCAAGGTTATTCGAGCAAGATTGATAGCTGCATAGGATAGACAGAAGAAATATGCCGATCAACATCGACAAAATCGGGAATTCGATGTTGGTAGTTATGTGTTCTTGAAAGTATCTCCCTGGAAGGGGAAAATTCATTTTGGCAAGAAGAGGAAATTAAGCCCTAGGTTTATAGGACCTTTTAAAGTGCTTCGACGCGTGGATGAAGTGGCATACGAGGTAGCTTTACCACCAGAATTGGTGCATATCCATAATATTTTCCATGTCTCGGTGTTGAGACCATATAAGTATGACTATAAACATGTTATAGAATATGAGTCCTTACAGTTTGAGAAAGATTTATCATATGAGGAAGTCCCTATTCAAATTATCGATAAGAAAGAGTAAGTACTAAGGAATAAAGTGATACCTTCTGTTAAGGTAATCTGCAGGAACCACAATGGCAAAGAAGCTACGTGGGAACTTGAAGATGTTATGATGAAGAATTATCCTCAGTTATTTGCTTTATCTTGTATGATGATTCCGGGGACAAAATCCTGTTAAGGAGGGAAGAATGTGACGAATGAATTTATCGAGTTGTGATTCTGGGGACAAAATCCTTTTAAGGAGGGAATGATGTAACGATCGAGAAATTTGTAATTTAATTTAAATATTTATTGATTAAATAAATATTTTAAATAATTTATTTATTAGGAAAAATAAATATTTGATGAATTGTGATGTAATAATTTAGTTGAGTATGTATGTTAACTAAATTAATGAATAGTAATTTTATTATTTGAGGATTTAATTTAATGAAAATAATTAAATTAAATGAAGTGTTTAATATTTAAGAAAAAAAGAAAATTAAATTAAATAATGTTTTGGTCTAATTTAATAATTTAAATTAGATATATACTTATTTATTATTCATAAATATAATTATAGTAGAAATTATTATAATTACTATTATAAGTTATTGAAATTAACTAAACTAAAGTTATTTAAATTAACTAGAGTGTGACACATGAAATTATATAATATAATATTATTAAAATAAATGGGAATGGGAGAATTGGTGTGTGGCCTTTGGCTTATTGTAACTGACGCCTATTGGTTTTTGTTAACTGATATTTACGATTATCAGTTGGCTTATTTTATTTCACGTATTCTTCTAAAGAGCAGAGAAAGAGAGTTTAAGAGGAAGAGATTGATTCTCTGTATATTTTGCTAAGGAGTTGGAGTATCAAGGTTCTTACTATTCTTCTTCCCAAACAATCAAAGGATTAAGGTATAATTCATTCTTAAATTTCCAAGTTTTAGGTTTTCTATGTAAGTTCTCTGTAATTGATTTTGTTGGTTTGTGGTTTCAAACGTTAATTATATGATGTGGGTAAGGTGTTAGAATCTGTTAGTCATTTTATTTGAGTGTTGTTTGATGATTAAAACATGTGAATTTGGGTTTGTAGGGAGAAAATAAATAACAGTGTATGTTTATGAAAAATGGCTTAATAAAGTACAAAATTTCATATTTAATATGTATGATAATCTGTAAATTGTTGTTGGATTATGTTAGTATGCTAAGAAATGAAAGCGGCATAGTTTGAATCATGTCAATTGGTTAAGAAACGAATTCGTGGCGATCGAATTCACTAAAAGTGTCAAAATTGGAGAAATTTGGAAAATGGTGGTTTTGATTCTTCGAATTCGTGTATATGTGATGTTTGTGTAGTTAGAATGGTGTGTAGTATGCTTAACTATGTTATTACAGAGTTTTAGATGTTTTGGTTTGTGAATTTATGTTGTTTTGGGTTGATTTGGGTGTCCATTTGTGTAGCAGAAGTCTTTATTGCGAGTTTACAATGCAGATGCATGGCCTTGTTGCTAGATACCGTAAACGACGAAGCAAGACTGCAGAGCCTTCTCGTGAACCTACTGTAAATCTGCGTGGCCTTGCCATGCTTGACAACAACAATTTGACTACGCCATGCCCCTAAGCTAAGCAAAATGACACGCCTATTTGTAGGTCATGGGTAATGGACTTAATCTAGTTTAGCAAGCATGTTAATGATGTTAAGACATAACATAGATTACAACAACAGATTGTAATGTGTTATAATACAAAGTGTGAAGATTTGTAAGTGTTTGTTAATTAAGTTATGTAATGAATCAAAAAGTGATGTTATGAAAGTTAAAAGTAAATGATGAGGTTTATGTGAGTTTATAATGTAATTTCAGATTTGTTAAAGGTGTTAATCAACATGGTTAGATGTTAAATTAAGGTTATGACCTAAATAAGGGGTTAAACCCATAAAGCTAATATTAATACAACTAATTGTTATTACGATTCCAATGATATGTGTAGGGTAATTGGAGAACATTGTTATACTTGCGTAGCTTACATACAAGGCAAGTTTCTTATCCTAAACTTTTATTGAGCAAGTATCCCTAACCTATGCTACTTAATTATTCATCAAGGTTTACTTGTCGTTGTTATGTTATACTTATGAAAGTTTTCTATTCCTAAGTTATCGTTGTATAAGTTCCTAATTTTTATGTTGAAATTGAGCAAACATAATCTATCTTACGTATGTTTGTACAAGCTCTTGTAACCTAATTCGTTACCTTGAGCGAGTTTTACTTTTCTAAATCTTGATATTATTATTCAAAGCATATATTGTTCTAATACATCGATTCAAATGAGATTGTTCTAACTCTTTTGGATATATCACTTTGAATGTACACCATGTTTATTCAATTATAGGTTGTTGTTATTCGGTCTTGCACTTTGATAACCTTGTTCAATTCTATATTGATTATATTAAACCTCCAAGTAGTAAGCATATGTTAGAGTTTATGCCCTAGAGGCCAATTATTTGATATAATTGCTTAACGTTTTGATATTATATTTGATTGAATAAATATATGATTTTTTTATGATTTTATTTACTGCGTAATATAATTGTTAACATAATAAAATTCCTTAGAATAGTGATACAAATTATATAGTTTCAAGTATGTGACTTGAACATGAGATTATATATTACCATTAGTATCGGTGTTCTTAAATGTCCACTAATCGAGTATCATTGTTGATGGGACAACAATGATGCATTGAGACTAGTATGTGGATGATTGATGACCAAATCTCATTAGTCATAAATAAATGAGATATTAAGTCAATGCATAGGTACATGTTAGAGAACGATGTACTGGACAGACCCACCATGAGAATTCTATATGGAGCATTATGCGAAGTGTCATTAGCAATTCTCATAGTGACAATGATGTAATGGTCCTCGATTTTGAAATCGCTTATATTACTACTACGAGAATTTATGTACTTTGATATCATCAAATGTCACCTTTAATAGGGTAGACTATAAAGGTGATTATTGGGTTCATCATTAATCGTGTGAGAAATATGAGTCATCTAGATGGAATTTAACCATCCTATATATTATGGGTGATATCCATAGGCCTCTTGATTGAGTAGGACTATGAAATGCATATGGCCATGCTCAAATAGTGATTTGTTTCATATAGTCTAGTCTACTCATTGATCAAGAAAACTTCGGATTAAATTATGAAGAGTATGACACATTCCATATTTGGAGTTTAATCTAGGATATTAAGGTTAAAAGGATTAAATTACATTGAAACATTGGTCACGAAAAGGTTGCATCGAATCATCGATCTTATTATTACTTGGGTAGAAGTGATGCATTACTAGATGCAGCTCCTTTCATTTATAATTTTATAATATGATTTTAAAATTATTGCCAACGTAATAATAACCTATAGGGTCACACACATAGAAACGTTATTTAAAGGGAATTAATTTAAATTTTAAGGATTTAAATATATTAATATGATTAATAGTATTTAAATCACAATTTAAATTAAAAGGATAATTGTATATATGTATATTAATTAAGTAAGACTTAATTAAGAGATATATATATAAATTGATTTTATGAAATTAGGTTTTGATTTGATTAATTCCTTTTAACTACTATATATATGATATATAGCAGCTACTTAGGGTGATATCATAATTGAAAAACCCTAGCCGCTCTTAGAGAGAGACTAGAGAGAAAACAGTTTCAGAAAATCCATTCCTTTTGGTGACTAGTACATGAAGTCCTTCTTATTGCGAGAATCGTTCGACGGTTAAATGCGGCGTTAAATGTGGAATCTGTAGAGGTATAATCGGTTTGTAATGCGTTGGAGATTGAGGCGTGATCGGTTTGATTCTCGTTTTTATATATCTGGTATAATCTCTAAACCTCTGAATTAATTGATTTTTCGCATGGATCCTGTTTTAGGGTTTCGGAAATTGCTTTAAAATTTTAATTTCCGCTGTGCGTTTTTGTGCCGAAGCCCAACAACATACTCTTATTGATTGAACTAGTCTATTATGAATGGTGTTCTAAAATTCTAGAACCACTGATAAGTTAGTTCCGAGCTAAACTCTTTTTAGTGCAAAAATTCTAAATTCAAACTGAGACGAACAACCCTAACATAGGGGATTTTGTACGTGTTAATATTTAGATGTTTGTGCACAATACATGGTACAAAGGGCTGATCCCCCTAGGTACGTTAAGAAGGGTCTGTATAGTCTAATTGACTGTTAAGGTTGAGGTAGTAATACCTAATCACTAGGGACATAGTTCATGGTCTTAAGACCCTCAGATATTAAAGTTCGAACTTGTTTTCTATTTTTATTCGTAGAACAAGTCCATTATTGTTCAGCATTCGTTGTTCATTCTCATATGGTTATTGTTACTACTCTTTATATCAGTGAGCAATTGTTTGCTCACTCTTGCAATTAACACTGTAGTTAAAGTTAAAAGTGCCGATGAGCCATCTACTAGCAAAGGAAATGGCAAGATGTCCAAATGTTGAAGAATTATTTAAAATTTATTTAAATGCATGATGTTATAAGACTTGTTTTCTTTTATGATGTATTCCGCAAACTTATGGAATAATTTAAGGTTAGATTACCTGTGATTGTTTATGAGATGATGTAACCCTTTAATGGGAAAGATTATTGTTTAAATTAATTGATGTTTTATCCTTTATTATGGGTAGTTAGACGTAATTATTTTGATAGTGAGCACCAAATCCTATGGGAATGAAGTACCCGGATTTGGGGGTGTCAACAAAAATTATTAAAAATGCAGAATATTTAAAACTTTTATACATTTCCTTCTGTATTGCCCTAAATCGCAACCTTTACATTACATCTCTTCGATTCAAATTTATATCATGAATCGTTACAACAAAATTACTATACAAAGTCTTACATCATAAATAGATATCCATATACACCGGATAGCTCAACTTACAATTCAACAACATGTTACATTCAAAATATTAAATACATTTCTCATAAAACATAAGTAATCTTCGTGAATATGGATCTCTATAATTCACTTAGCACATATCCTTACCTTGAAATCTTGACCTGCAAAAATTATTATTTGTAAGAGTGAGCTCGACAGCTCAGCAAGTTCTAACAGTTTTCATGCATCACATAGCACATAATAATATGCCCAACATATATATCCTAATAATTAAAGTAACATGGCATAAATTCTTTAATTCACATAGTAAATATAAAGATTGAGTTCCTTACTCAATCATCATTATTTAACCAAAACAATGTAGTCATAAATTGACTTTAACATTTCATGATTTCAACATGTATAACATATTATGCTTGCTTACAACACATATAACATATCATACAATTTAAAACAGTTCATCAAGTCCACGTAGAAAATAGGAACCGAAAGACTTGCCTTGGTCGTTGTTTACCAATAACAGATTAACAACTTACAGTTTTCTGCACTTCATATGCCCTACACAATTATATAATCATACACATCAACTATTAGTCACATAACAACACATAGTAATTGTAATGTAAACTCTACTCCACATCTCATAATCCTTCCTGTTAATTAGCACACAATGTTCAATTAGATTGTGTTAACTTTTCGACTTATGTAATATTCAAAATTCATTCAAGTGTTTAGGTCTTACTAGGAATACTTATGGGTTTTATATTAAACCCATTCCATATCTTATAATGTTCATTAACACTTGTCACGGCGTTTCGACGTTCATTCGTCACACACACGAATCATCTCTCTTGTGTATGCTTAGTGTGCTTACATAACTTATCTAATACATCATTTATTAATGTTAATCATCATTATATTTACAAACATTCATGTTTTATAACTTAGGATACCATCTTTTATCGTCAGGAGGACTACACTTGCATACGTGCATGCCCGACGCCCTCCGATTGCCTCCTAATACATATCAGTCCCACAAATGACCATTTTGATTCCTGTTCTCGACCTCAAATTGAAAACCTTAAAGAACGAAGGTTGTAGGTCTATTCGTCCTCGTTCTGGATTATTGTGAATCACCTCAATCAGAGTCCGTATGAAAACGTTATGCCCATTTTACTACAAAAGGTCAAAACTATTAATTGTGTATCAACTATTAATACATTGTACCTAAATAGCCTTGGGGGCGTGACTGCTGTTCCCTTAGCGATATGTATGCATTTTTTCTCCGATTTCTTGTTTTACTTAAATTTTGACCATTTCTCATTCCAACCTTCATAACTTGAGTTATACACACCCAAATCATTCCGTTTTTGACTCTATGGATTCGTAATTCATAGAACTACAACATACTAGACTTATAAAAAATTTATAGAAACACTAACTAGCCTAAATCTTGACCCAAAACTCATGTTCATACTAAACTTTCATGTTTTATCATATTTAGCGAATTCATTCACTACGAATTCGTTTCTTAACCAAATATATTCATTCAACTTGTGTTCTTTTTGTTTCTTATCGTATTAACACAATCCATCACCAATTTAAAAATTATACTATGAATTAAAGATCAATTTAATAGTATCAAAAGTCATTTTTCAGAAATTAATTCACAGAAAATTATTATGAATAAAATTCCTCTTGTTTATCAAAATTACATGGATTGAATTGCTAGAACAACCTTATAACTCATAATATATCATAATATAACCCATATTACACATAACTCATATATATATATATATATATATATATATATATATATATATATATATATATATATATATAGACACACACACATACACATCCCATTCACATATCAAAATTATGAAGTTTCACCAAAAGAATTTTACATAGAACTCTAAAACTATGAAAACATAGAAGAACATGATTTTAAAACTTGTTTTTACAACAATTGTATTGTGAAAATCCTTTCATGGCATACAATCACATATGAAAACATATGAACACCATGTATACATATAAATTCATAATCATGAAAACCTAATTTTACAAAGACTAAATACAAAACATCTTAATTTAGTATAAGAGTTAGTTTGATACCTTTCTAGGTTGAATTAGGAGAAAAGATGGAGATGATGAAAGCTTTTCTTTTGTTTTCTCAAGGTTTCCCTTCTTCTTTTTCTTATTCTTCTGCTTCTCTGTATTCTCTCTTCTTCTCTTTGTTCTTAGTTTAGACTTAGGTTTAGAAAACTAACGAAACTTAGTGTATATACAATATACATATAACACGTATAATTATAGAATATGCAACTCCCAATATAGTTGTAAGACCCCAACTTTTATGAATAAAGATTAATTTTTCTCAAAATATATTTTTGAATATTATGGTGTGGATTTGATATAATGTTATAGCTGTGGGTATTATTTACAAATTTTGCAAAGTAAGCAAATGGTTAGATAATATTCGATTGGTCGGGAAATATTCGTTTGAATAGGGAATATTAAATGACAAAGACAATTTAGTGGACCCCCTAGCGGAAGTATTGTCGTAGTTAGAAAACGACAGAATTATCTTTTTATAAAAATAACGACGAAAGTTTTACCGTTAAACTGTTGAACTACCCGGTGGTAAAAGTACAGTAATACGCGTGGTTGCATAGTAGCACATGATATTGATTATTGATGTATACGTGAGAAGTCACTCAGTTATACTCAATTATTGCTACAGTAATTACTACATAATATCTCTCATATTATTAATTCAATTATTGTCACAATATCATCTGCATAATATTTTATATTATTAAATTAATAATTGAGACGATAAAATTATTTATATTATTATTTACAATATTGACTGTGACGCCCCCAAATCCGGGTATCTTCCAACTCGACATATGGTGCTACACGGTGCTACAGTTCACACAAACATTCAATTAAAATATCTCAAAAGAACGAATATGTCTAATATATATATCAAAAAGAATATTAACATTCCCCAGGTTCTTTATAACCATTACATCTGTTCTTGTCATAATAACAATATTATCATTACAAAACCTATACTATTACATAAGTAATCTACGGGTTCGCCTTAGCCTTCCCTTTATCCTTGCCAGATCCATCGGTCCGTTCGGTCTTAGCTGCATTCATATGGTTCAAGCAAGAATGAGCCTAACTAGCTCACCAAGTACAACAATTATAATAAACCTAGTATGCTTGAAACATAGGAATCGTATATCTTCAATAACTGAACAATAGTTACGAAGTACTATCGATGATTCAAAATAACACTTCTTTTCATTCAAAACATTTTACAACAACAATATTCAGTAAAACATCAATTCCGGTTCAAGACCATAAGCATTTAATAAGTACTTTAAAAAGGTCGTCCCGGCACTAAGTCTGTAAGTCCGGCATAGCTTACGAGCACGTCTAGGTGATCAGCCTATAGTACTCTATGTTGATCAACACTACATTCATTAAACGTGTATACGTTTAAGTTGTGGCAACCTCACGTGCCTGTCGTTTGACGACAAAACAATTTAGCATACTCAGTCTACTTTTGAAAACCACAACAATATTAGTTTGGTAAATCCTTGTCAATACTTGATAGAATAGCATAGCATACGTTTAGCCGAAAGAATTGGCTTTGACTTCCTCAGACATTAACTCATGCGAAGAATACATGAATCACAAAGACTTGTCCAGATCAAACTGTAACAAGGGTTAGAGTACTTGCCTTAAGCGTCTGCCATAGTTATAACACGTGCACTTTAGGTCTTTAAGTCTCTACAGTAGATGATAACATCACATAGCACATTAGGTCATGAATGATCATACATGGTTTCTAAAGAATCTTACCCTTCTTCTCAATCTAATTACGTATTAGATTAATTATTATTGGTTCCGGCTTTCCATTACGTTATTCTTACGTTCATAAGTAACTGACTCTCTTTAACCCTAAGTGATCATACTTTAAGGCTTAATTATGTCTTAACAATGTTTCATTAAGATCCTTATTTAAGTGTTCATCAATTACACTTCATGCTCAACATGTAAACATTTTCCATTATCTAGGAATATGAAAATTTGGGCGCTTCTGGCTATGATTTATTACTCTTGGTAATACGTATTTTGGCACACCTATTATTGCCCAAAAACCGGACTCACCTATGTTTGACAGATTTTTCAAATGGTGAGATTCCCGGACTCGTAACTCCTTCGTTATAAGTCCGAATTGGCTCGTTCAAGAGCCTACGGTTCACAAATTACATACTCTACGTGTTCATGCAAGAATTTTATCTATTCGACTTCGTTTGCTAAAATTACACCTATTAGTCCATTTTTAACGAAACAATAAACGCTCGTTTCTTCGTTCTAAGCCGGAATCCGGCCATTTTTGAGTCCGCAACTCTATAATTCCAAATACGACTTGCCTCCATCAAAAACCAATGTTAACAAAATATGACTTCCATTTAGAGAATTTCACGAATTCGACGATTATCGTCCAATCATGTGAATTCCGACAAAACTTCATTACTAGTGATTTGTTCATCATTACAAATACATTCATTTCATTATCTAGACACCTCAAATTATATGATACAACAACTTATATTAAAAATTAGGTTATGGCTTATTCTTCATAAGCTCATAACTTAACAATTTCTTCACTACATGCTTTTCATTTCATGATGACTTACTCTTAATTAAGTTATTTAAGTTACATGCTTACATCTTATTATCTATACAAAATTCTTAAGTTAATCATATGACAAGTTCATATGTGCATTCCATAAGTTCATAACTTGTTTAAGTTCAAGTTACTTATTCATAACTTATTCGGCTTAAGTCCATGGCTTATCCACTTCTCTTATGTTCTTAGCATCTAAGTTCATTTAGATTACACTTCTCTTATCACCCTATTATGATAGAGATAGAAGAGACAAGATCAATTACCTTTGAAGACTACTTCTCTTTCTTTGGAAATCTAACAATGGAAGGTTAAGCTTCAAAGTGCTTATTAGCTCTAACAAATAAGTTATTTGAGAGAGAGTTTGTTGAATGAAAACTAATCAACCAATTAATGAATTGTGAGCTTCCTATTTATAGGATTTCTAAAGTGAGGGTAAAAGGGTCATTAAGGCATCCCACCTCCTTACTATTCATTGCTTGATGCTCACAACTCGTATCCCTTACTTGGTCATTACACAAAGTTCTTGCTCATCACACAAAGGTCTTGGTCTTCACTTCACCCATGGGTTGCCCTATGGATCCTACCTTACCCATTGGATCACCCTTTAGGCTTAGTAATTAATTTAATTAACTTTGTCTTTGGGCTTCATATTAATCCACACTTGGGCTAAACATTACTACACCTTGGGCTTGCCCCTTTATGTTATTGGACTTGTACTTCATTTAATAGTTCACAAGTTTAATTCATTTAGATTTCAAATCTTTTAACGTTCTCAATTTAAGTCCGCATGCAAATTATTGTGTTTTCCATACTTAGATTATTATTACATAATCCATCTCGCCTTAATATTATAACGTTACGTGAAAGTAGTATGCATACAAGCCAATCATGTATGATGATAAAGCATATACTTTGTAATCAATCTTATTTATTTATTTATTTATTAATAAAAGAATTATTTATGTAAGGCATTTATTATCAATATGGTGCTATTTTAATAATATGTGATAAACCCATAGTTTTAAGCAATGCTTTTAGAATCATGATGAGATCATGCTAATGAGATCTAAATTCTTAGATGGCTTAAAGCTAAAATGTTCTCAATCGATGGTGTGACACCCCCAAAACATGTATACATCACCCATCTTGGGTCGCCAGATACAAGGTACTGAATAAAAATACAACTTAATAATACAACTGTCGTGTACAATACGACAAAACATAAACTGTGAGTTTGAATACAAATATTTTCTACTAGAGAGTATACAAACTCAAAAGGAGTCCTCATTATAATTATTATCACACTATTTCACAGAATAGTGAGGACTACTAATGCAACATCTAGGACCATCACTCTGTTCCCCGACTAGTCCCTGCTACGTTCTTATTTCCTGAAGAGAACAATGAAAGCAAAAGGGTGAGCTCAACTAGCCCAGTAAGAAATATTATGACTAAGATAATGCAGAATAAGTTATCATTAGTCTTCAACAGTGTTAAACTGATAAAATATAACAAACATCAAGTTTAACTGCAGCGAAACAACAATCCATTAGAAGAGTCAAATAGAGAATAAAATCTACTATCTTCTATAATTTAAAAGGTTTTTCATCACTTTTATCGTTGAGACTCAGCTTAATAAATAATCCACATCATCGAATCACCCCTGCACTACAGCCAAGGATATTCTTTAGTATCACAACCACAAATTATCCATACACTACGGGCCATGGACATTCGTGTAATCATTAATGGTCATGATCATGCCAACAACTGTCCATCAATGCACTACGGGCCAATGAGGACTTTTACCACATCAATCGTAACATTACGGTCATGATTATACCGAATAATCCCTGGTCATAATCATACCAAGTCCATCTATGCACTATAGGCCACAGATGACTTTCAAAAACATAAACATGAGGGTGATGACAATGATATAAGAATTCAATAAAACAAGTTCAAGAATTAATTTATCTAGGAACTAATAACGTCGAAATTGTCAACATGATACTGCTTTGTAGAGTAAAATTCAAGAATGCTTAGAAGAATATTTCCATGAAAAGATATCTTTGGATGAAGCGCAAATATCAATGATATTCTACTAATTTCATGGAGTATAGAAAGTCAAAGTTTTAACTTATTTGAGTATAATAAAGAGTGGAATAACAAAAGAAATCACCAAGCATGCGATAGGAAGCACATGCATGCGAGTTATTCCAATGAGAATAATAAATAATGGAACCAAGTCCGGCGTAAAACGCATGCATACATGATATTCTAATGAGAATAATAAAGGATGGAACTGTCAAAGGCGATAGAACGCATGAAAGCGAGGATATTAAAAGCGAATAATAAATAATGGAACCAGTGTGACAACCCGAGAATTTAGAATATTTTTAATTTTTTTTATTGATTTAAGTTTCTAAATTAAAACCTAGATAGAAAATTAGTGTATGCGTTTAATGTTTTAAAGAATGAATTTTGAGGATTTCGAAATTCTGTGAAGGATTTAGGTGAATTATTCAGGATTAAGGAAAATGTGAATATGTTCTGTGTATATGTGTACAGTATGTGGTTAAGGGTCAAGGGTTGACTAGATAAACGATATCTGTAACAAACCCTAAGTATATATTAAGAACTTTAACGTTCGGTTAGAAAACCCTAGCGATTAATAAGAAACCCTAAAAACCGGTTCTAGAAATCTTAATTTCAGTTCCGGGAATCCGAAACCCTAATTCGGTGCATGAAATCCTAAATCAAGAACTTAATGGCGTAAGTGTAAATAATTATAGGATTAATTAGGGTTAATCTTAATAAATTGATTACAAAACCCTAATTCCAAATTTGAAACCCTAATTACGGATTCGTAACCCTAATTTATAATTGGAGAAAATCTAATTATTAATTTAATAATTGTAATGTTAATTAGGAAACCCTAATCCTAATTTTCAAGTTAAGTAATTAGAAAACCCTAATCTAATTACAAAATTTAATTTCTAATTTAGAAAAATTAATTTTCTATTAGAAACCCTAATTTAGGGTTATAAACCCTAATCCGTGATTTAGACCCTAATTGCTTAATTAGCGATTTTAATTAGGAAATACTAATTCTAATTATCAATATTTAAGTTATGATTAAGAAATTTTAATATAATTAGAAAATCCTAATTATAATTAAGAAATATTAATTTTTAATTTTGAAAACCTAATTTGGAAATTTTAGAAATTAAATTGCAAACCCTAAATTTTTTTTAAACCCTAAACCCTAATTTTTCCAAACCCTAAACCCTAACCAAACCCTAAACCTTAAGGGTTTAGGACAATGTCCATTATGCCATTAAAAATTAAATGGAAAAGACTATTTTGCCCCTTTTCAATTATTTAGTAGATGAAGTGTAGATCTAACCCTAGAATGGGTGGTTCACTAACCCTAAACCCTAGCATTTGACAATTACCAGCAATCAGCCATCTAGCCAGCCACATGCATTGCATTATCACATAATATAAATAGATTAAGAAAGAGAAAAGTTTCATTTTATTTTCATTTTGTCCAAACCCATTCTCTCTCTAGAAATTCGGGATTTAGTGTGAGAGAGAGTGAGAATCAAAGCAAGGATCAGTTCTTAAACTTCAAAAAACAGAACCAAGAGTCAGAAATCAAAGATCATGGCATCAAATGTATAAAACCCTAAATTTCAAAAATCTTGTGATCTTGTGTTAATGTTGTTGTTTGTTGGTTAGAGTTGTGTTATAACGTGTCAATTAGAGATCTGGGTTGTTGGATCACGGATCCATAACATTTAGATGCACGAATCAAGCATTTTATGAAATTTGGAAAAAGGTTGAGAAGTCGCCTGACAGCCTAATGTCAGATGCCTTAGATCCTTCTCTGTTAATTATGTGTTCTGTTTTATGTTATAAATATGGTCTATGACATGAGCATCAGAATGAAACTAAAGCACAGGCCATATCATGTGTATATTGCATGTTATGATAGGTCAAAGTGCGTTTACTGGGCACAAAAAGTTGAATCTGGGCAACCCAGAATTTTGAAGGTGGTCTGACAAGATTTTCGAAATCCTAGATCTTGCTTTATATTAGTATTTTAGCTATGATGTTGTTTGATCCTTGTAGCCTGACATGTTATCTACATTCTCAAACCACTAGATCACTCAGAGCTTACTAAAAATCAAATTTATTGGTGGTCAAACAACCGTTGACCAAACTGTTCAAGAACATTTTTGGGTTTTCCAGAAATGTTCAAGAACAATTGTTGTTGCCTACTTTGACCTGCTTGAATCTGGTGCGTCTGTTGTTGTTATATTGATATGATAATATATTATCGTACCCGGACATGTGAACTACATGATGGAACTTTAATATCACACAAACGAAATCTATAAAGCTATGATTTAGGGCTGATTAAAAGGACCCTAGCACTGCTTGAGTTTCTGGGCAACCCAGAAACTCAAGAACAACATTGTCAGATTTTTGTGAGGCTCAGATTTGCTATGTATGAGGTTGTATGGCCATGATGTTTGTTTAACGTTGTAGTATTGCATCAATACTATAAGACTAACCCAAAACCCTACCCAGAAACATCAATATTAATGAAATTGAACACACTAAACGAAGACCTAGAATCAAGCTGTCACGGTGTTCTTGAAGCTCAAGAACACCAACAGCGACGGACTTGTCACCTAAAAGCCCTATAGTGACACTTAATTTCGGAATTAATTATTATTTTCCGAAAATGATTATTTTAATTAAATAAATAGAAAAAAATGATTTTTAATTATTAAAAATACTTAATAAATTCTGAAAATTTATTTTAAATTCTAAAAAATAGTTTTTAATTATTTAGAGTATATTTTATAAATATTTAATATTTGGAATATAAATGGTATTTAATTTATTTAATTATAATATTAAATAAATTATTTCAAAATAATTTAAATACATGAAAAATCATGAAAAATAATATTATGGTATAATAAAATATTTGAAGTTATTATCCTTTGAATTTTAATATTTTATGATGAAATTCATTAATTAATCAATATTAATGATAATTAGTTTATTTAATAACTATATTAAATAAATTAAGGAAAAATGGAATTAATGTTTTATACATTATATAAAAATGATGTAAGTGTTAGAAAAATATTTTTAAGTTATAAAATATAACTTTTGATATTTTGTCATAAAAATATTAATATTTTAATATTAATAGTAATTACTAGGATAATGAATTTAAGTGATTAAAAATCATATAAATATGATTTTAAAGTATTTAAAATACTTTGTGGTCTTATAAATATATTATAATATTATGACATGTATTTTATTAATATTTAATAATAAATAAATATTAATGATAAAAGAATTATGTGGTATTTAATTATTTTAAATACGATTTTAATGATTGAAAATACACGATAAATGGTAATAATTATCTGAAAATTATTATAAGTCTATGAAAATTATTTTGACCGCTTAGAAAATTGTTTAAGATATTGTTAAGTGTTTAGGCAGAGTTTAATTGAACTTAAACTCGAAGAATTGTCTGACTAGACCGTCGGGACGTTAGAACTTTGTCGAACTCAAGTCAGACTGCAATAGTTTGACTTGATCTTGAGTCATTATGTGTGTTATAGACTGATAGGGTTATATGTTATGTGTTTAGGTTATTCTATGTATATATATTATAGTATTATATTGTGATGATATTATTCTAATATTGGAGATCTATATTACTAATATTAGGTCTTCGGATAAAGCATTAAATTACGTTGAGGTAATCAACGATTCAGGCAAGTTTGTTTTACTTAACTCTATTAAGAGTGTTTTATTCGGATAAGCTTATGGCTAATCATTGCTGGTTGCCATGAATTGTACTCTGTACATATTGCATGTATAAGCCAGGTATGAAAGGTTGATCACCTTCATTACCAGTTGGTTCAGATATATTTGTTCATGTATAATACATGTTTAGTCATAAATTTATTCCTGCTAGTTCACAATTATATTGTTGAATTATAGCCAGCCAATTATTCAAATCATTTCAATCATGATATATCGTTATATTGTTGAATTTAAACTTGCTGGGCAATCCTTATGCTCACCCTTGCTATATCATGATAAAACATTGCAAATTAAGGCGAATACGTCAGATACAAGGAAAGGTCCAAGACAGTTCCAGCTTTAGTATACGTGTGCAATAGATTTGTAATAGAGTTGTATAATAATAATTTTATGTGTTAATTAAGTTATGAAATGTGTATTAAGTTAAGGTTACTCGACCTTAGGGAAAAGTGTGTAAGTTTAATGTATAAACAATTTATGTTTATATCTTTCGCAAATAGTAATAGTTATATAGAATGATCGAACCGGATCTGCGGTGATTCAGGACCTCGGATTCGGGGCCCTCACAGTTGGTATCAGAGCTGTTGGTTATGAAGCTTAGGTAGGAATACATGAGACCAATAACCGCAGTGATTAGGATAAGTTTTAACTCAAATAGAGTTAGTTGGTCGGTAAGATTCAAAGACGAATCTCGGCGAGTTATAAGATACAGAGTTCCTTAACTCTGATAATAAAGTTGAACAGTTAGTGGTGAATAGATAGAGTTTAAAAGACTAAAAGTGCAGTTATAGGAGATCGTAAAATATAACGATCATAGTATATAAATAAATCGTAACATATACGATGGGATCACTCCGTGATCTGATAAAGTGATAGCAGGGATAAGAATCAATCTGAGGATTGAAAAGTTTACAGCAACGATTGTTGTGTCAGTTGTACTATGAATTGGTACAAATTAAGGAAAGAATTATGAATACGAGTTAAATGAAATTCGTATTGAGAAGGGGATTAGGATTAAGTGGGGATTATGAAATGTTTGTGTTGCGTTATTTGATATATGCATGTTAAGAGGGTGATTCCTTTCTCATGTGTATAACAGATAGATAGGTCATAGGTAGATGATATAAGGTTAAGTACGAGTTCTTAAAACTCATACTTATGTGACATACTTGATTCATAGTTATATGAAATGTTTATGAACCCCTCAGCGAACGGACGCCAAAGGTCAGACTAGGAAAATTCTTAAACTCATATGATTGTGGGAATTTATGGACTCATCAGTGTGGTTTTACGAACTGGGTATAGTTGTGTGTAAATGAAATATTGAGGATAATAGGAACAGATAGATGGTTAAGCATATGATTATTAGTGGAGACATAAGTTTTCCGAAACTCCTAGTTATGCTAGACTTCGACATGTTGACATCAAGCTAAATAGGCACTATGTGCCTTTAAAAAAAAATATGTAGACTCGTAATCATTTTTGAAACGGTTTAAAGTACAGTCTATGCTACTTATTTCAGCTAGACGCAAACGATTTGAAATATCAAAATATCTTTTATGTATCACTCATGTACCATGTAACCTGGTGTAGAGAAGATAAAAAGTGATGGGGTTATAAATACAGGAATACTTAGTATGAATTTGATCTAAAATCATTATTCCACTATTGTATGATGTGTTATGACAAAGTCATACAATGACGGCATCCTCAAATGGATTTGTTAATACAAAGATGCGGTATCATAAGCGTCATTCTCAAAAAATATTTTCAAAAATTTTAATTTGCCAACGGGGTTTGGCTACATTTAAATAATTCGATTGAATTGAATTATTGATATGATTCTATGCTATTCGATTCAGCTAGACTAAGGTTATGAAAACTCTAAGTGTTCATTGAAAGAAATTTCCCGAACCAAATTATTTTGTTGCGGAATCCAATAAGACTGAGGTAGAATTTTGTGCCTATGGCAGTGAAGAGAAACAGAGTCGACCAGCAGTACTTAATAAGTACAGGACATACTGGATTAATTACCCACTATATCCGTAAGTTCTGACGGTTTGCGGATGAATTTCCTATAACCTTTGCGAAAATGACAGACAATAGTCTGTAAAACCCCTTAGCAAAATTTGAAATTTTTTACTCTTGTGAGTGGTGTATTGGGTAGCATATGATGCTGTGTATGTATGGTGTAAGCAGTATGGTGTAAGGTGTAAGGTAAATTTCAAGGACGAAATTTTTAGAAGAAGGGGTGAATGTGACAACCTGAGAATTTAGAATATTTTTAAAATTTTTTATTAATTGATTTAAGGTTCAAAATTAGAACCTAGATAGAAAATTAGTGTATGCGTTCAATGTTTTTAAGAATGAATTTTGAGGATTTCAAAATTCTATGAAGGATTTAGGTGAATTATTCAGGATTAAGGAAAACGTGAATATGTTCTGTGTATATGTGCACAATATGTGGTTAAAGAATTGAGGTCACCGGATAAGCGATATATCGTAACAAACCCTAAGTATATATTAAGAACTTTAACGTTCGATTAGAAAACCCTAGCGATTAATAAGAAACCCTAGAAACCGGTTCTGGAAACCTTAATTTCAGTTCTGGGAATCCAAAACCCTAATTCGGTGCATGAAATCCTAAATCGGGAACTTAATGGCGTAAGTGTAAATAATTATAGGATTAATTAGGGTTAATCTTAACAAATTGATTACAAAACCCTAATTTCAAATTTGAAACCCTAATTACGGATTTGTAACCCTAATTTATAATTGGGAAAAATCTAATTATTAATTTAATAATTGTAATGTTAATTAGGAAACCCTAATCCTAATTTTCAAGTTAAGTAATTAAAAAACCCTAATCTAATTACAAAATTTAATTTCTAATTTAGAAAAATTAATTTTCTATTAGAAACCCTAATTTAGGGTTATAAACCCTAATCCGTGATTTAGACCCTAATTGCTTAATTAGCGATTTTAATTAAGAAATACTAATCCTAATTATCAATATTTAAGTTATGATTAAGAAATTTTAATATAATTAGAAAATCCTAATTATAATTAAGAAATATTAACTTTTACTTTTAAAAACCTAATTTGGAAATTTTAGAAATTAAATTGCAAACCCTAAATTTTTTTCAAACCCTAAACCCTAACTTTTCCAAACCCTAAACCCTAACTAAACCCTAAACCCTAAGGGTTGGGACAATGTCCATTATGCCATTAAAAATTAAATGGAAAAGACTATTTTCCCCTTTTTCAATTATTTAGTAGATGAAGTGTAGATCTAACCCTAGAATGGGTGGTTCACTAACCCTAAACCCTAGCATTTGACAATTACAAGCAATCAACCATCTAGCCAGCCACATGCATTACATTATCACATAATATAAATAGATTAAGAAAGAGAAAAGTTTCATTTTATTTTCATTTTTGTCCAAACCCATTCTCTCTCTAGAAATTCGGGATTTAGTGTGAGAGAGAGTGAGAATCAAAGCAAGGATCAGTTCTTAAACTTCCAATAACAGATCCAAGAGAAATCAAATATCATGGCATCAAAGGTATAGAACCCTAAATTTCAAAAATCTTGTGATCTTGTGTTAATGTTGTTGTTTGTTGGTTAGAGTTGTGTTATAACGTGTCAATTAGAGATCTGGGTTGTTGGATCATGGATCCATAACATTTAGATGCACGAATCAAGCATTTTATGAAATTTGGAAAACGGTTGAGAAGTCGCCTGACAGCCTAATGTCAGACGCCTTAGATCCTTCTCTGTTAATTATGTGTTCTGTTTTATGTTATAAATATGGTCTATGACATGAGTACTGTAATCTGAAACTCGAAACAGGGCCATATCATGTGTATATTGCATGTTATGATCGGTCAAAGTGCGTTGACCGAGCACGAAAAGTTGAATCTGGGCAACCCAGAATTTTGAAGGTGGTCTGACAAGATTTTCGAAGTCCTAGATCTTGCTTTATATTAGTATTTTAGCTATGCTATTGTTTGATCCTTGTAGCCTGACATGTTATCTACATTCTCAAACCACTAGATCACTCAGAGCTTACTAAAAATCAAATTTATTGGTGGTCAAACAAATGAATTGACTAAATCTTGAAAACCCAAAAGAACATTTACAGGTTTTCCGAAATGTTCAAGAACAATTATTATTGCCTACTTTGAAATGCTTGAATCAAAAATAAATTGTTGTTGTTATATTGATATAGTTTTTAATTCTAAAAATAGTTTTTAATTATTTAGAGTATATTTTATAAATATTTAATATTTTTAGAATATAAATGGTATTTAATTTATTTAATTATAATATTAAATAAATTATTTAAAAATGATTTAAATACATGAAAAATCATGAAAAATAATATTATGGTATAATAAAATATTTTAAGTTATTATCACCGACTTTTAATATTTTATGATGAAATTCATTAATTAATCAATATTAATGATAATTAGTTTATTTAATAACTATATTAAATAAATTAAGGAAAAATGGAATTAATGTTTTATACATTATATAAAAATGATGTAAGTGTTAGAAAAATATTTTTAAGTTATAAAATATAACTTTTGATATTTTGTCATAAAAATATTAATATTTTAATATTAATAGTAATTACTAGGATAATGAATTTAAGTGATTAAAAATCATATAAATATGATTTTAAAGTATTAAAAATACTTTGTGGTCTTATAAATATATTATAATATTATGACATGTATTTCATTAATATTTAATAATAAATAAATATTAATGATAAAAGAATTATGTGGTATTTAATTATTTTAAATCTGATTTTAATGATTGAAAATACACGATAAATGGTAATAATTATCTTAAAAAAATTATTATAAGTCTATGAAAATTATTTTCAACCGCTTAGAAAATTGTTTAAGATATTGTTAAGTGTTTAGGCAGAGTTTAATTGAACTTAAACTCGAAGAATTGTCTGACTAGACCGTCGGGACGTTAGAACTTTGTCGAACTCAAGTCAGACTGCAATAGTTTGACTTGATACCGAGTCGTATGTGTGTTATAGATTGATAGGGTTATATGTTATGTGTTTAGGTTATTCTATGTATATATATTATATTATTATATTGTGATGATATTATTCTAATATTGGAGATCTATATTACTAATATTAGGTCTTCGAATAAAGCGTTAAATTGCGTTGCAGTAATCAACGGTTCAGGCAACTTTGTTTTACTTAACTCTATTAAGAGTGTTTTATTCGGATAAGCTTATGGTTAATCATTATTGGTTGCCATGAATTGTACTCTGTACATATTGCATGTATAAGTCAGGTATGAAAGGTTGATCACCTTCATTACCAGTTGGTTCAGATATATTTGTTCATATATAATACTTGTTCAGTCATAAATTTGTTCCTGCTAGTTCACAATTATATTATTGAATTATAGCCAGCCAATTATTCAAATCATTTCAATCATGATATATCGTTATATTGTTGAATTTAAACTTGTTGGGCAATCCTTATGCTCACCCTTGATATATCATGATAAAACATTGCAGATTAAGGCGAATAACACGCGGATCTGAGGAAAGGTCCAAGAGCAGAGCCCGACTTTAGTATACGTGTGCAATAGATTTGTAATAGAGTTGTATAATAATAATTTTATGTGTTAATTAAGTTATGAAATGTGTATTAAGTTAAGGTTACTCAACCTTGGGGAAAAGTGTGTAAGTTTAATGTATAAACAATTTATGTTTATATCTTCCGCAAATAGTAATAGTTGTATAGAATGATCGAACCGGATCGCGGTGATTCGGGACCTCGAATTCAGGGGCCCTCACAACTGTGTCCAACCATAGAAACGCATGCATGTGATATTCGACAAAATAAATAAATAATGGAACTGTGTCCCAAGCGAACGCATAGACAGGATATTCCGATAGAATAATAAAGAACGGAATATTAGAAGAATGTCACCATGTATAGGGTAGCCCGCGTGTACAGTTTATTCCAACAAAATAATAAATAATGGAATAACAGAAGTTCTCTTCATGAGTACAACAAATGACATCCCTTACCATAAAATAAACTGAATATAAGAGTAGGGAAGTAGTAGAATACTTTTCTATAGGTTCTCTTATAATTCTCTCTCTAGAGTTTCAGTGAATTCGTAAGAAATAATGAAGGAATGAGCTTCTATTTATAGAAGAATGGACTGCATAGTAACTAACTTATGAACGGTCCAGATTGATTTACTTTAAACGGACGATCCAGATTGGTTTACTATTAAAACTTAAAACAACGGTCCATACTGATTTACTATTAAAACTTTAAACCAGCGATCCATATTGATTTACTATTATAACTTCCACCAGCGGTCCATATTGATTTACTATTATATCTTCAACCAACGGTCTGAAAAATTAGCACATCTCCTCATGGAATAATATTATACCCAAAAATGATTTGGACCGAAAAGAAATATATCTTACGGGTGAATAGTACTCCGTGAATAGTAAGTCATGAATAGTAACTCGTGAATAGTAACTCATGAATAGTAACTCGTGAATACTAACTCATGAATATTACTCCGACACGAAAAGTGTCCCGAATACCCAATTGAACAATATATCCTCCTGACATCAATTATACTAACACAAATAAGTCCAACACAATGAAACTATAAAATTCATCTTTAATCAACACGAACTTATTCATTATTAATATTATAATTCACAATATTTAACAACCAGGTCGTTCCCAAGAAAGAGGGGGCTTTCCGATAAGGATTTCTCCTTATCGGCGCACAATTAGGTGACTAAACCTCTCATTGATAGAACTTCTAGGCATTGTTCATATTGCAAATAATAATATGAATAACTTTGCCGTCTCAATTATTGATTTAATAATATATCATATAATCACGAGATGATCTTTGTAACAATAATTGAATCAATAATATGAGAGATATGATGCAAGAATTATTGTAGAAATAATTGAGTATAATCGAGTGACTTCTCACGTAAGCATCAATAATCAATACTGTGTGCTCTTGTAAGCAACTATGCATATTCATTGTACTTTACTAAGGGTAGTTCAGCAGTTTTAACAGTAACACCTCCGCAGTTATTTTCATAAAGTATTTTGTCGTTTTCTCAATCCGACAATAATTACATTGTAGGGTCCACCAATGATTGTCTTGGTTATACGAATATTCCCCGTTAAAATGAATATTCCCCACCAATCGAATATTATATAACAACTTGCGTACTTTGCAAAATTTATAAATATTACCCACAACTATAACATTATATCAAATCAATACCATAATATTAAAAAAATATAATTCGAGAAAATTATTCTTTATTCATAAAAGTTGGGGTCTTACAACCTCCCATTCTTATGAAATTTCGTCCTCGAAATTAGGGTACATACTTGGTATGTCGAAGAGATGAGGATACCATCATTGGATAATCCGTGCAGTACGGGCCAAGGACATTCGTGTATTCATTAATGGTCATGATCATGCCAACAACTGTCCATCAATGCATTACAGGCCAATGAGGACTTTTACCGCATCAATCGTAACATTACGGTCATGATTACACCGAATAATCCCTGGTCATAATAATACCAAGTCCATCTATGCACTACAGGCCACAGATGACTTTCAAAAATATAAACATGAGGATGATGACAATGATATAAGAATTCAATAAAACAAGTTCAAGAATTAATTTATCTAGGAACTAATAACGTCCAAATTGTCAACGTGATACTGCTTTGTAGAATAAAATTCAAGAATGCTTAGAAGAATATTTCCATGAAAAGATACTGGATGAAGCGTAAATATCAAGGCTATTCTACTAATTTCATGAAGTATAGAAGTCAAAGTTTTAACCAAGTGAGTATAAAAAAGAATGGAATAACAAAAGAAATCACCAGGCATGCGATAGACCGCATAGGCAGGTTATTCCAACAGAATAATAAATAACGGAATCAGTCCCACAAAAATGCATGCATACATGATATTCCAATGTAATAATAAAGGATGGAACCAGTCCCACGTAAATGCACATCTGAGGATATTCCGGCGAGAATAATAAATAATGGAACCGAATTAAAGGCGTAAACACACGCATGTGATATTCGATAAAATAATAAATAATGGAACTGAGTCTCATGAACGCACAGATGTGATATTCCGATAGAATAATAAAGAACGGAATATTATAAGAATGTCACCATGTATAGGGTAGCCCGCGTATACAGTTTATTCCAACAAAATAATAAATAATGGAATAACAGAAGTTCTCTTCATGAGTACAACAAATGACATCCCTTACCGTAAAATAAACTAAATATAAGAGTAGGAAAGTAGCAGAATACTTTTCTATAGGTTCTCTTATAATTCTCTCTCTAGAGTTTCAGTGAATTCGTAAGAAATAATGAAGGAATGAGCTTCTATTTATAGAAGAATGGATTGCATAGTAACTAATCTATAACATTCATCTTTAATCAACACGAACTTATTTATCATTAATATTATAATTCACAATATTTAACAATCAAGTCGTTCCTAGGAAAGAGGGGGCTTTCCGATAAGGATTTCTACTTATTAGCGCGCAATTAGGTGACCAAACCTCTCCTTGATGTAACTTCTAGACATTGTCAATATTGCAAATAATAATATGAATAACTTTTGTCGTCTCAATTATTGGTTTAATAATATATCATATAATGCGATGATAATCTTGTAACAATAATTGAATCAATAATATGAGAGATATGATGCAACAACCATCAGAAAGCAATAATTGAGTATAACCGAGTGACTTCTCACGTAAGCATCAATAATCAATACAGGTGTGATCTTTGTAACTACGCCAGACATTATTTACTTTTACTCTGGGTAGTTCAGCAGCTTTTAACGGTAACACCTCCATAGATTATTTTCATAAAGTATTTTTGTCATTTTCTCAATCGACAATAATAATTTTTAGGGTCCACCAATGATTGTCTTGGTTATATTTAATATTCCCGTTAAAACGAATATTCCCCACCAATCGAATATTATATAACAACTTCATGTACTTTGCAAAATTTATAAATATTATCCACAACTATAAACTTATATCAAATCAATACCATAATATTCAAAAAATATAATTCGAGAAAATTATTCTTTATTCATAAAAGTTGGGGTCTTACAGATGGATTACTAAAAAGGGGATTAGTAAATCCGGATAGATTGATACATACGTTGCTTGCTCATTGGATGAGAATGATTGATCTCATGATCATCTGTGTGGAGACACTAAAGTAAGTATGTAGGTGTTTATTAGAGAATAAGTTCACTGAACGTGACTCGCTAAGGAATACCTAATGGAGTTTTACTTGCGTGTCAATAGGAATTCCTGTAGTGATAGTAGTACAAATGATCCTTAGACTTGAGATCATCATAGTATCTTATATATAATGAATTACACTTTGACTTATTCCTTAAGACTCTTAGAGTATATCAAAGGGTATGCTTGGGTGTAATAAGTTATATATGGAGATAATGAATGATCAATAAAGAATCTACCACTTCTAGTAAAAGAAGAGAAATATCCTATGTGATTCGATAAATGACAACCCAGGAATCCTTGGCCAAGGTGGAATGAAATTAGAAATTAGTTTCTAATTTGCATTCATTCGGAGTTATGCATTTGGGAATCGAAATACATATAATTAAATAAAATAAAACTTGACAGTAATTATATGTCTTATATTTAATTGGGACATTGTATGGTGGAAGGATTGAATTGTACGGTAACTATTTACTCAAAGGTTCTTTTATGATTAATGTTGAAATCTATATTATCTGGAAAGTCGTTGATCGCTAGGGAGGCTTATCCCTATTGTAGAATAAATATTATTTATTTAAATAAATTAATCGTTTAATTTATTTATTTAAATAAGATTAGAATTGTTCTAATTGATTTATTCACAACCGGTTTAATATGGAGAACCACACCATAAAAGGAAGAATAATTATTTAAGAAGTTAATGGCATAATCGTAATAATATGTTAAGTATATTTAATTTAATCTATGGTGATAAAATAAATTAAATAGCTTAATATTTATTATTTAATATTTTAGAAATATTAAATATAAATTAATAAGAGGAGTCTTATTAATATTATTACAATTATTATTATTTTAATTTCTAAAAGAGTTTAGGAATTAATTTAATATAAGTACTCTCATTTATTCCTAATAGGATTAGGAGGGAAAATTAGTTAAAGTAGTTTAATTAATTATCCCTAATAAGATTAGGGAGCCCATTTAATTAAAAGAGTTTAATTAAATAAATAATACCTTATTTTAATTAAAATAGGGTTACCTGATATCTTTATAAGAGGAGTCTTATATCAGATATCAAATATACATAATTCCAATAGTTGGAGAGTACGCCCCCTTTTTCTATAGAGATAGGAAAAACTAGGGTTTGAGCCAATACACCCTTCTTCTTGAAAATTCTTCTTCCTTGGTAGATCACCTCTAGAGGCCATACACTTGGGTGGCTTATATTGATCAAAGGAAGGAATCTACCAGAAAATTCAAGGAGATCGCAGAGAAGTAGGAGTTAAACTCGTACCTGTGGAAGCTCGTATCTATAAGGGTATGATTACATAACTTCATGTTTTTCGTTTTAATTAATAATATGCATAAAGGATGATCCGGGTAATTAGTTTGTGAAAAATTTTAAAATCTAATTTTATTTTGCTTCCGCCATTTTGTCAATTTAATTGCTACTTTGATTTTCACAAAACCTAACAGTGGTATCATGAGCCAAATTTTATGCGAATTATTAATTATTTTAATTCCATATATGTATGGGTATGTATTTAGAATAATTTATTAGGAATAATTTGTTGTATAAAATTATTATTTATAAAGAAAAAAAAACGTATTTTTTTCTTCTTCACTGAATCCGTGATCAGCGTATATATTAAATCGTTATCCTGCACCGTGATTCGCGCAATAATGATTTCTAAACTAATTCACGTAATATATATATATTTTATTGATTCGCGTGATAAGCAAATCAAATTTTCGAGTGATAAATTTTGAAATACTAATACTAATATATATATATATATATATATATATATATATATATATATATATATATATATATATATATATATGCTTGAGGATCTTAAAGTGGTTAGTATTTTTATTATATATAAATATATATGTTGTTACACGTTTAGTACTATATATATATATATATATATTGCAGTACACGGATTGTAAATAAAGAATTTATTTTAATCTTAAAATTGGATTTCATGCAACATAAAATTGTCCATTAAATGATATTCATATATATATGGAATGATTTTATTTATTGATACATATGGTGATATGTATGATAATATATGAGATTGATTATGGACTGTTGACCAATGTGATTGGATTTATTTTGGTTGGATGTTTGAATGAATGAGTTTTATTAAATGGGGTCTGCGTACCTCGTCTTTTCTGGTTTTCTTCTTGATGTAAATTCTATCTCTCTCCTATGTACTTCCCCTTGACTGCTGATCAAGGTTTCTATTTAAATTAAATAATTTATGTAATAGGATTAGTTAGAATTTTTTCGAAGAACCGGAGATCAAGGAGAAAGGAGCGCTCGAATACCCGTTTGTAATGGAGCCTGGGTTTAAATGTAATAGTTATATTTAAATATTTATTCTTGCACCCTAGGGTTTGACCTTTTGGTTCCCTTGGTGGCTCTAGTGAACCAAACTAGAATAAAAGTCCATAATCAATCCGGGTAGAATATAATATTCTATATGTGCATGCTAGTATTATATATATTATATATTATGCAAACATGCTTCACATGTTTAATAATATGACGAATATTTTATATATATATATATTTGCATGCGCTAAATAAGATGAGACAAGTAAGAACAAACCCCTCAATGAAATTATATTAAGTTGTAACGTTCAAAGATATTTGGAATATCGAACGTCGCCTTCTAGCATGATAAAAATAATAGAGCATTGAATATTTAATATGAGTTTGTTGTGCACACACAAGGCAAGTATTAAATATTTAAGATGTTATTTTTATTACATTTAATGTTTATAAGGAATTGAACATTACCGCTTTGTTATGCACACACAAGGGCTGTAGTTTTCTCTTTACTTATATGGAAATGCTGGGTATGACTTAACTTAAATTATTTTAGTTCGGATGTGCACACACTTGACCATTATGATTTAAGAGGCAAAATATAAGGAGTTACATGATGATGTAATTGACAAGAGTTGTCTACCTATTTATTTATATATAGTTTGTTGTGCACACACAAGGCTATATACATTTAAAATGGGATCCTTATTCTCACTAACAAATCTTTAATTAGATATTGCCGAACTATATTTATGAGGGTAATATAGTTTGAAGAAAATAGTGGGAGATACCAAAATAAAATAAAACCTAATTTATTTTGGTAATTAATTAAATGAATGTTTGCTAAAATATTATCTTTTTACATGCAAAATTTTGAAAATGTCACATTCACTAATTTCACTGCGTAGCATACTTGATGCTAACAAACTGACCGGACCGAATTACACGGACTGGTTAAGGAATCTGAGAATTGTTCTCACTGCTGAAAAGATTTCTTATGTCCTAAATTCGCCTGTACCTGCAAAAGTTGTAGAAACAGCCTTTGAGGAAGAGATTGCTACTTTTAAACAGTGGCAAGATGATGCATCAGTGGCTCAATGCATCATGCTCGCATCCATGTGTAACGAGCTTCAGCGTCAACATGAAAACATGGATGCTCCTACTATGCTATTGCACCTTCGAGAGTTGTATGGTGAACAAAGTAGGACTGCTAGCTATGAAATATCTAAGGAGCTCTTCCGATCTCGGATGACCGAGGGAAACCGCCAGTTGAGACTCATGTCTTAAAGATGATCAATCTGATTGAACGTCTTGGATGACTTGGGTTAAATCATGGATGGGGAGTTGAGTCAAGATTTGATCTTGCGCAATACTCCCCGACACCTTCTCACAATTTATTGTGAATTTTCACATGAATAAGTTGGACGTCACCTTGCTGAAGTTATTTAACATGTTGAAATCATCAAGGTCGATTTCCATTTAAGAAGAACCATGTCTTACTAGTGGCTGATTCTTCTAAGAAAAGGAAGAGGCCCAAGGTAACTTTTGAAAAGAAGAAATCCAAGAAGGCTAAGGGAAAGGCAAAAGTGAAGGATCAAAAGAAACCTGATCCAGCTAGCAAAGGAATTTGCTCCCATTGCAACAAGCCGGGTCACTGGAAGAGGAACTGCAAGGATTATCTTGCAGAACAAAAGCAGAAGAAGCTTGGAATCCTAATCAAGGTTTGTTTATGATTTAAATTAATTTTTCTGAAAGTCAATCTTCTACTTGGGTATTGGATACCGGCTGTGGTTCTCACATATGTAATAATATACAGGGACTGGTCAGAAGTAGAAAGCTGAGAAAGGATGAGGTCGTTCTACGAGTGGGAAATGGAGCAAAGGTTGCTGCATTAGCTGTAGGGACTTATTGTTTAGCACTACCTACGGGAAAATCCATTAGTTTAAATAATTGTTATTTTATTCCGTCACTTATTAGAAATATTATTTCAATATCTGTATTGGATATGGATGGTTTTGACGTTATAATAAAGAACAATAGTTGTTCTATTTATAAGAATAATGTTTTATATGGTGTTGGTAATTTACGAAATGGACTTTACATTCTTGACTTGCATGAAAATATACTTCAAATTGAACAAACTAAGAAAAAGAAAAGAGATAATGTTAATTATACCTATATGTGGCACTGTAGACTTGGTCATATTAATGAAACAAGATTATCCAAGTTGTATAAAGATGGGCTCCTAGAGCTATCAGATTATGAATTATATCCAACTTGTGAATCTTGTCTCATTGGAAAAATGACTAAATCTCCTTTTAGTGGAAAAGGAGAAAGAGTTACAGAGTTGTTAGCGTTGGTACACACGGATGTATGTGGACCTATGACAACGAATGCACGAGGAGGGTATTCTTATTTTATTACATTCACTGATGATCACTCAAGATTTGGATATGTGTATTTAATGAAATACAAATCTGAATCATTTGAAAAGTTCTAAGAGTTTAGAAGTGAAGTAGAGAAACAAACGGGCAAAAGTATTAAGATCCTTCGATCAGATCGAGGTGGTGAATACTTAAGCAGTGAGTTTCTCAATTATCTCAAAGAAAATGGTATAATCTCACAATGGACTCCACCAGGGATGCCACAACTGAATGGTGTATCTGAAAGGAGAAATCGAACACTGTTGGACATGGTTCGTTCCATGATGAGTTTTATCGATCTTCCGATGTCATTCTGGGGATATGCCCTAGAAGCGGCTACATATCTACTAAATAAGGTTCCCTCGAAATCCATCCCTAAGACTCCATATGAGATGTGGACAGGGAGGAGGCCTAGTCTTAAGCATGTTAAGATTTGGGGATGTCCAGCTTATGTGAAAAGGTTTCAAAATGATAAGCTTGGGACTAGATCTGATAAGTGTACTTTTGTGGGATATCCTAAAAAAAGTTTAAGATATTATTTCTACAATCCTACTGAACAAAAGGTGTTTGTTGCCAAACATGCTACCTTCTTGGAAAAGGAGTTTATCCTTGAAGGGGTCAGTGGGAGGAAAATAGATCTTGAAGAAATTCAAGAAGCACAAACCACTACAGATCAAATGGATGAACCTGTCCAAGTAGAGATTCCTTCTATAAAACACCCTATTCGTAAATCTGGAAGAGTACCAAAGATACCTGATAGGTATGGACTTGTCATAGAGGATGACAATGAGGTACGCATCATAGATGATGATGATCCATTGAATTATGAAAAGGCTATGAGTAGTAAAGACTCAGAGAAGTGGCAAGAAGCAATGAAATCCGAGATGGACTCCATGTATGAGAACCAAGTATGGACTTTGGTTTCACCACCTGAAGGCATTAAGCCTATTGGGTGTAAATGAGGCTTTAAAAGAAAGACTGGAGCAGACGGTAAGGTAGAGACCTATAAGGCCCGACTGGTCGCAAAAGATTTCAAACAAAGATAAGGAGTTGACTATGACGAAACCTTCTCACTAGTAGCAATGCTCAAGTCCATTCGGATTTTGCTTGCGATTGCAGCTTACCATGACTACGAAATCTGGCAGATGGACGTGAAAACGGCCTTCCTCAATGGGAAACTTGAGGAGGATGTGTTTATGACACATCCATAGGCATTTGTTTCAAAGGTTGGAACAAATCAAGTCTGTAAGCTACAACGATCCATTTATGGATTGAAGCAAGCTTCTCGTAGGTGGAACATCCGTTTTGATGAGACAATCGAAGAGTTTGATTTTATCAAAAATGAGGATGAACCATGTGTGGACAAGAAGGTTAATGGGAGCGATGTTTCATTCCTCGTATTATATGTTGATGATATATTACTGATAGGGAATGATATTCCTATGCTACAATCAATTAAAATTTGGTTATCTAAACACTTCTCCATGAAGGACTTGGGAGAAGCATCCTATATTTTGGGGATAAAGATTTATAGAGATAGATCTAAAAGGATGCTTGGCTTATCCCAAGGAACATACATTGATTCGATGCTAAAGAAGTTTAGCATGGAAGATTCCAAAAGAGGTCTCATGTCGATGAGCCATGGAATATATCTCTCCAAGAAACAGGCCCCAAAGACACCCGAGGAGAGAGACCGTATGAGTAAGATTCCTTATGCTTCAGCAATAGGATCTATCATGTACGGTATGATATGTACTAGATCGGATGTCACTCATGCACTTAGTGTAACAAGCAGATATCAGTCGAATCAAGGAGCAGAGCACTAGAAGGCAGTGAAAAATATCCTAAAGTACTTAAGAAGAACTAAGGATGTATTTCTTGTCTACGGTGGGTCTGAATTGAAACTAGAAGGCTTCACAGACTCAAGTTTTCAAATGGACCAAGATGACAGTAAATCTGTTTTGGGGTATGTGTTTACCTTAAGCTATGCGCAGTTGATGAGTTGGAAGAGTTCCAAATAACAAACGATTCTTGATTTAGTGACATGAGGCATAAGACACATAGTGCGCAAGTGAAGTTTGTTTGGATGAAGAAGTTCATTACCGAACTTGGTGTGGTTCCTAGCATTATAGGAACAGTACCTTTATTCTGTGACTACATCGGAGTTGTTGCGTAGGCTAAGGAACCCAGGTCTCATCAGAAATCCAAACACGTGTTGTGGCGGTTTCATTTGATCAGAGAGATCATTGAAAGAGGAGATGTCTGTGATGCCCCCAAAATTAGGTATACATCACCCATCTTGGGTCACCAGATACATGGTACAGAATTCAAATACAATTTACTAATACAACTGTCGTGTACAATACGAGAAAACATAACTGTGAGTTTGAATACAATTATTGTCTACTCGAGATTATACAAACTCAAAAGGAGTCCTCATTACAATTATTAACACACTATTTCATAGAATAGTGCAGACAACTAATGCTATCCTCTGGACCATCACTTCGTCCCCCGACTAGTCCCTGCTATTTTCTCATTTCCTAAAGAGAACATCGAAAGAAAGGGTGAGCTCAACTAGCCCAGTAAGAAATATTATGACTAAGATAATGCAAAATAAATTATCGTTAGCCTTCAACAGTGTTAAACTGATAAAATATAACAACATCAAGTTTAACTGCAGCGGAACAAGCAATCCATTAAAAGAGTCAAGCAGAGAATAAAATCTACTATCTTTTATGATTTAAAAGGTTTTTTTATCATTTATATCGTTGGGACTCAGCTTAATAAATAATCCACATCATCGAATCACCCCTGCACTACGGCCAAGGATATTCTTTAGTATCACGACCACAAATTATCTATGCACTACGGGCCAAGGGCATTCGTGTATTCATTAATGGTCATGTTCATGCCAACAACTGTTCATCAATGCACTACAGGCCAATGAGGACTTTTATCACATTATTTGTAGCATTACGGTCATGATTACACCGAACAATCCCTGGTCATAATCATACCAAGTCCATCTATGCACTACAGGCCACAAATGACTTTCAACAAAATATAAACATGAGGATGATGACAATGATATAAGAATTCAATAAAACAAGTTCAAGAATTAATTTATCTAGGAACTGATAACGTCCAAATTGTCAACATGATACTGCTTTGTAGAGTAAAATTCAAGAATGCTTAGAATAATATTTCCATTAAAAGATACTGGATGAAGCGCAAATATCAAAGATATTCCACTAATTTCATGGGTATAGAAGTTAAAGTTTTAACCAACTGAGTATAATAAAGAATGAAATAACAAAAGAAATCACCATGCATGCGATAGATCGCATGCGCACGAAAGTTATTCCAACGAGAATAATAAAGGATGGAATCAGTCCCGCAGAACGCACGTATAAGATATTCGGCGTAATAATAAATAATGGAACCAGTCCCCACAGAAACGCACGCATGTGATATTCCGGCTGTAATAATAAATAATGGAACCAGTCCCACGTAAATGCACATGTGATATTCCAATAGAATAATAAAGAAATGTAATATTAGAATAATGTCACCATGTATAGGTAGCTGGCGCGATACAAAAGTTATTCCAATGTAATAATAAATAATAGAATAATGTAAGTTCTCTTCATGAGTACAACAAATAACATCCCTTATCGTAAAAGAAACCGAATATAAGAGTAGGGAAGTAGCAGAATACTTTTCTATAGGTTCTCTTGTAATTCTCTCTCTAGAGTTTCAGTGAATTCGTAAGAAATAATGAAGGAATAAGCTTCTATTTATAGAAGAATGGATTGCATAGTAACTAATCCATGAACGGTCCAGATTGATTTACTTTTTATACTGGACGATCCAGTATTGGTTTACTATTAAAACTTAAAACAACTGGTCATAATTGATTTACTATTAAAACTTTAAACCAAATGATCCATATTGATTTACTATTATATCTTCAACCAACTATTCGAAAAATTAGCACATCTCCTCATGGAATAATTTTGTACCCAAATACCCGAATGCACAATACTATAGTGAATAGTAATCGGGTGAATAGTAACTCGTGAATAGTAACTCATAAATAGTAACTCGTGAATAGTAACTCCGACACTAAAAGTGTCCCGAATACCCAATTGAACAATATATCCTCCAGACATCAATTATACTAACACAAATAAGTCCAACACAATGGAACTATAAAATTCATCTTTAATCAACACGAACTTATTCATCATTAATATTATAATTCACAATATTTAACAATCGTGTCGCTCCTGTGAAAGAGGGGCTTTCGATAAGGATTTCTCCTTATTGGCGCGCGCAATTAGGTGACCAAACCTCTCCCTTGATGTAACTTCTAGACATTGTCAATATTGCAAATAATAATATGAATAACTTTGTCGTCTCAATTATTGATTTAATAATATATCATATAATGCAGATGATACTGTAACAATAATTGAATCAATAATATGAGAAATATGATGCAACAATTACTGTAGCAATAATTGAGTATAACTGAGTGACTTCTCACGTAAGCATCAATAATCAATACCGTAGTGCTATCGCATGCAACCACGCCAGACATCGTATTTCTTTTACTACCGTGTAGTTCAACAGCTTTTAAACAGTAACACCTCCGCCGTTATTTTCATAAAGTATTTTTGTGCGTTTTTCAATCCGACAATAATTCCCGTTAATGGGGTCCACCAATGATTGTGCCGTTGTATTTAATATTCCTCGTTAAAACAAATATTCCCCACCAATCGAATATTATATAACAACTCATGATTTTGCAAAATTTATAAATATTACCCACAACTATAACATTATATCAATCAATACCATAATATTCAAAAATATAATTCAAAAAAAATTATTCTTTATTCATAAAAGTTGGGGTCTTACAACCTCCCCTTCTTATAAAATTTCGTCCTCGAAATTAGGGTACATACCTTGTATGTCGAAGAGATGTGGATACGTTGAATTCATCTCAGATTCTAACTCCCAAGTCATTTCCTCCACATCGTGATTTCTCCACAAAACTTTGACTTGAGGTATAACCTTGGAGCGTAGAACATGATCCTTCTTATCCAAGATTTTAAGAGTTAACTCTTCATACGTTAAATCTTTCTCTATCTTGTCTGGTTCTAACTCAATAATGTGGTTTGGGTCTTTCACATATTTACGTAACATAGATATGTGAAAAATATTATGAACACGAGACATATTTGGCGGTAAGGCGAGTCTATAGGCTAAAGTTCCCACTCGCTCAAGAATAAAAAAATGGGCCAATGAACCGAGGATTGAGCTTTCCTCTCTTTCCAAATCTCGTAACTCCTTTCCATGGAGCAACAAGTAACAACACATGATCTCCAATATTGAATTCTACGTCCTTTTGATGAAGATCAGCATAACTCTTATGTCGATCTTGTGAAGTTTTTATACGTTGTCGGATCGTTTGAATCTTTTCTGTAGTCATACGTACCAACTCCGGTTCCAACAACGTTGCTTCACCCACCTCATCCAAGCATACTTGAGAATGACACTTTCTCCCATACAATGCTTCGAATGGAGTCATGCCAATACTTGCTTGATAACTGTTGTTGTAGGAAAACTCCACCAATGGTAAAAACTTGTCCCAACTTCCCTTGAAATCAAGGACACAGAGTCTTAATAGATCTTCAAGAGTTTAAATAGTCCTCTCTGACTGTCCATCCGTCTGAGGATGATATGCCGAGCTAAATCGTAAATTCGTGCCCATAGCTTTTTGCAAACTAACCCAAAATCGTGAAGTGAATATTGGGTCTCGATCAGAAACTATGGATACTGGCATACCATGCAGTCTTACAATCTCATTTATGTACATACGGGAAAGACATTCAAGTGTATAAGTTTCTCGTATAGGTAAGAAGTGAGCAGACTTGGTCAATCTATCAATAATGACCCAAATTGCATCTATGCCTTGAGAAACCTTGGGAAGACCAAGAACTTAAATCCATGGTAATGTGCTCCCACTTCCATTCTAGAATTTCAAGTGGTTGCAATGGACCTTTTGGTACTTGATGCTCCGCCTTGACTCGTTGATAAGTTAAACACCTTGAGATAAACTCCGCTATCTCTCTCTTCATATTGCTCCACCAAAATGTATGTCGAAGATCATGATACATTTTGGTACTCCCAGGATGGATTGCAAACGGTGTGTTGTGGGTCTCCATCATGATTTTATACTTTAAATCAGGGTCGTTAGGAACACAAAGTCTGGAGTTGACTCGAAGTATTCCTTCTTCATCGATTCTTTCTTCCTAAGAGATAGCACCTTCTTCTTGCAATTTCTTCCTCATACGCATCGCCTCCGGTCTCAGAGCTTCGAGCAAATTTTAACTTTACCAATTAAAGCTCGGTTCTACTCAGATATTTGCCATCATCACGTGGGTCCCTAGAGTTTTTAACTTTATCTCCATCCTTTGCAAGTCACACAAAATGGGCCTTTGCATTGACAATATCGCACTCGTACTTGCATATGATCTTCTACTCAATGCGTCGCTACTACCACGCTCGCTTTTCGGGATGGTATTGGATGGTATGATCATAATCTTTCAATAGTTCAAGCCAACGTCGTTGTCGCATGTTGAGTTCCTTTTGAGTGAAGAAATATTTGAGGCTTTTATGATCCATAAAGATCTCCACTTTCTCCCCATACAAGTAATGCTTCCAAATTTTAAGTGCGAAGACAACAACTGCTAGCTCTAGATCATGAATAGGATAATTCCTCTCATATTCTTTGAGTTGTCTTGAGGCATAGGCTATGACTTTCCCATGTTGCATGAGAACACATCCCAACCCTTTGCTCAAGCATCATCAGAGATGACAAATCCCTCCGAGCTGTGATGGTATTGTCGTAACAAAATGAAATGAGTCTCCTCTTGAGTTCTTGAAAACTCTTCTCACATTCTTCGCTCCAACCAAACTTTGTATCTTTCTGAGTCAGCTGAGTTAATGGAGTAGCGATTCGAGAAAATCTTTCCACGAATCTCCGATAATAACCAATTTAAACCGAGAAAGCTACGATTTCTATCACTAATTTAGGTTGCTCCCACTTTGAATAGCTTCAATCTTTTGCTGGGTCAACAGATATTCCATGACTTGATACTACGTGCCCAAGGAATGCTACTTTCTCAAGCCGTAACTCTCGATTTCTTCAACTTGGCATAAAGCTTGTATTCATTTAAGCTTTTGTAGTGTCACCTCAAGTGTTGCTCATGATCTTCACTCGCTTTTGAATAAATAAGGATGTCATCAATAAAGGCGACCACAAAGTAATCCAAATATTCCTTGAATACTCGGTTCATCATATCCATGAAGGCGCAGCAGGAGCATTAGTTAATCCAAAGGACATGACTAGGAATTCATAATGCCCGCATCGAAGTTTCGAAAGCCATCTTTGGGATGTCATCTGGCTCTAATCTTGAATTGGTGATATCCTAATGAAGATCAATCTTTGAAAAGAATTTGGCTCCTTGCAACCGGGTCAAACAGTCATCAATACGTGGAAATAGGTACCTATTTTTGATGGTGGCATGATTCAACTCCGGATAATCAATACAAAGTCGCGATACTCCCATCTTTCTTCTTCATTTAATAGAACAGAGCATCCCAAAGAGACGATTTAGGACTTAATGAAACCAATGTCTAACAATTCCTCGCAATTGGGTCTTTAACTCCTCAAGTTCAATAGAGCCATTCGATATGGGGCTTTGGAAATGGGTTTTGTACTGTGTTCAAGGTCGATACAAAATTAAATTTCATGCCTCTGTTAGGCCAGGAAGTTCTTCAGGGAATGCGTCAGGAAATTTATTAACAATAGAAATATCGTTCAAAACTGACGTACTTTTGTTTAAATCTGTGACATGAGCTAAGAAATCTTGACATCCGTTTTTTAATAAACGAATAGCTTTATGGCTTGAAATAACCGTGATTGATTTTAATGGTTTGGTCGCTTGAATTTGCATAATAGGTTGATTAGGAATATGAAAACTAACAACCTTACGAAAACAATCAATTTTTTCATGATGAGTAGTTAACCAATCAATCCCTAGAATTACGTCAAACGCAAGTATTTTTAAAGAAATAAGATTGACAGGTAATGTGCGGTTACCGATTTGAACCAAACAATACTTATAACCAGTGGATGTAATGAAGGTTTCTCCCAACGGTGTTTCCACAGATAAGTCAAAGTCTAATTTCTCCGGAGTCAAATTTAATCGTTGAGCGCAAGTAGGAAAAATAAAAGAATGGGTATAACCGGTATCAAATAAAGTATAGACTTCGCTAGAGTTTATGATAAGCTTACCCGTGATGACCTCATTCGGGTTCCTTGCTTTCTGGGAGGTCACAACAAACGCTCTTCCTTGCACTACCGGCTTCAACTTTTTTGGGACGACCTTTGGTGCCTCCATCCTAGCTGAACTTATCTTCGGTGAACGACAAAATTGGGCTAAGTGACCTTCTCTTCCACAATTATAACATGTTTTGGACGGCATCACACAGTTTGGACTGATGTGTCCCTCCCCTCCGCATTTGAAGCATATGATAGGTGGTCGTTCTCCTTCCTTAACAACGGTGTTGATAATCGACGCTTTCCATCATTGTTGAATCTCCTCTTCTTGAAATGTCCATTCTTATTATTTTGGCCTGATTACCACCAAAGTGGTTACCATTTCGCCCGTTGATTCCTCCACGCTTGTTATCACCACTTCGATGATCGATCGCTCCTTTGGTTGCGTTGACTTTCCATTAATCGAGCCCTATTTACAACATCCGAATACAAACACGCTTTATGAGAAATAAGATGTTCGACGTATCTCGTGTTTCAAACCTCGTAAAAACATTCGTGTCATTTCTCCTCATTATCCACCAAATGGGATGCAAACCGGGAGAACTCTACAAATTTAGCCTCATATCGCTGACATACTGGCCATATTATTTCGCTCTAGCTTGATAAACTCCACCTCTTTTATGTGACGAATACTTTTGGGAAAGTACTTGTCGTTGAATAGTTCTTGGAACTTCTCCCAAGACATCTTCAGTGCGGCAGGTTGAGTACGCTTTACCGATTCCCACCAGTAATCTGCCTCTCCTCGCAACATAAAGGCGGCAAAGGGAACCTTTTGCTCATCGGAGCATCCCAAGACATCAAATATCTTGGTGATCTGCTTTATCCATGCTTCCGCCTTTAGTGGTTTTGGCTCTCCAATAAACTCCGGTGGTCCCAGCTCCTTGAACTGTTTAGCGGTGACCGTCCGAGAGTTTCCAGTATTCCCACCTACATTGTGGGATGAGAGCCGCCTCATCATTGCTATACATGAATTGCATAAAGCCTCTGAACACTCCGTCATTCATCATTTGGTCAGTGTTGTTGTTTGCATGAGGATTGTCGCCTTCCTGATGAACATTATTCTTATTATGCGGTGAGTCAATGGTCGTCTGTGCTCCGTTGCTATTCTCAACAATCTCAGATGTCATTTTCAGATACTGCCACAAAACAAAAGGTTAATTGACAATTAACATATTATCCCTATATTCTGACCGACCAATTAAATACAAAAAAAAACTTAGGTAGGTTATACTAATAAGGAATTCCCCATCTCTCCCTCCTAGTTCTATTCTCACATCTTAGCTGTGGATCATATTCCTAAGCTTTGATACCAAATCGTGACGCCCCCAAAATTAGGTATACATCACCCATCTTGGGTCGCCAGATACATGGTATGTAATTCAAATACAATTTACTAATACAACTGCCGTACAACAATACGACAAAATATAACTGTGAGTTTGAATACAATTATTGTCTACTAGAGATTATACAAACTCAAAAGGAGTCCTCATTACAATTATTAACACACTATTTCACAGAATAGTGAGGACTACTAATCCTATCCTCTGGACCGTCACTCCGTTCCCCGACTAGTCCCTGCTATGTTCTCATTTTCTGAACAGAACAACGAAAGAAAGGGTGAGCTCAACTAGCCCAGTAAGAAATAAATTATCGTTAGCCTTCAACAATGTTAAACTGATAAAATATAACAACATCAAGTTTAACTGCAGCGGAACAAGCAATCCATTAAAAGAGTCAAGTAGAGAATAAAATCTACTATGTTTTGTGATTTAAAAGGTTTTTCATCACTTTTATCGCTTGGACTCAGCTTAATAAATAATCCACATCATCGAATCACCCCTGCACTACGGCCAAGGATATTCTTTAGTATCACGACCACAAATTATCCATGCACTACGGGCCAAGGACATTTGTGTATTCATTAATGGTCATGATCATGCCAACAATCATCCATCAATGCACCATGTGCCAATGAGGACTTTTATCACATCATTTGTAACATTACGGCCATGATTACAATCAACAATCCTCGGTCATAATCATACCAAGTCCATCTACGCACTACAGGCCACAGATGACTTTCAACAAAATATAAACATTAGGATGATGACAATGATATAAGAATTCAATAAAACAAGTTCAAGAATTAATTTATCTAGAACCGATAACGCCCAAATTGTCAACATGATATCGCTTTTTGTAGAGTAAAATTCAAGAATGCTCAGAAGAATATTTCCATGAAAAGATACTAGATGAAGCACAAATATCAAAGATATTCCACTAATTTCATGGGTATAGAAGTCAAAGTTTTAACCAACTAAGTATAATAAAGAATGGAATAACAAAAGAAATCACCATGCATGTGATAGACCTTGACAAAAAAAGTTATTCCAATGTAATAATAAAGGATGGAACCAGTCCCACAGAACGCATACGGATAGGATATTCCGGCCGTAATAATAAATAATGGAACCAAGTCCCGCCAGAAACGCATGCAGATGTGATATATTCAACGTAATAATAAATATGGAACTGTGTCCCACAGTAAACGCACAGACAAGATATTCCGATAGAATAATAAAGAATGAAATATTAGAAGAATGTCACCATGTATAGGGTAGCCCGCGTGTACAGGTTATTCCAATAGAATAATAAATAATAGAATAACAAAAGTTCTCTTCATGAGTACAACAAATAACATCCCTTACCATAAAAGAAACTGAATATAAGAGTAGAGAAGTAGTAGAATACTTTTTTATAGGTTCTCTTGTAATTCTCTCTCTAGAGTTTTAGTGAATTCGTAAGAAATAATGAAGGAATGAGCTTCTATTTATAGAAGAATGGATTGCATAGTAACTAATCCATGAACGGTCCAGATTGATTTATTTTTATACGGACGATCAAGATTGGTTTACTATTAAAACTTAAAATAAACGGGCCATATTGATTTTATTAAAACATTAAACCAAATGATCCATATTGATTTACTATTATATCTTCAACCAACTATTCAAAAAATTAGCACATCTCCTCATGGAATAATTTTGTACCCAAATACCGAATGCACAATACTAGAGTAGAATAGAATGAATCAGGGTGAATAGTAACTTGTGAATAGTAACTCGTGAATAGTAACTCGTGAATAGTAACTTCGACACTAAAAGTGTCCCTAATACCCAATTGAACAATATATCCTCCGCACATCAATTATACTAACACAAATAAGTCCAACACAATGGAACTATAAAATTCATCTTTAATCAACACTTAACTTATTCATCATTAATATTATAATTCACAATATTTAACAATCGTGTCGCTCCTCGGAAAAGAGGGGCTTTCGATAAGGATTTCTCCTTATCATGCCGCAATTAGGTGACCAAACCTCTCCTCGATGTAACTTCTAGACATATCAATATTGCAAATAATAATATGAATAACTTTGTCGCCTCAATTATTGATTTAATAATATATCATATAATGCGATGATATCGTAACAATAATTGAATCAATAATATGAGAAATATGATGCAAAGAATTACCATGAGCAATAATTGAGTATAACCGAAAGTGACTTCTCACGAAGCATCAATAATCAATACCGTGTGCTATCAGATAACCACGCCAGACATCTTTACTTTTACTACCGTAGTTCAACAGCTTTTAATTCAGTAACACCTCCGCCGTTATTTTCATAAAGTATTTTTGTCGTTTTCTCAATCCGATAATAATTCCGTTAGGGTCCACCAATGATTGTGCCGTTGCATTTAATATTCCTCGTTAAAACAAATATTCCCCACCAATCGAATATTATATAACAACTCATGATTTTTGCAAAATTTATAAATATTACCCACAACTATAACATTATATCAATCAATACCATAATATTCAAAAATATAATTCTAAAAAAATTATTCTTTATTCATAAAAGTTGGGGTCTTACAATGTGACCCTGGAGCGTGTGGACTCTCAAGACAATATTGCAGATCCATTTACTAAAGCGTTAACACGACATCAGTTTGATCGTCACTTAGAGAAGATGGGTATGAGACACCACGATGATTGTCTTTAGTGCAAGTGGGAGATTGAAAGTAGTATGCATACAAGCCTATCATGTATGATGATAAAGCATATACTTTGTAATCAATCTTATTTATTTATTAATAAAAGAAATATTTATGTAAGGCATTTATTATCAACATTGTGTTATTTTAATAATATGTGATAAACCCATAGTTTTAAGCAATGCTTTAAGAATCATGATGAGATCATGCTAATGAGATCTAAATTCTTAGATAGCTTAAAGCTAAAATGTTCTCAATTGATGGATTACTAAAAAGGGGATTAGTAAATCCGGATAGATTGATACATACGTTGCTTGCTCATTGGATGAGAATGATTGATCTCATGATCATCTGTGTGGAGACACTAAAATAAGTATGTATGTGCTTATTAGAGAATAAGTTCACTGAACGTGACTCGCTAAGGAATACCTAATGGAGTTTTACTTGCCTATCAATAGGAATTCCTGTAGTGATAGTAGTACAAATGATCCTTAGACTTGAGATCATCATAGTATCTTATATATAATGAATTGCACTTTGACTTATGCCTTAAGACTCTTAGAGTATATCAAAGGGTATGGTTGGATGTAATAAGTTATATATGGAGATAATGAATGATCAATAAAGAATCTACCACTTTTAGTAAAAGAAGAGAAATATCCTATGTGATTCGATAAATGACAACCCAGGAATCCTTGGCTAAGGTGGAATGAAATTAGAAATTAGTTTCTAATTTGCATTCATTAGGAGTTGTGCATTTTGGAATCGAAATACATATAATTAAATAAAATAAAACTTGACAGTAATTCTATGTCTTATATTTAATTGGGACATTGTATGGTGGAAGGATTGAATTGTATGGTAACTATTTACTCAAAGGTTCTTTTATGATTAATGTTGAAATCTATATTATCTGGAAAGTCGTTGATCGCTAGGGAGTCTTATCCCTATTGTAGAATAAATATTATTTATTTAAATAAACTAATCATTTAATTTATTTATTTAAATAAGATTAGAATTGTTCTAATTGATTTATTCACAACCGGTTTAATATGGAGAACCTAAAGGGTCACACCATAAAAGGAAGAATAATAATTTAAGAAGTTAATGGCATAATCGTAATAATATGTTAAGTATATTTAATTTAATCTATGGTTATAGAATAAATTAAATAGCTTAATATTTATTATTTAATATTTTAGAAATATTAAATATAAATTAATAAGAGGAGTCTTATTAATATTATTACAATTATTATTATTTTAATTTCTAAAAGAGTTTAGGAATTAATTTAATATAAATACTCTAATTTATTTCTAATAGGATTAGGAGGGAAAATTTGTTAAAGTAGTTTAATTAATTATCCATAATAAGATTAGGGAGCCCATTTAATTAAAAGAGTTTAATTAAATAAATAATATCTTATTTTAATTAAAATAGGGTTACCTGATATCTTTATAAGAGGAGTCTTATATCAGATATCAAATATACGTAATTCCAATAGTTGGAGAGTACGCCACCTTTTCCTATAGAGATAGGAAAAACTAGGGTTTGAGCCAATACACCATTCTTCTTGAAAATTCTTCTTCCTTGGTGGATCACCTCTAGAGGCCATACACTTGGGTGGCTTACATTGATCAAAGGAAGGAATCTACCAGGGGATTCAAGGAGATCGCAGAGAAGTAGGAGTTGAACTAGTACCTGTGGAAACTCGTATCTACAAGGGTATGATTACATAACTTCTTGTTCTTCGTTTTAATTAATAATATGCATAAATGATGATCCGGGTAATTGGTTTGTAAAAAATTTTAAAATTTGATTTTATTATGCTTCCGCTATTTTTGCAATTTGATTGCTATTTTGATTTTCACAAAACCTAACAGTGGTATCATGAGCCAAACTTTATACGAATTATTAATTATTTTGATTCCATATATGTATGGGTATGTATTTAGAATAATTTATTGTGCATGATTTGGTGTATAAAATTATTATTTTATAAAGAAAAAAAATGTTTTTTTTCTTCTTCACAGAATCCGTGATCCGCGTATATATTAAATCGTTATCCTGCACCGTGATTCGCGCGATAATGATTTCTAAACTAATTCACGTAATATATATATTTTATTGATTCGCGTGATAAACAATCAAATTTTCCAGGATAAATTTTGAAATACTAATACTAATATATATATATATATATATGGGATTCCATCCACAGCAACCGATTGTTGGGGAGCAACCTCTTTTGGCCCAAACCGCCACAACCTTTAAGCCATTGTTACTCGCTTTTTTTTTATAAGTCACATGACAGTTGTAATTACCGGGCAAAAAGGTTGCTCCCAACAACCTATTGTTGTGGATGGAGACCCTATATGTATATGCTTGTGATCTTAAAGTGGTTAGTATTTTATTATATATAAATATATATGTTCATTAGGCACGTTTAGTACTATATATATATATATATATATATATATATATATATATATATATATATATATATGCAAAAGACATGATTGTAAATAAAGAGTTTATTTTAATCTTGAAATTGGATTTCATGCAACATAAAATTGCCCATTAAATGATATTCATATATATATGGAATGATTTTATTTATTGATACATATGGTGATATGTATGATAATAAATGAGATTGATTATGGACTATTGACCAATGTGATTGAATTTATTTTGGTTGGATGTTTGAATGAATGGGTTTTATTAAATGGGGTTTGCGTACCTCGTCTTTTCTAGTTTTCTTCTTGATGTAAATTCTATCTCTCTCCTATGTACTTTTCCTTGACTGCTGATCAAGGTTTCTATTTAAATTAAATAATTTATGTAATAGGATTAGTTAGAATTTTTTCGAAGAACCGGAGATCAAGGAGAAAGGAGCGCTCGAATACCCGTTTGTAATGGAGCCCGGGTTTAAATGTAATAGTTATATTTAACTATTTATTCTTGCACCCTAGGGTTTGACCTTTTGGTTCCCTTGGTGGCTCTAGTGAACCAAACTAGAATAAAAGTCCATAATCAATTCGGGTAGAATATAGTATTCTATATGTGCATTCTAGTATTATATATATTATATATTATGCAAACATGCTTCGCATGTTTAATAATATGACGCGTATTTTATATATATATTTGCATGCGCGCTAAACAAGATGAGACAAATAAGAACAAACCCCTCAATGAAATTATATTAAGTTGTAACGTTCAAAGATATTTGGAATATCGAACGTCGCCTTCTAGCATGATAAAAATAATAGAGCATTGAATATTTAATATGAGTTTGTTGTGCACACACAAGGCAAGTATTAAATATTTAAGATATTATTTTTATTACATTTAATGTTATATAAGGAATTGAACCTTACCGCTTTGTTATGCACACACAAGGGCTATAGTTTTCTCTTCACTTATATGAAAATGTTGGGTATGTCTTAACTTAAATCATTTTAGTTCGGATGTGCACACACTTGACCATTATGATTTAAGAGGCAAAATATAAGGAGTTACATGATGATGTAATTGACAAGAGTTGTCTACCTATTTATTTATATATAGTTTGTTGTGCACACACAAGGCTATATACATTTGAAATGTGATCCTTATTCTCACTAGCAAATCTTTAATTAGATATTGCCGAACTATATTTATGAGGGTAATATACTTTGAAGAAAATAGTGGGAGATACTAATATAAAATAAGACTTAATTTATTTTGGTAATTAATTAAATGAATGTTTGCTAAAATATTGTCTTTTTACATGCAGAATTTTGAAAATGACACATTCACTAATTTCACTGCGTAGCATACTTGATGCTAACAAGCTGATCGGTCCAAATTACACGGACTGGTTAAGGAATCTGAGAATTGTTCTCACTGCTGAAAAGATTTCTTATGTCCTAAATTACCAGACTCGCAAAAAGTTGCGTAAAAAAATTTTTTGAGGAAGAGATTGCTTCTTTTAAATAGTGGCAAGATGATGCATCAGTGGCTTAATGCATCATGCTCGCATCCATGTGTAACGAGCTTCAGCGTCAGCATGAAAACATGGATGCTCCTACTATTCTACTGCACCTTCGAGAGTTGTATGGTGAGCAAAGTAGGACTGCTAGATATGAAATATCTAAGGAGCTCTTCCGATCTCGGATGACCGAGGACACTACCGTTGAGACTCATGTCTTAAAGATGATAAATCTGATTGAACGTCTTGGACAGCTTGGGTTCGTCATGGATGGGGAGTTGAGTCAAGACTTGATCTTGCAGTCACTCCTTGACACCTTCTCACAATTTGTTGTGAATTTTCACATGAATAAGTTGGACGTCAGCTTGCTCGAAAGTTACTTAACATGTTGAAAGCTCTTTGAAGGTCACTTTCCATCCAAGAAAAACCATGTCTTACTGGTGGATGATTCTTCTAAGAAAAGGAAGAGGCCCAATGTATCTTTTGAAAAGAAGAAATCCAAGAAGGCTAAGGGAAAGGCAAAAGTGAAGGATCAAAAGAAACCTGATCCAGCCTAGCAAAGGAATTTGCTTCCATTGCAACAAGCCAGTCACTAGAAGAGGAACTACAAGGATTATCTTCATGGAACAAAAGGTAAGAAGCTTGGAGAAGCTTCAATCCTAATCAAGGTTTGTTTATGATTTAAATTAATTTTTTCGAAAAAGTCAATCTTCTACTTGGTTATTGGATACCTACCGTGGTTCTCACATATGTAATAATATACTGTGGGTGGTCAAGTAGAAAGTCGAGCAAGGATGAGGTCGTCTTACGAGTGGGAAATGGAGCAAAGGTTCTTTGATTAGTCATGTAGGGACTTATTGTTTAGCACTACCTACGGGAAAATCCATTAGTTTAAATAATTGTTATTTTATTCCGTCACTTATTAGAAATATTATTTCAATATCTGTATTGGATATGGATGGTTTTGACATTATAATAAGGAACAATAGTTGTTCTATTTATAAGAATAATGTTTTATATGGTGTTGGTAATTTACGAAATGGACTTTACATTCTTGACTTGCATGAAAATATACTTCAAATTGAACAAACTAAGAAAAAGAAAAGAGATAATGTTAATTATACCTATATGTGGCACTGTAGACTTGGTCATATTAATGAAACAAGATTATCCAAGTTGTATAAAGATGGGCTCCTAGAGCTATCAGATTATGAATTATATCCAACTTGTGAATCTTGTCTCATTGGAAAAATGACTAAATCTCCTTTTAGTGGAAAAGGAGAAAGAGTTACAGAGTTGTTAGCGTTGGTACACATGGATGTATGTGGTCCTATGACAACGAATGCACGAGGAGGGTATTCTTATTTTATTACATTCACTGACGATCACTCAAGATTTGGATATGCGTATTTAATGAAATACAAATCTGAATCATTTGAAAAGTTCAAAGAGTTTAGAAGTGAAGTAGAGAAACAAACGGGCAAAAGTATTAAGATCCTTTGATCATATCGAGGTGGTGAATACTTAAGCAGTGAGTTTCTCAATTGTCTCAAAGAAAATGGTATAATCTCATAATGGACTCCACCAGGGACGCCACAACTGAATGGTGTATCTGAAAGGAGAAATCAAACACTGTTGGACATGGTTCGTTCCATGATGAGTTTTACCGATCTTTCGGTGTCATTCTGGGGATATGCCCTAGAAGCGGCTACATATCTACTAATAAGGTTCCCTCAAAATCCGTCCCTAAGACTCCATATGAGATGTGGACAGGGAGGAAGCCTAGCCTTAAGCATGTTAAGATTTGGGGATGTCCAACTTATGTGAAAAGGTTTCAAAATGATAAGCTTGGGACTAGATCTTATAAGTTTACTTTGTGGGATATCCTAAAGAAAGTTTAGGATATTATTTCTACAATCCTACTGAACAAAAGGTGTTTGTTGCCAACCATGCTACCTTCTTGGAAAAGGAGTTTATCCTTGAAGGGGTCAATTGGAGGAAAATAAATCTTGAAGAAATTCAAGAACCACAAACCACTACAGATCAAATGGATGAACCTGTCCAAGTAGAGATTCCTTCTGTACAACACCCTATTCGTAAATATGGAAGAGTACTAAAGATACCTGATAGGTATGGACTTGTCATAGAGGATGACAATGAGGTATGCATCATAGATGATGATGATCCATTGAATTACGAAAAGGCTATGAGTAGTAAAGACTCAGAGAAGTGGCAAGAAGTAATGAAATCTGAGATGGACTCCATGTATGAGAACCAAGTATGGACTTTGGTTTCACCACCTGAAGGCATTAAGCCTATTGGGTGTAAATGGGGCTTTAAAAGAAAGACTGGAGTAGACGGTAAGGTAGAGACCTATAAGGCCCGACTGGTAGAAAAAGGTTTCAAACAAAGACAAGGAGTTGACTATGATGAAACCTTCTCACCAGTAGCAATGCTCAAGTCCATTCGGATTTTGCTTGCGTTTATAGCTTACCATGACTACGAAATATGGCAGATGGACGTGAAAACGGCCTTCCTCAATGGTAAACTTGAGGAGGATGTGTTTATGACACAGCCAGAGGCATTTGTTTCAAAGGTTGGAACAAATCAAGTCTGTAAGCTACAACGATCCATTTATGGATTGAAGCAAGCTTTTCGTAGGTGGAACATCCGTTTTGATGAGACAATCGAAGAGTTTGATTTTATCAAAAATGAGGATGAACCATGTGTGTACAAGAAGGTTAATGGGAGCGATGTTTCATTCCTCGTATTATATGTTGATGATATATTACTGATAGGGAATGATATTCCTATGCTACAATCAATTAAAATTTGGTTATCTAAACACTTCTCCATGAAGGACTTGGGAGAAGCATCCTATATTTTGGGGATAAAGATTTATAGAGATAGATCTAAAAGGATGCTTGGCTTATCCCAAGGAACATACATTGATTCGATGCTAAAGAAGTTTAGCATGGAAGATTCAAAAGAGGTCTCATGTCGATGAGCCATGGAATACATCTCTCCAAGAAACAGGCCCCAAAGACACCTGAGGAGAGAGACCGTATGAGTAAGATTCCTTATGCTTCAGAAATAGGATCTATCATGTACGGTATAATATATACTAGACCGGATGTCGCTTATGCACTTAGTGTAACAAGCATATATCAGTCGAATCCAAGAGAAGAGCACTGGAAGGCAGTGAAAAATATCCTAAAGTACTTAAGAAGAACTAAGGATGTATTTCTTGTCTACGGTGGGTCTGAATTAAAACTAGAGGGCTTCACAGACTCAAGTTTTCAAATGGACCAAGATGACAGTAAATCTGTTTTGGGGTATGTGTTTACCTTAAACGGTGGCGCAGTGAGTTGGAAGAGTTCTAAACAACAAATAGTTGTTGATTCAGTGACAGAGGTAGAGTACGTAGCTGCAAGTGAAGCTGTTTGGATGAAGAAGTTCATTACCGAACTTGGTGTGGTTCCTAGCATTATAGGACCAATACCTTTATTCTGTGACAACACCGGAGCTGTTGCGCAGGCTAAGGAACCCAGGTCTCATCAGAAATCCAAACACGTGTTGCGGCGGTTTCATTTGATCAGAGAGATCATTGAAAGAGGAGATGTCACCGTGGAGCGTGTGGACTCTCAAGACAATATTACAGATCCATTTCCTAAAGCGTTAATGTGACAACCCCAAAATAGGTCCATTCCATCCAACCCATTCTGAGTCGCCAAATACATGGTACAGAAAACAACTACAACTTTATTACAACAATTTTCGTGCAAAATACAACAACACATATATTGTGAGTTTTGATACTAAAATATACCAACTGCGACTCTGGACACCAACTTGGATAGCACGTCACCATGACACCTTACATTAAGGAACAGTCAAAAACTGTTTTAGAAATTAAAACCTTTAGGAAGTGCTCAAGGAAACCTTCGTACATGGGAAGCCATGCGTCTAGGTTATTATAGATATCATATGCCCACAAAATTATCCTTGGTTGACCCAATAGACCCGAAAGAAAAATGAGAAGATACTATCATATTCTTCCTAATGGTGTGTCTTCTCTTGACATATCATTATTTCCACCGTCTCTAATTGAGAATTATACTTCAACCAAACTCCAAGATTATATAGGTAGTGCTCGTATATATACTCAGCAAGTGGATGAGCACATCCCTGTCTTATGATGATACGAGGTTGTCTGTCATTAGACATCTTGTATGATAGTGTCAAAACACCCTTCCAACGTTGGGTTTGCTTCACCCTATTTGATTCAACAAATATAACTACTAAATGATGACCACCGTTCTATTCCCCTATTACCCCCGCTCGACCCAGCTACACTCGTATTACCTGAAAGGAATTGTGAAGCAAAAGGGTGAGCACAACTAGCTCAATAAAGAATATTATGACTAATAATAATTAAATTATCAATAGTCCTCATCAGTAATAAATAAGAGATTTAGAACATATGGTAGATGATAAAACATTTCAACCATAGTTACAGCGGAACGAGCAATCCATTAGAAGAGTCAAATAGACCATAAAGTCTATTATCTTCTCCATGTTAAAAGTCCACCAACAATGTTTTATCCCTGTAACATCAATCAACAGTTCCCGTCCTCAATCACATGTATAACTCATGATCGTAATTGTTGTTCTAAATTCCTTTTCTCATCCAGGACAAAGATAATTTTTATCACCTGAAACATTAAAGATCATGGTTATACCAAATCACAGTTCATGTTCATAATCATACTAATAAATTCATCTTTGCACTACGGGCCAAAGATATTCATCAACAGACCATCTTTGCACTACATGCCAAAGATATTCATCAGAAATCATTCATCTTTGCACTACGGGCCAAAGATATTCATCAATAAGTCATGTTTGCCAAAGATATTCATATCTCAAAGAAATATATAATCATTTCAGAATTTATATAAACAATAATTATAACCACGTTGATCAATTCGCTTTTGCACTTAAGCTAAAGATATTCAATTATAAATTCAATGGTCATGATCATACCAACCACAATTCAATTTTTTCACTATCGCCAAAGAGAACCCTAGTCATGATCATACCAATAATCTACCCATCTTTGCACTCCGGTGAAAGAGAATTTCAACATCGTGGTTATAAAATGTTATATATGATAATAAAATCAATATAATCAATACATAGTTTTAATCTCCGAGTAATATTCATAAATCAACTATAATTTGGTTAGAAAAAGAAACCAATTTTGTAGTGAATAGTACCCGTGAATAGTAACTCGTGAATAGTAAATCGTGAATAGTAACTCGTGAATAGTAACTCATGAAAAGTACCCCCGACATGAAAAAGTTCCAAATTTGATAAAAAGTTCAAACCAATATTTTGACATAATGATATTGAAGAAATAATATCATTTATGAAGAAAATAATCTCCCTTACCTCAGAAAGAATAGTACTTCCGACCGAATATCGGATATAGTGCTAAAAGAACTTGCACCGTATAGCAATACTCGAAGTACTACAATACTCACAAAAATACGCTCGATATATAGAGAGAGAAAGAGAGAGAAATCTTTAGTTTCTGGTGTGATTTTTAATTCTAACCTAAGCACCTATTTATAGGAAATTGCTTAGAACACCAAAGCATAAAAATTTAATAAAATATTATAATTATTAAAATTTGTCTACACCAACCTTTGAATTCAGATTTCAGCATGCTTAACAACACATGAGCCCACCAACCAACCACAAAAACATTTTTCTTTTAAAACAAATTTAAAACTTTTGAAAAAATAATTATTTCAGAACTTAAAAACTTCAATAATTCATAATAAATAGCCCTTTTATCAGAAACTTCGAATCTCGCATTTTTATAGGAAATTCAATTGTCTACAACTTTGCAGAAGAAAGTTTTTCCAAATTCCAAACAAAAATTGATCGATATCCATAAACAGACGATTTTACATGCTATAATCAAATTTCAGTCAAGAAATGGGTCCACAGACATGTTTAACATGTTTTAAACAACTTTTGTAACAAAAATACCCCTCCTTCTCATATACTCATATATCCCACATTCATTGTAAAAATATCATTATAATATTATAATAATATAATAAAATAGTATTTTATCAGAAAAGATAAAATATCGATTTTTTAACAATTGTCATTTTAAAAATTTTCTCCATCTATATCCACATAAAATGAATATTTTTCTTATCATATAAATCAATAATTAATTATTCACAAATAATATTACAGAATCACAATAATGACAACCAGGCAGTTTCCAGGAAAGAGGGGGCTTTTCAATAAGAATTTCTCCTCATCTTGGCGCAAGCAATTAGGTGACCAAAACCTCCTTAGAGACGTAACTTTCTAGACATTTCCAATAATGTTATCTAATAATATTATTCAGATAATATGAATTATTGCTCTGATAATAGAAAATATTGTGTGGTGACAATTATTGAAACAACAAAGAATATAAAATATCAACGCAATAATTATTGAATCAATAAATAAAATATTGAATAAAGAATTATCGTAACAATTATTGAGTAGTGTCTTCTTACGTAAGAATCAATAATTGGTGCAATACCGCAGTGTACGCATTGTGCAATAATGCGATATCGTGTGTTTTAACCACCGTGTATTCCAACAAGATAATCAGTAATAATCTAGGCCGTTATTTGTAAACAACTTATACTTGTCGTTTTCTTCATCCCGACAATTATTCATTATGGGGCCCCCCACAAATGGTCGCTACTGGTCGCATTACAAAATATTCCCGACAAAAAGAATATTCCACGACCAAACGAATATTCCCCGATAGAAATGAGTATTTTATAACCACTTGCTTATTTTGAAAAAAATTCATATATCATCCTTAACTTTAAACTTTTATCAATTTAACCATTTACTGAATAGTAATTATAAGAAAATTGAATACTTTTATTTCATAAAATTCGGGGTCTTACAATCTCCCCTCCTTATGAAATTTCATCCCTGAAATTTACATACCTGGTATTTCAAAAAGTTGAGAATACCTTGCTTCCATTTCAGATTCTATCTCCCCTATCATCATTATTTCTCCATTGCTCATCTCCTGTATTTCAGATATCATTCTAGAATACAGCTTTAAAAAAAAAGATTAATTTTACAAATTAACATATCACATAATATCCCGATATTATGACTAACCAACAAATAAGCTTAGGTAGGACACACTAGCGAAGGATTTACTCATCTCTCCCCTCCTAGTTCTAATCCCGATCTCCGCTAGAGATCATATCCCTAAGTTCTGATACCAACCATGACGACCCCAAAATAGGTCCATTCCATCCAACCCATTCTGAGTCGCCAAATACATGGTACAGAAAACAACTACAACTTTATTACAACAATTGTCGTGCAAAATACAACAAAACATATGTTGTTAGTTTTGATACTAAAATATACCAACTGCGACTCTGGACACCAACATGGATAGCACGTCACCATGACACCTTACATTAAGGTACAGTCAAAAACTGTTTTAGAAATTAAATCCTTTGTGAAGTGCTCAAGGAAACCTTCGTACATGGGAGGCCATGCGTCTAGGTTATTATAGATATCATATGCCCACAAAATTATCCTTGGTTGACCCAATAGACCCCAAAGAAAAATGAGAAGATTACTATCATATTCTTCCTAATGGTGTGTCTTCTCTTGACATATCATTATCTCCACCGTCTCTAATTGAGAATTATACTTCAACCACACTCCAGGATTATATAGGTAGTGTTCGTATATATACTTAGCAAGTGGATGAGCACATCCCTGTCTTATGATGATACTAGGTTGTATGCCATTAGACATCTTGTATGATAGTGGCAAAACACCCTTCCAACGTTGGGTTCGCTTCACCCTATTTGATTCAACAAATATAACTACTAAATGATGACCATAGATTCTATCCCCTCATTATCCCCCGGCCGACCCAGCTACAATCGTATTACATGAAAGGAATTGTGAAGTAAAAGGGTGAGCACAACTAGCTCAGTAAAGAATATTATGACTAAAGATAAATAAATTATCAATAGTCCTCATCAGTAATAAATCAGAGATTTAGAACATATGGTAGATGATAAAACATTTCAACCATAGTTACAGCGGAACGAGCAATCCATTAGAAGAGTCAAATAGACCATAAAGTCTATTATCTTCTCCATGTTAAAAGTCCACCAACAATGTTTTATCCCTGTAACATCAATCAACAATTCCCGTCCACAATCACATGTATAACTCATGATCGTAATTGTTGTTCTAAATTCCTTTTCTCATCCAGGACAAAGATAATTTTTATCACCTGAAACATCAAAGATCATGGTTATACCAAATCACAGTTCATATTCATAATCATACTAATAAATTCATCTTTGCACTACGGGCCAAAGATATTCATCAACAGACCATCTTTGCACTACATGCCAAAGATATTCATCAGAAATCATTCATCTTTGCACTACGGGCAAAAGATATTCATCAATAAGTCATCTTTGCTAAAGATATTCATATCTCAAAGAAATATATAATCATTTCAGAATTTATATAAACAATAATTATAACCATGTTGATCAATTCACCTTTGCACTTAAGCTAAAGATATTCAATTATAAATTCAATGGTCATGATCATACCAGTCACAATTTAACTTTTCACTACTGGCCAAAGAGAACCCTAGTCATGAGCATACCAATAATCTACCCATCTTTACACTCTAGTGAAAGAGAATTTCAACATCAGGGTTATAAAAATGTTATATATGATAATAAAATCAATATAATCAATACATAGTTTTAATCTAATCTCCATAGTAATATTCATAAATCAACTATAATTTGGTTAGAAAAAGAAACCAATTTTGTAGTGAATAGTACCCGTGAATAGTAACTCGTGAATAATAACTTGTGAATAGTAACTCATGAATAGTAAATTATGAATAGTAACTCGTGAATAGTAACTCATGAATAGTAACCCCGACATGAAAAAGTTCCAAATTTGATAAAAATTTCAAACCAATATTTGGGTATAATGATATTAAAGAAATAATATCATTTATGAAGAAAATATCTCCCTACTATCCCTTACCTCTCGAAAGAATAGTACTTTAATCGGAATATCGGATATAGTGCTAAAAGAACTTGCACCGTATAGCAATACTCGAAGTACTACAATACTCACAAAAATACGCTCGATATATAGAGAGAGAAATCTTTAGTTTCTGGTGTGATTTTCAATTCTAACCTAAGCACCTATTTATAGGAAATTGCTTAGAATATCAAAGCAGAAAATTTAATAAAATATTATAATTATTAAAATTTGTCTACGCCAACCTTTGAATTCAGATTTCAGCATGCTTAACAACACATGAGCCCACCAACCAACCACAAAAACGTTTTTCTTTTAAAACAAATTTAAAACTTTTGAAAAAATAATTATTTCGGAACTTAAAAACTTCAATAATTCATAATAAATAGCCCTTTTATCAGAAAATTCGAATCTCGCATTTTTATAGGAAATTCAATTGTCTACAACTTTGCAGAAGAAAGTTTTTCCAAATTCCAAACAAAAATTGATCGAAATCCATAAACAGACGATTTTACATGTTATAATCAAATTTCAGTCAAGAAATGGGTCCACAGACATGTTTAACATGTTTTAAACAAATTTTGTAACAAAAATACCCCTCCTTCTCATATACTCATATATCCCACATTCATTGTAAAAATATCATTATAATATTATAATAATATAATAAAATAGTATTTTATCAGAAAAGATAAAATATCGATTTTTTAACAATTGTCATTTTAAAAATTTTCTCCATCTATATCCACATAAAATGAATATTTTTCTTATCATATAAATCAATAATTAATTATTCACAAATAATATTATGTAATCACAATAATGACAAACCAAAGTAGGTTCAGGAAAGAGGGGCTTTCCAATAAGAATTTCTCCTTCATTGAAGCAAGCAATTAGGTGACCAAACCTCTCCTTAGACAAAACTTTCTAGACATTGCCAATAATGTTATCTAATAATATTATTAGGATAATATGAATTATTGCTTTCGATAATAGAAAATATTGTGTGGTGACAATTATTGAAACAACGGTAATATAAAATATCAACGCAAAGAATTATTGAATCAATAAATAAAATATGAATAAGTAATTATCGTAACAATTATTGAGTAGTGCCTCTTTACGTAAGAATCAATAATTGGTGCAATACCGTGTGCTCTTGTGAAACATTGCAGATTACTATGGTTTAACCACCGGGTATTCCAACAAGATAATTCAGAATAACTACGCCGTTATTTGTAAACAACTTATACTTGTCATTTTCTTCATCCGACAATTATTACATTATGGGCCCAAAAATGGTCGCTACTGCCGCATACGAATATTCCCCGACAAAAAGAATATTCCACGACTAAACGAATATTCCCCGATAGAAATGAGTATTTTATAACCACTTGCTTATTTTGAAAAAAATTCATATATCACCCTTAACTTTAAACTTTTATCAATTTAACCATTTACTGAATAGTAATTATAAGAAAATTGAATACTTTTATTTCATAAAATTCGGGGTCTTACAATCTCCCCTCATTATGAAATTTCATCCCCGAAATTTACGTACCTGGTATTTCGAAAAGTTGAGAATACCTTGCTTCCATTTCAGATTCTATCTCCCCTATAATCATTATTTCTCCATTGCTCATCTCCTGTATTTCAGATATCATTCTAGAATACAGCTTCAAAATCAACGGTTAATTTAACAAATTAACATATCACATAATATCTCAATATTATGACTAACCAACAAATAAGCTTATGTAGGACACACTAGCGAATGATTTACTCATCTCTCCCCTCCTAGTTCTAATCCCGATCTCCGCCGAGATCATATCCCTAAGCTCGATATTAATCGTGACAACCCCAAAATAGGTCCATTCCATTCAACCCATTACGAGGCGCCAAATACATGATACGGAAAACAACTACAACTTTATTACAACAATTGTCGTGGTAAAATACAACAACACATATGTTGTGAGTTTTGATACTAAAATATACCAATCATGCGACTCTGGACACCAACTTGGATAAAGACGTCACCATGACACCTTACATTAAGGTGCAAATAAAAACCTGCTTTTAGAAATTAAAACCATTGGGAAGTGCTCAAGGAAACCTTCGTGTACATGGGAGGCCATGCGTCTCAGATTATTATAGATATCATATGCCCACAAAATTATCCTTGGTTGACCCAATAGACCCCAAAGAAAAATGAGAAGATTACTATCATATTCTTCCTAATGGTGTGTCTTCTCTTGACATATCATTATCTCCACCGTCTCTAATTGAGAATTATACTTCAACCACACTCCAGGATTATATAGGTAGTGTTCGTATATATACTTAGCAAGTGGATGAGCACATCCCTGTCTTATGATGATACTAGGTTGTATGCCATTAGACATCTTGTATGATAGTGGCAAAACACCCTTCCAACGTTGGGTTTGCTTCACCCTATTTGATTCAACAAATATAACTACTAAATGATGACCACCGTTCTATCCCCCTGTTACCCCCGCTCGACCCAGCTACAATCGTATTACATGAAAGGAATTGTGAAGTAAAAGGGTGAGCACAACTAGCTCAGTAAAGAATATTATGACTAAAGATAAATAAATTATCAATAGTCCTCATCAGTAATAAATCAGAGATTTAGAACATATGGTAGATGATAAAACATTTCAACCATAGTTACAGCGGAACGAGAAATCCATTAGAAGAGTCAAATAGACCATAAAGTCTATTATCTTCTCCATGTTAAAAGTCCACCAACAATGTTTTATCCCTGTAACATCAATCAACAATTCCTGTCCACAATCACATGTATAACTCATGATCATAATTGTTGTTCTAAATTCCTTTTTCTCATCCAGGAAAAAGATAATTTTCATCACCTGAAACATCAAAGAACATGGTTATACCAAATCACAGTTCATGTTCATAATCATACTAATAAATTAATTTTTGAACTACGTGCCAAAGATATTCATCAACAGACCATCTTTGCACTACATGCCAAAGATATTCATCAGAAATCATTCATCTTTGCACTACGGGCAAAAGATATTCATCAATAAGTCATCTTTGCTAAAGATATTCATATCTCAAAGAAATATATAATCATTTCAGAATTTATATAAACAATAATTATAACCATGTTGATCAATTCACCTTTGCACTTAAGCTAAAGATATTCAATTATAAATTCAATGGTCATGATCATACCGATACCACAATTTAACTTTTCACCATTGGCCAAAGAGAACCCTAGTCACGAGCATACCAATAATCTACCCATCTTTACACTCTAGTGAAAGAGAATTTCAACATCAGGGTTATAAAAATGTTATATATGATAATAAAATCAATATAATCAATACATAGTTTTAATCTAATCTCCATAGTAATATTCATAAATCAACTATAATTTGGTTAGAAAAAGAAACCAATTTTGTAGTGAATAGTACCCGTGAATAGTAACTCGTGAATAGTGAATAATAATAATAACTCATGTGAATAGTAACTCATGAATAGTAAATGAATGTAAATAGTAACTGAATGAATAGTAACTCGTGAATAGTAACTCATAAATAGTAACCCCGACATGAAAAAGTTCCAAATTTGATAAAAATTTCAAACCAATATTTGGGTATAATGATATTAAAGAAATAATATCATTTATGAAGAAAATAATCTCCCTTACCTCAGAAAGAATAGTACTTCTAACTGGAATACTGGATATAGTGCTAAAAGAACTTGCACCGTATAGCAATACTCGAAGTACTAAAATAATCACAAAAATACGCTCGATATATAGAGAGAGAAATCTTTAGTTTCTGGTGTGATTTTCAATTCTAACCTAAGCACCTATTTATAGGAAATTGCTTAGAATATCAAAGCAGAAAATTTAATAAAATATTATAATTATTAAAATTTGTCTACGCCAACCTTTGAATTCCGATTTCAGCATGCTTAACAACACATGAGCCCACCAACCAACCACAAAAACGTTTTCTTTTAAAACAAATTTAAAACTTTTGAAAAAAATAATTATTTCGGAACTTCAGAACTTCAATAATTCATAATAAATAGCCCTTTTATCAGAAATTTTGAATCTCGAGACTTTTTATAGGAAATTCAATTCTCTACAAGTCTGCAGAAGAAAGATTTACCAAATTTCAAACAGTAATTGACAGAAATCCATAAACGGACGATTTTACATGCTATAATCAAATTTCAGTCAAGAAATGGGTCCACAGACATGTTTAACATGTTTTAAACAACTTTTGTAACAAAAATACTCCTGCTCCTCATATACTCATATATCCCACATTCATTGTAAAAATATCATTATAATATTATAATAATATAAGAAAATAGTATTTTATCAAAAAAGATAAAATATCAATTTTTTAACAATTGTCACTTTAAAAATTTTCTCCATCTATATCAACATAAAATGAATATTTTCCTTATCATATAAATCAACAATTAATTATTCACAAATAATATTACAGAATCACAATAATGACAACCAGGCAGTTCCCAGGAAAGAGGGGGTTTTCCAATAAGAATTACTCCTTACTGGCGCGCAATTAGGTGACCAAACCACTCCTTAGACAGAACTTTCTAGACATTGCCAATAATGTTATCTAATAATATTATTCAGATAATATGAATTATTGCTTTGATAATAGAAAATATTGTGTGGTGACAATTATTGAAACAACAGTAATATAAAATATCAACGCAGTAATTATTGAATCAATAAATAAAATATTGAACAGTAATTACTGTAACAATTATTGAGTAGTTCCTTCTTACGTAAGAATCATTAATTGGTTCAATACCGTGTGCTACTGTGCAACAACGCGTATTATTATGTTTTAACCACCAGGTATTCCAACAGTATTAACGGTAACAACTACGCTATTATTTGTAAATAACTTATACTTGTCATTTTTTTTCATCCTAGAGTTATTCTGTTATGGGGCCCACAAATGGATGCTTCGTCGTACGAATATTCCCCGACAGAAAGAATATTCCACGACCAAACGAATATTCTCCGATAGAAATGAGTATTTTATAACCACTTGCTTATTTTGAAAAAATTCATATATCACCCTTAACTTTAAACTTTTATCAATTTAACCATTTACTAAATAGTAATTATAAGAAAATTGAATACTTTTATTTCATAAAATTCGGGGTCTTACAATCTCCCCTCCTTATGAAATTTCATCCCCGAAATTTACGTACCTAGTATTTCGAAAAGTTGAGAATACCTTGCTTCCATTTCAGATTCTATCTCCCCTATCATCATTATTTCTCCATTGCTCATCTCCTGTATTTCAGATATCATTCTAGAATACAGCTTCAAAATCAACGGTTAATTTAACAAATTAACATATCACATAATATCCCGATATTATGACTAACCAACAAATAAGCTTAGGTAGGACACACTAGCGAAGGATTTACTCATCTCTCCCCTCCTAGTTCTAATCCCGATCTCCACTAGAGATCATATCCCTAAGCTCTGATACTAACTGTGACGACCCCAAAATAGGTCCATTCCATCCAACCCATTCTGAGTCGCCAAATACATGGTACAGAAAACAACTACAACTTTATTACAACAATTGTCGTGCAAAATACAACAACACATATGTTGTGATTTTTGATACTAAAATATACCAACTGCGACTCTGGACACCAACTTGGATAGCACGTCACCATGACACCTTACATAAATGTACAGTCAAAAACTGTTTTAGAAATTAAAACCTTTGGGAAGTGCTCAAGGAAACCTTCGTACATGGGAAGCCATAAATCAGGTTATTATAGATATCATATGCCCACAAAATTATCCTTGGTTGACCCAATAGACCCCAAAGAAAAACGAGAAGATTACTATCATATTCTTCCCAATGATGTGTCTTCTCTTGACATATCATTATCTCCACCGTCTCTAATTGAGAATTATACTTCAACCAAACTCTAAGATTATATAGGTAGTGCTCGTATATATACTCGATGAAGTGGATGAGCACATCCCTGTCTTATGATGATACGAGGTTGTATGTCATTAGACATCTTGTACGATAGTGGCAAAACACCCTTCCAACGTTGGGTTCGCTTCACCCTATTTGATACAACAAATATAACTACTAAATGATGACCACCATTCTATTCCCCTGTTACCCCTGCTCAACCCAGCTACACTCGTATTACCTGAGAGGAATTGTGAAACAAAAGGGTGAACACAACTAGCTCAGTAAAGAATATTATGAATAAAGATAAATAAATTATCAATAGTCTTCATCAGTAATAAATCAGAGATTTAGAACATATGGTAGATGATAAAACTTTTCAACCATAGTTACAGCGGAACGAGCAATCCATTAGAAGAGTCAAATAGACCATAAAGTCTATTATCTTCTCCATGTTAAAAGTCCACCAACAATGTTTTATCCCTGTAACATCAATCAACAATTCCTGTCCACAATCACATGTATAACTCATGATCGTAATTGTTGTTCTAAATTCCATTTCTCATCCAGGACAAAGATAATTTTCACACCTGAAACATCAAAGATCATGGTTATACCAAATCACAGTTCATGTTCATAATCATAGTAATAAATTCATCTTTGCACTACGGGCCAAAGATATTCATCAACAGACCATCTTTGCACTACATGCCAAAGATATTCATCAGAAATCATTCATCTTTGCACTACGGGCCAAATATATTCATCAATAAGTCTTCTTTGCCAAAGATATTCATATCTCAAAGAAATATATAATCATTTCAGAATTTATATAAACAATAAGTATAACCATGTTGATCAATTCACCTTTGTACTTAAACTAAAGATATTCAATTATAAATTCAGTGGTCACGATCATACTAGTCACAATTCAACTTTTCACTACTGGCCAAAGAGAACCCTAGTCATGATCATACCAATAATTTACCCATCTTTACACTCTAGTGAAAGAGAATTTCAACATCAGGGTTATAAAAATGTTATATATGATAATAAAATCAATATAATCAATATATAGTTTTAATCTCCAGAGTAATATTCATAAATCAACTATAATTTTGTTAGAAAAAAAAACCAGTTTTGTAGTGAATAGTACCCGTGAATAGTAACTCGTGAATAGTAACTCATGAATAGTAAATCGTGAATAGTAGCTCGTAAATAGTAACTCATGAATAGTAACCCCGACATGAAAAAGTTCCAAATTTGATAAAAAGTTCAAACCAATATTTCGGCATAATGATATTGAAGAAATAATATCATTTATGAAGAAAATAATCTCCCTTACCTCAGAAAGAATAGTACTTCTTACTGGAATACTGGAAATAATGCTAAAAGAACTTGCACCGTATAGCAATACTTGAAGTACTAAAATGTTGGGCTTCGGCACAGAAACGCACAGCGGAAATTAAAATTTTAAAGCAATTTTCGAAACCCTAAAACAGGATCCATGCGAAAATCAATTAATTCAGAGGTTTAGAGATTATACCAGATATAAACAAAAAAATGAGAATCTGAAACCGACTGCGCCTCGAATCTCCAACCTTAATACAAAAGCGATTGCGCATCTACAGATCCATCCACCTAACGCCGCATCGAACCATCGAACGATTCTCGTGATAAGAAGGACTTGCGGTACTAGCCACCAAAAGGAATGGATTTTTGAAAGCTGCTTTTCTCTAGTCTCTCTCTAAGAGCGGCTAGGTTTTTCAATTATGATCTCTTACCCTAAGTAGTGCTTATATATCATATATATAGTAGTTAAAAGGAATTAATCAAATCAAAACCTAATTTTATAAAATCCAATTTATATATATATATATATATATCTCTTAATTAAGTCTTACTTAATTAATATACATATATACAAATTATCCTTTTAATTTAAATTAAGTGATTTAAATACTATTAATCATATTAATATATTTAAATCCTTAAAATTTAAATTAATTCCTTTTAAATAACGTTCTATGTGTGTGACCTATAGGTTATTATTACGTTGGCAATAATTTTAAAATCATATTATAAAATTATAAACGTTGAGCGACATCTAGTAATGCATCACCGCTACCCAAGTAATAATAAGATCGATGATTCGATGCAACCTTTTTGTGACCAATGTTTCAATGTAATTTAATCCTTTTAACCTTAATATCCTAGATTAAACTCGAGTCATGGAATGTGTCATACTCTTCATAATTTAATCGAGTTTTCTTGATCAATGAGTAGACTATATGAAACAAATCACTATTTGAGCATGTGCATGCATTTCATAGTCCTACTCAATCAAGAGGCCTATGGATATCACCCATAATATATAGGATGGTTAAATTCCATCTAGATCACTCATATTTCTCACACGATTAATGATGAACCCAATAATCACCTTTATAGTCCACCCTATTAAAAGTGACATTTGATGATATCAAAGTACATAAATTCTCGTGTAGTAATATAGCGATTTTGGCCGGAGGACCATTACATCATTGTCACTATGAGAATTGCTAATGACACTTCGCATAATGCTCCATATAGAATTCTCATGGTGGGTCCATCCAAAGACATCGTTCTCTAACATGTACCTATGCATTGACTTAATATCTCATATATTTATGACCAATGAGATTTGGTCATCAATCGATCCACATACTAGTCTCAATGCATCATTGTTGTCCCATCAACAATGATACTCGACTAAGGACATTTAAGAACACCGATACTAATGGTAATATATAATCTCATGTTCAAGTCACATACTTGAAACTATATAATTTGTATCACTATTCTAAGGAATTTTATTATGTTAACAATTATATTACGTGATAAATAAAACCATAATAAAATCATATATTTATTCAATCAAATATAATATCAAAACGTTAAGCAATTATATCAAATAATTGGCCTCTAGGGCATAAACTCTAATGATCTCCCACTTGCACTAGAGCCAATCACTCATGTATCTAATACCCATAAAACTAGTGTGACCATCGTGCCTTGCGTCATGACAAAGCCTTGGTTAGTGGATCTCGCAACATTATCATCTGTTGGCACTCTTCCTATATGTACATCTCCTCTATCAATGATTTCACGGATGAGATGGTACCGCTTAAGTATATGCTTGGATCGTTGGTGAGATCCGGGTTCCTTAGCTTTGTGCAATGGCTCCATTATTATCACAAGATATAAAGCAACCGGATCAACAATGGTTGGAACAACACCAAGTTCGATGATGAACTTTTTAATCCATCTGACCTCCTTGCATTCGCACTAGAAGCAAACAATATACTCACCTCTGTTGTAGAATCGACTCATCGCCTCTTGCTTGAACTTTTCCATTAACAACACCACCATTAAGGCAAAACACAAAACCCGACCGAGACTTATAGTCATCATTGTCAGTCTGGAAACTAGCATCTGTGTAACCCTTTACTGCTAGTTCGTCTTCACCTCCATATACCAAGAATGAATCCTTAGTCCTTTTCAGGTACTTGAGGATATTCTTGGCTCACATCGATGACCTTCACTGGATTCGATCGATATCTTGCTCGTCATGCTCAAAGCATACTGAGACATCCCAGAACAGTACATATCATTGCATACATGATAGATCCAATTCTTAGAAGCATAAGGGATCTTTCTCATACGCTCCTCATCATCTTGTGATTTAGGACATTGGGCCTTAGAGATCTTTACACCATGAGTCACGGGTAAGTTTCCTCTTTTCGCCTCTTGCATGCTGAACTGTTTCAACACTTTATCAATATATGTACTTTGACTTAAGGTAGAGCATTTTTCTTGATCTATCTCTATAGATCTTAATACCTAAAATGTAAATGAGATCGCCCAAATCTTTCATGGAGAAACATTTTCCTAACCATGTTTTTACAGCCTGTAAGGAAGGAATGTCATTCCCAATAATTAATATGTCATCAACATATAATACTAGGAATACAATGTGACTCCCACTAACCTTCTTATATACACAAGGTTCATCTTCATTTTTAATAAAGCCAAATTCTTGATCGCTTCATCAAATCGAAGATTCCAACTCCGAGAGGCTTGCTTCAATCCATAAATGGATCATTGCAGCTTACATACCTTTCCAACATCCTTTGGAGTGACAAAACCCTCAGGTTGTGTCATATACACATCCTCAAGGAGATTTCAGATTAAGGAAAGTAGTTTTGACATCCATCCGCGATTTTCGTAATCATAAAAGTTTGTAATAATAGCAAGTAAGATCCTCGATGGATTTAACCATTGCCCACCGGAGAGAAGGTTTCATCATAGTCAACACCTTGAATTTGTTTGAAACCTTTTGCTACCAAATCGGCCTTTATAGGTTTGTACATTACCATCCATGTCGGTTTTTTCTTGAAAACCCACTTGCACCCGATTGGTTTTACCTTTGGTGGATCAACCAGAGTCCATACTTGGTTAGTATACATGGAGTCCATCTCAGATTTCATGGCTTCAAGCCATTTCTCAGAATCTGGTCCATTCATAGCTTCTTGGTAGGAAGCAGGCTCATCTTGATCTATGAGCATCACATCGCCGTTTTGAGTCACAAGATATCCATAATATCTCTCAGGCTCTCGGCGTGTCCTACCAGATCTACGAATGACTTGTATAATTTGAGCAGGTTCACTTTCCACAATTTCTTGTGGTTCCTGCTCATGTTCCAACTCAGGTTCAATGATATTTTGTGGTTCTCGAATTTCTTCGAGTTCTACTTTCCTCCCACTGTTTCCTTTAGAGACAAATTCTCTTTCTAGAAAAATACCAGTTCGAGCAACAACCACTTTGTTCTCAGAAGGTTTGTAGAAATAATACCCTTTTGTTTCCTTTGGGTATCCCACAAAATTACATTTGTCAGATTTGGGTCCGAGCTTGTCGAATTCGGGACGCTTTTCTTAACGCCTCGCAACCCCAAATCTTCATGAAGGACATACTAGGACGCTTCCCATCCACATTTCATATGGTGTCTTCGAACCGTCTTTGTAGGAACAGGTTAAATGTGAATGCAAATTATCTCTAGGGCATGACCCCGGAAGCTTATTGGAAGATCTGCATGACTCATCATTGATCGTACCATGTCCAACAAGGTTCGATTCCTCCTCTCGGATACACCATTCCATTGCGGTGTTCGGTGGAGTGAGTGTGATATAACACCACACTCCTTTAGAAGGTCATCAAAGTCTTGGCTTAAGTATTCACCTCCTCGATCGGATCGAAGGGCTTTTATGCTTTTGCCAAATTGGTTTTGAACTTCATTCTTGAATTCCTTGAACTTTTCAAAGGATTCGGATTTACATCTCATAAGATACACATATCCATATCTACTAAAGTCATCGATAAATGTAATGAAGTAATAAAACCTACCTCTTGCTAACGAACTCATGGGTCCACATACATCACTATGTATAAGTCCCAATACATCGCTAGCTCCGTTCAATCGTGTCCAAAGTGAAAGGGGCTTTAGTCATCTTGCCTAATAAACAAGACTCGCATTTCTCACATGATTCAAAATCAAATGAATCCAAGAACCCATCTTTATGGAGTTTGGATATGCGTTTCTCATTTATATGGCCTAAACGACAAGATCTTGAGGAGATATGTCGGATTTGAATCATTTGATTTAAATCGTTTTGTATTTATGTTATAGATAGGCATTTCTAAATCAAGAATATAGAGACCGTTAAACAATTGTGCAACACCATAACAAATATCATTAAAGTAAAACAAACAACGATTGTTCTTTATTATAAATGAAAAACCTTTCTTGTCCAAACAAGAAATAGAAATAATGTTTTTGCTTATAGCAGGCACAAAATAACAATCTTCTAATTCTAAAACTAGCCCAGTGGGCAAAGATAAATGATAAGTTCCTATGGCGGGTGCTGGCAAACTTTTGCTCTATTTCCAACTCAGAGGTCAACCTCTCCTTTCGCTTAAAGTTGTACTCCTTGAGTCCCCGCACATTAACACAAATGTGAGAACCACATCCAAATTATCAATACCCATGATGTAGAAGTGGATAAGTTGACTTCTATAACATATATACGAATCGTAAGTCGTACTTCCTTTTCTTTTCTTCACTTCTTCCGGATAAGCATGACAGTTCCTTTTCCAATTGTCCGTGTTTTCCATGTAGTGACATTCACCTTCTTTAGCCACCCCACCTTTAGGTTTTAAAGCTGTTTGGTTTTGGAATTGGGTTTGGCAAAAGATTTAGATCCTATCTTCTTCTTGCCTTTCCAATTTCCCTTAGCATTCCCTTTGCACCATCATTATGGGAGCGGGTCCGCCTTTTTCATGTTGTTCTCGGTAGTTCTTAACATGCTCAACAACTCAAGAAGGGGTTTCTCAATTTTATTCATAAGATAGTTCATAACAAATTGAGAGTAGTCTTTGCTCAAAGATTGCAAAACAAGGTCGGGTTTGGGCTTACGGAGTGATTGGAAAACCCAACCTATCAAGGTACTCAATATACCCAATCATTTTCAAAGACATGTGGACCAACTGGATCACGTTCACCCATTTTGCGTTGATACAACGCCTTGCTTGTATCATACCTCTTTTGTCGAGCATGCCCTTGAACAATTACTTGAGATGCTCGATCATCTCATAAGCATCCATCAACTCATGTTCGCTTCAAGCTCGGCGTTCATGGTTGCTAGCATGACACAACTCACATCCGAGCATCATCTTGATGCTTCTTGTAAGCATTATGCTCACGACGCAGTGTGCGATATTTAGGTGCCGCAGAATGGGCCCATCAAGGACATATAGCTTACGCTCTTGTTTGAGGACAATCCTCAAGTTCCTATGCCAGTCAAGGAAATTAATTCCACTTAGCTTGTCCTTTTCAAGGGCTGATCGTAATGAAAGACTATTTGTGTTGTTGTTGTTTGCCATTTGATATCTACAATTTATAAGTGCAACAATAATAAGTCAAATTACAGAGTTGATATTATATAATTGATAATAGTACATTCAAAATATACCTCCCACTATTTTATTCAAATTAATAGCCCTCACCATTAATTCGGAAAACATTTTCTATTAAATCTTTCTAGTGAGCCAAGATCCATATTTCATTATGCCTTAAGTTAGCTTTGGCTATTCTCTCAAAACATAATTATTTAGGTAGACAACCCTTTGTCAATTATATCATATATAACTCCTGGATAGTTTGGTAAACAACATTTGTTTCTAGTCCATCTAATGGTACCAACCAAACTCTATGCCTCTAAGTCCACAATCTTATTGAGATAACTTAGTTAAGTCGGGCCCAATGATTTTAATAGTTTGGATATCACAATTATCCTATCGCATCTTACCTAGATAAATAGGGTACTTTGCTTTGGCAAACCTACATCTATTGATCAAGGTCTTGATGAGTGTTATTCATGGAAGGCATCCGATTTAGACTTAATAATTTAATGAGGATTTTATTAATTTAGATCTCACCAATTTTAATCTTGTTAAGCATGCACATTATTAATCATATCATATCACATACAAGCATAAATAAAGTGCAAAATTAAATGTGTCATGATTATGGCCCAATCCATCCAATCTTTTCAAGCTAATGAAAGATTGAAGGTCAATCTAAGGTGGTAAAAGATCTTAAAATAAATAACTTCCTTGGATCTTCCTCTAGCATGCGCCTCCTCTCCATCATCATCTTTCCATTGTGTTCTCCATCTTGACATCTTCATCAATTAAAGATTATTACATGACATAAAGAAACCTCGAGTTACATTCGAGGGGATTTAGATGAGAAGAGAATATTACATTAGAATTTATAGAAAGGCACGACATGCAAGCCGTATTTCAAAACCAAAACCACTAACCTATGGGTCAAAAGGCCATAACTGTGCACCATGCATATCACAATAAGCACATAACAATTTATATATAATTAAAAAAACTATATATAAAATATAGGGATACAACCATCAAGGCGCTTCTGACAGGGGGTCAGGGGGGTCTCCCCAGCGGTGGTCCGGTGATCGGTCATTGATTGGTGGTCTCATTGATCGATCAATAGCGGGTTTGAGGCGGCGCCGAAAAAAATTTTGAACTACATTCAGATTGCGATTTTTCCATACTGAATCAAAGCAGATTTGAATCATACATTTTAATCCACCAAAACACCCATAATAATAAATCATATATGTTCGATTTCGATTTAATCATATTAAAAGCGAATAACGATAACCCGCAATTTATCATATATTTCGATTTCGATTAATCATATTAAAAGCGATTCTTCATGCTTCTAATCCGATTAGAATAGTTATATTGTTATTCCATGGATTAAAGATACGATTAACGAAGATCATCATATATATTACCGTAATACACATACAACGGAATATCATATATTCAATTTTATATCAGTAAACATGCATCATCATATATCATATATATCGAATACAATTAAAACACGTAATCGAATTAATCTTTTCATAAGTAGCTCGATACCTTTGTTGGGCTTTCCGACGCGAAACGCACAAATGAAATTAAAATTTTAAAGCAATTTTGAAACCCCAAAAGCAGGATCCATGCGAAAATCAATTAATTGAGAGGTTTAGAGATTATACCAGATATAAACAAAAAAGCGAGAATCTGAAACCGAATTGCGCCTCGAATCTCTAACATTAATACAAACCGATCATGCGCCTCTACTACAGTATCCACCACGAACGCCGCATTTAACCGTCGAACGATTACGCAATAAGAAGGACTTCATGTACTAGCCACCAAAAGGAATGGATTTTTGAAACTGTTTTCTCCCTAGTCTCTCTCTAAGAGCGGCTAGGGTTTTTCAATTATGATCTGTTACCCTAAGTAGCTGCTATATATCATATATATAGTAGTTAAAAGGAATTAATCAAATCAAAACCTAATTTTATAAAATCCGAATTTATATATATATATCTCTTAATTAAGTCTTACTTAATTAATATACATATATACAAATTATCCTTTTAATTTAAATTCGTGATTTAAATACTATTAATCATATTAATATATTTAAATCCTTAAAATTTAAATTAATTCCCTTTTAAATAACGTTACATGTGTGTGACCTATAGGTTATTATTACGTTGGCAATAATTTTAAAATCATATTATAAAATTATAAGCGGTGAGCTGACATCTAGTAATGCATCATCGCTACCCAAGTAATAATAAGATCGATGATTCGATGCAAACCTTTTTGTGACCAATGTTTCAATGTAATTTAATCCTTTTAACCTTAATATCCTAGATTAAACTCGAGTCATGGAATGTGTCATACTCTTCATAATTTAATTTGAGTTTTCTTGATCAATGAGTAGACTATATGAAACAAATCACTATTTGAGCATGGCCATGCATTTCATAGTCCTACTCAATCAAGAGGCCTATGGATATCACCCATAATATATAGGATGGTTAAATTCCATCTAGATCACTCATATTTCTCACACGATTAATGATGAACCCAATAATCACCTTTATAGTCCACCCTATAAAAGGTGACATTTGATCTTATCAAAGTACATAAATTCTCGTAGTAGTAATATAGCGATTTCGGTCGGAGGACCATTACATCATTGTCACTATGAGAATTGCTAATGACACTTCGCATAATGCTCCATATAGAATTCTCATGGTGGGTCCATCCGAAGACATCGTTCTCTAACATGTACCTATGCATTGACTTAATATCTCATATATTTATGACCAATGAGATTTGGTCGTGATCGATCCACATACTAGTCTCAATGCATCATTGTTGTCCCATCAACAATGATACTCGACTAGGGGACATTTAAGAACACCGATACTAATGGTAATATATAATCTCATGTTCAAGTCACATACTTGAAACTATATAATTTGTATCACTATTCTAAGGAATTTTATTATGTTAACAATTATATTACGTAGTAAATAAAACCATAATAAAATCATATATTTATTCAATCAAATATAATATCAAAACGTTAAGCAATTATATCAAATAATTGGCCTCTAGGGCATAAACTCTAACATAAAATACTAGCACTAGGAAGAAAACTTTGAATATGGTGACTTACTATAGGAAATTCAATTCTCTACAACTTTGCAGAAGAAAACTTTTTCAAATTCCAAACAGAAATTGACCGAAATCCATAAACGGACGATTTTACATGCTATAATCAAATTTCAGTCAAGAAATGGGCCCACAGACATGTTTAACATGTTTTAAACAACTTTTACAACAAAAATACTCATCCTCCTCATATACTCATATATCCCACATTCATTGTAAAAATATCATTATAATATTATAATAATATAATAAAATAGTATTTTATCAAAAAAGATAAAATATCGATTTTTTAACAATTGTTACTTTAAAACTTTTCTCCATCTATATCCATATAAAATGAATATTTTCCTTATCATATAAATTAATAATTAATTATTCACAAATAATATTACAGAATCACAATAATGACAACCAGGCAATTCCCAGGAAAGAGGGGGCTTTCCAATAAGAATTTCTCCTTACTGGCGCGCAATTAGGTTACCAAACCTCTCCTTAGACAGAACTTTCTAGACATCGCCAATAATGTTATCTAATAATATTATTCAGATAATATGAATTATTGCTCTGATAATAGAAAATATTGTGTGGTGACAATTATTGAAACAACAACAATATAACATATCAACGCAGTAATTATTGAATCAATAAATAAAATATTGAACAGTAATTACTGTAACAATTATTGAGTAGTTCCTTCTTACGTAAGAATCATTAATTGGTTCAATACCGTGTGCTACTGTGCAACAACGCGTATTATTATGTTTTAACCACCAGGTATTCCAACAGTATTAACGGTAACAACTACGCTATTATTTGTAAATAACTTATACTTGTCATTTTTTTTCATCCTAGAGTTATTCTGTTATGGGGCCCATAAATGGATGCTTCGTCGTAAATGCGAATATTCTCAACGGAAAAGAATATTCCACGACCAAACGAATATTCTCCGATAGAAATGAGTATTTTATAACCACTTGCTTATTTTGAAAAAAATTCATATATCACCCTTAACTTTAAACTTTTATCAATTTAACCATTTACTAAATAGTAATTATAAGAAAATCGAATACTTTTATTTCATAAAATTCGGGGTCTTACAATCTCCCCTCCTTATGAAATTTCATCCCCGAAATTTACGTACCTAGTATTTCGAAAAGTTGAGAATACCTTGCTTCCATTTTGATTCTATCTCCCCTATCATCATTATTTCTCCATTGCTCATCTCACATATTTAGGATATCATTCTAGAATCTGACTTCAAAATCATCAGTTAATTTAACAAATTAACATATCACATAATATCCCGATATTATGACTAACCAACAAATAAGCTTAGGTAGGACACACTAGCGAAGGATTTACTCATCTCTCCCCTCCTAGTTCTAATCCCGATCTCCACTAGAGATCATATCCCTAAGCTCTGATACCAACTGTGACGACCCCAAAATAGGTCCATTCCATCCAACCCATTCTGAGTCGCCAAATACATGGTACAGAAAACAACTACAACTTTATTACAACAATTGTCATGCAAAATACAACAACACATATGTTGTGATTTTTGATACTAAAATATACCAACTGCGACTCTGGACACCAACTTGGATAGCACGTCACCATGACACCTTACATAAATGTACAGTCAAAAACTGTTTTAGAAATTAAAACCTTTGGGAAGTGCTCAAGGAAACCTTCGTACATGGGAAGCCATGCGTCTAGGTTATTATAGATATCATATGCCCACAAAATTATCCTTGGTTGACCCAATAGACCCCAAAGAAAAACGAGAAGATTACTATCATATTCTTCCCAATGATGTGTCTTCTCTTGACATATCATTATCTCCACCGTCTCTAATTGAGAATTATACTTCAACCAAACTCTAAGATTATATAGGTAGTGCTCGTATATATACTCAGTAAGTGGATGAGCACATCCCTGTCTTATGATGATACGAGGTTGTATGTCATTAGACATCTTGTACGATAGTGGCAAAACACCCTTCCAACGTTGGGTTCGCTTCACCCTATTTGATACAACAAATATAACTACTAAATGATGACCACCATTCTATTCCCTGTTACCTCGCTGCCAACCCAAACTACACTCAGTATTACACGAGAGGAATTGTGAAACAAAAGGGTGAACACAACTAGCTCGGTAAAGAATATTATGAATAAAGATAAATAAATTATCAATAGTCTTCATCAGTAATAAATCAGAGATTTAGAACATATGGTAGATGATAAAACTTTTCAACCATAGTTACAGCGGAACGAGCAATCCATTAGAAGAGTCAAATAGACCATAAAGTCTATTATCTTCTCCATGTTAAAAGTCCACCAACAATGTTTTATCCCTGTAACATCAATCAGCATTTCAGTCCTCAATCACATGTATAACTCATGATCGTAATTGTTGTTCTAAATTCCTTTTCTCATCCAGACAAAGATAATTTTATCACAAACATTAAAGATCATGGTTATACCAAATCACGATTCATGTTCATAATCATACTAATAAATTCATCTTTGCACTACGGGCCAAAGATATTCATCAACAGACCATCTTTGCACTACATGCCAAAGATATTCATCAGAAATCATTCATCTTTGCACTACGGGCCAAAGATATTCATCAATAAGTCATGTTTGCCAAAGATATTCATATCTCAAAGAAATATATAATCATTTCAGAATTTATATAAACAATAATTATAACCACGTTGATCAATTCGCCTTTGCACTTAAGCTAAAGATATTCAATTATAAATTCAATGGTCATGATCATACCAGTCACAATTCAATTTTTCACTATTGGCCAAAGAGAACCCTAGTCATGATCATACCAATAATCTACCCATCTTTGCACTCCAGTGAAAGAGAATTTCAACATCAGGGTTATAAAAATGTTATATATGATAATAAAATCAATATAATCAATACATAGTTTTAATCTCCAGAGTAATATTCATAAATCAACTATAATTTGGTTAGAAAAAAAAACCAGTTTTGTAGTGAATAGTACCCGTGAATAGTAACTCGTGAATAATAACTCATGAATAGTAACTCATGAATAGTAAATTATGAATAGTAACTCATGAATAGTAACCCCAACATGAAAAAGTTCCAAATTTGATAAAAAGTTCAAGCCAATATTTCGCCATAATGATATTGAAGAAATAATATCATTTATGAAGAAAATAATCCCCCTTACCTCAGAAAGAATAGTACTTACATTGGAATCTTTGGATATAGTGCTAAAAGAACTTTGCCGTATAGCAATACTCGAAGTACTAAAATACTCACAAAAATATGCTCGATATATAGAGAGAAAAAGAGAGAGAAATCTTTAGTTTCTGGTGTGATTTTCAATTCTAACCTAAACACCTATTTATAGGAAATTGCTTAGAACACCAAAGCAGAAAATTTAATAAAATATTATAATTATTAAAATTTGTCTACGTAAACCTTTGAATTCAGATTTCAGCATGCTTAACAACACATGAGCCCACCAACCAACCACAAAAACGTTTTTCTTTTAAAACAAATTTAAAACTTTTGAAAAAATAATTATTTCGGAACTTCAAAACTTCAATAATTCATAATAAATAGCCCTTTTATCAGAAAATTTGAATCTTGCAATTATTTATAGGAAATTCAATTCTCGACAACTTTGTAGAAGAAAATATTTTCAAATTCCAAACAGAAATTGACCGAAATCCATAAACGGACAATTTTACATGTTATAATCAAATTTCAGTCAAGAAATGGGCCCACAGACATGTTTTAAACAACTTTTACAACAAAAATACTCCTCCTCCTCATATACTCATATATTCCACATTCATTGTAAAAATATCATTATAATATTATAATAATATAATAAAATAGTATTTTATCAGAAAAGATAAAATATCGATTTTTTAACAATTGCCACTTTAAAAATTTTCTCCATCTATATCCACATAAAATGAATATTTTCCTTATCATATAAATTAATAATTAATTATTCACAAATAATATTACGATTATCACAATAATGACAACCAAAGGTTCAGGAGAAAGGGGCTTTCAATAAGAATTTCTCCTTCTTGGCCTTGATTAGGTGACCAAACCTCTCCTTGAAGCGAGAACTTTCTAGACATTGCCAATAATGTTATCTAATAATATTATTAGAGATAATATGAATTATTGCTCGATAATAGAAAATATTTGTGTAGTGACAATTATTAAAACAAACGGTAATATAAAATATCAACGCATGATAATTATTGAATCAATAAATAAAATATTGAACAATAATTATCGTAATAATTATGAGTAGTGCCTTAACATGTAAGAATCAATAATTGGTGCAATACTGCAGTGTGCTACTATGCAACAACGCCAGCAGCGTATTCTTGTGTTTTAACCATAGGGTATTCCAACAAGATATTACTTGTAACAACTACGTCGTTATTTGTAAACAACTTATACTTGTCGTTTTCTTCATCCGATAGTTATTCTGTTATGGGGCCCACAAATGGCTGCGCCGTCGTACGAACAGAAAGAATATTCCACGACCAAACGAATATTCCCCGATAGAAATGAGTATTTTATAACCACTTGCTTATTTTGAAAAAATTCATATATCACCCTTAACTTTAAACTTTTATCAATTTAACCATTTACTGAATAGTAATTATAAGAAAATTGAATACTTTTATTTCATAAAATTCGGGGTCTTACAGTTAACACAACAACAGTTTGATCGTCACTTAGAGAAGATGGGTATGAGATACCACGACGATTGGCTTTAGTGCAAGTGGGAGATTGAAAGTAGTATGCATACAAGCCTATCATGTATGATGATAAAGCATATACTTTGTAATCAATCTTATTTATTTATTAATAAAAGAATTATTAATGTAAGGCATTTATTATCAACATGGTGCTGTTTTAATAATATGTGGTAAACACATAGTTTTAAGCAATGCTTTTAGAATCATGATGAGATCATGCTAATGAGATCTAAATTCTTAGATAGCTTAAAGCTAAAATGTTCTCAATCGATGGATTACTAAAAAGGGGATTAGTAAATCCGGATAGATTGATACATACGTTGCTTGCTCATTGGATGAGAATGATTGATCTCATGATTATCTGTGTGGAGACACTAAAGCAAGTATGTAGGTGCTTATTAGAGAATAAGTTCACTGAACGTGACTCGCTAAGGAATACCTAATGGAGTTTTACTTGCCTGTCAATAGGAATTCCTGTAGTGATAGTAGTACAAATGATCCTTAGACTTTAGATCATCATAGTATCTTATATATAATGAATTACACTTTGACTTATTCCTTAAGACTCTTAGAGTATATCAAAGGGTATGCTTTGGTGTAATAAGTTATATATAGAGATAATGAATGATCAATAAAGAATCTACCACTTCTAGTAAAAGAAAAGAAATATCCTATGTGATTCGATAAATGACAACCCAGGAATCCTTGGCCAAGGTGGAATGAAATTAGAAAGTAGTTTCTAATTTGCATTCATTAGGAGTTGTGCATTTGGGAATCGAAATACATATAATTAAATAAAATAAAACTTGACAGTAATTCTATGTCTTATATTTAACTGAGACATTGTATGGTGGAAGGATTGAATTGTATGGTAACTATTTACTCAAAGGTTCTTTTATGATTAATGTTGAAATCTATATTATACGGAAAGTCGTTGATCATTTAGGGAGGCTTATCCTATTGTAGAATAAATATTATTTATTTAAATAAATTAATCGTTTAATTTATTTATTTAAATAAGATTAGAATTGTTCTAATTGATTTATTCACAATAGGTTTAATATGGAGAACCTAAAGGGTCACACCATAAAAGGAAGAATAATTATTTAAGAAGTTAATGGCATAATCGTAATAATATGTTAAGTATATTTAATTTAATGTGGTGATAGAATAAATTAAATAGCTTAATATTTATTATTTAATATTTTAAAATATTAATTATAAATTAATAAGAGGAGCCTTATTAATATTATTACAATTATTATTATTTTAATTTCTAAAAGAGTTTAGGAATTAATTTAATATAAGTACTCTCATTTATTCCTAATAGGATTAGGAGGGAAAATTAGTTAAAGTAGTTTAATTAAGTATCCCTAATAAGATTAGGGAGCGGATTTAATTAAAAGAGTTTAATTTAATAAATACTACCTTATTTTAATTAAAATAGGGTTACCTGATATCTTTATAAGAGGAGTCTTATATCAGATATCAAATATACGTAATTCCAATAGTTGGAGAGTACGCCCCCTTTTTCTACAGAGATAGGAAAAACTAGGGTTTGAGCCAATACACCCTTCTTCTTGAATTTTTTTTTTCCTTGGTGGATCACCTCTAGAGGCCATACACTTGGGTGGCTTACATTGATCAAAAGAAGGAATCTACCAGGAGATTCAAGGAGATCGCGGAGAAGTAGGAGTTGAACTTGTACCTGTGAAAGCTCGTATCTACAAAGGTATGATTACATAACTTCTTGTTCTTCGTTTTAATTAATAATATGCATAAAGAATGATCCAGATAATTGATTTGTGAAAAATTTTAAAATCTGATTTTATTATGCTTCCGCTATTTTTGCAATTTGATTGCTACTTTGATTTTCACAAAACCTAACATTACGTATTTCTCGGAAGTTCAAAAATAATTCCCGAGCGATAAATGGTGAATAGTGTTTTTCGTAAACTTTCTCAGAAAACTTTTCTTTTCGTCTTAGAAATTTAAATACTTTAATTCACTCACGTGGTTCAAATACTACGATGTTCCGTTGTTTCTAGGTTATAGAACGACATTCATCCTATTAACACATAATAATAACAAATAATATTATTTATTCATTATTTAATTCTTTCAAGTATTTTACAAAGGATCCGAATTTCTCGGTCATTACATTCTTCCCCCCTTATAAAGATTCTGTCCCAAGAATCTCGCCTTACACTACTCAAACAAATAAGGATAATCCTCCTTTATCTTCTCTTCCAATTCCCACGTTGCTTCCTCGGCATCGTGGTTCTTCCATAATACCTTTACCAACGATATAACCTTGTTTCGCAGAACCTGCTCTTTTCTATCGATGATTTGAATCGACATCTCTTTGTATGTTAAATCCTTCTCGATTTGAATAGGATCAAATTCTGTCACATGTTTATAATCTGGTTTGTAAGGATGTAGCACTGAAACGTGAAATACGTTATGTATTCGCTCTAGGTCTGGAGGTAATGCTACCATATACGCTACCTCACCTACTCATTTTAATACCTTAAAAGGTCTTATAAACCTTGGGCTTAATTTTCCCTTCTTTCCAAAGTGTATCTTTCCTTTCCAGGGAGATACCTTTAGAAATATGTACGAGCCTACCTCAAACTCCCTATTCTCACGATGTAAGCCTACCTCGTATCTACAAAGGTATGATTACATAACTTCTTGTTCTTCGTTTTAATTAATAATATGCATAAAGGATGATCCAGATAATTGATTTGTGAAAAATTTTAAAATCTAATTTTATTATGCTTCCGCTATTTTTGCAATTTGATTGCTACTTTGATTTTCATAAAACCTAACATTACGTATTTCTCGAAAGTTCAAAAATAATTCCCGAGCGATAAATGGTGAATAGTGTTTTTCGTAAACTTTCTCAGAAAACTTTTCTTTTCGTCTTAGAAATTTAAATACTTTAATTCACTCACGTGGTTCAAATACTACAATGTTCCGTTGTTTCTAGGTTATAGAACGACATTCATCCTATTAACACATAATAATAACAAATAATATTATTTATTCATTATTTAATTCTTTCAAGTATTTTACAAAGGATCCGAATTTCTCGGTCATTACATTCTTCCCCCCTTATAAAGATTATGTCCCAAGAATCTCGTCTTACACTACTCAAACAAATAAGGATAATCCTCCTTTATCTTCTCTTCCAATTCCCACGTTGCTTCCTCGGCATCGTGGTTCTTCCATAATACCTTTACCAACGATATAACCTTGTTTCGCAGAACCTGCTCTTTTCTATCGATGATTTGAATCGACATCTCTTCGTATGTTAAATCCTTCTCGATTTGAATAGGATCAAATTCATCACATGTTTATAAATGCGGTTTGTAAGGATATAGCCTTTGAAACGTGAAATCGTTATGTATTCGCTCTAGGTGCGGAGGTAATGCTACCATATACGCTACCTCACCTACTCATTTTAATACCTTAAAAGGTCTTATAAACCTTGGGCTTAATTTTCCCTTCTTTCCAAAGTGTATCTTTCCTTTCGGGGAGATACCTTTAGAAATATGTCTGAGCCTACCTCAAACTCCCTATTCTCACGATGTAAGTCTGCGTACTTCTTACATGCGTCTTGAGTTTGCCACGAGATGCATACGTATCAACTTCACTATATTCGCTGTTTGCTGCACCAATTCTGGTCCTAGCATTCGACATTCTCCCACTTCATCCCAATACAATGGTGTTCTCGCATTTCCTTCCATACAAAGCTTTCAGACGAATGGCATACCTATGCTTGCATGATAAGCGTTGTTATTATCATAAAACTCTACTAATGGTAGATGATCATCCCAACTACCCTTAAAATCCATGACGCACGATCTTAACATATCTTCTAACGTCTGAATTGTTCTCTCACTCTGTCCATCGGTTTGTGGATGATATGCCGTATTCAACTTTAACTGCGTCCCCAACTGCTCTTGAAGACTTCTCCAAAAGTTCGATGTGAATCGTGGGTCACGACTGACACAATCAAAATTGGTGCTCCATGTTTGGAAATAATTTCCTTAACATAAAGTTTAGCTAATTGTTCTAGATTATACTTAACTCGAATTGGCAAAAAGTGAGCCGACTTCGTCAATCGGTCCACTATTACCCAAATCACATCATACCCCTTCTGAGTAGTCGAAAGTCCCACCACAAAGTCCATCGTGATATGCTCCCACTTCCACTCCAGAATCTCAAATGACTGTAATAAGACACTTGGTCGTTGATGTTCGGCCTTAACTTTCTGACAAGTTAAGCACCTACTCACATACTCGGCTATTTCTCTCTTCATGTTCGGCCACCAAAAACTCTGTCAAAGGTCTTGATACATCTTAGTGCTATCAGGATGAATCGAGTACCTCGAACTGTGAGCCTCTTGTAAAACTTGCTCCTTTAATTCCGTCTCATTCGGAACCCAAATTCTTCCTTCAAATCTTAATAATCCCTCATTATCAAGACTAAACTTAATATCTTTTTCATTGGTCAACCTCTTTTTCATCTGGCCAAACTCATCAGTTTTGAGCTGCACCTCCTTGACTTTCTCTACAATGGTAGATTGAATCTCCGTTGTAAACAGTCTCTGATCTGCCTCAATTGGCAACTTCACCTCTATCTCAATCCTAGCCATCTCTGTTATTAACTCAGTTTGAGCTGTTAACATAGACAACTTCTTTCGACCCTTTCTACTTAAGGCGTCGACAACTACATTGGCTTTTCCAGGGTGATACAGGATTTCACAATCGTAATCCTTTATCAATTCCAGCCATCTCCTCTATCTCATATTCAACTCCTTCTGTGTGAAGATATATTTTAGACTCTTGTGGTCCATGTATATCTCACACTTTTCCCCATAAAGATAATTTCGCCATATCTTTAAGGCAAACACCACCGCGACCAGTTCCAGATCATGAGTAGGGTAAACTTTCTCATAATCCTTCAACTGCCTAGATGCATACGTAATGACCTTGCCATGCTGCATGAGCACGCAACCAAGTCCTCAATGTGAAGCATCGCTATAAACTACCAAATTTCCTGAGTCATCGGGTAACGACAAAACATGTGCTTCACTCAACCTCTTCTTTAGTTCTTGAAAATTGTCCTCGCATTTCTCAGTCCATACGTACTTCACCGTCTTCCTTGTCAAGTTAGTCAATGGAGTAGCTATCTTCAGAAAGTCCTGAATGAATCTCTGATAGTAACCCGCTAACCCTAAGAAACTCCGCACCTCGGTCGGCATTTTCGGTTGTTCCCAATTCATCACGGCTTCCACCTTCATTTGGATCTCATCGAAATCCCTCATGGTCGATGACATGAGCTAAAAGCATACCCTCTCTAACCAAAATTCACACTTAGTGAACTTCGCATATAACTTCTCCTTCCTTAATGTCTCCAACACTATTCTTAGGTGTTCAACATGATCTTCTGGCGTCTTAGAGTATACTAGAATATCATCAATAAACACCACGATTAACTTGTTCAAATATTGTTTGAACACTCTGTTCATCATATCCATAAATGCAGCTGGTGCATTAGTCAACCCAAATGACATCACCAGAAACTCGTAATGACCATAACGATCCTGAATGATGTCTTTGGCACGTCTTCATTTCTATCCTTCAGCTGATGATACCCCGTCCTTAAATCTATTTTGGAAAAATATTTTGCCCCTTTCAATTGATCAAAAAGATCATCGATCCTGGGCAATGGATACTTATTCTTTATCGTCAACTTGTTCAACTCTCGGTAGTCAATACATAGTCTTAACGATCTTTCCTTCTTCTTGACAAAAGCGATCTGGGGTGCTCCCCACGGTGAAAACACTCGGTTGTATGTACTTCACATCAGCCAGTTCTTGCAAATCGCACCATCAACTTCTTCATCTCCATTGGCGCCCATACGATCACGGTGCCTCGAGGCTGATGCGCCGCTCTGGCACAATATCTATTATGAACTTGGTCTCCCTATCCGGCGGAAGACCCGACAACTCACTCAGAAATACATCCATGAACTCACTCACTATAGGTATTTGTTCCATGGTCGCCCCCACTCTCTGGGTATCAACCACATGACACAAATATCCTACACACCCCTTCCTCAATAATTTCCTAGTTTGTGTCATGGTAAGACAACACGAATGACAACACGAGTGTCATGAGATTGTCTTAATGTTTAAATATTTACGCATTTCTTTTGGAAATCTATAATTGCCCCATGATTAACCAACCAATCCATTCCGAGAATTACGTCGAATTCTCCTAACTTTATTGGTATCAGATCTACCGATAATTTACAACCTCGTATGTCTATGCAACAACTCCTATAAATATCTTTAATAGGAATTATCTCTTCGTTTGCTACCTTAATGTTTAAAGGTATAGGCAACTTTTTGGGAAGTAATCCTAATCATCTAGCAAAATCACATGCGATAAACGAACAAGTAGCACCCGAGTCAAACAACAAATATGCATTTAGGTTGTTGATCAGAATAATGCCTATGACTACGTCCCCCGAGGCCATCACATCTTGGACGGTCATATTAAAGGTACATGCCATCGGCCTACCCGGCTGCGCCGGACCCCCAATAGTTAACTTACCACTATTGGTGCTTTTATTCCCGTCCGTCTCCTTCTTTGGGCAGTTCTTTGCCATGTGGTTAGTTGACCCACACACAAAGCATCCATGGTTCTTCTTTGGGCTTTGGACAGTTTGGCGCAATGTGCCCCTCCTGTCCACAGTTGTAACACATGACCTTACCTTTGAGACAGATTCCTAAGTGAGTCTTCTTGCAGGTCTTGCAGGCCTCCATCCTCCTCTTCGGGTCTCATTGTTTTACTCCGGTATTTCCAGAGCTAACTACCCCCTCTTATAACCTTCGCCACTTCCGCTGGCACCCTCGATCTTTACTCCCCCATCCACCTTCCCCTTGATTTTCTTGTCCTTGTGGTTTTTTCTCAACGCCTTGCTACCACCTTCGGCAATTATTGCCTTCTCTAAAACGATTCAAAAGGAAGTACTTTGGAACATAGAAATACGGTTATAGAGCCAGGGTTTCAAGCCCTGCTCGAACCGTCGAGCTTTCCTCACCTCGGTATCCACTTGGTGTGGAGCGAACCTTGCCAGTTCATTAAACTTGGTGGTGTATTGGGGAACCATCATGTTCCCTTGTTTCAACTCCAGAAGCCACATCTCCATCCTTCCCTGCATGCTTGTGGGAAAATAGTTCTCGTAAAATATTTCCTTGAACCTTACCCACGTTATAACATCTATTCCGGCCCTAGCCTGATTGGCCTCCTACCAAAAGTTCCCTTCTCCCTTCATCATGTAGGTTGTAAAGGCAACCTTCTGGGACTCATCGACATTTGCTATCACAAATGCCTTCTCAATTTCCTTCACCCATGTTTGGGCTTCAATAGGGTCCGTAGTTCTTTTGAACTCCGGCGGACCCACACTCTTAAAGTCCTTAAACGTAGTAGCTCGTACTACACCAAGATTTACGGGGATGTTAGCCCTAGTTCTATTAAATGCTGCGTTTAATAGATTTACGAACTCCTGCATGGGGTTAACCGGACCTCCCTCTGGTTGGTTTGTGTTCGCACCTTGATTACGTGGTACTCTTCTTGGTGGCATTTTGTTGTTACAATAAACACATATTTCGTTATTATTCATTTCCTGTCAGTTAGTTATTATTCAATTTTAAACAATAACTTAAACATTCATTACTCAACATTTTTAAAAAGAAAACTTATATTAATTCATTTGTAGTATAATACTACATGGTTTACATTTACGACCTAAAATTTGAATACATTACTTTCATGATTACTTTCCAAAAATTGGGATTTACAAAAGACTACCCTTGATTATACAAAAGAGGGTTTTACGTCACTACTAGATACAAAAATATGTACATATCTAACTAATCCAGCCACTACTATATCACATTTGCCTTAAGGCATTTTCAAAATCCGCCTTGGCAAGACCGATAATAATATCACGGCTGATAGTATGTCGTGCCTGCCCTGTCTCTACGGGATGACCAACTACCTACAACTGGAAATCATCATAAGAACTCCTATGGATATAGGACATTCTCCCTATCTTCTTCTTCTTGGTCTTTAGCTCCCCTCTAAGCTCAAAGACCTCTTGTTTCAGCTCATGGACCTTGTCCTTAGCCAAAACCCTTTCATTATGCTCTTGTTCCCACATAGACTCTACGTCCGTCTTGTCCTCTATAACAGCTTGGAGCTCTGCTTCAGCTCATTAACCTCCTGACAGTAGTGGATGTTCCTATCTAGCACTGACATGAAAAGTGACATCATTGACTCCCCCGGAGCAATCTCCGCTGCTATAGCTACGGGGTTGAAGGACACTACCTCCACTTCTTCTTCCAACATGCCGTCAAATACGGACATGAGGTCTAGACTCTCTGAGTCTCCAGACTCAACCACCACCACTTTGGGATGTGTTGTTATGGGGTTCGGTATAATTTCTATCTGATTAACCGACCTTTCGCTGACTACCTGTATGTCTCTATTTTCTCCTGACATCTACAATAACACAAAAGTTGGATTAGTACACGTTAGCAGAATAATAAAAACACATAACATATGTGACACCCCCAAATCCCGGTACTTTATTACCTCAAGATTTGGTGTTCACGTAATCAAAACATTCATATCTAGCTACCCAATTATAATAAATTGAATAATAAAAACCTGCCCATATAGGATTGCTTTAATAAAAACATTATCTCTCAAGTTATCTAACCTTTAATACAATCATTCAAGTGCAGAAATTAAATCATTACATCACATCATTATTAAAAGTCTATCATCAACGATAAAACAAAATTACAAGTCTTCATCACTTGTAGATTTTTCCCTTTCCTTTGCTAGTTGTAGGTTTATCTATCTTCTCATTCATAGCTGCAATAAATGTATAAATATGAAAGAGTGAGCAAACAAAGCTCACTTGAGATAAGAATATATATCTTTACAACATTTGCCAAATATTAGGCTCAATAGAACTGAATAATATGTTCTATTAACATTTCAATACTTGCCAACTCATAGTCTCAATAAAACTGAATGATATGTTCTATTAACATTCTTAAATATACTATTGAGGGTCAAATGACCATGAACCATGTCCACAGTTATAAGTAATCTTTCAACTTTAACTTTAATGATCATATGACTATAAGGACTCCGTACTTAGGGGGATCAATCCTTCGTACAATGTATTGTGCGCAACCATTTCAACGCTAAGCGTAAACCCCTAAACATAGGGTTATTCATCTCAGTATTTAGAGTATAAGTTCGTACCACAGAAATTTTGGTTTGGATAAGCTTTCAAGGGTAATTTGAAGTTTAACGATCATCAACTAGGGAACTAGTTGAATCAACAATGCTTGATAACACAATAGTTGTTTAATAACAACATAACTTAGAACATTTGAGAATCATAGGTGAACTGACTATATTCTAGACTCATGCTTGAAATAACTAGAGAGCATAAGTATTGATCAAAATAAAGAAATGGTAAACCTTGGCTTGAACAATAATAAGCTAGGTCTATAATCTTGTCAAATTAGAATTTTAGTTACCGAACATGCATTAGTTAATAGCAAGCTGGAAACAATGCTTACTCCACATGTTATAAAATATACAAAGTGATTGAACCATTCAACACAAGGAATTAAGGTTCTAGAACATTTATTGTAAAAGATTAAACTAAAGAAACTTGTTAAACTATAAACAAGTTAGAGTAAGTCAACAATGATTAGAATTCCAATAATTTAGAATTAAAACATGCTCAATGTAATAGATAGGTTTAGAAGCTTTCTCAATCAAAAGAATGAAGTTACACAATGTAATAATAGAACCAACTAAACGAAAGTGTAGAGTTAGAAAACTTGCCTTGAGCGTAAGCTATAAAATTAAACTCACGATCACCTACACATAATTTTAGAACCATAATACCTATTAGACATGCTAACATATCATAACATGTTCATTACCATTCACATTTCAGAAAATCTAAGTGTTTTACTTCACAACACTTGTCTATCTTTCATTATGTATACTAAATTACCACATAACGCGTTTTCGATTTACTCATCATTTTTACAACTTTGATCATACTAACCACAACTCACTATGTTATGTTAACCTTAACATTACAAACTTAACATGTTAACATAATTTTTGACCATGCTAGGATGTTTCCCCAAGTCCATTGTAATAATGTAAGTCGAGAATCTCAAACCGTGGGTAATGGCAATTGCGCCATTTAAAACTTAGGACTCTGTGCATTCTTATTATTTTTTGCCTTGCACATGGCCTAATTTCTTATTTAGTGTTCAGAACGAACGAGAGAAGGCTATGAGCGATGAGCAGAGCTTTAGCCCAACAAACACAAATTTCACCCAATAGACAGTAATATTAACACGTATAATAAATATACAACTATCATAAATATGATTGCTCATATTTACAACCAATTAGCACAATTTAACACTAACTAAAACTGTAATAACTCGATATTTTCTATGTAAATAAATAAGAAATTTTGCATATAATTTTTTTTATTTGAAGATGGGAATATGTGCCAAGTAATGTGTATGTATATATGTGATAAATAAAATTTATTTATTACATGAATAATTTCAAATAATTTTATTTTAGAATTATTGATCATTATAAAGTATATACTTATAATAATTAATTGTATAGTAGAAATGTCTTTATTATTTATTTTCTATGAAAATATAATTTTTATATTATGTAAATAATATACGAAATGATTATTGGAATTATTATAATTACTATTTTATTATATGAATTTAGTTCAGAGTTTTAAGTTAATTATTTTAACTTAATTAATAATGTTATATATGAAAAATAAATCAGATATGGAATCCAAACCCTAAATTTGGGTATTGATCAAGGGATGAGAATAATAATATAATATTAATTATATTTTAATTTTTCAGTGCTATAAATATGTACTGTAAATGTGTAGACTGATAATGGTTGGTCGATTATGGTAAATTATGTCATAACCCTTATATCGTGTAATTAAACCCTAATTGTTAAACTCAGTTATGAGTTTAAGACAGAGTAATAATTGTGTTATATGAATTTTGTTGTGTATTATTAGATTTAATGTTAATTAGAGAAAACCCTAATTAATATTTGAAAATCCTAATTAAAAATTAGAAACCCTAATTTGCTAATTAGGAACCCTAATTGCTAAAATTAGAAACTCTAATTATTATTTTAGTAAATTGAATTGTTAATTTGGGAACCCTAATGATAATTAAGGAACCCTAATTATTTAAACCCTAATTTTCTATTAAAAACCCTAGTTTCTATTAAAAACCCTAATTTAATTAGTGTGTTTAGAATTAAAATTTTATTACACTTTAATTTTTAATTGTCCAAACCCTAGTAATTATTTGGGAAACTTTAAGATGTAAAATCTAGTGAATAAATCCTAGATTCAAGCACCTTGGACAAGAATACCCTTGAGATTAAAATAAAATTACAATTTTACCCTTTTGTCTTATTTGTTAAATTATTGCTAGCCAAATCTTTGCAAAATCTGGCCAGCCACCCCCTAGACCTAGCTATGAGCTACATCACCAGCACATAATCAACTACTAGCATACAAGTTCATTGCATCAATTCATTTGCTAGATCAAGAAAGAGAAAGTCTCATATTTTACATCAGTTGTGCTCTTTACTCATTCAAGACTCTCTGTGACGCCCCCAAATCCGGGTACTTGAAACCCGAAATCGGTGTTTCACGATACCATTTCTATAAACTGAATAATACTAATAATAATAACAATAATATAAAATTCAAACTTAATTTACATATGTATCAAAGTTTTAATCCCAGGTACGAGACCTTTAAACATTAATTACATCATAGATAATAAGTATCACTGTCTTAATAAACTATAACTATTACACAATATAATATAAATCTCATTAGAACAACTTTCCTTTCCCCTTGTTCTTGCCTGAACCTTATGGTTGATCTTACTTAACTAAAAACATTTAAATTTAAAGCTAGAATGAGCATTTAATTTGCCCAGCAAGTAATAACAACAATATATATTAGCTGAAAGAATTAAATGTTTTTCTTTGAAAGACACTTCTACAACGAATCAACAGTTGTGAAGTAAGCTGAACCAATAATAACAACATATCATTTCAATATGAAATTTTTGAAACAACGTACAGACTATATCTGGAGATCAGTCAACATACTATGAACATTGTTTTCTATTTTCGAAAAGGTTAAACAAAAATTCATCATGGCAAAGTCATAACTTACGAGACGCGGGGGGTGATCGGCCCGTTATGCCTGTATTGATCAATACTAAATGCAAGAACGATATTATCGTTCACTCTATCCACCTTAGGTCCACAAAATTTTTTCCATATTAGGGATGTTCATACTTAGTGGGAATCAGAACCAAAACAATCAGTTGGATCTGATAACTTCTATCTTGTTCAACAATATTTTTATGTCTAGGTTGAATCAAATAGCTTAGGCGGCTTTTAAGTCAGCGAATACATACTTGAAATCAATAAGTATGTATCAACATATGATTAAATACAATGGTTATCCAAGTGGGGACACTTATCAACCATATATCTGAATTAACGAACATAATAAATATAAGAATTATATCAAATCTGATGATCGGATAATGTAAGAACTTGTATGAATACAAAGATTGGATACATAATCAATAATAATAGAGTTAATAATCGGCACAATAATAATATAATTACGAAACTTTCTTACTCATGTCCATTGCATAAAGTAAATGCAAAAGTAGGATACTTGCACTGATATAAAGAATAGTTAGGATACTTGCTCGATAATAATTGGAGTAAGTTTAGGAAACTTGCATAACATGATATACTGTTTGCGAAATAAAATTAGTGCATAAGGTTTGAATACTTACACTTAATTTCTTAACTTACAATCTTGTAACTTAGATTAATCTTTTATCTGACTACCTATCGGTAATAAGATCATTAGTTCGATTAGAATAATATATCATATCACATAATCTTTGCTAATAATTGCGATCGACCCATAACCTAATCACATTGTCACATATGTTTAATGATTATTGATTCACTAACAAACACATATCTAGTCGATTTATCTAAATCTGAGATCAATTTACGAAATATTTGATTGTATGAAAGCGACTTTATCGGGTAAATATCGAGTCTAAAACTCTATCGTGTAGTTCAATATTCGTTTAGATATTTTAAATATCGGTTATATTATTTTTCATAGCCTTATAATAATTTTTAAATAATTATTATAATTTATCATGAATTTTCAAACTTTGAAATCATTATTAAATGATTTAAATATTAACTAATTCTATTATCATTAATATTTAATTAATATTAAACTAATAATGAAACCATTGCCAAAATATTAAAGTTATTTATAATAACTCAAAAATATTTTTAAAGTATTAATAATACCCTTAAATGATTTTTAAACATTTACAATCATTTTAAATAATTACCATTAATATTTAAGTATTAATGTTCTATTTATCAAATATTAAAAGTCATTAATTATAACTTAAAATATTTTTAATTCATTTATATCCTTTTTAAATGATTTTTAAATTAATAAAACCATTTTAAAACTATTTATTTAATATAATTATTAAATAAATTTAATATCATTAATATTAAATAAATATCATTAAGATTAAATTATTAAAGAAATTATCCTTTAAATATTAAAAGTTATATTTTATAACTTAAAATATCTTTAAACACTTTATTTTCACTTAAAATAATTTTTCTAATATAAAAATCATTTTTACATTACTTTATTTAATATAATTATTAAATAAATATAATATCCTTAATATTAAAATATTAATATTTTTCATGACAAAATATCAAAAGTTATATTTTATAACTTAAAATATTTTATAATCTCTAAATCATTTTATATAAATTTTAAATCATTATTTCTATTTTCCATCATTTATTTAATATCTTTATTAAATAACTTAATCATCATTAATATCTAATTAATAATGAAAATCATCACAAAATATTAAAAATTATAGAAAATAACTTAAAATATCTTTTTATATCATAACATATTTTTAAATGATTTTTCATGTATAAAAATCATTTTAAATCATTTATTTAATATTATACTTAAATAAATTAAATACTTTTTATATTCTAAAAATATTAAATATTTATGAAATATACTTAAAATAATTAAAAACTAATTTTAGGACTTTAAAATAATTTTTAATAATTTATTTAGTATTTTAATAATTAAAAGCTAATTTTTTCTCTTTATTTAATTAAAATAACTAATTTAGAAATTAAAGCTGTAAGCTAAAAGGTACATTAGCGACAAAGCTATCATTAATGGTGTTCTTCATCATACCCGGAAAACTAATGTCGATTTGGGTAGGGTACTTTGACTACGATTTACGATCCGATCGTGGTGTTGATGGATTATCTAATGATCATAGTATGTAGAACTAATGTAATACTATAATATACAACAACAATCATGGTCATAACATGCATCAAATGCAAGATCTAAGCTAACAAAACAACTTTATCGGTTGTTCTTCATTTATGGGTTTACCCGAAATGAAAAAACGATTCAACTTATTCACTGAGCTCCCACTACATGATGATCGTGCATCATTTTGTGATCTAAAAGTTCGGGTTGTAGACCACATGTAACTAAATAGATTTAGTACAAAACATTACTAAAACAACAACACAACAAGAAGATATAATGCGGGTGAACTATGCGGAGAAAATTTATTCTTCATGAATCTGCAGTTTTTCGAGAAACTTCATAAAAGGTGGTGGTCAACCCAAGTTTGACCACCCATATCTTTGATCATGTAACCGATCTGGTTGTTCTATGAGTTTTAAGATGTAGTATTTCGTGTCAAACTACAAGTCTATAACAAGAACATGGCCATACTATAACGGATCAACAAGAACAAAAGCTACAAAATGGTATCGCCGAAATGCGGGGTTTACAGGTTGCTTGAAACTTCGAATTTACGATCGATCAACTCACTTTGACCACGAATATCTTTTAATCTACACGAGATATGAACTGATTCAAGTTCCAGATTCAAGATCTTGACGACCCAGTACAAGTACAAACCTTTAAAACAAAAAAAAAACATAATGAGATCGAGATCTATGGGATCGACATTCTTTATCGGACCCTTATTTTCTAAAATTTCAGATTTTGAAAATCATCAAATCGAGCCTCTAGATGTTATGGGTTTAACATCTAGCAACCCAGATCATTGATTAACACCCCATACAACATATTTTAATAATCAATTATAAGATCTAACATCAAATCACATAATTTTTAAGTAGGGTTCTTTTATACCTTTTTGCACCTTGATTCTTGATTTCTTGCTTCTGATTTGATGTTAGTGTTCGTGGGGCTTGATTGGGGACTGATCTAGCAAGGAAATTTCGTGGGTTTGGTCTTGAGAGAGTATGGCTAGGTATTTGTTGCAAAAATAAGGTAATAATGCATTTTCTCTCTCTTAATCTATGCAATTAAATTGATCTGATGAACTTGGTTTGGTGAATTAAATGATATCTTTGGAATTCTAGTATTTGCTAGGTTGATAGGGTAGGGTGGCTTGCAAGATTTGGCAAGATTTGGCTAGCAATTATTCACCAAATGGGACAAAAAGGGTAAAATGGTAAATTTTATTTTAATTTAAGGGTATTCTTGTCGAGGTGCTTAAATCTAGGGTTTAATCACTAGATTTTACATCTTAAAGTTTCCCAATTAATTACTAGGGTTTGGACAATTAAAATTAAAGTGTAATAAAATTTTAATTTTAAACACACTAATTTAAAATTAGGGTTTTAATAGAAATTAGGGGTTTTAATAGAAAATTAGGGTTTAAAAATTAGGGTTCCTTAACATCATTAGGGTTCCCAAATTAACAATTAGGGTTTCTAATTATCATTATAATTTACTAAAAGCGATAATTAGGGTTTCTAATTTTAGCAAATTAGGGTTTTCAAATAATAATTAGGGTTTCTCCTAATTACGAGAAATTATATAATACAGTAAAATTCATATAACACAATTACTACACGATCTCGAACTCATAGCAAGGTTTAACAATTAGGGTTTAATAACATGATATATGGGTTATGACATAATTTACCACCATTGACCCACCATTATCGATTGACACATTTACTGATACATATTTATAGCTTTGAAAAATTAAAATATAATTAATATTATATTATTATTCTCATCCCTTGATCAATACCCAAATTTAGGGTTTGGATTCCATATCGAGTTATTTTCATATCTAACATTATTAATTAAGTTAAAATAATTAACTTAATAATTCGAAATAAAATTCATATAATCAAATAGTAATTATAATAATTTCAATAATCATTTCATATATTATTTAAATAATATAAAAATCATATTTTCATAGAAAATAAATAATAAAGACATTTCTACTATAAAATTAATTATTATAAGTATATATGTTATAATGATCAATAATTCTAAAATAAAATTATTTGAAATTATTCATGTAATAAATAAATTTTATTTATCACATAAATCATACACATTACTTGGCACATATTCCCATCTTAAAATAATAAAAAAAATTTATATGCAAAATTTCTTATTTATTTACATAGAAAATATCGGGTTTATTACATTCACCCTCCCTTATAAGGATTCCGTCCACGGAATCACCATTTTAAAACTCATCATACATACGAGTACATAGCATACGTAATCATTGCAAGATAGATCTCGATCATATTTGATCGAACAAATCTTTAACTATTCATATAAAGCTTATCTTTACGATTAAACGGAAGCTTGATTTCTAAAAGAACTCAAATTCCTCCCTCAAAATTTATTTATAAAATAATATCTATATAAAGGAAAATCCTATATATCTACGAAAATAAAAGTTATTCGAATAATACCTGGAGTTCCATTTCCAATTGCCCGCGAGTATCCTGGGCCCGTCATATTGAAGACTCGTGCGGTTGGTTTGTTGGTTGAAGTCGGTCTGTGATTGCCATAGTCCCGCTTCCTTTTTCCGTGGTTACACTCCCCTACCTCCATTTTCCTCTTTGGACAATCCTCACCTTATGTTGATCGATCACATAGAAAACACCCATTGTTCATCCTTGGGTTGAGGCGGTTGGGGAGATATGAGCCCTCTCCCGCACTTGTAACATACAAACTTACCCTTGAGACACTCAGAGTGATTCTTCCCACATTTTTACATTGCACTATCTGCTTCTTCACACCTTCTGTTTCACTGAACATTCCCAAAATAATTCCCTTTCTTTTCTCACCCCTATTCCACTATTAGTTTCCACCTTCACAACTCCTCTGACCTTGCTTTTGTTCCTCTTCTCCTTGTTATAGAGGCTTATGGCCTCACTCCCCCTCTCGGCTATGATAGCCTTTTCCATGAGTCTTTGCCAAAAGTATTGATTTGCAACACTGCCACATTGTTGTAGAGCCAGGGTTTTAATCCCAGCTCGAACCTTCTTGCCTTCCTAGCCTCCGTATCAACTTGATGCGGAGCAAACCTAGCCAACTCATTAAACTTTGCGGCATACTCCGCAACAGTTATGTTCTCCTGCTTTAACTCCAGAAATTTTACCTCCATCCTAGCCTGCATGCTAGCTGAGAGGTAGTTTTCAAAAAACAAAGTTTTAAACCTAGCCCAAGTAACTACTCCTCTCACTGCGCCTAGTTTGATTTGCTTCCCACCAAAAGTTTCGCCTCCCTTTCATCATATAGGTGGCAAAAGGGTCTTTTGCCCCTCATCTACCCTAGCAACTCTGACGCCTTTTCTATCTCGTTAACCCGTATGCGGGCTTCTATAGGGTCGAGTTGTTCCCTAAATTACGGTGGTCCTACTGCCTTGAAGTCTTTGAAGTTTGCCAAGCGATTATGCAGTTGGTTTCCTACAATTTGGTATTCCTATTTGCATAGCTTTGAGCTACCATGGTCGCAAAGTTTTGCATTTGGTCTTGTTGTTGTCCCTCGGCGTTGTTAATGATTCCTACGCCCTTTGATTTCGTGTTTGACGTCTTGGCGGCATTATCTGATTACATAAAATCATAAATTTAACTTACATTCTAAACCTTATTGTATAAGTTTAACATGTAACACAAAGTTTTATACAAAACTTATTCCATTAATGAAACATTGATTCGTATTCATCAATTCAAAGTACTTTACATAACATAACACATCTTGTTATCCCTTTGTGACCACAAAGTGGAATTCTTGTAATAACTTATACAAAAGTTTGAGAATATTACATTACACCGTACATTATCAAACATACATAATTAACTACTAATCCTACTAATTTCCTAAGTCACGGTCTTTCCTCTTTTCTTTTCCCTTTCTTGCTTCGAAATGCATACGATTTGTTAATTCGGCTCCCATTTGATCAATTTGGATTTTAAGCTTATCTTGTTCTTCCATAGTTTCTATTAACGCCTTTTCGTAATTGGTTATTTAGTAGCTTTTCTATTTCTCTGACTTTTCTAGAGAAGAAACCTTGTTCTTGATTACGTACTTAGTTGATGCTTGATCGGCTCAACTTTAGTATACGAATCACTATCTGTAGTTCCACCATTTACGGATCTGGTACTACGTTTTCCAATACCACCACCTCATCAAGGTTTATGCACTATGAGCCTCTATTTGACTTTTGGCTTTGATATCGGCTCCTTCTTTATGATCGGAGAGTATCCTAATTCTTTTCCACGACATCTACACACAACTTATCTTGATTAGTAAAAATAGTATATACTCACAGCAAATAATAGTTTTATAAGAGTTATCTTTTATTTTGTTTAACGATGAATTTATTCAATTCATCTTCTTTTAAACTCTATATGAGTTATCTGTATTTTCAACGTTTTCCTTTGTTCTAAGGTTATAGCCTAAGGTCGATCCTACCTAAGGTTTCTAACCCTAAAGCTTTGATACCAACCTGTGACGCCCCCAAATCTAGGTACTTGAAACCCGAACTCGGTGCTTCACGATACCATTTCTATAAGCTGAATAATACTAATAATAATAACAATAATATAAAATTCAAACTTAATTTACATATGCATCAAAGTTTTACTCACAGGTACGAGAACTTTAAACATTCATTACATCATAGATAATAAGTATCATTGTCTTAATAAACTATAACTATTACACAACATAATATAAATCTCATTCGAACAACTTTCCTTTCCCCTTGTTCTTGCTTGAACCTTCTGGTTGATCATACTTAACTGAAAACATTTAAATTTAAAGCATGAATGAGCATTGGATTTTGACAAGTAATAACAACAATATATATTATTTGAAAGAATTAAATGTTTTCTTTGAAAGACACTTCTACAGACGAATCAACGGTTGTGAAGTAAAATTTGAACCAATAATAACAACATATCATTTCAATATGAAATTTTTGAAACTACATATAGACTATAGCGGAGATCGAGTCGACATACTATGAACATTATTTTCTATTTTGAAAAAGTTAAGCGAAATTCATCATAAACCGTCATAACTTACAGACGCGAGGGGTGATCGACCCGTTATGCCCTATATTGATCAATACTACATGCAAGAACGATATTATCGTTCACTCTATCCACCTTAGGTCCACAAAAGTTTTCCCATATTCGGGATGTTCATACTTAGTCGGAAACCAGAACCAAAACAATCTGGTTGGATACTGATAACGTTCTATCTTGTTCAACAATATTTTTATGTCTATTTGAATCAAATAGCTTAGGCGGCTTTTAAGTCAGCGTATACATACTTGAAATCAATAATTATGTATCAAATATATGATTAAATACAATGGTTATCAAGTGGGGACACTTGTACAACCATATATCTGAATTAACGAACATAATAAATATGAATGAATTATACAATAATACAATGATCGGATAATGTAAGAACTTGTATGAATACAAAGATTGGATACATAATCAATAATAATAGAGTTAATAATCGGCACAATAATAATATAATTTTTGAAACTTTCTTACTCATGTCCATTGCATAAAGTAAATGCAAAAGTAGGATACTTGCCTGATATAAAGAATAGTTAGGATACTTGCTCAATAATAATTGGAGTAAGTTTAGGAAACTTGCATAACATGATATACTGTTTGCACGAAATAAAAGTAGTGCATAAGGTTTAGATACTTTACAGATCTTGCTCACTTTACAATAGCTTGTAACTTAGATTAATCTTTTATCTGACGACTATCATTAATAAGATCATTCGTTCGATTAGAATAATATATCATATCACATATCACGCTAATTGCGATTCGACCCATAACTTAATCACATTGTCACATATGTTTATGATTATTGATTCACTAACAAACACATATCTAGTCGATTTATCTAAGTCTCAGATCAATTTCGAAATATTTCCGAAATGCAAATGACTTTATCGGGTAAATATCGAGTCTAAAACTCTATCGTGTAGTTCAATATTCGTTTAGATATTTTAAATATCGGTTATATTATTTTTCATAGCCTTATAATAATTTTTAAATAATTATTATAATTTATCATGAATTTTCAAACACTTTGAAATCATTATTAAATGATTTAAATATTAACTAATTCTATTATCATTAATATTTAATTAATATTAAACTAATAATGAAACCATTGCCAAAATATTAAAGTTATTTATAATAACTCAAAAATATTTTAAAGTATTAATAATACCCTTAAATGATTTTTAAACATTTAAAATCATTTTAAATAATTACCATTAATATTTAAGTATTAATGTTCTATTTATCAAATATTAAAAGTCATTAATTATAACTTAAAATATTTTTAATTCATTTATATCCCTTTTAAATGATTTTTAAATTAATAAAACCATTTTAAAACTATTTATTTAATATAATTATTAAATAAATATAATATCATTAATGTTAAATAAATATCATTAAGATTAAATTATTAATGAAATTATCCTTTAAATATTAAAAGTTATATTTTATAACTTAAAATATCTTTAAACACTTTATTTTCACTTAAAATAATTTTTTAATATAAAAATCATTTTTACATTACTTTATTTAATATAATTATTAAATAAATCTAATATCCTTAATATTAAAATATTAATATTTTTCATGACAAAATATCAAAAGTTATATTTTATAACTTAAAATATTTTTATAATCTCTAAATCATTTTATATAAATTTTAAATCATTATTTCTATTTTCCATCATTTATTTAATATCTTTATTAAATAACTTAATCATCATTAATATCTAATTAATAATGAAAATCATCACAAAATATTAAAAATTATAGAAAATAACTTAAAATATCAATTTATATCATAACATATTTTAAATGATTTTTTCATGTATAAAAATCATTTTAAATCATTTATTTAATATTATACTTAAATAAATTAAATACTTTTATATTCAAAAATATTAAATATTTATGAAATATACTTAAAATAATTAAAAACTAATTTTAGGACTTTAAAATAATTTTTTAATAATTTATTTAGTATTTTTAATAATTAAAACTAATTTTTCTCTTTATTTAATTAAAATAACTAATTTAGAAATTAAAGCGTCAGCTAAAAGGTACATTAGGCGACAAAGCAATCATTAATGGTGTTCTTCATCATACCTAGAAAACTAATGTCAGATTTGGAGTGGAGTACTTTGACTACGATTTCTGATCCGATCGTGGTGTTGATGGATTATCTAATGATCACAGTATGTAGAACTAATGTAATATTATAATATACAACAACAATCATGGTCATAACATGCATCAAATGCAAGATCTAAGCTAACCAAAACAACATCGGAAATTTGTTCTTCATTTATGGGTTTACCCAGAAATGAAGAAACGATTCAACTATTCACTGAGCTCCCACTACATGATGATCGTGCATCATTTTTGTGATCTAAAAGTTCCAGGTTGTAGACCACATGTAACTAAATAGATTTAGTACAAAACATTACTAAAACAACAACACAACAAGAAGATATAATCTGGTCAAACTATGCCAAAGAAGCTATTCTTCATGAATATGGGTTATTGTCAGAAACTCATAACGCTGGTGGTCAACCCAAGTTTGACCACCCATATCTTTGATCATATAACCGATCTGGTTGTTCTATGAGTTTTAAGATGTAGTATTCGTGTCAAACTACAAGTCTATAACAAGAACATGACCATACTATAACGGATCAACAAGAACAAAAGCTCTAAAAATGACTGTCAGAAATTCTGGGTTTCTGGGTTGCCCAGAAACTCAGAATTTCTGATCGATCAACTCACTTTGACCACGAATATCTTTCAATCTACAACAGATATGAACCTGATTCAAGTTCCAGATTCAAGATATTCTGACAGAGTACAAGTACAAACCTTTAAAACACAAAAAAAAACATAACAGATCGAGATCTATGGGATCTGACATTCACTGTCAGACCCTTATTTTCTAAAATTCCAGATTTCAAAAATCATCAAATCTGAGCCTCTAGATGTTATGGGTTTAACATCTAGCAACCCAGATCATTGATTAACACCCCATACAACATATTTTAATAATCAATTATAAGATCTAACATCAAATCACATAATTTTTAAGTAGGGTTCTTTTATACCTTTTTGCACCTTGATTCTTGATTTCTTGCTTTTGATTTGATGTTAGTGTTCGTGGGGCTTGATTGGGGACTGATCTAGCAAGGAAATTTCGTGGGTTTGGTCTTGAGAGAGTATGTGTGACACCCCCAAAATAGGTCTACATCCCCCATTCTGAGTTGTCAATACACGGTACAGAAACAACTACAACTTTATTATTACAATAGTAAAACTGTGAGTTTAAATACAGATATTGCCATCTAGACAATATCCACATACAAATAAATCCTCATCATAATTATTGGTACATTATTTTACAACAATGGTGAGGACTACTAAACAACTCTCCCTAGAACTTTCATTCCATACCCCGACTCGTACTCGCTATATTCTCGCCTCCTGAGAAGAAAAATGGAACAAAAAGGAAAAGGGTGAGCTCGACTAGCCCAGTAAAGAATATTATGACTAAGATAATATACAACAAAATTATCGTTAGTCTTCAACAGGGAAAAATATAATAGAATACAATAGACAACAAGTTTTAAATCAATATTCGCAGCGGAAATAATAATTCATTAGAAGAGTTAAGTAGAGAATGCAAACTACTATCTTCTATGTATGAATTTTAAAGTTCATAAATCTATTTTTATCCCCGTAACATCAATCAATATATATCGAGATCAAATATTCATCCTTGCACTCTGAGGCCAAGGACATTCACCCGATTGGTCATGTTCATCTAAACACTGTTCATCTTTGCACTACTGGCCAAAGATATTCATCGAAATCATTCATCTTTGCACTCTGGGCCAAAGATATTCATCGAAATCATTCATCTTTTCACTACGGGCCAAAGATATTCATCATAAATCATTCATCTTTGCACTCTGGGCCAAAGATATTCAATAATATCATCATTTAAGACCGAGGATGATGAAAATATTTTTTTAAAGAAAGCGAATCCGGTGAAACAAAATGACAAGGATTAAGGATTAAGGATTAGTACTTTGTTTTATCCGTCCAAAAATACCTCAAAAAATAATCATAGTGGTGTAAAATTCAAGAATGATCAAAACATGGATACAATCAAAGCTAGTATCCACAACAGATATTTTAGACGAAAAGAAAAATTTTCATTTTTCGATGAATAGTCTTAGTATTCGTGAATAGTGTCAGATATCGTGAATAGTGCCAGTATCGTGAATAGTAACTCAGACACCAAATGTTCCAAATTTGATAAAAACTTGAGATCAATATTTGACTTAATGATATTGAAGAAATAATATCATTACGAAAAAAATAATATCCCTTACCTCGAAGATCAAGACTTTAACTAGAATTTGGATATAGACTATATCTTGAACTTTCATAGTATAGCAATACTCAAAGTATACTCAAAATACTCACAAGAATAAACTCGATAATATAGAGAGAAAACTTGATTTACGGTGTGATTTTCAATTCTAACCTAAGCACTATTTATAGGAAATTGCTTAGAACACAAAGCAGAAAATTTAATAAAATATTAATATTTATAAAAATATTTATCGTATTCTTTGAAATCTGAATCTCAAAGCAATTCACACATGCCAACCTTCTAGAAGAAAATAAAAAAAACGTTTTCTAATTTAAAATAATTTAAACTTCAAAAATTAATTATTTTGAACTTGAACTTCAATAATTCACAATAAATAGCCCTTTTATCAGAAAATTCGAATCTCTTGAGTTTTTATAGGAAATCAATTTTCTACAACTTTACGAGAAGAAAGTGTTTCTAAATTCCCAGCAGAAATTGACCGAAATCCATAAGCGGGTGATTTTAGAGGCTATAATCAAATTTCGGTCGATAAATGGGGTCCACAGAGCATGTTTAACATGTTTTAAACATTTATTGCAACAAAAATATTCTTCCTCCTCGTATACTCATATATCCCACATTAGTTGTAAAAATATCACCATTATTATATTATTAAAATATAATAATATATATTTAAATGAATTATTTTATCGGAAAAAGATAAAATTTCAATTTTTAACAATTGTCACATTAAAATTTTCTCCATCTATATCCACATAAAATCAATATTTTCCTCATCATATGAATCAATAATTAATTATTCACAAATAATATTACGAGAATCACAATATTGACAACGAGGCGGTTCAGGAAAGAGGGGCTTTCAATAAGAATTTCTCCTTCTTGGCGGCGCAATTAGGTGACCAAACCTCTCCTTAGAGCGAACTTTCTAGACATTGCCAATAATGTTATCTAATAATATTATTGAGATAACATGAATTATTGTTTCGACAATGAAAAATCTTTGTGTAATGACAATTATTAAAACAACAACAATATAAAATATCAACGCGACAATTATTGAATCAATAAAATAAAACACTTTGAGCATTAATTCTGTAACCATTATTGAGTAGTGCCTTCTTACGTAAGAGTCGATAATTGGTGCAATACCGTATGCTTCTGGATTCAACAACGCATTATTCTTGTGTTTTAACCACGGGTATTCAACGATGTAAAGCGGTAACAACTACGCCAGATTATTTTTAAACAACTTATATTTGTCATTTTCTTCCTCAATCGCTTTTTCGTTATGGGGCCCACACATGGGCTGCTTGTAGTAAATGCGAATATTCACGAAGCGATCTGAATATTCCACGACCAAACGAATATTCCCAAACAACAATGAATATTTTATAACCACTTGCATATTTTGAAATATTTGCGTATTTTGCCGTAACTATCCACATTAATCACATCAACCCTTACTATTTCAAAATAATAATTAGAGAAATGAAATTTCATTTATTAATTATTTGGGATCTTACAACCTCCCTCCTTATGAAATTTCGTCCTCGAAATTGGCGTACGATACTGGTGTTTGAAAAGATGAGGATACCTCGCTTTCATTTCCGTTTCCAACTCCCCCGGTCATTTCCTCTATATAGCATGGTTTCTCCACAAGACTTTAACTTGTGGTATGACCTTCGTCGTGGGACATGCTCCTTCCTATCCAAGATCTTGGCGGTACTTCCTCATACGTTAAGTCTTGGCTATCTCGTCCGGTTCTAACTCAATAACGTGATTCGGGTCTTTCACATATTTCTGAAATACGGATATGTGAAACACATTATGAACACGAGACATACTTGGAGGTAACGCGAGTCTATAGGCTACATTTCCTACTCGGTCAAGAATTTGAAATGGACCAATAAATTGTGGATTGAGCTTTCCTCTCTTCCCGAATCTTGTAACTCCCTTCCATGGGGCAACACGCAACATACACATGATCCCCTATACTAAATTCCACATCCTTTCGATGAAGATCCGCATAACTCTTTTGTCGATCTTGTGCCGTTTGTATCGTTGTCGAATCATTTGGATCTTTTCGGTGAGTCATACGTCTTAACTTTCGGGTCCCAACAATGTTGCTTCACCCACCTCATCCCAACATATGGAGAAGCGACACTTTCGTCCATATAATGCTTGAATGGGGCCACACCTATACTTGCTCGATAAGCTTTGTTGTTGTAGGAGAATTCACCAATGGTAAATACTTATCCCAAGCGCCCTTGAAGTCTAGGACATGAGTCTTAATAAATCTTCAAGAGTTTGAATAGTCCTCTCACGATTGTCCGTCCGTTTGAGGATGGTATCGAATCGAATCTTAAATCCGTACCCATAGCTTTTTGCAAGCTAACCCAAAATCTTGAAGTGAATCTTGGGTCACGATCCGAAACTATGGATCTTGGCATGCCATGCAATCTCACAATCTCATTTACGTACATTTGAGCAAGGCGTTCAAGGGAATAAGTCTCCGTATTGGCAAGAAATGAGCGGACTTGGTTAATCTATCAACAATAACCCAAATAGCATTTATGCCTTGAGAAACCGTGGGAAGTCCCGTAACTTGAAATCCATGGTAATGTGTTCCCACTTCCATTTTGAATCTCAAGTGGTTGCAATGGTCCCTTAGGCACTTGATGCTCGCCTTTACACGTTGACAAGTTAAACATGTTGAGATAAACTTTGCAATCTCTCTCTTCATATTGTTCCACCAAAATGTATGTCGAAGATCACGATACATTTTAGTACTTGGATGGATGGATTGCAAATGGTGTATTGTGTGCCTCCATCATAATCTTGTACTTCAAATCGAATCGTTAGGAACACAAAGTGCAGGTGGACTCAAGTATTCCTTCTTCATCAATTCTCGCTTAGGAATAGCTCCTTCTTGTACTTTCTTCTTCATATGCATCGGCTCAAGATTCGGTGGCTTGAGCAACCTTAACTTTTTCTATTAAAGTTGGCTCTGTCGTATATTTGACATCATCGCACTCATTCACGCATATGATCTTCTACTCAACGCATCACTACCACGTTCGCTTTTCGGGATGGTATTGAATAGTGTGGTCGTAGTCTTTCAATAGCTCGAGCCAACGTCATCAGCAGCATGTTAAGTTCTTTTGAGTGAAGAAATATTTAAGGCTTTTATGGTGCGAATATATCTCCACTTTCTCTCCATATAGATAGTGCCTCCGGATCTTTAAGCAGCTTCAATGCGCTTAACTCTAGATCATGAGTAGGATAATTCCTCTCATATTCTTTAAGTTGTCGCGAGGCATAAGCTATGACTTTCCCACGTTGCATGAGAACACATCCTAACCCTTTTGCGAAGCATCATTTGTAGATAACAAATCCATCCGAACCAGATGGTATTGTTAGAACAGGTGCCGAAATAAGTCTCCTCTTAAGCTCTTGGAAACTCTTCTCGCATTCTTCGCTCCAAACGAATTTTGTATCCTTCCGAGTTAGATGAGTTAACGGAGTAGCGATTCGAGAAAACCCTTCCACGAATCTCCGATAATAACCAGCTAAGCCCAAAAAGCTACGTACTTCAGTCACCGACTTCGGTTGCTCCCAACTTTGTATTGCTTCAATCTTCGCCGGGTCAACAGATACTCCATGTTTTGACACCACATGCCCAAGAAATGCTACTTCCTCAAGCCAGAACTCGCATTTCTTTAACTTGGCATAAAGCTTGTTTTCACGAAGCCTTTGGAGTACCAGCTTCAAATGGTGCTCATGATCTTCACGGCTTTTGGAATATATGAGGATGTCATCAATAAAGACAACAACGAACTGATCCAAATACTCTTTGAATACTCGGTTCATCATATCCATGAAAGCCCCAGGAGCATTAGTCAATCCGAAAGACATAACTAAGAATTCATAATGCCCGTACCGAGTTCTAAAGGCAGTCTTTGGAATATCCTCAGTTCTAATCTTCAGCTGATGATATCCAGAACGAAGATCGATTTTTGAAAAGAATTGTGCTCCTTGCAACTGGTCAAACAAGTCATCAATACGAGGTAGAGGATACCTATTCTTGATAGTGACATGGTTCAATTCAGATAGTCAATACAAAGTCGCATACTCGTCTTTCTTCTTTACAAATAAAAAAGCAGGAGTACCCCGAGGAGATGTACTTGGGGACGAATGAAACCAATGTCCAACAACTCCTGTAGTTGGACCTTTAACTCTGAAGTTCAATACGAGCCATTCGATATGGGGTTTTAGAAATGGGCTTTGTGCGGAGTTCAAGGTCAATAAAGAATTCAACTTCACGTTACGGGGTAGACAGGAAAGTTCTTTGAAATACGTCGGGAAAGTTAATAACAACGGGAATATTATTCAATTTTGGCGTGTCTTTATTCAAATCCATAACATGGGCTAAGAAAGCTTGACATCCGTTTTTTAATAAGCGAATAGCTTTATGATTAGATATGATGGTGATTGATTTTAATGGTTTAGTTGCTTGAATTGAACAACGGGTTGTTTAGGAATATGAAAGCTAACAACCTTACGAAAACAATCAATTTTGGCATGATGAGTAGTTAACCAATCAATCCCTAAAATCACATCAAAAGCAAGTATCTTTAAAGAGATAAGGTCAACGGTAAGATAAGGGTGCCAACATGGATTAGACAAGATTTATAAGCGATTGGATGTGATGAAAGTTTCTCTAACGGAGTTTCCACAGATAGGTCAAAGTCTAATTTCTCCCTGAGTCAAGTTTAAGCGTTGAGCACAAGCGGAGAGATAAATGAATGGGTAGCTTAGGTATCTAGTAAAGTATAAACTTCACAAGAATTTATAAATAGCTTACCGTGATCACCTCGTTTGGGTTCCTCGTATTTTGACCGGTCACAACAAACGCTCTTCGAGAATCGTTGACTTTGACTTTTACGGGACGATCTTTTGAGTCACCGTCCCCATTGAACTAGGTTCGCTACAAGTGCAATCTCGGCGATATGTCCTTCCTTTCCACAATTATAGCATACACAGGAACTTTGTGGGCAATTTGGTGATATGTCCCTCTTTTCGCATTTATAGCATATAATGGGTGGTCGTTCTCCTCCCTTGGAACCGATTCTTCTGCGCCTTTGTCGTCTTCACATGGTTGTTGTTGAATCTCCTCTTTTAAAATCTCCCCGACTCGTTTCTTCTATTTTCATGGCCATGATTACCACCAGTGGTTACCATTTTGTCCGCCTTTTCTTTCTCCATCGATTATTGTTGTTTTGTTGATCGCTATCTCGGGTATGATCCTCGATTGTGGTACTTCGGTTGGCCTAGTACTCGTTATCTCTCGCTCTAACAATTGAGCCCCATTAACAACATCTGAAATAGAGAAAATTTATGAGAGATGAGATCTTGACGTATCTGGGTTTCAAACCTCTCGAAACATCCGCGTCATCGTTCCTCATTCTCCACCAAATGAGGTGCAAACACGGATAACTCGCAAACTTCGCCTCGTCTTTGAGACACCGTCATGTTGTTGTTACTGCTCGATCTAATAAACTCCACTTCCTTCATATAGCGAACACTTTCGGGAAAGTATTTGTCATTAAATAGTTTCTGAAATGTCTCCCAAGACATGCCGAAGTGAAATTTGGATGGAGATGCGCTTCACGAGACTCCCACCGATGAGTACGCCTTTCGCCACGGAACATAAAGGTGGCGAATGGAACCTTCTGTTCCTCTGTGCATCCCAAGACATCGAATATCTTGGTAATTTGCTTGACCCATGTTTACGCGTGATCGGATCCGGCTTTCCCTTAAATTCAGTGGTCCCAACTCTTTGAAGCTTGCTTTGCATTGTGACAACCCGTGAATTGCTATCATTTCCTCCTATGTTTTGAACACGAGTCTCCCTCGTCGATTTTGCATGAAAGCGTAAAAAGCTTCTAAATATCCCTCGTTCATCATCGCTTTCGATGGTGTTGTTCACATGAGGAACATTGCCGACTGTTGCACGTTCTCCTCGTTGGTGAGTCTACAAAGCGCTCTCCACGGTCTCATTTCCATTGTTAATATTCTCAATCGACATTCTCAAACATCATCATAAAACAAGGGTTAATTAAGGAAATCAATATATCACATAATATCCTATATCTTGACCAACTATCAAATAAGCTTAGGTAGGACACACTAGAGAAGGATTTACTCGTCTCTCCCTCTAGTTCAATTCCTAGATCTCCGCATGAGATCATATCCCTAAGCTCGATACCAATTTGACACACCCCAAAATAGGTCTACATCCCCATTACGAGTTGTCAATACACTGATGAAACAACTACAACTTTATTATTACAATAGTAAAGCGTGAGTTTAAATACGAGATATTGCCATCTAGACAATATCCACATACAAATAAATCCTCATCATAATTATTGGTACATTATTTTACAACAATGGTGAGGACTACTAAACAACTCTCCCTAGAACTTTCATTCCATACCCGACTCGTACTCTCGTATATTCTCGCCTCACGAGAAGAAAAATGGAACAAAAAAGGAAAAGGGTGAGCTCGACTAATTTGATAAAGAATATTATGACTAAGATAATATACAACAAAATTATCGTTAGTCTTCAACAGGAAAAATATAATAGAATACAATAGACAACAAGTTTTAAATCAATATTCGCAGTGAAAATAATAATTCATTAGAAGAGTTAAGTAGAGAATGCAAACTACTATCTTCATGTATGAATTTTAAAGTTCATAAATCTATTTTTATCCTGTAACATCAATCAATATATATCGAGATCAAATATTCATCCTTGCACTACTGGGCCAAGGACATTCACCGATTGGTCATGTTCATCTAAACACCTATTCATCTTTGCACTACGGGCCAAAGATATTCATCGAAATCATTCATCTTGCACTACTGAGCCAAAGATATTCATCGAAATCATTCATCTTTTGCACTACGGGCCAAAGATATTCATCAGAAATCATTCATCTTTGCACTACAGGCCAAAGATATTCCATAATATCATCATTTAAGACCGAGGATGATGAAAAATATTTTTTTAAAGAAACGAATCCGATTGAAACAAAATGACAAGGATTAAGGATTAAGGATTCGTACTTTTGTTTTATCCACGTCAAAAATACCTCAAAAATAATCATAGTGGTGTAAAATTCAAGAATGATCAAAACATGGATACAATCAAAGCTAGTATCCACAATAGATATTTTAGACGAAAAGAAAAATTTTCATTTTTCGATGAATAGTGCCGTATTCGTGAATAGTGATATGTATCGTGAATAGTGTCGTAGTATCGTGAATAGTAACTCGACACCAAATGTTCCAAATTTGATAAAAACTTGAGATCAATATTTGACATAATGATATTGAAGAAATAATATCATTCTGAAAAAAATAATATCCTTACCTCGAAAGATCATTACTTTAACTAGAATCTTTGGATATAGACTATATCTTGAACTTTCACCGTATAGCAATACTCAAAGTATACTCAAAATACTCACAAGAATACGCTCGATAATATAGAGAGAAAACTTGATTTACGGTGTGATTTTCAATTCTAACCTAAGCTTTTATTTATAGGAAATTGCTTAGAACACCAAAAGCAGAAAATTTAATAAAATATTAATATTTATAAAAATATTATCGTATTCTTTGAAATCTGAATCTCAGCAATTCACACATGCCAACCTTCTAGAAGAAAAAAAAAAAAACGTTTTTCTAATTTAAAATAATTTAAACTTCCAAAAATTAATTATTTGAGACTTGAACTTCAATAATTCACAATAAATAGCCCTTTTATCAGAAAAATTGAATCTCATGAGTTTTTGTAGGAAATCCAATTCTCTACAACTTTGCAGAAGAAAGGTTTTCTAAATTCCCAACAGAAATTGACCGAAATCCATAAGCGGGTGATTTTAGATTTATAATCAAATTTGATCAATAAATGGGGTCCCATGACATGTTTAACATGTTTTAAACATTTATTGCAACAAAAATACTCTTCCTCCTCGTATACTCATATATCCCACATTCGTTGTAAAAATATCACTATTATTATATTATTAAAATATAATAATATATATTTAAATGAATTATTTTATCGAAAAAGATAAAATTTCAATTTTTAACAATTGTCACATTAAAAATTTTCTCCATCTATATCCACATAAAATCAATATTTTCCTCATCATATGAATCAATAATTAATTATTCACAAATAATATTCTGAGAATCACAATATTGACAACGTGCGGTTTCAGGAAGAGGGGCTTTCAATAAAAATTTCTCTCTTCTTCAAGCAATTAGGTGACCAAACCTCTCCTTAAGACAGAACTTTCTAGACATTGCCAATAATTTTATCTAATAATATTATTCGAGGATAATATGAATTATTGTTTCGACAATGAAAAATCTTTTTGTGTAATGACAATTATTAAAACAACAAACAATATAAAATATCAACGCTGACAATTATGAATCAATAAAATAAAAAACCTTTAAAGAATAATTCGTAACCATTATTGAGTAGTGCCTTCTTACGTAAGAGTCAATAATTGGTGCAATACCGTATCTGCTACCATTCAACAACGCCAGATTCTTGTGTTTTAACCCGGGTATTCCAACAAAGATAAAGCGGTAACAACTACTGTAGATTATTTTTAAACAACTTATATTTGTCATTTTCTTCCTCCAATCGCTTTTTCGTTATGGGGCCCACACACATCGTTGCTTGTGCGTCATCGAATATTCCCAGAAAAGATCTGAATATTCCACGACCAAACGAATATTCCCGACAACAATGAATATTTTATAACCACTTACATATTTTGAAATATTTGCGTATTTTACCCGTAACTATCCACATTAATCACATCAACCCTTACTATTTCAAAATAATAATTAGAGGAAATTAAATTTCATTTATTAATTATTTGGGATCTTATAGTATGGCTAGGTATTTGTTGCAAAAATAAGGTAATAATGCATTTTCTCTCTCTTAATCTATGCAATTAAATTGATGCAATGAACTTGGCTGGTGAATTAAATCTGATATGCTGGAATTCTAGCTGCTAGGTTGATAGGGTAGGGTGGCTTGCAAGATTTGGCAAGATTTCCTAGCAATTATTCACCAAATGGGACAAAAAGGGTAAAATGGTAAATTTTATTTTAATTTAAGGGCATTCTTGTCCAAGGTGCTTAAATCTAGGGTTTAATCACTAGATTTTACAACTTAAAGTTTCCCAATTAATTACTAGGGTTTGGACAATTAAAATTAAAGTGTAATAAAATTTTAATTTAAACACACTAATTTAAAATTAGGGTTTTTAATAGAAATTAGGGTTTTTAATAGAAAATTAGGATTTTTAAATTAGGGTTCCTTAATATCATTAGGGTTCCCAAATTAACAATTAGGGTTTTCTAATTATCATTATAATTTACTAAAACAGTAATTAGGGTTTCTAATTTTAGCAAATTACGGTTTTCAAATAATAATTAGGGTTTCTCCTAATTACAGAAATTATATAATACACAGTAAAATTCATATAACACAATTACTACACAATCTCGAACTCATAACCGAGTTTAACAATTAATGTTTAATAACATGATATATGGGTTCTGACATAATTTACAGCCATTGACCCACCATTATCAGTCAACACATTTACAGTACATATTTATAGCACTAAAAATTAAAATATAATTAATATTATATTATTATTCTCATCCCTTTGATCAATACCCAAATTTAGGGTTTGGATTCCATATCTGAGTCATTTTTCATATCTAACATTATTAATTAAGTTAAAATAATTAACTTAATAATCCGAACTAAAATTCATATAATCAAATAGTAATTGTAATAATTTCAATAATCATTTCATATATTATTTAAATAATATAAAATCATATTTTCATAGAAAATAAATAATAAAGACATTTCTACTATAAAATTAATTATTATAAGTATATATGTTATAATGATCAATAATTCTAAAATAAAATTATTTGAAATTATTCATGTAATAAATAAATTTTATTTATCACATAAATACATACACATTACTTGGCACATATTCCCATCTTAAAATAATAATAAAAATTTATATGCAAAATTTCTTATTTATTTACATAGAAAATATCGAGTTATTACACTCTCTCTCTCTAAAACCCACGAATTTGCCTTGCTAGATCATTCACAAAATCAGCCCCACCAACTAACATAATAAATCAAAAGCATAGAAATCAAATTTTTTTTCATAAAGAGGTAAGAGCCCTAGAAGAAATCTGATCTTGATCAAGGTGTTAGATGTTAGTTTTTTTTTGTGATAAACATGTAATATGTAGTATATAATGATGATCTGGGTTGCTAGATGTTAGATCCATAACATCTAGAGGCTCAGATTTGAAGTTTTTAAAAATCTAGAAAACTTTATTTTTGTGTCTGACAAGCGAATGTCGGGTCTGATAGATCTCTGTCTATTAATGATTTTTGTGTTTTGAGTGGTTGTTGTATGCTATGAGATCTTTGATCTGAAACTGGAAGCTAGCCCAGATCATGAACATGTTAAAAGTTATAGCTGGTCAAACCTAGTTGACCAAGCATGACTTTCCAAATCTGGAAAAAACCCAGATCATTCCCAAAAGGCTCTGACAAGAACTTCATGGGCTCGGATCTGTCAGTGGTTTAACGATCTGTTATTGTTGTTGCATCTAAGTTATAGTATGTTGAATGGACTTCATATGTATGCCTTATAATCATGTATGCCTGAGAGAATATAGTGTCTGGTCAAAGTAGGTAAAATGATCACGTTTTCTGTTTCTGGGTAACCCAGAAAACAGATGAACGTTGTCTCTGACAGACTTTGACCAGACTAGATCTTCTTATTGTGTTGTTATTTTATTGATTTTATGTAATGGGTTTGTAGTATTACATGTTAGCTACAACCTGGAATCAATAGATCACATAGAGCAAACTCACAATGCGAGATATAAGGATCCAAAGTAGCATACTCGTTTTGTTCTTCATTCTGGAAAAACCCAGAAATGAAGAATAGACTCTGACACGATATTCTGAGCCTCAGATCATTTTGATTATTTATGTTTAGACTTGACCATGGATTAAAACATGTTCTCTGATAGTTTGTCTAGACAGTCCGACGAGCAGAAAACTTTTACCTTGAACAGATTTCCTGATAGAAGGCCATCCAAATCGTTATTGAGCCACGACTTTATCTTTCAGCGACCCATAAGCGTCGAAACGACTCGACAGATTGTTCTTGAACTTAGATCTTGTAGATGATGTATGTTATGACCACGTTTGTTGTTAGATCTTGTAGTACTACATGAGTACTATAACCTCTGATCAACAACTAGTCTAGAAACATTATAGATGGGGAATTAAGCTTGGTAAAAGTATACCACACGATCACTGTCTATGAATGTTCTTGAGTCTCAAGAACACCTAAGGCGACACTTACTATTGCCAAAGGGCTTTAGCGTCAGACATATCAAAATAAATTAATTTAATTTCTAAAAATTATTTAAAAATAGTAAATAAATTCTGAAAATTACAAAAATAGTTTTAAAAATTATTTTAAGTTATTAAAATTAACTTTTAATAATTTGACATATTTTTCATAAATATTAATATTTATTTGGATATTATTGGTATTTAAATTATTTAATAAAAACATTAAATAAATTAATTAAAAATGATTTTATTGTATTAAAAATCATTTTAAATAATAATTAGGTATTAAATAATATTTTAAGTTATAAAACATAACTTTTAATATTTTAAGATAAGTTTCATTAATTATTAAATATTAATGGTATTAGATTTATTTAGTAATTATATTAAATAAATTAATTAAAAATGATTTTAATATTATAAAAATCATTTTAAATAAAAATAAATAGTTTAAAAATATTTTAAGTTATAAAATATAAATTTTGATATTTAAAGGTAAATTTCATTAATAATTTAATATTAATGATATTGAGTTTATTTAATAATTATATTAAATAAATAGTTTAAAAATGGTTTTATTGAACTAAAAATCATTTAAAAAGGAAATAAATGAATTAAAAATATTTTAAGTTATAACTAATGACTTTTAATATTTTGATAAATAATAAATTAATATTCTAATATTAATGGTAATTATTTAAAAATAATTTTAAATATTTTAAAAATCATTTAAGGGTAATATTAATACTTTTAAAATATTTTGAGTTATTATAAATAACTTTAATATTTTGAGAATGGTTTCATTAATAGTTTAATATTAATTAAATATTAATGATAATAGAATTAGTTAATATTTAAATCATTTAATTATGATTTCAGTGTTTGAAAATTCATGATAAAGTATAATAATTATTTAAAAATTATTATAAGGCTATGAAAAATAATATGACTGATATTTAAAATATCTAAACGACTATTGAACTACACGATAGAGTCTTAGACTCGATATTTACCCGATAAAGTCGTCAGTACACCGAAATATTTTAGAAATTGATCTAGACTTAGATAAATTGACTAGATATGTGTTTGTTAGTGAATTAATAACTGTTAAACATATGTGACAATGTGATTAGGTTATGTGTTGACTGCAATTAGTAGTACTATGTGATATGATATATTATTCTAATTGAACGAATGATCTTATTACTGATAGGTCGCTGTATAAAAGATTAATCTAAGTTGCGTTATTGTAAATAGCAGCCCAGGCAAGTATCTTACCTTTGCATTTACTTTATGCAATGGACATGAGTAAGAAAGTTTCAGAATCATATTATTGTGCCATATTATTAACTCTATTGTTATTGATTATGTATCCAATTATTCATGTTCATACAAGTTCTTAAATTATTCGATCATTGTTTATCAACACAGTATTACTGTAATATTCAGACATTTATTCTGTTCGTTAATTCCTATAAAGGGTTAGACAAGTGTCCCCACTTGGATAACCATTGTATCACATGTTGATACATACCTATTGAGTTCTGGTATGTATACATTAATTAAAAGTTGTCTAAGCTACTTGATCCAGCTAGACACATATTTAGAAATATTGTTGAGCAAGATAAAACTGTATTATATCTAACCAGATTGTTTTGGTTCGGATTCTCGACTAAGTATGAACATCCCGAATATTGGAAAACTTTTGTGCACCTAAGGTGGATAGAGTGAACGATAATATCGTTCTTGTATGTATTATTGATCAATACAGGGCATAACGGGCAGATCACCCCCCATGCCCGTAAGTTATGATGGTTTGCAGATGAATTTCTGTTTAACCTTTTCAAAAACAGAAAACAATGTTCATAGTACGTTGAATGATCTCCAGTTATAGTAAATACGTAGTTTCAAAAATTTTATATAGAAGTGATATGTTGTTATTATTGGTTCTGCTTACTTCACAACTGTTGATTCGTTGTAGAAGTGTCTTTCAAAGAAAATATTTAATTCTTCCAGCTAATATATATTATTGTTATTACTTGTTGGGTAATCAAATGCTCATTCTTGCTTTAAATTTAAATGTTTTCAGCTAATTTTGATTAACCAGAAGGTTCAGGCAAGAACAAAGGGAAAGGAAAGCTGTTCGAATGATTTTTATAATATTCTATGTAATAGTTAAAGTTTATTAAGACAATGATATTTATTATCTATGATGTAATGAATGTTTAAAGGTCGCATACCTGGGATTTAGACTTTGATATATGTAAATTAAGTTTGATATTTATATTATTGTTATTATTATTAGTATTATTCCGCTCATAGAAATAGTATCGTGAAGCACCGAGTTAGGGTTTCAAGTACCCGGATTTGGGGGTGTCACATGTTGGTATCAAAGCTTTAGGGTTAGAAACCTTAGGTGGGATCGACCTTAGGCTATAACCTTAGGATAGGGGGAAACGTTGAAAATACAAATAACTCATATAGAGTTTAAAAGGAGATGAGTTGAATAAATTCATTGTTAAACAAAATAAAGGATAACCTTTATAAAAACTATTGTTTGTTGTGTGTATATATTATTTACTAATCAAGATAAGTTGTGTGTAGATGTCAGGTGGAAAAGAATTAGGATACTTTCTGATCGTAAAGAAGGAGCCGATATCAAAGCCAAAAGCTGAAATAGAGGCTCATAGTGCAGACAACCTTGATGAGGTGGTGGTATTGGAAAATGTAGTACCAGATCCGGAAATGGTGGAACTGACAGATAGTGATTCAGACACTAAAGTTAGAGTTGATCAAGAATCAACGGAGGTACAAAATCTGAAGAACAAGGTCTCTTCTCTAGAAAAACTGTGGAAAATAGAAAAGTTACTAAATAACCATTTGCGAAAGGCGTTAATAGAAACTATGGAAGAACAAGATAAGCTTAAAATCCAAATTGATCAAATGGGAGCCGGAATCAACAAATCGTGTGCAGCTCCGAGCAAGAAAGGGAAAAGGAAGATTAAAGACCGTGACTTAGGAAATAAATAGGATTAGTAGTTGATTATCAATGTTTGATAATGTACGGGTGTAATGTAGTATTCTAAAACTTTTGTATAAGTTATTACAGTAATTCCCAACTTTTGTGGTCACAAAGGGATAACAATATGTGTTATGTTATGTAAAGTACTTTGAATTGATGAATACGAATCTTAGTTTCATTAATGGAATAAGTTTTGTATAAAACTTCGTATTACATATTAAACTTATACAATAAGGTTTAGAATATAAGTTAAATTTATGATTTTATGTAATCAGATAATGCCGTCAAGATGACAAACACGAAATCAAAGGGCAGAGGAATCTGTCAACAACGCTGAGGGATAACTTCAAGACCAAATGCAAAACTTTGCTAACATGGTAGCTCAGGCTATGCAGCAGGGAATACCAGCCGCATGGAACCGACTAGACAATCGATTGGCAAAATTCAAAGACTTCAAGGCAGTAGGACCTCCAGAATTCAAGGGAACAACTGACCCTATAGAAGCCCAGACATGGGTTAATGAGATAGAAAAGGCGTTCGTAATTGCTAGGGTAGATGAGAGGCAAAAGACCTCTTTTTCCACCTATATGATGAAAGGAGAGGCGAACTTTTGGTGGGAAGCAAATCAAGCGAAGGCAGGAGAGGGAGTAGTTACTTGGGCTAGGTTTAAGACTTTGTTTTTTGAAAACTACCTCTCAGCTAGCATGCAGGCTAGGATAGAGGTAAAATTTCTGGAGTTAAAGCAGGAGAACATGACTATTGCGGAGTATGCCGGCAAAGTTTAATGAGTTGGCTAGGTTCGCTCGCATCAAGTTGATCTGAAGGCTAGGAAGGCAAGAAGGTTGAAATGGGATTAAAACCCGGCTCTACAACAAGGTGGCGATGTTGCAGATCAATACTTTTGCAGCACTCATGGAAAAGGCTATCATAGCTGAGGAGGGGGAGTGAGGCCATAAGCCTCTACAACAAGGAGAAGAGGAACAAAGGCAAGGCTGTAGGAGCTGTGAAGGTGGAAACTAATAGTGAGAATAGGGGTGAGAAAAGAAAGGGAAATTATTTTGGGAATGTTCAGGTGAAACACGAAAGTGTGAAGAAGCAGGTAGTTCAGTGTGGGAAATATGGGAAGAATCACTCTGGTGAGTGTCTAAAGGGTAAGTTTGTATGCTACAAGTGCGGGCAGGAGGGCTATATTTCTCCCAACTGCCCCAACCCAAGGATGAATAGTGGGTGTTTTCTGTGTGGGTCGATGGAACATAAGGTGAGGGATTGTCCAAAGAGAAAAATGGAGACAGGGAGTGTAACCACGGGAAAAGGAAGCTGGACTATGGCAATCACAGGACCAACTTCAACCAACAAACCAACCGCACGAGTCTTCAATATGATGGTCGGTCGAGAGATTCGTGGCATTGGAAATGGAACTCGTGTATTATTCGAATAACTTTTATTTTCGTGTATATATTTGATTTTACTTTATATAGCAAATTATTTTATAAATAAATTTTGAAGGAGGAATTTGAGTTCTTTTAGAAATCAAATTTCCGTTTAATCAGATAGACAAGCTTTATATGAATTGTTAAAGATTTGTTCGATCAATTATGATCGAGATCTACTTGCAATGATTGTGTATGTTACGTACCCCTGTATGTACGTATGAGTTTTAAAAAAACGGTGATTCCGGGGATGGAATCCTTATAAGGGAGGGTGAATGTAATAACCCGATATTTTCTATGTAAATAAATAAGAAATTTTGCATATAATTTTTTTTTATTTGAAGATGGGAATATGTGCCGAGTAATGTGTATGTAAATATGTTATAAATAAAATTTATTTATTACATGAATAATTTCAAATAATTTTATTTTAGAATTATTGATCATTATAAAGTATATAATTATAATAATTAATTTTATAGTAGAAATGTCTTTATTATTTATTTTCTATGAAAATATGATTTTATATTATTTAAATAATAGGCGAAATGATTATTGGAATTATTATAATTACTATTTTATTATATGAATTTAGTTCGAGTTTTAAGTTAATTATTTTAACTTAATTAATAATGTTATATATATGAAAATAAATCAGATATGGAATTGAAACCCTAAATTTGGGCATTGATCAAGGGATACGAATAATAATATAATATTAATTATATTTTAATTTTTTAGTGCTATAAATATGTACTGTAAATGTGTAGACTGATAATGGTTGGTCGATTATGGTAAATTATGTCATAACCCTAATATCGTGTTATTAAACCCTAATTGTTAAACTCAGTTATGAGTTTAAGACAGAGTAATAATTGTGTCATATGAATTTTATTGTGTATTATTAGATTTAATGTTAATTAGAGAAAACCCTAATTAATATTTGAAAATCCTAATTAAAAATTAGAAACTCTAATTTGCTAATTAGGAACCCTAATTGCTAAAATTAGAAACCCTAATTATTATTTTAATAAATTGAATTGTTAATTTGGGAACCCTAATGATAATTAAGGAACCCTAATTATTTAAACCCTAATTTTCTATTAAAAACCCTAATTTCTATTAAAAACCCTAATTTAATTAGTGTGTTTAAAATTAAAATTTTATTACACTTTAATTTTTAATTGTCCAAACCCTAGTAATTATTTGGAAAACTTTAAGATGTAAAATCTAGTGAATAAATCCTAGATTCAATCACCTTGGACAAGAATAACCTTGAAATTAAAATAAAATTACAATTTTACCCTTTGTCTTATTTGTTGAATTATTGCTAGCCAAATCTTTGTAAAATCTGGCCAGCCACCCCCTAGACCTAGCTATGAGCTACATCACCAGCACATGATCAACTACTGGCATACAAGTTCATTGCATCAATTCATTTGCTAGATCAAGAAAGAGAAAGTCTCATATTTTACATCATTTGTGCTCTTTACTCATCCAAGACTCTCTCACTCTCTCTCTAAAACCCACGAATTTGCCTTGCTAGATCAGTCACAAATCAGCCCCACCAACTCACATAACAAATCAGAAGCATAGAAATCAATTTTTTTTTAATAAAGAGGTAAGAACCCTAGAAGAAATCTGATCTTGATCAAGGTGTTAGATGTTAGTTTATTTGTGTTAAACATGTAATATGTAGTATATAATGATGATCTGGGTTGCTAGATGTTAGATCCATAACATCTAAAGGCTCGGATTTGAAGTTTTTAAAAATCTAGAAAACTTTATTTTTGTGTCTGACAAGCGAATGTCAGGTTTGATAAACCTCTGTCTGTTAATGATTTTTGTGTTTTGAAAGTTTGTGGTTGTTGTATGCTATGAGATCTTTGATCTGAAATTGGAAGCTAGCCCAGATCATGAACGGGTTAAAAGTTATAGCTGGTCAAACCTAGTTGACCGAGCATGACTTTCCAAATCTGGAAAAAACCCAGATCATTCCCAAAAGGCTCTGACAAGAACTTCATGGGCTCGGATCTGTCAGTGGTTTAACGATCTGTTATTGTTGTTGCATCTAAGTTATAGTATGTTGAATGGACTTCATATGTATGCCTTATAATCTCCTAATAATCAAACTGAGAGAATATAGTGTCTGGTCAAAGTAGGTAAAATGATCACGTTTTCTGTTTCTGGGTAACCCAGAAAATAGATGAATGCTGTCTCTGACAGTCTTTGACCAGACTAGATCTTCTTATTGTGTTGTTATATTATTGATTTTATGTAATGGGTTTGTAGTATTACATGTTAGCTATAACCTGGAATCAGTAGATCACATAGAGCAAACTCACAACGCGAGATATAAGGATCCAAAGTAAGATACTTGTTTCATTCTTCATTACGGAAAAACCGAAATGAAGAATGACTCATTTCCGATATTCTGAGCCTCAGATCGTTTTGATTATTTATGTTTAGACTTGACCATGGATTGAAACATGTTCTCTCGATAGTTTGTTCAGACAAATTACGGATGAAGCGTAAAACTTTTACCTTGAGCAGATTTCCGATGAGGGCCATCCAAATCGTTGAATACCATTTACGACTTTATCTTTCAGGCGATTTCAAAAACGTTAAGAACAACTCTGACAGCTTGTTCTCGAGCTTAGATCTTGTAGATGATGTATGTTATGACCACGTTTGTTGTTAGATCTTGTAGTACTACATGAGTACTATAATATCTGATCAACAGCTAGTCTAGAAACATTACAGATGGGGAATTAAGCTTGGTCAAAGTATACCACACAATCACTGTCTATGAATGTTCTTGAGTCTCAAGAACACCTAAGGCGACACTTATTGTCGCCAAAGGGCTAAAGAGACTGACATATCAAAATTAATTAATTTAATTTCTAAAAATCATTTAAAAATAGTAAATAAATTCTGAAAATTACAAAAAATAGTTTTAAAAATTATTTGAAGTTATAAAAATTAACTTTAAATAATTTGACATATTTTTCATAAATATTAATATTTATTTGGATATTATTGGTATTTAAATTATTTAATAAATGCATTAAATAAATTAATTAAAAATAATTTTATTGTATTATAAATTATTTTAAATAATAATAAGGTATCAAATAATATTTTAAGTTATAAAACATAACTTTTAATATTTTAAGATAAGTTTCATTAATTATTAAATATTAATGATATTAGATTTATTTAGTAATTATATTAAATAAATAAATTAAAAATGATTTTAATATTATAAAAATCATTTTAAATGAAAATAAATAGTTTAAAAATATTTTAAGTTATAAAATATAACTTTTGATATTTAAAGGTAAATTTCATTAATAATTTAATATTAATGATATTAAGTTTATTTAATAATTATAATAAATAAATAGTTTAAAAATAGTTTTATTGAATTAAAAATCATTTAAAAGGAAATAAATGAATTAAAAATATTTAAATTTATAACTAATGACTTTTAATATTTTGAAAAATAATAAATTAATATTCTAATATTAATGGTAATTGTTTAAAAATGATTTTAAATATTTTAAAAATCATTTAAGGGTAATATTAATACTTTAAAAATATTTTGAGTTATTATAAATAATTTTAATATTTTGGGAATGGTTTCATTAATAGTTTAATATTAATTAAATATTAATGATTGTCGACGTCAGAATTTTTAGATGTCCCTTTCCGTTACTTGTTCTTTGGTGTTCTCATTTTAGGTGAGATTTGTTTGAAAAAACAAGTGAAAAAGGTCCGACATGTATAATGTCGACGATGGACTGTTAAGAGTCGCCATTTGGTTTTTTAAATGGTTGTACCAACACAACCGAGAAAAGGTTTGCACATTGACCCAGTGATGTGACACTGCTAAACGGATCGGTGAAACCGAGATTCATTAGGGTCCGGGGACTTGGTTATGCGGAGGGAAGGGGTTAGGCACCCCCCGACATCCGTGTTACCACGGTGACCGCCTCTTTTCAAGAAACTATTATACGGATGTGTGTGTGTGTGTCAATGTAATTGTTATTTGGAAGTAGGCGAGGCCTCGTTCGCATTTATATATACATAAGGTTTGAATTTATGTAAAAATTCGGCTTTTAAGCAAGATATGGCGTTGATGTTTTATAAAAGAGGTTTTCAAACCACGATGCTCAATAGTAATTGAGACCTTTTACACTCCCATTTTATTAAGTGTTCTATTGATAGATTTTATTTTTCATGATCTGAGGCATCCGTATGAAAATAATGTACAAAATAATGCCGAGCTTCCTCATGGGTATGGAAACCATCGAGGAAATTCACATCGCAGAATAATTTACAAGTCATTTACAATTTGAAAATGTCCATCACGGAATCAAATCTAGATCCAATAGGGTGAATATGTGATCACATGATTCCTAAAGCATACGATAATCTTGCAATTTGTATGAAAGCAATAAGCGGTATATATATAAAAGTCAGTAAAAATATATATCTGAGACATGATCACCAACCATGAAGCACCTCCATGGGGGATCGAAATGTAAATAAAGCTATTAAAAGTTATCAACCGCTACGGAGGAAACTCCAAAGTAGACAAACGTAAATAAAGTCAGAATACGGCCAACCACCAATAAGGAAACTCCAAAGGATTTAAATATAAATAAAGTCATAAAAGCGATCAAATCGCCACGAAGGAAACTCTCAGCAGATTTAATATATATATATATATATATATATACACAAAAGTAGAGTAAACGCGCATAGGATGTAAAATCCAGCTCATCGAATAGAGTTAATCAGCAGATTCAAATATATATATATATATATATATATATATATATATATATATATATATATATATATAAATATATATAAAAAGCGAGTAAACGCCTGCATCAAGTCTAGGCTCATTGAACAAAGTTCGACATACGTTAATATATATAAATGTATATTTATATATATTAAAGCAAATAAACGCCTGCATCAAGTTCAGGCTCATCGAACAAAGTTCGACATACGATTAATATATATATATATATATATATATATATATATATATATATATATATATATATATATATATATAAGTCAAACAAACCGCCATGAAACAAAGTCCGGGCAAATGTGCGCAACACGACACTCAACGTGAAGAAGGGTGTGTGCAGAGATGAAGAGAAAGACTCTAAAGTGTATGCGAAGGCTTACAGTTGACTGCCGAAGAAGACTTCTATATCTTTAGAGTGGGTAAACACTGGCTTTTGTAGGTACAAAAGAGGCTATATATGAGCTCACATGTGTTTAAAATGAGAAAGTACACTGCATAGGGTGAGTGCAAAGCAAATTTGGCAGGGCTTCCTCGCCGTTTTCTCTTGCAAAATGGGCAGCCCAAGCCCTCTATTTATAGACGATTTAGCCACAGGTGTACCTGCACTCGGGCACTGTAATGTCCACTCGAACTTTAAGAAGTGCAATCCCGGCATCCGTTTGAGGTATACATGATCTATTTCGGACCGTCGTTGTCGAGAGTTGTATGATGGCATGGGATTAGAGTTTGAATGAAGTCATTGAAGATGGGACGATGCCCTCCGGTCTTCAAGCTTCAACTTTCATCCGTTACCCTGCACAATAGTCGCTCGGGATTGGTTAGTCTTATGGGACATTGTTGCATAGAGCTGTTGAGATGACGTGGTGTGGCATTGCATTGGTGAGATGACGATGTTGCCCCTTACCAGTGTTATCGTTGTATTGGGATAATAAAGCAGACGTTGCTCAGGCTTTGCTAAGATTGGACTTCTGCAATTTGTTGAAGGTCCTCATTGTCATCTTTGAGGTGTGCCTGTCTTCCCGATGTTATCGCCGGGTTGGTACAGTGTATCTCGTTATGAGAGCCGAGATTGAAGCTGGTCACATTTGAAACAAGCATTTCCGGGGTTATCGCCGAAACTACATTCCTTGGGGCTATCACCAAGGTTGGCGGCTATTCCCATGGTTGGGACTTAGACTAGATACTCTCGGGGTTATCTCCGAGATTAATCGATCTTCTCCGGTGTGTGTTATGGTATTGGATCTGCATGCCTCGGGGTTATCTCCGAGGTTGGAATTGTTACTCCCAGAATGTGATCCAGGGTTGATGCTGAATTTCTGGTAGTATCCAATATGGATATGGATTATCTTCGTGGTTCTCTTAAAAGACTTAATCTGTCTTCCCCGCAATGTTAGTGATGAGAGTACAAAAATTTCGAGTGTCTACAGATGCCCCTCTTTATCATACTCATGCATGGCGATGTATGGGTAGGATAAAGAATCCTAGACACTTGAAACACAACAAGACAAACATGGTACTATATGTAGCAACATGAGGAAAATGTATGATGCATGCGTACGGGGTTATAGCCCAACATGCTAGGGATGATTGCTGGCTCCATGTTGCTTCAACTGGGGATTGGCAATGCTGACCAGATTTGATGTGTAATCCGAATCTGTTAGGATGTTGATGTTGGAGTTGTCACCAAATTCCTGTGTCTTTGATAATGACTTGATCCTGAAAAGGTGCCTCTTATGTGTAAGAGATTTGTGGGGATACAGCTGATCTGTTTGAGGATGTGTCTAACGTATTCCATCATCTATCCTCTTTGATAATGTTGACCTTTCCTGGTTAGTATTGCCAGAATATGTCACAATTTCGTTGGATTTACTGCCAACAGCAAATGCTATCAGGGATGCCTGACCTTCGTTGACGTGTACTTCACCGACATGTGAATCAACAGCTGAAAAATCCTGTGGGATATACTGTCAAGGTTGCTTGACCTTCGCTGACGTGTGAATCAACGAAAAATTGCATTGTGACCCCCGCCGGGGATCCGCTTGGGGAATATGAGTAATCGAGCAGGAAATCCTTGAATAGCTCTGGGGCTCTGATAGGTTTAATTGCTATCGGCTGAGATAACGTCAAGGCTGCTTGACCTTCATAGATATGTGTGCCAACAGCTTAAATCCGCGTTGTAATCCCCTGGCGGGGCTCCACGTTGTAACCATCGCTGATGTGTGTAGCGGCGGTTGGTAATCGGATGGTTTCCGATGCTCTGTTGGGTTTGCTTCCAATGGTTATCATGATGTCAAGGCTGCTTGACCTTCGCTGATTTGTGTGTCAACGAATAAGCATGCGTTGTAAGCCCCGCCGGGGATCTACGTTGTAACCCCCGTCGGGGATCTACGTTGTAACCCCCGTCGGGGATCTACGTTTTAACCCCCATCGGGGATCTATGTTGAAACCCCCGTCGGGGACCTACGTTGTAACCCCCGTCAGGGATCTACGTTGTAACCCCCGTCAGGGATCTACGTTGTAACCCCCGTCGGGGACTTACGTTGATCTTTAAGGGTAATGACCAGGAGTTGGCAACATCAGACCTGTACAAGGTATTGCTGGATGTGAGTTGTGATAAATGAGATCATTGGCAGGGTATGCCTCGTGTTCGGGTGACTACCAATGAGCGATGTAGAGACTCAAAGTTTCATCTGAGAAGACCAGGATTGCATGTTGTTTTGCTCAATTACGTGGCATTTTTATTCCCGATTTGACCTTTCTAGTCCTTAAGAACTCCTTTGCAACTCGAACTGGACCAAGCCGAAGGTGTGGGACCCATATAGGGGTGCCGCAGGTAGTTGTAGGGCGGTTATGCCCCATTTCCCTATATTTGTAGCTGTACAAAGATGATTTATTAGATGTTGATATACTTAGGAATGTATGCACAGTTTTTCCATTCCCTATATCATATTGCCATCTATTATCTGCTATGCATGTATCATGTTATGCATATGTATGTATGTCCAGAGATATTCGGCATTGGCCCCTGGATGGCCTTATGACACTACCGCCGCATGATGTCTTCTTCGACGCTTAGTCAGATAGATCATACCCCACCGTCATTGGTGGCATTGGGTATGCGATCATGGCATGATAGCATGTCACCGTCAGACAAGGTGACTGTAGATCAGTTGCTGCAGCATACCATGACCTTATTGACTTTTCAGGTTCCCGCATGGTTTATGGACGGGATGCTAGAGCATTGGCTACAGGATATACAGGTCTTCTGATTCGGGACCCATGAGTTGACTCCTACTTTGGTGGAGTATGCATGATTGATGATGCTGCCTTTAGACAGACCTTACGTGCACCTGGCTTCGGGAGACATGAGTAGATGATTCATGACTCTCTCTGGATTGCGGCACAAAGTGGTATAGGATAAGCTAACGTCTGGCCACGTGATATCCCAGCATTTTCTGTACGATAGATTTGGCTCAGAGGATAGCTATTCATGACACTCCGGGGATTTCACCGCACCGGAGGATCACTGGCATTTGGCCAAGGTTGATGTACTGATGCTATGCATACTGTCGTATGTCTATATGCCACGGTACATAGATGAGATAGAAATTGGTGTCATCATGGCCGTGAGAGCTCTTAGGGAGGGTCGCACCATTATACCTATGATCAGAAAGAGAGACCCTGATTGACAAGATCCCATCACTGACTTATCCCGACAAGAGTGTTCACGGGTAGTTCGGTCATGCTGTACGTGTGGTTTGTATCACACTTGAGACCGATTGGTACCTTTAGACAACATGGATATTGTTTCACCCATGATACAGCCATGTCATACTCTTTTCAGCCATCGGAGTGTATATGTGCTCTGTCTTGGTCCTTTTTTTTGGCAGACATCATAGATCCATTCAGCATATTGCCGTGTTCGGGGCTTAACTCACCATACAGCTTCATTACTCATGCTCCGGGCATGGACTACCTACCTCCCTCTGGCTGGTTTGAGGGGCGTGACTACTTATCACCCACTGGCCGTGATGTCACAGTTTGACCAGTTTCAAGATTTTCATCCTTTCGAGGGGGTGATAGGTTAGCATTCAACTTCTCGATATCTCTCAGCAGAGGACTGATCCCTTGTGTACGCTTGTTGGGATCAACGTGAGATAGCTGCTTTTTCTGTGAGCCATCCGGGTTGTTCTGCAGAGTATTCTGCATGCATGGAGACAGAGATTTTATCGGCTGCAGCAGTATCTACAATATCGGATAGTGAGTCAGACGATGTAGAGCCCATGGAGGACATCGATTCCTACATCAAGGAGGAGCCCACTGCTGGGTTGCTAGCATTTCCTTTGGATTCTCCCAGTACTGGTACTATTGTGATTCAACACTCAGCACAGTACTTTGAGCAGAGTCTTCATCTGATGACCTTTGAGAGAGATCAGGCCCGATCTATGATGTTGACTGCTTTTGATGGGAGAGACACAAACTCTATTAGAGAGAGACGAGGCGTTAGCTCGTAGAGATATCACTGTTGTTGAGCGGGATAAGGCTAGATCAGCCAGAGACGCAGTGATAGTTGAGCGGGATAGTGCTATATCCGCCGGATGTGTAATCACGTATAGTAATCGCCGTGAGGTCCCTTACCACTGGCATGATCACAGAGATGAACGCATATATTGATGATCATATGGTCACCATGCAGATGGCTGTAGATCTGTTGGGTCGTGTGGATATTCTCATACAGGAGACCACAACTTCACCTCCTTCTTCTGAGAGGGACACCATGTTGGGCTTGTTAGCTCGTGATATATCCCGACTTGTAGATGGACTTGTATTTACACATGCATGCACTAGCTTAGCCATTTTGTCATGTACACGGTTTACATTGTATATATCAAACAACATTATATATATGATGGTGGAAATATATTTTGGATCACTTCCCTTTTAGACATGCCTTGCTATTTGCTTGATATTTTTCCCCGCCGCTTGTGGCTTGTGATCTTGATGTATTCTCAATTCCTCCCGGGTGGATGGACATTGAGTTGTCTCGGATAGTTCGAATGGATCATCGATCCGTATGTATCCCTACCATCTTTGGTGTCTTGGGACCGGTTTCGTATGGAAATGTGGAGAGGAGTGTGGCTTTCTCTTTGAGATTGGCGCACCACTACGATGGTCGCGCCAAGATTTCTATTTAGGAGAAGCCTAGTTAATTCCATTTCTTATGGATTGGTGTTACTCTTCAAGGTATGACCGCAGCTTAGATGGTCGCCGAATTTTCTATTTGGGAGGAGTTCAGGTAATTCCATCCCTTTGGTCTGAAGCCAAATGAAATGTAGTGGATTGATGTTTGATTCCAGTACCAACTGACAAGGGTTTGTGTTTTGGTAGGGGGTGAGACCGAACCATGAATGGCTGCCTACGTACTCCTATTGAAGAGGAGATCAGGTCTGCGTAGTTCGAACCTGGTGTAAGAGGTTCAATGCTGTGTATGGTAGAAATGGTGTAGGAATGTTTTTGTTGTTTTTGTTTTTGTAAGGGTAGAAATGTTTTTGCTGTTTTTGTTTTATTCATGACGGGCCATATGAAATGGTTGCCCTACGTACTCTATATGAAGAGGAGATCGGTCGACGTAGTTCTCCCTCGTATGCGAGATGAAAAGCGTAATCCCATGTGTAGGTCAGAGTGCGGGGCATAGAAAGTTTAATCCTAGGTTGAGGATAAACTGTAGGTATGAGAAGTTTGATCCCATGTATGGGTAGCCAAACTGCAAGTGCTAGAGGTTCAATCTGCGGTGGGATGACCTAAGTCGTAGGAACGCAAAGGAGAGCCAGGCTGCTGGCTTGAAATGTATGTTTCCCTGAGGTGCAAAGTGTAGAAGAGTTGTATATGGTAAAGGGTTAAAGAAAACCCGGAATGACTGGTGACCTGATGGTTCTACACTGTGGTGTTTATGTAATTACTTTCGCATATAGTATCGCTTTTTCTGATTGTCCGAGTTGATGAGTTGTGCAAATTCATCGCCGTCCATTTCTTGTAATCTGAGAGCACCTGCTGTCAATACTTCCTTGACAATAAATGGGCCTTCCCAGTTAGGAGCGAATTTTTCCTTAGATTGATCTTGGTTGTCAAGGATTTTCTTCAAAACCAAGTCATGTTGTTTAAACTGCCGTAGTTGGACTTTTTTTTTGTAGGATCTAGCGATCCTTTGTTGATATAACTGACCATGGAAGATAGCCCCGGTTCGCCTTTCGTCTAGTAGAGACAATTGGTGATACCTATCTTGTACCCATTGGTCTTCATCCAGCTGAGCGTCTATCAACACTCTGAGGGATTCCATTTCAACTTCTATGGGGAGTACTGCTTCCATCCCATAGGTTAATGAGTAGGGGGTTGCCCCAGTGGAAGTGCGCATTGAGGTTCTGTAGGCTAACAAAGTCAGAGGCAATAGGTCAGGCCAATCTTTGTGGTTGGTGGACATCTTTTGCATAATCTTCTTGATGTTTTTGTTAGCCGCTTCAATGTAACCCGCTCATCTTCTGGACGATAGATGACAGAGTTAAGATGTTTGATGTGGAATTTACTGCATAATTCCTCCATCATTTTGTTGTTGAAGTTCTTGGCATTGTCTGACACAATCACCTCTGGTTGTCCATATCGACAAATGATATTGTATCTGATGAAAGCAATGATGACTTCTTTAGTAACCCTGGGGAAGGAGGCTTCTTCTACCCACTTGGTGAAGTAGTCAATCATGGTGAAGATAAATCGATGACCATTACTGTCTTTAGGCTCAATGGGCTAGATAACGTCCATTCCCCACATTGAGAAGGGCCAAGATGAACTCATATTGTGAAGTTCCTTTAGAGGGGCGTGTATAGCATTCCCATGAATTTGGAACTGATAGGATCTCCTGACGTGGTCATCGCAATCAGCTTTGAGAGATAACCAATAATGTCCCGTCCTAAGGACTTTCTTGACAAGGAGGGGGCCACTCATGTGGGGGCCACAGACTCCGCCATGGATTTCATCCATAAGCCTTTGGGCTTGATCTATGTCTAAACATCCGAGGAGACCTATTCCTGCATCTCTTTTGTAGAGCGCATCTCCACTCAGGTAGAATTTCATAGCAAGTCGATGGATCCTCCTTTTCCGCGGGTGTAGATCCATCTCGCAGATATTCTTTGATATGCTGATACCAAGGATGTTGGATGGGAGGTAGCTCATCCGATACTTCTCCAACGTAATTCCCATAGGTTGGGACCTTGTGCAGGGAAATTGTGACGCTTGGCAAGTGTTCCTTATCTGATATATGAATAAAGGAGGCCAAAGTTACTAACGCGTCCGCAAAGTCATTCCTATTATGAGGAATGTGTAAAAAGGAGATTTCTTCGAACTCCAAAACCTGCCGATGGTAAGGCATAAAATGTAGCTCTTTGGTTTGATAGATTCCGATGGATTGTCTGATTACCAACTCTGAATCTCCAAAGACAATTAACCGCCTGATGCCCATGGAACGGGCAAGTTTTAGCCCTATGAGACAACCTTCATACTCAGCCGTATTGTTGGTGCTGACAAATTGTAATTTGATGCGACGGGATACTGCTCCCGTGTACCAGATACTAGAACTGCTCCAGCTCCAGAACCTTCCATATTAACCGCTCCATCAAAATACATCTTCCATGATTGGCGCAGATTGATCGATGGTATTGCCGCATCACATTACTCCTTCATCGGGGAAATATGTTTCCAAGGGTTTGAAATCCCCTGAAGGTACGGCGGCAAGTTGATCCATAATTCCTTGACCTTTGATGGACTTTTGAGTCACATATATGATGTCAAATTGTTATAGGATCAACTGCCATCTGGACAGCCGATAATTTAACATGGGTTTGTTGAAAACGTACTTGAGGGGATCTATGCGGGATATGAAATGGGTTGTGTGACCATGGAGGTAATGCTGTAACCTCATGGAAGCCCATGCTAAAGCATAACACGTCTTTTCGATCAGAGTGTACTTGTGTTCACTGCTGCTGAACCTTTTGCTGAGGTAATAGATAGATCGTTCTTGGCCTCTATCGTCCTTCTGTCCCAGCATGCAGCCCATGACATTGTCACTTATGGACAGGTACATAAACAGGGGAACATCATCCCTGAGTGGTACCAAAATGGGAGCTTTGACTAGTTGTTTCTTGATTATGAGGAAGACATTTTAACACTTATCATTCCATTTCATGGAGGAGTTCTTCCTTAATAGCTTGAAGATTGGCTCACAGGTTGCTGTGAGTTGGGAGATAAACCTGCTAATGAAGTTGATTCTTCCCAAAAATCCCTATATTTCCTTCTCTGTTTGAGGAATGGGCATTTATGTGATGGCTTGGATTTTGGCAGGATCCAGCTCAATCCCCTTGTGGCTGACTAGAAATCCTAGCAACTTGGCTGATTTAAAACCAAAGGCGCATTTAGCTGGATTCAACTTCAAGTTGTACTTACGCAACCTATTGAACAACTTCCTGAGATGGTCTATATGGTCATCCTCCTTCTGGGACTTGACAATAATGTCGTCCACATAGATCTTGATCTCTTTGTGCATTAAGTCATGGAAAAGAGCCATCATAGCTCGCTGATAGGTGGTTCCGGCATTGATAAGGTCGAATGAAAACCTTTTATAGCAAAAGGTTCCCCAAGGCGTGATGAAAGCAGTCTTCTCACAATCTTCCTCAGCAACCATGATCTGATGATACCCCGCAAAACAATCAGCAAAGGAGTACATGTCGTATTGCACAGTATTGTCAATGAGAATGTGAATAAATGGCACGGGAAAGCTATCTTTTAAGCAAGCTTTGTTCAAGTCCTGGTAATCCACGCAAACTCGCACCTTCCCTCCAGGTTTAGGCACGGGCACAATGTTGGATATCCACTCAGGATATGTAGACACCATGATGATGCCAGCTTAAAATTATTTCACAATTTCTTCTTTCACCTTTAAACTCCACTCGGGGTTTCAATCGCACCGAGCTTTTTGCTTCGACCGCTTAATCCTCTTTAATGGGAAGGCGATGAAGGACAATGTCAGTGGACAAACCCACCATGTCTTCATGAGACCATGCAAACACATCTTGGAATTGGGTTAGTAGCGTAACCATGTCACTCCGTTGGTCTGGGTTAAGGTCTGAACCAATCTGGATTAACTTAGGGCTTTCTAAGGTTCCGAGATTGAAAGAAGTGGTTTGGTCAAGGTTGGGTTTAGGTTTGTCTTTGACCCATTCTTGAATTTCTGGAGGCACCTCAATGTCATCCTGTATATTCATCAAGGCTAAATTCATCTCTACATCAAAGGTACAATCCTTGTGGAGAAGAGGCACCGTATCAGCAAGTACAGGGACATCTAAATTCAGTGTCCTGAAATAAAATATGCTTTCACTTAGTATATATGAAATGTGTTGATCATACACAGTGTTAGCATATATTGGTAATAAATCGCTAGTAACTGCATGTGAGAAAAAGTAAGCAGTTATTATATCTACAGGGCAGAAAGAGTTCTGCCCGTTTTACCCTTGTCGACCAATGCAAGGAATACTGCTCCAATTGGTAAGGGTAAAGTCCAGGTGGACCGCAGTGATGGAGGGATTGTCATCATCCTCCCTGTCCCGAATGATGGCCATTACGTCTGGGCAATCATCGTCTGGGATGTATCTGTTGGTATGTTCATCATGAACGATGATGCGTATGCCTGACATCATTCAGATGATGTCTTACTTGATTCTTCGTTCCTCTTCTTCCACTGCGGGATTTGGAACAAAGACTTCTTTGTCCTTTACCGGCACTGGCTTGGGAAATAACATAGCCATTACATTGGCTGGCACCTTTACAGGAGGTTGTGCGGACTCAGAGTTTGAAGGCGAAGATAAACGCCGCATGGTTGAAGCTGAAGGAATCTGCTAATTCTTATGAGGATTCCTATGACTAGAACTGGCAGATAGCCTAGTCCAGCTGTTCCAGTTTGCTTGGTTAATTAAATTGGGTATTTGATACCCTGGCAATCTTTACCCAGCCCTTGTCCCAGTTTATGACCCAATGACATCATTTCTTGGGTAGCCGACATTACCTCGGAAGAAATCTTGGGTTCGGGCAATGGCGTTCCAATAGCATGGTATTGGGTATTGATTATTTCCAAAGCATGAAAACTGACTGGTCCACGTCTGTATTGGCATTGATGAATGGTATATCTCCATGCTGAGGAATCTCTGGTTCAGCGTTGACCGTGACCAGGCTATTGTTTATAATGTATTTCAACTGTTGGTGAAGAATGGAGGGGATTTCCCCTGCCATGTGAATCCATGGTCGTCCCAAGAGCAGGCTGTATCCTGAATCTATTTTGAGCACATGGAAGGATACGCAGAATGTGTGAAGACCAATTTCGATTGGCAGCTCAATTACTCTGACAGAATTACGGCGGGCTCCATCAAAAGCATTGATGATAGTATGGCTACTCCGAATTTTGTTGAGATTGATATTCATCTTAACCAAGGTAACATGTGGACAGATATTTAAAGAGGAACCTCCATCTATCAATACTCCAGCTAGCATGTATTCGGAGGATAAAACTGCAATGTGCAACGGTTTGCAATGATCGGTCCCCTCGGGCGGTATGTTATCATCAGTGAAGAATATCACATTGTTGTTGAAAATGTGATCAACCAGATGTTGAAATTTTTCTGTATCAACTGATGTTGGCAGATAGGCTTTTTCTAAAACCTTCAACAAGACCCTCCGGTGATTCTCGGAAGTTAGGACAAAGTCCAAAATTGATATTTATTGTGGAGCTTCCTTTAAGCTTAAAACCACCGTGGCTTCGTTATGACCCATAGTGCGGAGGAATTTTTCAATTTTCTCCATGGGTATTTTTCCCCTTTGATTTGATGGTAGGCTTCATCACCCATTGGGGAAGATACAGTGGATTTTCCTTTGACACTGTAGCAGTTGTATGTGAGGTGGATCCTTCACCTTCTCCATAATTCCACGAAACATTGCGAAAACTAACAATAGGATATTGAGCTCTGTACGTCAAGTTGATATGCTCAGGAGCGGCCACTTTCAAAGGATTGTTGCTTCCCCTGAGTTGAATTGTTGGCATTGTGAGCGATTGATTAATCCTATCAGCTTCAGTGGATATGACTGCTACCACACTCTTCCACTTAGTAGAACCTGTATTCTCATTTGCACGTAACACAGTATTGTCGTCTGCTAATTGCAGGACACTACTGTCAATTAGATTTTGAATAAGGTGGAGGAGTGCCCAACATTCTTCTGTGCTGTGACCGCGAGACTGGGAGTGATATTGACATACTCCATCGGAGTTGTACCGTCCTAAACGGGGGTTGATTGGAGGTAGAAGGGAACTGATCCTTCCTTCATTGATTAACATATGAAGGATTTCCTCCATAGGTTGGCCCAAATAGGTGAATTCCCTTTTGTTGGCAAAATCCCGACGGGCCTTGGCATTTTCTCTCATTGTCACTTTGTCTTCCAGCATTTCATTTTCTGAAAGTGACGAGGGAATATTCATGACGAGAGGTAGGAAACTGGCATGCTCCTGGCTGATTAACTGACGTGTCACTTGATCTTCGATAAGTCACCGAGCCCGCCAATTGCTCAATTTGCTTTGCATAGAGCTTTCATCTTCGCTCCATTGTGAATCGGAACTTGGCATAATCCCATTTGTCATCATCGTCTTTGAGGGTCTGGGAGGATTCACAGTTGAAATTCGAATTTTGTCCATTACTCCAATTTATCATGTTAACCTCTTCTTCTTTGTGTTGAGGAAGAGGGTTGTCTTGAACGTGAGGCTGATCTGGTTTGGTGACCACGATCTCTCCGCTTTCTATCAGGTCCTAGATCTTTTGTTTCAAGTCCCAACAATCCTGAGTATCATGTTCAGGTGCCCCGGCATGATAAGCACATTTCGAAGCAAAGATTGAAACCCCACCATTAGGGCTTATTTGGTGGAAGAAGATGCGTAATTTTCTTCTGTGTTGTCGTCGAAGATTGAGAATGTTCTCGAGGGTATACCCTAAGGGTGTAAACACCGAGGGCGCTTTGACTTCTCCACCTTTTGGTATTGGAGGGTTTATGAATCGTTCTTGAAAGGGAGTGTAGTTTCTCCTTTGAATATGCATGTTCGATTGCCTTTTGCCCCCGTAGTATCGTGGAAACATCTTCCTCTTTCTTTTTTATGGACCCTCCGGGTTGTTTCCATAATTTCCAGATTGGATGTGATCAAGAATGACTTTGAGTCCGGCCTAGGTCTTGAATCTTTTCGGACTTCAATCCCATCTCAGCCATCTCCCCATGTTTGACCATTTCAGAAAATGTTTTGCCGATGCCGGCTAAAACTCTCTCATAGAACGACGCTTCTTGTATGTCTATGAAAGTCATGCCCATCTCTGATTCTGTCATGGCAGGACTAACTTGGGCAGCCAAGCATCTCCACCTTTGAGCATACTCTCTAAAAGACTCGTTAGGCTGTTTCTTGATCTTGGTAATTTGATACCGATCAGGAGCCATCTGAGTTTGAAAGCTGTATTGAGTGAGGAAAGTATGTGCTAGCTCTTCCCAGCTATGGATATTTGAATTGTCTAATCTTGTGTACCACGACCGGGCTTCTCCAGTTAGACTCTTTTGGAACAATTTCATTCTAAGCTTTTCGTCCTCTACATAAGATCCAAGTTCTCCAATAAACACCTTTAAATGTGTGTAAGGATCTCTTAACCCGTCATATTTTTCAAAGTCAGGAGTGTGACAACCCCAAAACAGGTCCATTTCACCCAACCTATTTTGAGTCGCCAAATACATGATACAGAAAACAACTACAACTTTATTACAACAATTGTCGTACAAAATACAACAACACATATGCTGTGAGTTTTGATACAAATATATACCAACTGTGACTCGTGTCCCAACCGTAATGTGACAAATGTCCCATCAGTGGACAACACCTCACAGTGATACCTACATACAGGTATAGTCAAAAACTGTTTTAGAAATTAGAATCTTTGGGAAGTGTTCAAGGAAACCTTCGTACATGGGAAGCCATGCTTCCAGGTTATGATAGATATCATATGGCCACAGAATTATCCTTGGTTGACCCAATAGACCCCAAAGAAAAACGAGAAGATTACTATCATATTCTTTCCAATGGTGAGTCTTCTATTGACATATCATTATCTCCAATGTCTCTAATTGAGAATTATACTTCAAACAAACACCAAGATCATATAGGTAGTGCGCGTAGATATACTCAGTAAGTGGATGTACACAACTCTGTCTTATGATGACACGAGGTTGTATGTCTTTATACATCTTGTATGATAGTGGCAAAATACCCTTCCAACGTTGGGTTTGCTTCACCCTATTTGATTCACCAAATATAACTACTAAATGATGACCACCGCTCTATTCCCTCGTTACTCCCCGCTCAACCCAAAGCCTACACTTTTATTACCTGAAAGGAATTGTGAAGCAAAAGGGTGAGCACAACTAGCTCAGTAAAGAATATCATGACTAAAGATAATTAAATTATTAATAGCCTTCATCAATAATAAATCAGAGATTTAGAACATATGGTAGATGATAAAAATTTCAACCATAGTTGCAAATGAACGAAAGCAATCCATTAAAAGAGTCAAATAGACCATAAAGTCTATTATCTTCTCCATGTTAAAAATCCACCAACAATGTTTTATCCCTGTAACATCAATCAACAGTTCCTTTCCACAATTATATGAATAACTCATAATCATAATTGTAATTCTAAATTCCTCTTCGCATCCAGGACGAAGATAATTTTCATCACATGTTTTTACCTTAAACATCAAAGATCATGGTTATACCAAATCACAGTTCCTGTTTATAATAATACTAACAATTTCATCTTTGCACTACGGCCAAAGATATTCATCAACAGACCATCCTTGCACTACGGGCCAAAGATATTCATCAACAATTCATCTTTGCAGACCAAAGCCAAAGATATTCATCAACATTCATATTTGCACTCACATGCAAAAATATATTCATCAACAGATTCATATTTGCACCACAGCCAAATATATTCATCAACAGATTCATATTTGCACTATGTGCCAAATATATTCATCAACATTCATATATTTGCAAAGCCAAATATATTAATATCTCAAAGAAATATATAATCATTTCGTAATTTATATAAATAATAATTATAACCATGTTGATCATTTCACCTTTGCACTTAAGCTAAAGATATTCAATTGTAAATTCAATGGTCATGATCATACCAGTCACAATTCAACTTTGCACTACTGGCCAAAGAGAACCCATAGTCACGATCATACCAATAATCTACCCATCTTTATATTCAAGTGAAAGAGAAATTCAACATCAGGGTTATAAAAATGTTATATATGATAATAAAAATAATATGATCAACAACTGCATTTATTTTCAATAGCAACAATCATAAATCAACGATAATTTGGTCAGAAAAAGAAACCAATTTTTGTCGTGAATAGCACCCGTGAATAGTAACTCATGAATAGTAACTCGTGAATAGTAACTCATGAATAGTAACTCGTGAATAGTAACTCATGAATAGTAACTCGTGAATAGTACTCGTGATTTAGACATAATACCGTGATACGTAAATAATGTCATATACGTAAATAGTGCCACATACATGAATAGTGTCGTATACGTGAATAATGCCGTATACGTGAATAGTTACCCCGACTCAAAAAGGTAGAAATTCCATAATAAGATCCATACCAATATGTCAGTATAATGATATTGAAAGAATAACATCATTATGAAGAATATAACATCCCTTAATATCCCTTACTATCCGTTACCTCAAAAGAGCAGTATTTCTGACTGGATATTGGATATGACGCTAAAGGAAACTTGCACTGATGAATAACAACTCACCAAGTATCTAAATACTCATAAAATACGCTCGATAATATAGAGAGAGAAAGAGAGAAAACTTATGAATTCTTGTGTGATTTTCAATTCTAACTTAGCCCTCTATTTATAGGAAATTAGTAGCACGCCGAAGCAGACTTAACCTGCTACCTGATGGCTTTACCTGCTACTATTTCACCCACCAAAAATTAGCCATCTTCCCCAACAACCAAAAGTGGGGCCCACCCATTTCTAGAATTTTTCACCAAAATCATTTATAAACCTAATTTCCGAATCAGTCACCTCTTAAAATTCATAACAATTCATTCGTTCATTTTTAACGGTTCAAAATTTGTGAAAATATACTCAACTTATATATGTATAACATATCCAAAAATCACAACGATCCAATGGTCAGATTAAAAATTATAACTCACACAATAAAGCTGTAAGAACATTGATTTGATCTTTTAATACCTCTAATCCGACAAAATACTGATAAAATACCTCAACATTAATTCCTTCATTTATAACCACATAAATAAATCCATCATTTATATCCACATCAAATAAATATATCCTTATCATATAAATCAATAATTAATTATTCACAAATAATATTACAGAATCACAATAATGACAACCAGGCAGTTCCCAAGAAAGAGGGGGCTTTCCGATAAGGATTTCTCCTTACTGGCGCACAATTAGGTGACCAAACCTCTCTTTGATAGAACTTTCTAGACATTGCCAATAATGCTATCTAATAATATTATTCAAATAATATGAATTATTGATATGATAATGAGAAATACTGTGAAATGACAATTATTGAACCAATAAAATAAAATATTAAACAGTAATTACTGTGACAATTATTGAGTAGTGCCTTCTCACGTAAGAATCAATAATTCAAAATACTGTGCAAAACTGTGTGCTACTGTGTAACAACGCGTATTACTTTACTTTACCCACCAGGTATTCAACCATTGTTAACGGTAACAACTACGCCGTTATTTATAAAAACTCAAATTTGTCGTTTTCTTCATCCGACAATTATTCTATTATGGGGCCCATTAATGGTCATGCTCGTCGCATTTAATATTCCCTATGTAAAAAAAATATTTCACGACTAAACGAATATTCCCCGACAACAATGAATATTTTATAACCACTTGCGTATTTTTAAAAATTTTATATATTACGCTTAACTTTAACTTTTATCAATTTAACCATTTACTGAATAGGAAAATTGAATACTTTTATTTCATAAAATTCGGGGTCTTACAATCTCCCCTCCTTATGAAATTTCGTCCCCGAAATTTACGTACCTGGTATTTCAAGAGTTGAGAATACCTTGCTTTCATTTTAGATTCCATCTTCCCTGTCCTCATGATTTCTCCATTGCTCATCTCCTGTATTTCAGATATCATTCTAGAATACAGCTTCGAAACAAATGTTAATTGAACAAATTAACATATCACATAATATCCCCATATTATGACTGACCAACAAATAAGCTTAGGTAGGACACACTAGCGAAGGATTTACTCATCTCTCCCCTCCTAGTTATATTCCCCGATCCCGCCAGAGACCATATCCCTAAGCTCTGATACCAAATGTGACAACCCCAAAATAGGTCCATTTCACCCAACCTATTCTGAGTCGCCAAATACATGGTACAGAAAACAACTACAACTTTATTACAACAATTGTCGTACAAAATACAACAACACATATGCTGTGAGTTTGGATACAAATATATACCAACTGTGACTCGTGTCCCAGCCGTAATGTGACAAATGTCCCATCAGTAGACAGCACCTCACAGTGATACCTACATAAAGGTATAGTCAAAAACTATTTTAGAAATTAGAATCTTTGGGAAGTGCTCAAGAAAACCTTTGTACATGGGAAGCCATGCTTCCAGGTTATGATAGATATCATATGGCCACAGAATTATCCTTGGTTGACCCAATAGACCCCAAAGAACAACGAGAAGATTACTATCATATTCTTTCCAATGGTGAGTCTTCTCTTGACATATCATTATCTCCACTGTCTCTAATTGAGAATTATACTTCAAACAAACACCAAGATCATATAGGTAGTGTAGCGTAGATATACTCAAGAAGTGGATGTGCACAACCTCGCATTTTATGATGACACGAGGTTGTATGTCTTGAGACATCTTGTATGATAGTGGCAAAATACCCTTCCAACGTTGGGTTTGCTTCACCCTATTTGATTCACCAAATATAACTACTAAATGATGACCACCGTTCTATTCCCCTATTACCCCCGCTCGACCCAGTTACACTCTTATTACCTGAAAGGAATTGTGAAGCAAAAGGGTGAGCACAACTAGCTCAGTAAATAATATCATGACTAAAGATAATTAAATTATCAATAGCCTAAATCAATAATAAATCAGAGATTTAGAACATATGGTAGATGATAAAAATTTCAACCATAGTTGCAGCAGAATGAGCAATCCATTAGAAGAGTCAAATAGACTATAAAGTCTATTATCTTCTCCATATTAAAAATCCACCAACAATGTTTTATCCCTGTAACATCAATCAACAGTTCCTTTCCATAATTATGTGAATAACTCATAATCATAATTGTAATTCTAAATTCCTCTTCGCCTCCAAGACGAAGATAATTTTCATCACATGTTTTTACCTTAAACATCAAAGATCATGGTTATACCAAATCACAGTTCCTGTTTATAATCATACTAAAAATTTCATCTTTGCACTACGGCCAAAGATATTCATCAACAGACCATCTTTGCACTACGGGCCAAAGATATTCATCAACAATTCATCTTTGCACTACAGGCCAAAGATATATTCATCAACAGTTCATATTTGCACTAGGGGCCAAATATATTCATCAACAGTTCATATTTGCACTACAGGCCAAATATATTCATCAACAGTTCATATTTGCACTACAGGCCAAATATATTAATATCTCAAAGAAATATATAATCATTTCAGAATTTATATAAATAATAATTATAACCATGTTGATCATTTCACCTTTGCACTTAAGCTAAAGATATTCAATTCTTAATTCAATGGTCATGATCATACCAGTACAATTCAACTTTGCATTACTGGCCAAAGAGAACCCATAGTCACGATCATACCAATAATCTACCCATCTTTACACTCAAGTGAAAGAGAAATTCAACATCAGGGTTATAAAAATGTTATATATGATAATAAAAACAATATGACCAACAACTGCATTTATTTTCAAGAGCAACAATCATAAATCAACGATAATTTGGTCAGAAAAAGAAACCAATTTTTGTCGTGAATAGCACCCGTGAATAGTAACTCATGAATAGTAACTCATGAATAGTAACTCGTGAATAGTACTCCGTATTCGTATATTGTACCGTATACGTAAATAATGTCATATACGTAAATAGTGCCATATACATGAATAGTGCCGTATACGTGAACAGTGTCGTATACGTGAATAGTAACCCCGACACAAAAAGGTAGAAATTCCACAATAAGATCCATACCAATATGTCAGTATAATGATATTGAAAGAATAACATCATTATGAAGAATATAACATCCCTTAATATCCCTTACCATCCCTTACTTCAAAAGAGCAGTATTTCTGACTAGATATCGGATATGACGTTGAAGGAAACTTTCACTAATGAATAGCAACTCACCAAGTATCTAAATACTCACAAAATACGCTCAATAATATAGAGAGAGAAAGAGAGAAAACTTATGAATTCTGGTGTGATTTTCAATTCTAACTTAGCCTTCTATTTATAGGAAAATGTTAGCAAGTCAAGTAGACTTGACTGCACACCGATGGCTTTTTACCGCTACTATTCCACCCACAAAAAATCACCATCTTCCCCAACAACCAAAAGTGGGGCCCACCCATTTCTAGAATTTTCCACCAAAATCATTTATAAACTTAATTTCCGAATCAGTCACCTCTTAAAATTCATAACAATTCATTCGTTCATTTTTAACGGTTCAAAATTTGTGAACATATACTCAACTTATATATGTATAACATATGCAAAAATTACAACGATCCAACGGTCAGATTAAAAATTATAACTCACACAATAAAGTTGTAAGAACATTGATTTGATCTTTTAATACCTCTAATCCGACAAAATACTGATAAAATACCTCAACATTAATTCCTTCATTTATAACCACATAAATAAATTCATCATTTATATCCACATCAAATAAATATATCCTTATCATATAAATCAATAATTAATTATTCACAAATAATATTATGTAATCACAATAATGACAACCAAAGCGCCTCCACAGGAAAGAGGGGCTTTCGATAAGGATTTCTCATTACTGGCACGCAATTAGGTGACCAAACCTCTTCTTGACAGAACTTTCTAGACATTGTCAATAATGCTATCTAATAATATTATTTAAATAATATGAATTATTGATATGATAATGGGAAATACTGTGAATGACAATTATTGAACCAATAAAATAAAATATTAAACAGTAATTACTGTGACAATTATTGAGTAGTGCCTTCTCACGTAAGAATCAATAATTCAAAGATACTGTGCAAAACCGTGTGCTACTGTGCAACAACGCGTATTATTTTACTTTACCCACCAGGTATTCCAAGCGATTGTTAATTGTGAATAACTACGCTCAATTATTTATAAAAACTCAAATTTGTCATTTCTTCATCAATCCAAAGTTATTCTATTATGGGGCCCATAAATGGTCGTGTGTAAATGCATTTAATATTCCCAAAGAAAGAAAGAATATTTCACGACTAAACAAATATTCCCCGACAATAATGAATATTTTATAACCACTTCCGTATTTTGAAAATTTTCATATATTACCCTTAACTTTAACTTTTATCAATTTAACCATTTACTGAATAGGAAAATTGAATACTTTTATTTCATAAAATTCGGGGTCTTACAAGGAGTTTTAAATTTTTCTGGATAATGAACACTAGGAAAAATACACAAATCAGCATATGAAACACTCTCGTGTGTTCCAACTCCTTTGATAGCGCGAAGGGTCTCTTCTATTTGGAGGACTTTCTTTTTGATGTCACCAATTTCTGGATCTCCATTGGGTTGGGCAGCATCATGAGTCTTGTTGGTTGGATCCAACTGTAGTTCAAGTATTGTAATGACCTGGGTTCCTCCTTGTGTGGAGGATTCAGCAAGTACGGGTATTTTCTAACCCTGAGTAGACTGGTGTAATTCTTTGAGTAGAACAGCCAAATCTGTAATTTGTTTGTTTAATCCGTCGAATTCTTTGCGAGAAACTAGATTAAGTTCAGTCGGGTCGGATGACGACATGATTGACTATAGGTCTGTTGCCTTTTTGGACTTTGAATGGGTAGTAGGTCTGATTGGTTCCCTGCGAAAGACTTGTATAGTTTAGTCTTTAGGGAATGTGTATAATAACATGCTATGTGATGTGTCCATTTGGGGAATTTTATCCTGCAAAATGGATGTCAGCTGTTTGTAGCAATGTTAATGTGTATGTGTATACATTTCTTCATATTTCTCATTACATGGAGATAGATATGGAATGAAATTACAAGTAATTGTGTTTACAAGTAATTTGAAATGAGAGCATGAAGAGACTTTCCTCCGTTTTGGGTTTATCAGAGGTGACCTATCTTAGGTTACTCTCATGACTTTTTTGGCATGAAGGTTCCCAAATCATCGCAATCTACTTGACGGGAAGTTAATCCGGTCTTTCAACTGGAGCGAATTTGGGTGGTTCCTTTCCTGAGCCTCGGAGAATTAGTCTTCTCACGAGTCCAGTAATCAAACATCCGTGTTACCCGACAATGTGCTGTTATTTGGAAGTAGTGCGAGGCCTCGATCGCACCTATATACACAGGGTTTGAATTTATGTAAAAAAATTAGTTTTAAGCAAGATATGGCAGTGATGTTTTATAAAAGAGGTTTTTCAAATCCTGATGCTCAATAGTATTTGAGACCTTTTACACTCCCATTTTATTAAGTGTTCGGCTTGATAGATTTTATTTTACAGATGCGAGGCATCCGTATGAAAATAATGTACAAAATAATGCCGACTTCCTCGTGGGTATCTGCCTTATTAGGTAGAATGCCTTCCGTTGTGGGTTATCAACCCACCCTTAGTACCGAAATGGGTACTTTACAGGAAAGAATTACTTCGACCAAAGAAGGGTCCAGAACTTCTATTCAAGCGGTTTATGTACCTGCAGACGATTTGATTAACCCTGCTCCTACTACGACATTTGCACATTTAGATGTTACTACTGTACTATCAAGAGGATTAGCCGCCAAAGGTATCTATCCATGAGAGATCCTTTAGATTCAACATCAACTATGCTCCAACCTCGGATTGTTGGTGAGGAACATTATGAAGCTATGCAAAGGAAACCATCCGAGGAAATTCGGACATCGCAGAATAATTTACAAGCTGCTTACAGCTGAAAATGTCCATCACGGGAACCAAATCTAGATCCAATAAGCTGAATCTGTGATCACATGATTCCTAGGCGCACAAGATATCGCATTTTGTATGAAAGCGATAGCGGTATATATATAAAAAGTGTCAAATATATATATACTGGACATGATCACCAACCACGAAGCACCTCAAGTGGGGATCAAAATGTAAATAAAGTCATTAAAAAGCTATCAACCGCCACACGAGAGGAAACTCCAGGCGGGACAAAACGTAAATAAAGCTGTAAATAGGGTCAACCACCACGAAGGAAACTCCACGCAGGACGAAATGAAAATAAAGCAAAGAAAAGCGATCAACTTCCATGAAGGAAACTCGAGCGGGATTTAATATTATATATATATATATATATATATATATATATATATATATATATATATATATATATACAAAAGCGTAGTAAACGCGTACGGATGTAAAATCCGAGGCTCATCGAGCAGATTGACCACAGTTCATATATATAAATATATAAATATATATATATATATATATATATATATATATATATATATATATATAAAAGCGAGTAAATGCTTAAGACAAAGTCTCAGGCTCATCGAACAAAGTTTACACACGCTTAATATATATAAATGTATATATATATATATATATATATATATATATATATATATATATATATATATATATATATATATATATATAAGCAAATAAACGCTCAAACCAAGTCTAGGCTCATCGAATAAAGTTCGACACACAGTTATATATATATATATATATATATATATATATATATATATATATATATATATATATATACATACAAATTTGAAACAAAATTGTGGACCAAAGTAAAGGGCAAATGTCTTGTAACACGACTCTCAACGTGAAGAAGGGTGTAAAAGAGATGAAGAAGAAAAGACTCTAAAAGTGTGTGAGAAGCCTTACAGTTGGACTGCCAAAGAAGACTTCTATATCTTTAGAGTGGGTAAACGGTGGCTTTTGTAGGTACAAAAGAGGCTATATATGAGCTCACATGTGTTTAAAATGAGAAAGTACACTGCATGGGGTGAGTGCAGATCAAATTGGGCAGGGCGTCCTCGCCGTTTTCTCTTGCAAAATGGGTAGCCCAAGCCCTCTATTTTTAGACGATTTAGCCGCAGGGGCCGCAGGTGTACCAGAGGCAACCCGGGCTGGCTCGGGTTTTTTGGGTCGTGTTGTCTCGAAGTTCGTGCACTCGAGCACTGTAATGTCCTCTCGAACTTTAAGAAGTGCAATCCGGTCATCCGTTTGAGGTATACAGGACCTATTTCGGACCGCCGTTGTCGAGAGTTGTATGATGACATGGGATTAGAGTTTGTATGAAGTCATTGAAGATGGGACGATGCCCTCCGGTCTTCAAGCTTCAACTTTCATCCGTTACCCCGCACAATAGTCACTCGGGATTGGTTAGTCTTGTGGGACATTGTTGCCTAGAGATGTTGAGACAACATGGCGTGGCATTGCGTTGGCGAGATGACGATGTTGCCCCTTACCGGTGTTATCGCCGGATTGGGCTGATAAAGCAGACGTTGCTTAGGCTTCGCTGAGATTGGACTGCTGCAATTTGTTGAAGGTCCTCATTGTCATCTTTGTGGTGTGTACTGTCTTCCGATGTTATTATCGGGTTGGTTGGTATAATGTATCTCGTTGAGCGCCAAGATTGAAGCTAGTCGATTTGAAACAAGCATTTTTCGGTTATCGCGTAAATCGCATTCCTTAGGGCTATCACCAAGGTTGGCGGCTATTCCATGGTTGGGGCCGAGGATCGGATACTCTCGGGTTATCTCCGAGATTAATTGGCCTTCTCCGGTGTGTGTTCGGTATTGGATCTCGCATGCCTCGGGGTTATCTCAAAGAGGTTGGAATTATTAGTCCGAGAATGTGATCCGGGGTTGATGTGAATTTTCGGTAGTATCCCGGTATGGATATGGATTGTCTTTCAGGGTTCCCTCTTAAAAGACGAATCTGTCCTCCTGCAATGTTAGTGACAGTATTACAGAAAATTTCAAGTGTCTACAATGATAATAGAATTAGTTAATATTTAAATCATTTAATAATGATTTCAGTGTTTGAAAATTCATGATAAAGTATAATAATTATTTAAAATTATTATAAGGCTATGAAAAATAATATGACTGATATTTAAAATATCTAAACGACTATTGAACTACACGATAGAGTCTTATACTCGATATTTACCCGATAAAGTCGCTAAATTTTACAATCAAATATTTTGAAATTGATCTAGACTTAGATAAATTGACTAGATATGTGTTTGTTAGTGAATCAATAACTGTTAAACATATATGACAATGTGATTAGGTTATGTGCTGACTGCAATTAGCAGTACTATGTGATATGAAATATTATTCTAATTGAACGAATGATCTTATTACTGATAGGTCGCTGTATAAAAGATTAATCTAAGTTGCGTTATTGTAAGCAGCAGCTCAGGCAAGTATCTTACCTTTGCATTTACTTTATGCAATGGACATGAGTAAGAAAGTTTTAGAATCATATTATTGTGCCAGATTATTAACTCTATTATTATTGATTATGTATCCAATTATTCATATTCATACAAGTTCTTAAATTATTCGATCATTGTTTATCAACACAGTATTATTGTAAAATTCAGATATTTATTCTGTTCGTTAATTCCTATAAAGGGTTAGACAAGTGTCCCCACTTGGATAACCATTGTATCACATTTTGATACATACCTATTGAGTTCCGGTATGTATACATTAATTAAAAGTTGTCTAAGCTACTTGATCCAGCTAGACACATATTTAGAAATATTGTTGAGCAAGATAAAACTGTATTGTATCCAACCAGATTGTTTTGGTTCGGATTCCTGACTAAGTATGAACATCCCGAATATGGGAAAACTTTTGTGCACCTAAGGTGGATAGAGTGAACGATAATATCGTTCTTGTATGTCGTATTGATCAATACGCAGCGAGCAGTGATCACCCGTGCGCGTCTGTAAGTTATGACGGTTTTGCGAGATGAATTTCGTTTAACCTTTTCCAAAATAGAAAACAATGTTCATAGTACGTTGAATGATCTCCAGTTATAGTCAATACGTAGTTTCAAAAATTTCATATAGAAGTGATATGTTGTTATTATTGGTTCAGCTTACTTCACAACTGTTGATTCGTCGTAGAAGTGTCTTTCAAAGAAAACATTTAATTATTTCAGCTAATATATATTGTTTTTATTACTTGTTGGGCAATCAAATGCTCATTCTTACTTTAAATTTAAATATTTTCAGCTAAGTATGATCAACCAGAAGGTTCAGGCAAGAACAAAGGGAAAGGAAAGCTGTTCGAATGAGTTTTATAATATTCTATGTAATAGTTAAAGTTTATTAAGACAATGATATTTATTATCTATGCTGTAATGAATGTTTAAAGGTCGCGTACCTGGGATTTAGACTTTGATATATGTAAATTATGTTTGATATTTATATTATTGTTATTATTATTAGTATTATTCTGCTCATAGAAATAGTATCGTGAAGCACCGAGTTCGGGTTTCAAGTACCCGAATTTGGGGGCGTCACAGGTTGGTATCAAAGCTTTATGGTTAGAAACCTTAGGTGGGATCGACCTTAGGCTATAACCTTAGGACAGGGGGAAACGTTGAAAATACAAATAACTCATATAGAGTTTAAAAGGAGATGAGTTGAATAAATTCATTCTTAAACAAAATAAAAGATAACCTTTATAAAAACTATTGTTTGTTGTGTGTATATACTATTTACTAATCAAGATAAGTTGTGTGTAGATGTCAGGTGGAAAAGAATTAGGATACTCTCTGATCGTAAAGGAGTCGATATCAAAGCCAAAATCTGAAATAGAGGCTCATAGTGCAGACAACCTTGATGAGGTGGTGGTATTGGAAAACGTAGTACCAGATCTGGAAATGGTGGAACTGACAGATAGTGATTAGACACTAAAGTTAGAGTTGATCAAGAATCAACGGAGGTACAAAATCTGAAGAACAAGGTCTCTTCTCTAGAAAAGCTACTAAATATCCAATTGTGAAAGGCGTTAATAGAAACTATGGAAGAACAAGATAAGCTTAAAATCCAAATTGATCAAATGGGAGCCGGAATCAACAAATAGTGTGCAGCTCCGAGCGAGAAAGGGAAAAGAAAGATGAAAGCACATGACTTAGGAAATAAGTAGGATTAGTAGTTGATTATGTATGTTTGATAATGTACGGGTGTAATGTAATATTCTCAAACTTTTGTATAAGTTATTACAGTAATTTTAACTTTTGTGGTCACAAAAGGATAGCGATATGTGTTATGTTATGTAAAGTACTTTGAATTGATGAATCTGAATCTTAGTTTCATTAATGGAATAAGTTTTGTATAAAATTATTATATGTTAAACTTATACAATAAGGTTTAGAATGTAAGTTAAATTTATGATTTTATGTAATCGAGATAATCTTTGCTAAGGCGACAAACACGAAATCAAAGGCGGAGGAATCACATCAACAATATTTCAAGGACAACAAAGAAGACCCAATGCAAAACTTTGTGAACATGGTAGCTCAAAGCTATCGTTGAGGGAATACCGGTACATGAGGAAAACAGACAATCGCTTGGCAAAATTCAAAGACTTCAAGGCGGTGAGGACCACGAGAATTGTGGAACAACCGAACCTATAGAAGCCCGGACATGGGTTAACGAGATAGAAAAGGCGTTCGTAGTTGCTAGGGTAGTTGAGGGCAAAAGACCTCTTTGCCACCTATATGATGAAAGGAGAGGCGAACTTTTGGTGGGAAGCAAATCAAGCGAAAAGGAGAGGAGTAGTTACTTTTGGCTAGGTTTAAGACTTTGTTTTTGAAAACTACCTCTCGGCTAGCATGCGAGCTAGGATGGAGGTAAAATTTCTCTGATTAAAGCGAGAGAACATGTGACAAATGAGTAAAAATCAGATTGTCCATAATTTAAGTTTAAAGAATTAGTTATTAATAAAATAAATTTTATTAATACTATTACATGCTATGTGTTCATTAATCGTTCTATAACCTAGAATGATTATTAATCGGAGGAGGATTACAGCTACGAAGAGATAGGAACGAGTAAGAATTTTCAAAGACGAAAATAAAATATTTCCGGGAAAAAAAATATTTCCGGGGAAAAAGACGAAATAGGCATTATTCACCCGTTTCTGCTCGGAGATTTATTTCGAAATTCCGAGAAGTTATTGATTGCGTGAAATCTTGAGACGTGATGGAATATTCAATAATATTTTAGTTATGGCAAAAACTAAGTTTTCACCTGCGGACTCAAAACCTAAGGGTTAGGAAAAGTGAGTTCCGCGAATGTAATGAGTACGTATAATAACTAGGGTTATTATGCGTGAGAAATACGAGTATGATATGAGTTATTATACGAGTATAGAAAGAAGAATAGTATGACGTATAATACGAACATTGTACGAGTTAAATACGAAGAGATTATGAGAATACGAGAAAAGAATGTGTAGAATACGATTAGTCTTAATGGACTTTGTGTTCATGGACTTTGTAGAATCCAATTGGACTTGGATTATGTCAAGCCCAATGATTTGTGAAATCAAGCCCAAGTTAGGCCCAATAAGAATTAGGGTTAAGGCCCAAACCAAGAAAAGAAACCGCGGATCGAACCGATGGGTAAACGGATGGGTAAGAACCATTGGAGCAACCCTTGGGGTGACCCATGGGCATGTGGGCCGGCCACTTGGCCACCAAGTAAGGGTGGTGGTCAAGTTAACTTGGTGGCTAAGTTGAAGAGGAGGTGGGAATAGTAACTTTAGGGTCGAAATGACTATTTTGTCCCTAGCTTTGGTTTTCTATAAATAGAAACCTAGAATTTCATTTTCTAGGATTTTTGAAAATCCTACACTTGAGAGAGATAAAGAGAGCTCGGTTGGGAGAGGAAGAGGAAGAGCGTGAGCACAAATGCTCGAATCAAAGTGATCGTGAAATAGAAAAGCTAGCGAATCGCCGGCTTTGTATAACGGAAGAGAAATAAAGAAGAACGGTAATCCAAACACTAGTTCTTCTAAAATTTTCTTTAAGTTTCTATGTTCAAAAATATAACTTAATGAGAATAAAGAGTAAGAGATACTGAGAATGATTTCATATGGTTGAAATCATGAGAAAATAAGAAATTTAGTTTATAAATTTCTTAAGGAAGTATAAGATTCGTAAGGATTTTGAGCGATTCGAATGAGTCTTATGAATGAATAGGTTAAATAAGTAAGGAATGATGTTCTATAACATCAGATTCCAAGAAAAAGTGAAATCGTAATCCAAAATATAGATTAAAATGAAGAACGAATGAAGAACGCGAAGAACACGCGAAGAACACGAAGAACGTTGTTGATGGACAAATTTAAAACCATTGTAATACAAATGTTGTTGATGGACAAGTTTAAAACCATCACATATAAGTTAGTTGCTTATTGCTTGGTTAGGAACGTTAGAAACGTTCATGCAGAACGGATTTAAAACTAAGCTATAACGAAGTTATGGCGAAAATTTTGTAAAAGAAGAACAAGAATTTGAAAGTTAGTAAATAAACCCGAACGTGTAGGATTTCATAAAAATATAAGAAAACGTATAAAACGTGAGTCATGGACTCAAGAACGAATGAATTTTGAGTTCGGATGACCGAATTACGGATAAACGAACAAAGAACGTTAAAAACGTTAAAATGAACGAAGAGCGAAGATTAAGCCAATTGAATGGCATGTTAATGGATTCAGAACAAAGTTCTGTCCGAGGCATATTAAAGTACGTAAGATAAGGAAGATAATGGCTTTGGAACGACCTCGTTCCGAGTTATAACGAAGAAGTTAGGAGATAGTAATGTACGCGTCTCAAACTTGACCTAACACTTAGAAAAATTTTCTTGGTTTCATGCTTTGTAGGCGCCAATGACATGAGTTGTGCCTGGAGGCGGTGCCATAGCGATGCGTAATAAAGGTCCGAAACACCTTGCAAGAAGAGTTCATGCTAGTCACGAACCGCAGTATAATTTGGGGAAATAGTAGTGACCATGTACAAGACGTAATACCTGATCTGAAAACCTTACGGAGAGTGGCCAGCCTGTAGCCCAGAAGAGAGAGAGAGAAAGTAGGTCGGCGCCTTGTGCGCTGAGAGGAAAGGAAGGGCACGACATCGTAGCGCCGGTGCAAACCAATGCCCAGAAATGAGATTTTTAGTTCTCAGTTACTGGAGGATGTGCAAGAAAGAAGTATGAACATGTAGTTCACGTAATGTAACATTCAATCAAGTGTTGTAAACCTTTAGTGAAGGTTGAACAGAAAGATTTAACGAGATTAAAAGATAGAGAATGTAAGAGCTAGATTACGTAACCAATATCCGGGGACCGTAGTTGTAATGAACGAACGTGAGGGGTTACTGTGATTGTGATTCCTTAGACGTTGAGTGATGAAGGTAACAAGTAACATTTCGATGTTATGTTGTGATAATGAGAGATAAGTGTAAAGCGTATAGACGCTATGAACGCAACGTTGTTGCGATGAACGATCAGTCTTAGCATACAACGGACCGTATGGCTTCGACATTAAGAAAGAATAATGAACATGGGGTTTATGGGATGGATAACGATGAATGCAATTGAAACCTTAAGTAAAGGTTGAGTGAGAGATTAAGAGACGAGCAACGTGAACGTTGAATACGTACACGATCTTCGTAAATCGTATTCGCGTTTGATGAAAGTTCTAAGTATACCCTAGTTGTATGACTTAGACGTTGATTAAAGTATTAAGTAAGATATGAATGGTATCAAGAAAGCCTTATCGAACGGTAATAAGATTAATGAAAGCCGAATTGGAGTTGGATAAGAACGAGTTCTGAGGTATGGCAATTACTTGCCAGAAAGCCATAAGGAATAAGAAATTGACTTAACGAACATTATATTTAATGGTTCGTATAAGTTAAGAGAAATTTAGGTTGTGGTACAATTGTAACCTTTGATGGTTGACATATGGGAGCTGGGCTAAACAATTCCTTCAGAGAGTGAAGGTATATATGAAACTGGCAACCGATCTAACTCACTGTGATGGCAGTGTAGATGAGACGGGAACTTGTTTGTTGGTTGTTTATGGGAAACCACTGAAAGTACCATATGGACTACTAGCAGAGAAGCGATGTGTGCTGATTCCTAGAGAAGTATAAGAAGAAGATAAGAATGTAAATCATCAAAGATGATTAACGTTTTGAGTAAGACATCTCCGTATGTCATGAAACCGTAAACCGGTAATGAAAGTTAGTCGCGTAAAATTATATTGTAAGAACGTGAACCTTAAGAAGTAAAGTTAAGTAAACCAATGCGTAAGTCAAGTATATGACTAATTGGTGTATTTGTTATTTCCTTATGTGTTATAGGGATTGGAATGAGCGATTCGGGTAAAGTATGTAGGTAAATGCGTACAGAAGGCAAGTTTCCTAACTTCATTCATATTTTTAAATGAATGCTAGTTTCTAAAACTTCTCAGATGTTGAACTTGAGAACTTTCTGTCTACGTGCGAATGTGCAATATTTGTACAAGGTGGTAGAACGTATGAGACCTTGTGCCACAATGTGAACACTTTGGTGTTTCTGTGAGACGAACTGTTCTATGTTTGAACTGTTCAATAAAAGAATGTTCTGTTTATACATGAACCATTATTGTTAAGTTTGTGCTATTGATTCTAGCCAGACAGATTGTGCATTAAAGAAAGTAGAGAATGAAAGTATTTCAAAGTGCATGTAACTAATGTACTAAGATGATAGGAATCAAGACTATTCCTATTATTCAAGCTGCTTCGTAACCTTGTTCGGTTATTGAAGTCTGAAAAGAATGTTTAAATTCTTGAAGTTGTTTGTTCAACTGTTATGACTTGCTGGGCAATTGAATGCTCACACTTGCTTTAAAATGAAAAACATTTTCAGCGAACGATGTTAGAAGAACTTAAGGATCCTGTATAGATCAAGCTGACGGTATCCAGATGAAGTGTCATTCAGAATGTGAATGAGCGAGAAGATCAAGTGAAGACTTGTAATGTAGAAAGATGAGAATTAAACTATAGAATAGTTTAAGGAACGGTTATGTATCCTTGGTGGCGGATAAAAGTCACTCGTGCAAGATGTAAAGAAAAATGTAATTATCATTATTTGTAATGAAAGAGGTTATAAGGTTTCGAGAACCTGGGAATTCAGAATGTATGTTATTATATTTCAGTATATAATGATGTATGTTTGGATGAATGATGTACTCGTGACGTACAGAATTCGAGTGTGAAGAAAAACTGGATTTCGGGGTGTTACAAGTTGGTATCAGAGCTGATAGGTTATAAATCTTAGGTAAGAGTACCTAAAACTATAATCGTAGAGAGAATGATAAGAAGATCACCACGTGATCATAGTAAATCGTAGTATGTGAGATGAGTACATTAAACGATGAATGATTTATAGCTGATGCTATGAATGAATGGTGCTACGAAGTAGTACGGTGAAGAAGAACTCAGATTGAGTTGTAAAGTTTAGCATACGAATTAAAGAAAATTCGTATTAAGTAAATAGAAATGTAGAAGTTGTAAGATTTCAATTGAGGACTCATGTGATGGCAGAGTTGTATGAATCTTTGTATGGGCAGATGTTTGTGCTTGGTGTAACAACTACTCAGTTATTACAGTGATAATCATTGAAATTGGTCGCGCTATTAAGATTTATATGACAAGAAGGTGAATCTTTTCTCATATATATACTTGATAGGTAGAGAACGATAAGGTAGGTGCGAGTTCTTGAAACTCATACTTGTGGTACGTTCGTGACTAATAATAGTATGGTATGTTTTTGAATGTTTCAGCGAATAGACGCCAATGGTCTGTCTGGATGTTCTTAAACTTATAATATTGTGGAAAGTTCCTAAACTCATAATGTGTGGTAAGTTGATGGACTGTACTAAGGTATAGGAATGTTTAGACTGAAAATGAAGTATTTTCAGTAGACTTAGCATTGAAGGTGCTAGAGAAGATTAAGTATTGTCGCAGAAAGACAATGAAGGAAGATGGAGAATAGGATATTCCAAATCCTCTAGCTATGCTAGATTTCAAAGTTTATTTAAATCGTGCTGAAATGTACATTTTGAAAAAGAAAAGAATTAGTTCAACTTTTTGGAACCAATGGAATCTAGAAGAGCTATGCTTTGTATGTCTATGCCAATTGCTTCGGCTAGACAGAAATTGATTTAAAATATTAAAATGAATTTTATATCATCTGCGCATTTGATGCAACGATGGTAAAAAGATGGAGTTGTTAATGCAATTGAACCTAGTGGGATGTGATCATTGGATCAGCAAACCACTATGGTAAGATGTATAATGACGAAGTCATAAACTGACGAAGTCCTCAACGTACTGTGAAGAGTACGGTATCATGACGTCATGAAACATTTTGAATAGAATTTAAATAAGTAGTCGATGTCAAGTGAGTTGACTAGACGAATGTTTCAAGAGATATCCAAAAATTTTGGTACTAAGTCTGAGGTGAACATACCCTGAAATGGGGTTATACGATAGGCTGATCACCTACGTATGGAAGAGGTAGTTTACCTTCTTTGTGATTGTAAACTTACCTTGTAAGAAAGGTTTACGGCGAGAGGCTGTTTAACCTTGTAAGAGTTCATGGTCAATTTGACCCCTCAGCAAAGAATGAAATGTTTTAAAGGAATCTTTATATTCCTAGTTGTTCCTTTTGCTTCATGATTCTTGATAGGTTATGGAGGTTAGGAATGATGGAAAGATAAGAACTTCTTTGAAGAGAAGTTGAGAAGAAGGGTAAGCTAAAATTTTGAGGACGAAATTCTTTGAAGAAGGGGAGAATGTGAGGACCCGGGTAAGGGTTCAGTTTTAAAAAATTCCGAGGACGGAATCTTTTTAAGGAGGGAAGAATATGACAACCCGGAAAATCGGATTGTCCAGAATTTAAGTTTAAAGAATTAGTTATTAATAAAATGAATTTTTATTAATACTATTCTGTGCTATGTGTTCATTAATCGTTTTATAACCTAGAATGATTATTAATCGGGAGGATTTCGCCACGACTAGCTAGACCGAAGCGAGTAAGAATTTTCAAGACGAAAATAAAATTTTTCCAAGAACAAAATATTTTCGGGGAAAAAGACGAAATATGCACTATTCACCCGTTTCTGCTCGGAGATTTATTTCGAAATTCCGAGAAGTTATTGAATGCGTGAAATCTTGAGACGTGATTGAATATTCAATAATATTTCAGTTATGACAAAAACTAAGTTTTTGCCTGCGGACTCAAAACTTAAGGGTTAGGAAAAGTGAGTTCCGCGAATGTAATGAGTACGTATAATAACTAGGGTTATTATGCGTGAGAAATACGAGTATGATACGAGTTATTATATGATTATATAAAGAAGAATAGTACGACGTATAATACGAACATCGTACGAGTTAAATACGAAGAGATTATGAGAATACGAAAAAAAGAATGCGTAGAATACGATTAGTCTTAATGGACTTTGTGTTCATGGACTTTGTAGAATCTAATTGGACTTGGATTATGTCAAGCCCAATGATTTGTAAAATCAAGCCCAAGTTAGGCCCAATAAGAATTAGGGTTAAGGCCCAAAACAAGAAAAGAAATCGCGGATCGAACCGATGGGTAAACGGATGTGTAAGAACCATTGGAGCAACCCATGGGGTGACACATGGGCATGTGGGCCGGCCACTTGGCCACCAAGTAAGGGTGGTGGTTAAGTTAACTTGGTGGCTAAGTTGAAGAGGAGGTGGGAATAGTAACTTTAGGGGCGAAATGACTATTTTGCCCCTAGCTTTGCTTTTCTATAAATAGAAACCTAGAATTTCATTTTCTAGGATTTTTGAAAATCCTACAATTGAGAGAGATAGAGAGAGCTCAGTTGGGAGAGGAAGAGGAAGAGCGTGAGCATGAATGCTTGAATCAAAAGTGATCGTGAAATAGAAAAGCTAGCGAATCGCCGGCTTTGTATAACGGAGAGAAATAAAGAAGAACGGTAATTCGAACACTAGTTCTTCTAAAATTTTCTTTAAGTTTCTATGTTCAAAAACATAACTTAATGAGAATAAAGAGTAAGAGATATTGAGAATGATTTCATATGGTTAAAATCATGAGAAAATAAGAAATAAGAAATAAGAAATTTAGTTTATAAATTTCTTAAGGAAGTATAAGATTCGTAAGGATTTTGAGCGATCCGAATGAGTCTTATGAATGAGTAGGTTAAATAAGTAAGGAATGATGTTCTATAACATCAGATTCCAAGAAAAAAGTGAAATCGTAATCCAAAATATCGATTAAAATGAAGAACGAACGAAGAACGCGAAGAACACGCGAAGAACACGAAGAACGTTATTGATGGACAAATTTTAAACCATCGTAATACAAATGTTGTTGATGGACAAGTTTAAAAACATCGCATATAAGTTAGTTGCTTATTGCTTGGTTAGGAACGTTAGAAATGTTCATGAAGAACGGATTTAAAACTAAGCTATAACGAAGTTATGGCAAAAATTTTGTAAAAGAAGAACGAAAATTTGAAAGATAGTAAATGAACCCGAACATGTAGGGTTTCATAAAAATGTAAGAGAACGTATAAAACGTGAGTCATGGACTCAAGAACGAACGAATTCCGAGTTCGGATGACCGAATTACGGACGAACGAACAAAGAACGTTAAAAACGTTAAAATAAACGAAGAGAGAAGATTAAGCCAATTGAATGGCATGTTAACGTATTCAGAATGAAGTTCTGTCTAAGGCATATTAAAGTACGTAAGATAAGGAAGAGAATGGCTTTGGAACGACCTCGTTCCGAGTTACAACAAAGAAGTTATGAAATCGTAATGTACGCGTCTCAAACTTGACCTAACACTTTGAAAAATTTTCTAGGTTTCATGCTCATTGCAGTCATGAAGTTGTGCCTTTGGAGGCCAAGCACGCAAAGGCGTAATGTGATGTCTCGAACCATAGTATAATTTGTGGCGTCGCATGACGCCATGTACAAAGACAAAAACATTACGGAGAGTGGTATTGCGGTACGAGAGATAACAAAGGACTTGGCGCCGATGCGGCCGGGAAGGAAGAGAGGAGAGAGAAGTAGGTCGCGCCGCAATGCGAGAGGAAAGGAAGGGCACGCAGTGTCGCAGTCACGGCAAGAAAGCAATGCCCAGAAATGAGATTTTTAGTTTTTAGTTACTAGAGGATGTGCAAGAAAGAAGTATGAACATGTAGTTCACGTAATGTAACATTCAATCAAGTGTTGTAAACCTTTAGTGAAGGTTGAACGGAAAGATTTAATGAGATTAAAAGATAGAGAATGTAAGAGCTAGATTACGTAACCGATATCCGGGAACCGTAGTCGTAATGAACGAACGTGAGGGGTTACTGTGATTGTGATTTCTTAGACGTTGAGTGATGAAGGTAACAAGTAACATTTCGATGTTATGTTGTGATAATGAGAGATAAGTGTAAAGCATATAGACGCTATGAATGCAACATTGTTGCGATGAACGATCGGTCTTAGCATACAACGGACCGTATGGCTTCGACATTAAGAAAGAATAATGAACATGGGGTTCATGGGATGGATAACGATGAATGCAATTGAAACCTTAAGTAAAGGTTGAGTGAGAGATTAAGAGACGAGCAACGTGAACGTTGAATACGTAAACGATCTTCGTAAATTGTATTCGCGTTTGACGAAAGTTCTAAGTATACCCTAGTTGTATGACTTAGACGTTGATGAAAGTACTAAGTAAGATACGAATGGTATCAAGAAAGCCTTATCGAACGGTAATAAGATTAATGAAAGCCGAATGGGAGTTGGATAAGAACGAGTTCTGAGGTATGGCAATTACTTGCCAGAAAGCCATAAGGAATAAGAAATTGACTTAACAAACATTATATTTAATGGTTCGTACAAGTTAAGAGAAATTTAGGTTGTGGTACAATTGTAACCTTTGATGGTTAACATATTGGAGCTGGGCTAAACAATTCTTTCAGAGAGCGAAGGTATATACGAAACTGGCAACCGATCTAACTCACTGTGATGACAGTGTAGATGAGACGGGAACTTGTTTATTGGTTGTTTGTGGAAAACCACTCAGGGTGCCATATGGACTACTAGTAGAGAAGCGATGTGTGCTGAGTCCTAGAGAATTATAAGAAGAAGATAAGAATGTAAATCATCAACGATGATTAACGTTTTGAGTAAGACATCTCCGTATGTCATGAAACCGTAAACCGGTATTGAAAGTTAGTCGCGTAAAATTATATTATAAGAACGCGAACCTTAAGAAGTAAAGTTAAGTAAACCAATGCGTAAGTCAAGTATATGACTAATTGGTGTATTTGTTATTTCCTTATGTGTTATAGGGATTGAATGAGCGATTCGGTGAAGTCGTAGTGCATGCGTGAAGGCAAGTTTCCTAACTTCATTCATATTTTAAATGAAAATGAATGTTAGTTTCTAAAACTTCTCGGATGTTGAACTTGAGAAGTTTTCGTCTATGTAATCTTGAATGTGCGATATTTGTACAAGGTGGTAGAACGTATGAGGCTTTGTGCTACAATGTGAACACTTGATTGTTTTACGTGAGACTTAACGCATTCTATGTTTGAACTGTTCAATAAAAGAATGTTCTGTTTATACATGAACCGTTATTGTTAAGTTTGTGCTATTGATTCTAGCCAGACATATTGTGCATGAAAGAAAGTAGAGAATGAAAGTATTTCGAAGTGCATGTAACTAATGTACTAAGATGATAGGAATCAAGACTATTCTTATTATTCAAGCTGCCTCGTAACCTTGTTCGGTTATTGAAGTCTGAAAAGAATGTTTAAATTCTTGAAGTTGTTTGTTCAATCTATTATGACTTCTGTTGGGCAATTGAATGCTCACACTTGCTTTAAATGAAAAACATTTTCAAATGTAACGATGTTAGAAGAACTTAAGGATCCCGTATAGATCAAAGTTCGATTTTAGATATCAGATGAAGTGCCATTCGAGAATGTGAATGAGCGAGAAGATCAAGTGAAGACTTGTAATATAGAAAGATGAGAATTAAACTATAGAATAGTTTAATGAACGGTTATGTATCCTTGGTGGCGGATAAAAGTCACTCGTGTAAGATGTAAAGAAAAATGTAATTATCATTATTTATAATGAAAGAGGTTATAAGGTTTCGAGAACCTGGGAATTCAGAATGTATGTTATTATATTTCAGTATATAATGATGTATGTTTGGGTGAATGATGTACTCGTGACGTATGTAATTCGGGTGTAAAGAAAGACTGGATTTCGGGGTGTTACAGAACATGACTGTTGCGGAGTATGCCACAAAGTTTAATGAGTTGGCTAGGTTCGCTCTGCATCAAGTTGATACGGAGGCTAAGAAGGTAATAAGGTTCCAGTTGGGATTAAAACCCTGACTCTACAACAAGGTGGCAGTGTTGCAGATCAATACTTTTGCAGCACTCATGGAAAAGGCTATCATAGCTGAGGAGGGGAGTGAGGCCATAAGCCTCTACAACAAGGAGAAGAGGAACAAAGGCAAGGCTGTAGGAGCTGTGAAGGTGGAAACTAATAGTGGGAATAGGGGTGAGAAAAGAAAGGGGAATTATTTTGGGAATGTTCAGGTGAAACAGGAAGGTGTGAAGAAGCAGGTAGTTCAATATGGAAAATGTGGGAAGAATCACTCTGGTGAGTGTCTGAAGGGTAAGTTTGTATGCTACAAGTGCGGGCAGGAGGGCCATATTTCTCTCAACTGCCCCAACCCAAGGATGAACAATGGGTGTTTTCTGTGTGGGTCGATGGAACATAAGGTGAGGGATTGTCCAAAGAGGAAAATGGAGGCAGGGAGTGTAACCATGGGAAAAGGAAGCGGGACTATGGCAATCACAATACCGACTTCAACCAACAAACCAACCGCACGAGTCTTCAATATGACGATCCAGGATACTGTGGCAGCTGGGAATGGAACTCTAGGTATTATTCGAATAACTTTTATTTTCGTGTATATATTTGATTTTCCTTTATATAGCAAATTATTTTATAAATAAATTTTGAAGGAGGAATTTGAGTTCTTTTAGAAATCAAATTTTCGTTTAATCAGATAAACAAGATTTATATGAATAGTAAAAGATTTGTTCGATCAATTATGATCGAGATCTACTTGCAATGATTGTGTATGTTATGTACCCCTATATGTACGTATGAGTTTTAAAAAAATGGTGATTTCGGGGATGGTATCCTTATAAGGGAGGATGACTGTAATAACCCGATATTTTTTATGTAAATAAAGAAGAAATTTTGCATATAAATTTTTTTTATTTGAAGATGGGAATATGTGCCAAGTAATGTGTATGTATATATGTGATAAATAAAATTTATTTATTACATGAATAATTTCAAATAATTTTATTTTAGAATTATTGATCATTATAAAGTATATACTTATAATAATTAATTTTATAGTAGAAATGTCTTTATTATTTATTTTCTATGAAAATATGATTTTTATATTATTTAAATAATATAAGAAATGATTATTGGAATTATTATAATTCCTATTTTATTATATGAATTTAGTTCAGAGTTTTAAGTTAATTATTTTAACTTAATTAATAATGTTATATATGAAAAATAAATCAGATATGGAATCGAAACCCTAAATTTGGGTATCGATCAAGGGATGCAAATAATAATATAATATTAATTATATTTTACTTTTTCAGTGCTATAAATATATACTGTAAATGTGTAGACTGATAATGGTTGGTCGATTATGCTAAATTATGTCATAACCCTTATATCGTGTTATTAAACCCTAATTGTTAAACTCAGTTATGAGTTTAAGACAGAGTAGTAATTGTGTTATATGAATTTTGTTGTGTATTATTAGATTTAATGTTAATTAGAGAAAACCCTAATTAATATTTGAAAACCCTAATTAAAAATTAAAAACCCTAATTTGCTAATTAGAAACCCTAATTGCTAAAATTAGAAACTCTAATTATTATTTTAGTAAATTGAATTGTTAATTTGGGAACTCTAATGATAATTAAGGAACCCTAATTATTTAAACCCTAATTTTCTATTAAAAACCCTAATTTAATTAATGTGTTTAAAATTAAATTTTTATTATACTTTAATTTTTAATTGTCCAAACCCTAGTAATTATTTGGAAAACTTTAAGATGTAAAATCTAGTGAATAAATCCTAGATTCAAGCACCTTGAACAAGAATACCCTTGAGATTAAAATAAAATTATAATTTTACCCTTTGTCTTATTTGTTGAATTATTGCTAGCCAAATCTTTGCTAAATCTGGCCAGCCACCCCCTAGACCTAGCTATGAGCTACATCACCAGCACATGATCAGCTACTAGCTTACACGTTCATAGCATCAATTCATTTGTTAGATCAAGAAAGAGAAACTCTCATATTTTCCATCATTTGTGCTCTTTACTCATCCAAGACTCTCTCTCTCTAAAACCCACGAATTTGCCTTGCTAGATCAGTTACAAAATCAGCCCCACCAACTCACATAACAAATCAGAAGCATAGAAATCAGAATTTTTTTCATAAAGAGGTAAGAACCCTAGAAGAAATCTGATCTTGATCAAGGTGTGAGATGTTAGTTTTTTTGTGTTAAACATGTAATATGTAGTATATAATGATGATCTAGGTTTCTAGATGTTAGATCCATAACATCTAGAGGCTCGGATTTGAAGTTTTTAAAAATCTGGAAAACTTTATTTTTGTGTCTGACAAGCGAATGTCAGGTCTGATAGATCTCTGTCTGTTAATGATTTTTGTGTTTTGAAAGTTTGTGGTTGTTGTATGCTATGAGATCTTTGATCTGAAACTGGAAGCTAGCCCAGATCATGTACAGGTTAAAAGTTATAGCTATTCAAACCTAGTTGACCGAGCATGACTTTCCAAATCTGGAAAAAACCCAGATCGTTCCCAGAAGGCTTTGACAAGAACTTCATGGGCTCAGATCTGTCAGTGGTTTAACGATCTATTATTTTTGTTGCATCTAAGTTATAGTATGTTGAATGGACTTCATATGTATGCCTTATAATCTCCTAATAATCAAACTGAGAGAATATAGTGTCTGGTCAAAGTAGGTAAAATAATCATGTTTTTTGTTTCTGGGTAACCCAGAAAACAGATGAACGCTGTCTCTGACAGACTTTGACCAGACTAGATCTTCTTATTGTGTTGTTATTTTATTGATTTTATGTAATGGGTTTATAGTATTACATGTTAAATAAAACCTGGAATCAATAGATCACATAGAGCAAACTCACAACGCGAGATATAAGGATCCAAAGTAGCATACTCGTTATGTTCTTCATTCTGGAAAAATCCAGAAATGAAGAACATACTCCTACACGATATTCTGAGCCTCAGATCGTTTTGATTATTTATGTTTAGACTTAACCATGGATTGAAACATGCTCTCTGATATTTTGTCTAGATAGCCCGACGAGCAGAAAACCTTTACCTTGAACAGATTTCCTGATAAAGGGCCATCCAAATCGTTGACCGGCCACGACTTTATCTTTTGGGCAGCCTAGAAACGTCAAGAACAGCTCTGACAGCTTGTTCTCGAGCTTAGATCTTGTAAATGATGTATGTTATGACCACGTTTGTTGTTAGATCTTGTAGTACTACATGAGTACTATAACCTCTGATCAACAGCTAGTCTAGAAACATTACAAATGGGGAATTAAGCTTGGTCAAAGTATACCACACGATCACTGTCTATGAATGTTCTTGAGTCTCAAGAACACCTAAGGCGACACTTACTGTCACCAAAGGGCTTTAGCGACAGACATATCAAAATTAATTAATTTAATTTCTAAAAATCATTTAAAAATAGTAAATAAATTCCGAAAATTACAAAAATAGTTTAATTTTTTTTAAGTTATAAAAATTAACTTTTAATAATTTGACATATTTTTCATAAATATTAATATTTATTTGGATATTATTGGTATTTAAATTATTTAATAAATGCATTAAATAAATTAATTAAAATTATTTTATTGTATTAAAATTATTTTAAATAATAATAAGGTATTAAATAATATTTTAAGTTATAAAACATAACTTTTAATATTTTAAGATAAGTTTCATTAATTATTAAATATTAATGATATTAAATTTATTTAGCAATTATATTAAATAAATAAATTAAAAATGATTTTAATATTATAAAAATCATTTTAAATGAAAATAAATAGTTTAAAAATATTTTAAGTTATAAAATATAACTTTTGAAATTTAAAGGTAAATTTCATTAATAATTTAATATTAATGATATTAAGTTTATTTAATAATTATATTAAATAAATAGTTTTAAAATGGTTTTATTGAATTAAAATCATTTAAAAGGAAATAAATGAATTAAAAATATTTTAAGTTATAACTAATGACTTTTAATATTTTGATAAATAATAAATTAATATTCTAATATTAATGGTAATTATTTAAAAATAATTTTAAATATTTTAAAAATCATTTAAGGGTAATATTAATACTTTAAAAATATTTTGAGTTATTATAAATAACTTTAATATTTTAGGAATGGTTTCATTAATAGTTTAATATTAATTAAGTATTAATGATAATAGAATTAGTTAATATTTAAATTATTTAATAATGATTTCAAAGTGTTTGAAAATTCATGATAAAGTATAATAATTATTTAAAAAAAATTATTATAAGGCTATAAAAAATAATATGACTGATATTTAAAATATCTAAACGACTATTGAACTACACGATAGAGTCTTAGACTCAATATTTACCCGATAAAGTCGTCGGTATACCGAAATATTTCAGAAATTGATCTAGACTTAGATAAATTGATTAGATATGTGTTTGTTATTGAATCAATAACTGTTAAACATATGTGACAATGTTATTAGCTTATGTGCTGACTGCAATTAGCAATATTATGTGATATGATATATTACTCTAATTGAACGAATGATCTTATTGCTGATATGTCGCTGTATAAAAGATTAATCTAAGTTGCGTTATTGTAAGTAGCAGCTCAGGCAAGTATCTTACCTTTGCATTTACTTTATGCAATGGACATGAGTAAGAAAGTTTCAAAATCATATTATTGTGCCAAATTATTAACTCTATTGTTATTGATTATGTAGCCAATTATTCATATTCATACAAGTTCTTAAATTATTCGATCATTGTTTGTCAACACAGTATTACTGTAAAATCCAGATATTTATTCTGTTCGTTAATTCCTATAAAGGGTTAGACAAGTGTCCTCACTTGGATAACCATTGTATCACATGTTGATACATACCTATTGAGTTTCGGTATGTATACATTAATTAAAAGTTGTCTAAGCTACTTGATCCAGCTAGACACAGATTTAGAAATATTGTTGAGCAAGATAAAACTATATTGTATCCAACCAGATTGTTTTGGTTCGGATTCCCGACTAAGTATGAACATCTTGAATATGGAAAAACTTTTGTGCACCTAAGATGGATAGAGTGAACGATAATATCGTTCTTGTATGTAGTATTGATCAATACAGGGCATAACGGGCTGATCACCCCCCGTGCCCGTAAGTTATGACGGTTTGCAGATGAATTTTTGTTTAACCTTTTCGAAAATAGAAAACAATGTTCATAGTACGTTGAATGATCTCCAGTTATAGTCAATACGTAGTTTCAAAAATTTTATATAGAAGTGATATGATGTTATTATTGGTTCAACTTACTTCACAACTGTTGATTCGTTGTAGAAGTGTCTTTCAAAGAAAACATTTAATTCTTTCAGCTAATATATATTATTGTTATTACTTGCTGGGCAATCAAATGCTCATTCTTGCTTTAAATTTAAATATTTTCAGCTAAGTATGATCAACCAGAAGGTTCAGGCAAGAACAAAGGGAAAGTAAAGCTGTTCGAATGAGTTTTATAATATTCTATGTAATAGGTAAAGTTTATTAAGACAATGATATTTATTATCTATAATGTAATGAATGTTTAAAGGTCGCGTACCTGGGATTTAGACTTTGATATATGTAAATTAAGTTTGATATTTATATTATTGTTATTATTATTAGTATTATTCCGCTCATAGAAATAGTATCGTGAAGCACCGAGTTCGGGTTTCAAGTACCCAGATTTGGGGCGTTGCAAAAACTATTTTAATTTCTCCAAATTTAACTTTTCATACAAAAACTCCATTTTTGAGTTCTTTCACAAATTTAAACACTGTGATTTCAATTCTTGTCCAAATTACCTCATTCAAAATACGTTATACTCATATCTCATTGTACTAACATATGCAAGCCTCAATTTACAGTTTTATATAAGAATTGACCATCTAAATTGGTACTTACCTAATCCATACAAAGAATACATACACTGTCAAATTTTCTTCCTACTGTCAAACAAATTTAGCATGTGATTTTCTTGATTGACATAAACTCTTGCATTATAAGCATGTATAATCACAATAACTAAATTACATAACAAAAATTCGGAAGAAAAATAATTCACATAACATGCAATTTTATTTTTCCGTAATACTCATAAACATAAATAATATCCAATTATTAACATACCTTTTGTTACTTGACAAAAATTCTTGTTAAACACACTGGAATTGACGTGAAAATCCTAATCTTTCTCTCAATTTCTCTCAACCTCTCACTCAATTTCTCTGAACTCTCAAACTCCTCTCTTCTCTAAGCTTTAACAAATAAAATGCGTAATGATATAATAACAAAGAAAACTGACATAGGCTTAATACGCATAATAAGTAACATCAGTTATTAGGATAAACATATATAACATAAATATATTATATTTATTATTTGATTTTATCTTATTTAATTTAAATAACCTAGAAATCTCAAAACCCATAAGGCTTGTTTGGCAAAAACCCTTTAAATATTAAAGAATTAATATATTAAGCCTTGTTTGTTAAAACTAAATTAAACTAATTTATTTTAATAACTCCTTATAATATAGTTATTTGTCACACTATATTTAATCAAGCTTTCATATTTATTTTAATTAATGAAAATTATAATTAATTAAATAAATCCTTTAGTCACATAACACCATACAAATAATTAATCATTTAATTGAAATATCAATATAATAATCATTTCCTTAATTCATCAATTATTTATTTAACAAATAATTCTCTAAATAATATTAAATCAATTAAATAAATATTCATTTACCGATAATCACATCCATTAAATATTTATATAACTCAATAAATATTTAATATTACAATTAAAATTTTGGAATGTTACATCATTCCCTCCTTAAAAGGATTATGTCCTCAGAATCACAATTCAAACAATCAAATCGTCACATTCTTCCCTACTTACAAAGATTTTGTCCCCATAATCGAAGACATAGATTAAACAAATAACTGAGGGTAACTTTTCATTATTTCAGCTTCGAGTTCCCACGTTGCCTCTTCGACAGTGTGGTTTCTCAATATCACCTTCACAGAAGGTATCACTTTATTTCTGAGCACTTGTTCTTTCCTGTCGACTATCTGGATAAGAACTTCTTCATAAGACAAATCTTTATTGAATTGCAATGGTTCGTACTCGATCACGTGCTTGTAATCGGGTTTATACGGTCGTAACACCTAAATGTGAAAAATATTATTAATGTTTTCCAATTCTGGAGGTAGAGCTACCTCATAAGCCACTTCCCCCACTCTTTGTAGTATCTCAAATGGTCCAATAAATCTTGGGCTGAGCTTTTCTTTCTTGCCAAAATGAATCTTCCCCTTCCAAGGAGAAACTTTTAGGAAAATGAAATTTCCTACTTCAAATTTGCGATTCTGCCTATGTTAATCGACATACTTTTTCTGTCGGTCTTGGGCTACTACCAATCTTGTCCTGATGAGTTTGACAACTTTAGCAGTTTGTTGTACCAGTTCTGGTCCTAACAGGTGGCGTTCATCGACTTAATCCCAGTACAGTGGAGTTCTACACTTTCTGTCGTACAATGCCTCGTAAGGTGGCATGCCGATGCTCACGTGGTAACTGTTGTTGTAGGCAAATTCTACCAATGGTAAATGTTCATTCCAGCTTCCTTTGAAATCCATGATGCATGCTCTCAGCATATCTTCCAACGTTTGGATAGTTCATTCGCTTTGCCCGTCGGTTTGCTGATGGTATGTTGTACTCATTCGCAACTATGTTCCCATACATTCTTGTAGTCTCTTCCAGAAGTTTGATGTGAACCTTGGATCTCTATCTTACACTGGAACTCCATGTATTGACACGATCTCTTTAACGTGTAGTTTCACTAGCTGATCAAGATTAAATCTAATCTTTATTGGCAAAAAATTTGCAGATTTTGTAGTCTGTCCACTATCACCCATATCGCATCGTATCCTTTCTGAGTCGTTGGAAGTCCTACCACAAGATCCATTGTGATGTGCTCCCATTTCTATTCCGGTATTTCCAATGGTTGAAGTAACCCGCTTGGTCGTTGATGTTCAGCTTTAACCTTCTGACACGTCAAGCATTTTGCAACGCATTCTGCAATATCTCTTTTCATATTTGGCCACTAAAAATGTCGCTAAAAATCTTGATACATCTTTGTACTTCCTGGATGAATCGAATATCTTGTGTTGTGTGCTTCGGTCAAGATTTCTTCTTTAAGCTCTTGTACTGCTGGAACCCAAATTATTTTCTCGAATCGTAGTAGTCCTTCGGTGTCGATCTTATATTTTACATCGCTACCCTCAACCACTTTCTCTTTGATCGTTTCGCATTCTTTATCTTGTAGTTGAACACTCTTCACTTTGTCCACCAAAGTTGGACTGGTATCTATCTGGAATAGTCGTTCATCGGATTCCTTTGAAAATTTGATTTCCAACTCTAGCTTTGTCATTGCTGAAATAAGTTCCTCCTGAGTAGTTATCAGCATCAACTTCTCCCAACCTTTCCTGCTTAAAGCATCTGCAACAACATTCGCTTTGTCCGGGTGATAAAAGATCTCAGAATCGTAATCCTTTATCAATTCCATCCATCTCATTTGTCGCATATTCAGGTCCTTCTGTGTGAAAATATACTTCAAACATTTATGATCTGTGTAGATTTCACATTTCTCTCCATAGAGATAGTGTCTCCATATCTTGAGAGCAAACACTACTGCAGCCAATTCCAAATCATGAGTCGGATAACCTTTCTCATAATCCTTCAGTTGTCTTGATGCATACGCAATTACTTTGGCGTTCTGCATAAGAACACATCCCAACCCTTTATGTGAGGCATCACTATACACCACAAAGTTACCTGTACTATTTGGTAATGACAACACAGGTGCCATGCTTAATTTCTTCTTCAAATCCTGGAAACTTTCTTCACATTTCTCCGACCAAACAAATTTCACAGCTTTCCTGGTCAAATTTGTTAATGGAGTGGCATTCTTAGAAAAATCATGAATAAATTGTCTTTAATAACCGGCCAATCCCATGAAACTCCTCACTTCCGACGGTGTTCTTGGTTGTTCCCAATTGATTATAGCTTCCACCTTTGATGGATCTACGGAAATCCCATCTTTGTCAATCACGTGCCCAAAAAATTGCACACGATCTAGACAAAATTCGCACTTAGAGAATTTTGCGTATAACTTTTCCTTTCTTAGTGTTTCCAATGTCAAACGTAAGTGTTCCACGTGTTCTTCTTGAGTTTTGGAATACACCAGAATGTCATCGATGAATACCACTACAAACTTGTCTAAGAATGGTTTAAATACCCTATTCATCAAATCCATGAATGCATCAGGTGCATTGGTTAAACCAAAAGATATCACCAGAAACTCGTAATGTCCATACTGAGTTCAGAATGTCGTTCGTGGTATATCCTCCTTCCTCACTTTCAACTGGTGATATCCACTTCTCAAATCTATTTTTGAGAAATATTTAGCACCCTTCAACTGATCAAACAAGTCATCTATTCTTGGCAATGGATATTTGTTTTTAATAGTGACTTTGTTTAATTCTCTATAATCAATGCAAAGACGATTGACCCATCCTTCTTCTTCACGAATAACATCTTTGGCGCCGCTTACTGCGGTGATACGCTTGGTTGAATATACTTCTTGTCTAACAATTCTTGCAACTGTACCATCAGTTCCTTCATTTCTACTGGAGCCATTCTATACGGGGCCTTCGATATTGGTGCTGTCCCCGACACTAAGTCAATCACGAACTCAATTTCTCTATCAGGCGGAAGCCTGATAAATCCTCTGGAAACACATCCTCAAATTCCCTCACCACTTATATCTCTTCCAGTTTCACATTCTTCTTCTAAGTATCGACTATGTAAGCTAAATAGCCCACACAACCTTGACTCAACAATTTCTTGGCCCGCATAATCGTCAGACATTTCATTTGTCTAGGCGACTTGCTACCGTAAAATACTACCTTTGACGGGGTTATAAGGTTTACACACTTCTTTTGGCAATCAATTACCGCTCCTAATTTGAACAGCCAATCCATTCCCAAAATAACATCAAACTCTCCAAGTCTAATTGGAATCAAATCTACCATCAAGATATTTTCCTTAATGTTCACCCTACAGTTCTTGTATACGAATCTAACAGGGATTATCTCTTTATTTGCAATTTCTATGTTCAAAGGGAAATTCAGTTCTTCTCTAGGCAATCCAAACCTCTTAGCAAATTAATCAGAGATAAACGAGCAAGTAGCACCCGAATCAAATAATACATAAGCATCAATATCATTGATTGGGATAATACCTGACATGACATCTTTTGATTGCACATCATCTTGCACAGTCATGTTGAAGGTTCTAGTTGTGGGTTTGTTTGATGTTGTACCTCCATTGTTACCTCCATTGCTTCTGGTTGTCACTCCATCCTTCTTCTTAGGGTCACGAGCAAAATGATCCTTGGATCCGCACGTGAAGCACACGTTTTTCTTAGGTTGAGTGCAATTTGGGCCGATGTGACCCTCCTGGCCACAATTGAAGCATACTCGTTTCCCCATCAAGCACGCACCCTTGTGAAACTTCCCGCATGTAGCACATGCTTCAAACTTCTTGTTTCATTGGTTACCATGTTTGGTTTCCAAAGACCCACGCTTCCATTCCACTTCCTCTTAAAGTTGTTGTTGTTGTTGTTGTTTCCATCAGCATTTCACCTCCATTCTTAATTTCCACCTCATTCTTCTTCTTCTTACATTCTCGATTGAACTTTGTCAACGCTCGCTTCCACCTTGGTAGTATTGCTTTCTCCATCACTGCTGTGAAAGTGTTCAATTGAAATAGGAAATCATATTGCATAACCGGGCTTCGGTCCTCCCTGTTCAAATATTTTCGCCTTTGCGTCATCTCGTCTTGACTTGATAAGGTGCAAACCTCGCCAACTCGTTAAATTAGCGGCATACTCGGATATCATCATCGCTCCTCGCTTCAGCCCTAAGCGCAGACTTCCAAACCCTTCAACTCTCTGGAAAATAGGTCTCAAAGAATATCTCCTTAAACCTATCCTGGTCATCATCCCCGGTCCTTCTTGAGTTTTATTGGCTCGCCACCAATAACTCAGCTTCTGCTTTCAACATGAATGTTACGAAAGCAGTCTTCTGATCATCTCCTACCCTAGCAACATCGAACACCTTTTCTATCTCCATAATCCAAGTCCGTGCCTCGACTGATTCACTGACCCACAAAATTCAGGTGGTCTCACCGCCTTGAACTCCTTAAACATTGTTCCTTGGTTCTGTGGTTGATTCTGCAACGCTCCTGTCAATAATGTCACTAATTGTTGAACTGGGTTAGCATCAACATTTTCATTATTGTTGGTTCCTTCGTTGGTTCTTTGTCGTGGTGGTTACTTTATTATTCAACTCTTTCTAGTAATTTCTACTTAACTTGCCTCCACAAAAGGAATAACCACATAATCACGTAACACTTTGAATAAAATAAAAACTTATATTTATTCATAACCTCTTTGAAAACATAAAACAATAGCATCACTGCTATTTACATTACTTTCCTGAACTACAAAAGTTTCAGGACAACATCATCGTTATATCCCATAGGTTACATAACACTTGGGATTTAAAATTTATTTAACATTTATTAATCGCATAACAAATACGACGTTCTACTAAGATACTGCTTTGCCTTACTACGTTCTTCCTCCATAATCCGAAACATTGTTCTGCGATCTAATACGTACGATGGCAGTGTCTCGAACTGAATCGGATAACCCATGACCCGATCTTGAGCTCGATTAACTACAATGTTAAATACTCTATTCATCTCTTCCATCTTCATTCTCTTTGCCTATGCGTCATTCACTGCTATCCCGGTTCATTGAAATATCTCCTCATATGCATCCTCAGCTCTTGCCCTCTTCGTAGCTTCTTCCCTTAGCTTATTCTTCAATTCAACGACCTCCTCGATCAGTTGTTCTTTCTCTCCTTTAGTTTGTTCTAGCTTCTCCTCGACATTAGTCAGTCGTTCCTCACGATCTTTGATCTCATCATCTTTCTGTGTCATTGCAGTCTATTGTTCAGCTACTATCTTTTGCAATTCCTCGACTGTATCCTGAAGCTCCATGTTATGGTCGTAGACTTCATCGTATATTCGAGCAGCTATCGAGGTTAGTGGAGTCTCCACCTCCTCGTCCTCGTCATCCTCATCCTCCTGTGGCAACTCAACGGGATCCTCCTCATCCGTCTCCACATCATCATCCTCATCTTCAACCACTGTGACCAACGAGGCTGACTCCCATGGCAGTAGTTGTTCCCAACTAACATGAATGTAGTGAGGCTCCTCCTCTATAGGCACTTGAGTTCTATCCTCCCTAGCTTGACTAGATTCTCCGACATTAGTCATCCTGACAACAAAATTTTTAAGTTCAATTATTAATCATTACTACTTGAAACTCACGAGCACATAAGTATAAACACATAATCACATAAGTGTTTTATTATTTCTTCCTTAAAACTCGATAAGAGTTAATCACCACTATCTTTTCAAAGGTTACTTCTTAAGGCTTTTCTCCACCTAAGGTTCATAACCTAAAGCTTTGATACCAACTTGTGACACCCCCAAATCCCGGTACTTCATTACCTCAAGATTTGGTGTTCACGTAATCAAAACATTCATATCTAGCTACCCAATTATAATAAATTGAATAATAAAAACCTGCTCATACAGGATTGCTTTAATAAAAATATTATCTCCCAGGTTCTCTAACCTTTAATACAATCATTCAAGTGCAGAAATTAAATCATTACATCACATCATTATTAAAAGTCTATCATCAACGATAAAACAAAATTACAAGTCTTCATCACTTGTACATTTTTCCCCTTCCTTTGCTAGTTGTAGGTTTATCTATCTTCTCATTCATAGCTGCAATAAATGTATAAATATGCAAGAGTGAGCAAACAAAGCTCACTTGAGATAAGAATAAATATCTTTACAACATTCGCCAAATAATAGGCTCAATAGATCTGAATAATATGTTCTATTAACATTCCAATACTTGCCGACTCATAGGCTCAATATTACTGAATGATATGTTCTATTAACATTCTTAAATATACTACTGAGAGCCAAATGACCATGAACCATGTCCACAGTTATAAGTAATCTTTCAACTTTAACTTTAACAGTCATATGGCTATAAGGACTCCACGTACTTAGGGGGATCAATCCTTCATACAATGTATTGTGCACAACCATTTCAACGCTAAGCGTAAACACCTAAACATAGGGTTGTTCATCTCAGTATTTAGAGTACAAGTCTGCACCAAAGAAAGTTTGGTTTGGATAAGCTTTCAAGGGTAATTTGAAGTTTAACGATCATCAACTAGGGAACTAGTTGAATCAACAATTCTTGATAACACAATAGTTGTTTAATAACAACATAACTTAGAACATTTGAGAATCATAGGTGAACTGACTATATTCTAGACTCATGCTTGAAATAACTAGAGAGCATAAGTATTGATCAAAATAAAGAAATGGTAAACCTTGGCTTCAACAATAATAAGCTAGGTCTATAATCTTGTCAAATTAGAATTTTAGTTACCGAACATGTATTAGTTGATAACAAGCTGGAAACAATGCTTACTCCACATGTAATAAAATATACAAAGTGATTGAACCATTCAACACAAGGAATTAAGGTTCAAGAACATTTATTGTAAAAGATTAAACTAAAGAAACTTGTTAAACTATAAACAAGTTAGAGTAAGTCAACAATGATTAGAATTCCAATAATTTAGAATTAAAACATGCTCAATGTAATAGATAGGTTTAGAAGCTTTCTCAATCAAAAGAATGAAGTTACACAATGTAATAATAGAACCAACTCAATGAAAGTGTAGAGTTAGAAAATTTGCCTTGAGCGTAAGCTATAAAATTAAACTCACGATCACCTACACATAATTTTAGAACCACAATACCTATTAGACATGCTAACATATCATAACATGTTCATTACCATTCACATTTCAGAAACTCTAAGTGTTTTACTTCACAACACTTGTCTAACGTTCATTATGTATACTAAATTACCACATAACGCGTTTTCGATTTACTAATCATTTTTGCAACTTTGATCATACTAACCACAACTCACTATGTTATTTTAACCTTAACATTACAAACTTAACATACTAACATAATTTTTGACCATGCTAGGATGTTTCCCCAAGTCTCTTTGAATAGCGTGAAGTCGGAATCTCAAAACTGTGGTATGGCGCAAAATTACCATATACAAAGGCTTGGGACCCACAAGAGATTGTGCCATTTTTGCCTTAAGTAAGCAAGTAAATGCTGACCAAAGGTTCAGAGACGCAGAGAAAGCTATGAATAGTAGCCGACTTTAGCCCAACAAACACAAATTTCACCCAATAGACAGTAATATTAACATGTATAATAAATATACAACTATCATAAACATGATTGCTCACATTTACAACAAATTATCACAATTTAACACTAACTAAAACTATTTTAATTTCTCCAAATTCAAGTTTTCATACAAAAACTCCATTTTTGAGTTCCTTCACAAAATTGAACACTGTGATTTCAATTCTTGTCCAAATTACCTCATTCAAATTACGTTATACTCATATCTCATTGAACTAACATATGCAAGCCTCAATTTAAAGTTTAATATAAGAATTAACCATCTAAATTGGTACTTACCTAAGCCATACAACGAATACATACACTGTCAAATTTTCTTCCTGCTGTCAAACAAATTTAGCATACGATTTTCTTGATTGACATAAACTCTAGCATCATAAGCATGTATAATCACAATAACTAAATTACATAACAAAAATTCGGAAGAAAAATAATTCACAGAACATGCAATTTTATTTTGCCGTAATACTCATAAACATAAATAATATCCAATTATTAACATACCTTTTGTTGCTTGACAGAAATTCTTGTTAAACACACTAGAATTGACGTGAAAATCCTAATCTTTCTCTCAATTTCTCTCAATCTCTCACTCAATTTCTCTGAACTCTCAAATTCCTCTCTTCTCTAAGCTTTAACAAATAAAATGCGTAATGATATAATAACAAAGAAAACTGACATAGGTTTAATACGCATAATAAGTAACATCAGTTATTAGGATAAACGTATATAACATAAATATATTATATTTATTATTTGATTTTATCTTATTTAATTTAAATAACCTAGAAATCTCAAAAGCCATAAGGCTTGTTTGGCAAAAACCCTTTAAATATTAAAGAATTAATATATTAAGCCTTGTTTGTTAAAACTAAATTAAACTACTTTAATTTATTTTAATAACTCCTTATAATATAGTTATTTGTCACACTATATTTAATCTAGCTTTCATATTTATTTTAATTAATGAAAATCATAATTAATTAAATAAATCCTTTAGTCACATAACACCATACAAATAATTAATCATTTAATTGAAATATCAATATATTAATCATTTCCTTAATTCATCAATTATTTATTTAACAAATAATTCTTCAAATAATATTAAATCAATTAAACAAATATTCATTTACCGATAATCACATCCATTAAATATTTACTATTACATTTAAAATTCTGGAATGTTACAACATATATAATGCATTTTTATAAGGTTATCTTCCATATTTATTCTTTGACTTTTCTTAAGGTTATGACTTAAAGTTTTATTTCCCCCTTAAGTTTTATAACCTAATGCTTTGATACCAACTTGTGACGGTCCCAAATTCGGGTATCTTCCAACCCGACAGATGGTGCTACACGATGCTACAATTCACACAAACATTCAATTGAAATACCTCAAAAGAACGAATATGTCTAATAGATATCAAAAAGAATATTAACATTCCCTAAGTTCTTTATAACCATTACATCTGTTCTTATCATAATAACAATATTATCATTACAAAACCTATACTATTGTAAAAGTAATCTATGGGTTCGCCTTAGCCTTCCTTTTATCCTTGCCGGATCCATCGGTCCGTTCGGTCTTAGCTGCATTCATATGGTTCAAGCAAGAATGAGCCTAACTAGCTCAACAAGTACAACAATTCTAATAAAAATAACATGCTTTAAGCATAGGAATCACATATCTTCAATAACTAAACAATAGTTATGAAGTACTATCGATGATTCAAAATAGCACTTCTTTTCATTCAAAACGTTTTACAACAACAATATTCAGTAAAACATCAATTCCGGTTCAAGACCATAAGCATTTCATAAGTAATTTGAAAAGGACGTCCCGGCACTAAGTCCGTAAGTCCGGCATAGCTTACGAGCACGTCTAGGTGATTAGCCTATAGTACTCTATGTTGATCAACACTACATTCATTAAACGTGTATACGTTTAAGTTGTGGCAACCTCACGTGCCTGTCGTTTGACGATAAAACAATTTAGCATACTCAGTCTACTTTTGAAAACCACAACAATATTAGTTTGGTAAATCCTTGTCAATACTTGATAGAATAGCATAGCATACGTTTAGCTGAAAGAATTGGCTTTGACTTCCTTAGACATTAACTCATGCGAAGAATACATGAATCACAAAGACTTGTCCAGATCGAACTGTAACAAGGGTTAGAGTATTTACCTTAAGTGTATGCCACAGTTATAACAGGTGCACTTTAGGTCTTTAAGTCTCTACAGTAGATGATAACATCACATAGCACATTAGGTCATGAATGATCATACATGGTTTCTAAAGAATCTTACCCTTCTTCTCAATCTAATTATGTATTAGATTTATTATTATCGGTTCCAGTTTTTCGTTACGTTATTCTTATGTTCATAAGTAACTGACTCTCTTTAACCCTAAGTGATCATACTTAAGGCTTAATTATGTCTTAACAATGTTTCATTAAGATCCTTATTTAAGTGTTCATCAATTACTATTCATGATCAACATGTAAACATTTTCCATTATCTAGGTCATGAAGTCAAGCGTTTATGGCTTTGCTATTATTACTCTTGGTGTCATAGCAACGGTATCACCTATTATTGCCCAAAAATTGGACTTTCTTACATGTGGCTAAGTCCCTTTGTTATTGTCGTATTGTACATGAAGTTTTGTGGGCCGAGGCTCACTTTTATGTCATGGGCAGCGGCTAATTGGCTTAGAGTCGTCTTGCATGGCATGGACTCTATGCCACAAAAATGTTTGACAGATTTTTCAAATGGTGAGATTTCTGTATTCGTAACTCCTTCGTTATAAGTCCGAATTGGCTTGTTCAAGAGCCTACGGTTCACAAATTACATACTCTACGTGTTCATGTAAGAATTTTATCTATTCGACTTCGTTTGCTAAAATTACACCTATTAGTCCATTTTTAACGAAACGAAAAACGTTCGCGAACTTTAAATGCTCGTTTCTTCGTTCTAAGTAGGAATCCGGCCATTTTTGAGTCCGCAACTCTATAATGCCAAATACGACTTGCCTCCATCGAAAACCAACGTTTCCGAGTTCAAAAACAAAATACGACTTCCATTCCAAGAATTTCACGAATTCGACGATTATCGTCCAATCGTGTGAATTCCGACAAAACTTCATTACTAGTGATTTGTTCATCATTCCAAATACATTCATTTCATTATCTAGACACCTCAACTTATATGATACAACAACTTATATTAAAATTAGGTTATGGCTTATTCTTCATAAGCTCATAACTTAACAATTTCTTCACTACATGCTTTTCATTTCATGATGACTTACTCTTAATTAAGTTATTTAAGTTACACGCTTACATCTTATTATCTATACAAAATTCTTAAGTTAATCATATGACAAGTTCATAAGTGCATTCAATAAGTTCATAACTTGTTTAAGTTCAAGTTACTTATTCATAACTTATTCGGCTTAAGTCCATGGCTTATCCACTTCTCTTATGTTCTTAGCATCCAAGTTCATTTTGATTACACTTTTCTTATCACCCTATTATGATAGAGATAGAAGAGACAAGATCAATTACCTTTGAAGACTACTTCTCTTTCTTTGGAAATCTAACAATGGAAGGTTAAGCTTCAAAGTGCTTATTAGCTCTAACATATAGGTTGTTTGAGAGAGAGTTTGTTGAATGAAAACTAATCAACCAATTAATGAATTATGAGCTTCCTATTTATAGGATTTCTAAACTGAGGGTAAAAGGGTTATTAAGGCATCCCACCTCCTTAAGCCACCTCCTTACTATTCATTGCTTGATGCTCACAACTCTTATCCCTTACTTGGTCATTACACAAAGTTCTTGCTCATCACACAAAGGTCTTGGTCTCCACTTCATCCATGGGCTACCTTACCCATTGGATCACCGTTTGGGCTTAGTACTTAATTTAATTAACTTAGTCTTTGGGCTTCATATTAATCCACACTTGGGCTAAACATTACGACACCTTGGGCTTGCCCCTTCATGTTATTGGACTTGTACTTCATTCAATAGTTCACAAGTTTAATTCATTTAGATTTCAAATCTTTTAACGTTCTCAATTTAAGTCCGCATGTGAATTATTACGTTTTCCATACTTAGATTATTATTACATAATCCATCTCGCCTTAATATTATAACGTTATGTATTTCTCAAAAGTTCAAAATTAATTCTCGAGCGATAAATGGTGAATAGTGTTTTTCGTAAACATTCTCAGAAAACTTTTATTTTCGTCTTGAAAATTCAAATACTTTAATTCACTCACGTGGTTCAAATACTACGATGTTCCGTTGTTTCTAGGTTATAGAACGATATTCATCATATTAACACATAATAATAACAAATAATATTATTTATTCATTATTTAATTCTTTCAAGTATTTTACAAAGGATCCGAATTTCTCGGTCGTTACATTGACAATGTCTAGAAGTTCTATCAAAGAGAGGTTTGGTCACCTAATTGTGCGCAAATAAGGAGATATCCTTATCGGAAAGCCCCCTCTTTCCTAGGAACGACCTGGTTGTTAAATATTGTGAGTTATAATATTAATGATGAATAAGTTCGTGTTGATTAAAGATGAAATTGATAGTTCCATTGTGTGAGAATTATTAGTGTTAGTGGAAATCAACATTTATTTCGATAATAATTAATGTCTAGAGGTTATATTAACCAATCGGGTAATTCACCGGATAAATGAGCAATTAATTGCTATTAATTCATATGCTTATAACTATGTGTTCACATGTGTGTACTATTGATTCACATGATTTACTATTAGGGGAGTTGGTGCAAGATTGATAATACTTGTATGACTAAATTAAAAATGGAGGTATAGATGAAGGTAATATACTGTAATTAGTTTTTCACATGATTATACTATTAAGTCACATGAATGAACTATTAATTCACATTATTTACTATTAGGGGAGGTGGTGCAAATTTGATAATACTTGCATGACAAAATTAAAAATGAAGAAAAAGAGGAAGGTATTATATTGTAATATTTCGAGTCCCAAAATGTGCAATTATCGAAACTATATTTTCCTATAAATAGAAGCTCATTCTTCTTTCATTCGCACCAATTCACTAAGTCTCACAAGAACAATTATTATAGAGAGAAATTATATAGAGAAAGAAGAAGAGAAGTCTGCTACCTCACTATTCCAGTATTCAGTTTCTTCTAAGGTAAGGGGTATTATTTCTTTCGTATTCATGAAGAGAGTTATTTTCTTTCAATACTCGTAAGGGTTGTTATTCAATTCTTTATTATTCTGTTGGAATAACCTGTCTGTGCGGTCTATCGCATGCCTGGTGAATTCTTTTGTTATTCCATTCTTTATTATTTTGTTTGAATAACCTGTCTGTGCGGTCTATCGCATGCCTGGTGAATTCTTTTGTTATTCCATTCTTTATTATTCTGTTGGAATAACCTGTCTACGCGGGCTACCACATGCATGGTGAATTCTTCTGTTATTCCATTCTTTATTATTATGTTGGAATAACCTGTCTATGTGGACTACCGCATGCATGGTGAATGATCCTTCGTATTCATTCCTTATTAAATTATGGAAATGATCTGTCTACGTGGATTACCGTATGGCGGGCAAAAATCCATTTGCAGTTTCATATATTCTACTATACTCAGTTGGTTAAAGTTTTGACTTCTATACTCCATTAAATTAGTAGAGTATACTAGATATTTGCTCTTCATCTAGTATCTTTTCATGGAAATATTCTTCTGAGCATTCTTGAATTTTACTCCACAAAGTAGTATCATGTTGACAATTTGGACGTTATTGATTTCTGGATAAATTAAATTATAAATCTTTAAAATTTATCTTGAACTTGTTTTATTGAATTATTATGTCATTGTCATCATCTTCATGCTTATATTATGATGAAAGTCATCTTTGGCTTACGTGCATAGATGGGCTTGGTATGATTATGACTAGGGATTATTTGGTATAATCATGACCGTAATGTAACGAATGATGTGGTGAAAGTCCTCATTGGCCTGTAGTTCATTGATGGACAATTGTTGGTATGATTATGACTAGGGATTATTCGGTATAATCATGACCATTGATGATTACATGAATATCCTTGGCCGTGATGCAGGGATGATTCGATTTTATTTATTAAGCTGAGTCTCAGCGATAAAGTTGATGAATTTTTTTTTAATCCTAGAAGATAGTAGATTTTATGCCCTATTTGACTCTTCTAATGGATTACTTATTCCGCTGCATTTATTGATCTAAAACTTGTTGTCTATTATATTCTATCAGTTGTTATACTGTTGAAGGTTAAGGATAATTCTGCATTATCTTAGTCATAATATTTCTTACTGGTCTAGTTGAGCTCACCCTTTCTTTCACTGTTCTCTTCAGGAATTGAGAATATAGGTGGGACGAGTCGGGGAACGGATTGACGGTCCAGATGGTTGTTTTAGTAGTCCTCACTATTCTATAAAATAGTGTGACAATAAATGTAATGAGCACTTCATTGAGTATGGATATTGTCTAGATGACAATATTCTTATTAAAACTCTTAGATTATGTTTTGTCGTATTTTACACGACTGTTGTATAATTAAGTTGTATTTGAATTTTGTACCATGTATTTGGCGACTCAAGATGGGTGATGTATACCAATTTTGGGGGCGCCACAATAATTACATATACTAATTATCAATTTAATATATAAGTTACAAAAATTAGAATTTTAAAAGCCCTAAGGCTTGTTTGGCAAAACCATGTTATTTTAAAATCAAGGTTTAATAGTTAAGGTTTTGTTTGGGTAAAACAGGTTTAAGACAAAAGTAAGGCCTTGTTTGGGAAAACGGTTTTAAAAACTCTTTTAATAGATCCTTTAACACATTCTTAATGTTATCCTTTAATTAATTAAATCTTAACATTAATTTAATTAATTAAAAGTTTAACTTCAATTAATCACATAAAATTATCACATTATAATTACTCGCTAATTATAACTTCATGTAACGATTACCACATAACTACATTATCTCAATTAAATTAGAACTATAACATAAAATCATTACATATTAATTAAATATTAAATAATCATTTAATTAATATAATACACTTAATTACATTACTCTATATTAATCACATAATCTCAATAAATAATTCAATTAAAATATTTATTTACTTCAATAAATATTAAATTAACATTTAATTTCTCTTCACACCAACTCACATATTTCACAATATATAACACATATACACATATCGTACTTAAACATCTTAAAATAAGAATTTTATTTATTAAATTCTCATTTATTAATTCTTAAAAATTTGGGATGTCACATCCTTCCCTCCTTATAAAGATTCCGTCCTTGGAATCAATGAAACCTCCCTTACGCGGTTTTCGCAAAATCTCTTTCACAATTATCGTTGAATAACTTCAACATGTTAACTTAGCAAAAGATTTACATATATATATATATATATATATATATATATATATATACTTCATTCATTTCTTCAACAACTTTTAGGTTTTATAACATAACCTTCAATTAAACACAGTAATATATCAAATATTATATATTCTATAACCCATTCATTTCATTTTCTAAGGATCGTTATCATAAACACTCATGATATTACATCGAGTGGCCTAGAAGTCTCTCCACTGTTAAATGATCAGGAGCATGTAAATCGTTAAACCAACCCTTGAGACGAGAGGCTATGCTCCCAGTAGAAAAATGATCCAGACGAACAACAGTCAACGATACATCATGATAACTTAGCAAAAGTAAATATGCATAATGGTGAGCCGGTAAAAGGACAAATCCATGAATAAATAATAATATCCATTCATCATTTTATAAGATAAAACAAAAATAAACGTACAGGGAAAAATGCATATAGCACCCCAACTCCTAAGATACAGTCTACTATATAAAATCTATATCATCTATGAAAGCGTATGCATCATCAAATCGATCCACTCTAGCCAAATCCTCATAACTCGGAACTTTCATAATAAAGTTCAAATCTGGGAAATAAAAGGACGAAACACCGCCATCAGGAACATCAGCAGCCCCAGGACCAACAGTCACACTAGAACCTAACCCTACGAGATTATAAGAATATGTCTCTGCTGGATCCCCACACATATGATGAATTTAAAAGGATAGCTGGTCCAACTGGCGGGTCAAACTACCAATCTGATCTAGATGTGTTGGCTCCCAGGCACAACCACACATGTCATCCAATCGGTCATCATCACTGAACTAGGCACGATGTCTCCCAAGAAATAGGTGGACCGAGTCTGTCAACCGATAGTACGAGGACTCCACCAAGTAGAAAAAACATTTGAGGTGCTAAGTCCATCAAATAGCAGCAAGTTGTGAACACCCTCCAAAGGGATATCAGATATTTGGACATCGACATGCCATGAATTCTGCAAAGGATGAAGAACAGGGATACAAATCTCCCCAAAACACATCTAAAGGCCCGCTCCCTGAGGTAAAACTCCCAACCTCCATAAGTCCGCAAGCTAGATGAGTGAATAATGCACACTCCAGCCCGATTGAAAAGCCATCAAAAAATCCCACAGTCAGAAACTCTGAAGTATACAGGACCCATGTCACACAAGAAGCAGAAATCAACTCTAGCTAGAGACAACAATGAGCAAAGTTATCTGAGACTGGAACCTCCTCCAAATTAGTCTGATGCCAGCGATGCTCGTGGGGATAAGTATCTAAGCCCAAGGTGGTGGTTGGACGCAGGCATGAGAGCATCTCATAGGCCCAGAACTGAAATATAAACATCGACTACATCAATATAGGGACAAAAATAAATAAAAGGAAAAGGTGAAAATGATAGAACCTACCTAGAGAAACGGATAGAAGCCGAGCCAAGCATCGGTCTGTCCCTTGGAGCGTAAATGCATGCCATGGAGAAAATATACAAAGGTAAAATATGTTAACGCAGCAGCAAGAAAAACAGAACAATGAATATTTGAAGGAAGGAGAAGAACTGAACTTTTATTTATCTGTGGTGTATTACATATGATAGCAAGATGGCCTTTATATAGGCATTAGAATAAAGGATAAGTCTAATAACATGATAAGTCTGATTCAAAATTAAAACTAAACTGATTTAATTATATCCTTCAGATAGAAGGATATTATTCAAAAATAACTAACAGCTGAAAACTAGGAACAGAAAATCTGGTGGAGTTTGAATTAACATCCAACATATCCTCCCTTAATTCGAACAACCACAACATCCAAGTAAGCTCCTGAACTTGTAAAACTTTTCTATGGTCAACGCTTTTGTGAACACATCTGCAATTTGGTCCTCTGTGCTGCAAAATTCTAGTTTTACTTCACCTTTTGCTACGAGCTCTCGGATGAAGTGATGACGAAGCTCAATATGTTTAGTTCTTCCATGAAAACTCGGATTTGAGTCATCGCGATGTTTGGACTTGTTATCACGTAATATAGTTGTTGGCTCTCTTGCTTCTCCTTTAAATCACATAATATCCTCCTCAACCACACAACTTGACATGCGGCTTTTGTAGCAGCTACATATTCAGCTTCAGAACTTGATAAAGCAACTGAGTATTGCTTATTTGTTCCCCAAGATATCATTCCAGAACCAAGACCAAGAGCAAATCCGAAAGTGCTTTTTCGATCATCTGTGCAACCTGCCCAATCACTATCAGTATAGGCGATTAACTTAAAATTATCAACATTATGATACCTGATCCCATAGTTAATCGTGCCATGAACATATCTCAAAACTCTCTTTGCTGAACCATAATGAACTTTTCTTGGAATCTACATAAAGTGCGATAACAAACTAACGGCGAACTTTATATCTGGCCTCGAATGAGTGAGATAAATCAATCCTCCGACTAAACTTCGATACTCTTTCAAATCACATCTTTTAGCTCCATCATCTAACACCAGTTTTTCATTGGTGTTCATTGGGGTTTTTGCAGGATTATAACTTGACAGTTTAAACTTCTTCAACAGATCATTAGCATATTTTTCTTGACACAAGAAAATTCCATAAGAATCCTGAACAATCTCCATACCCAAGAAGTAATGTAGTAGTCCCAAATCTGTCATCTCAAACTTAGACATCATACTTTTCTTAAATTCTTCAATCAATCTTTGTGAGTTACTAGTATATATCATATCATCAACATAGAGACAGACAATTAAGAAATCAGTACCTTGAGTTTTTACATACAAGGTTGGCTCACTCTCACTTTTCTTGAAGTTGTCTTTGGATAAAATACTTGTCAATCTTTCCCGCATTCAAGCTCTAGGAGCTTGTTTAAGTCCATCTGAGCTTTACGCAATTTGTAGACTTTGTTTTCCATCCCTTTGACTTCAAATCCTTTCGGTTACTCAACATATACGTCTTCTTCTAACTCTCCATTAAGGAATGCCGACTTCACATCAAATTGATAAACTTGTCATTTCTTTTGCGCTGCTAATGCGAGGACAGTCCTGATGGTTTCAATCCTTGCCACGGGAGAAAATGTTTCAAAATAATCAATTTCAGGTACTTGAGAATATCCCTTTGCTACCAACCGTGCTTTATGCCTTTGAAGTGTACCTTCACAATTAAACTTGCACTTATAAATCCACTTCAGTCCAATAGCTTCCTTTCCTTTAGGTAGATTGACTAGGTTCCACGTACTATTTCTTTCAATGGCATCAATTTCCTCTTTCATTGCATCCCTCCATTCAGCACTTTCCTTTGCTTCTTCAAATGAAACTGGTTCAAATGTTGCAAAAGCAAAATCACAAGATTGATATATGTCCGCTAGACTCCCTAACTTCTTTGGTGGCGACTCAGACTCTTCTTCAAGAGTTATTGGTTCTTCAACGGACTCTTCTTCCCCTATCACCTTTGACATCTCAGAAAATTTTTTTGTATCTCTTTCCCAATTCCAATAATCATGTTCATTAAAAATAACATCACGACTAACAAGTAATTGATCATTAGAAGGATCATAAAGTCTATAGCCCTTTGTCTCCTCACTATAACCAATAAAGATACATTTTTTACTTTTATCATCTAATTTCCCACTTTTTTGATATGGAATGTGAGCATAAGCTATAGAACCAAATACCTTTAGGTGATTCACATTTGGCCTTCTCCCATGCCAAGCTTCATAAGGAGTTTTGCCTTGAACATCCTTTGTAGGAAACCGATTTATTAAATACACTGCAGTTGACACTGCTTCAGCCCAAAACTTCTTTGGTAGTCTTTTTTCTTTCAACATACATCTCGCAGCTTCAATTATGCTTCTGTTCTTTCGTTCGGCAACCCCATTCTGCTGTGGAGTATAACTTGCAGTAAGTTCTCTTCGAATTCCTGCACTTTTACAAGAAAAGAAGAACTCCTCATATGTGAATTCACCACCACGATCTGTTCGTAGTGTTTTCAATGAATGTCTGCATTGTTTCTCAGCATATTCTTTGAATTCCAAGAATCTTGAAAAAGCTTCAGATTTTTGTTTGATAAAATAAACCCACGTTAGTCGAGAAAAATCATCTACAAATACCAAACAGTACTTGTTCCTAGCTAATGAGGTTGTACGCATAGGGCCACATAAATCAGCATGTACTAGCATTAACGGTGCTTTTGCTCTCCAAGACTTCCCCACTTGAAATGGAACACGATGTTGGTTACCATAAACACAAGCTTCACATACTTCCTGATTTTTAGTTACTACAGGTAGCTCATACACCATTGTCTTTCTTTGCATCAACCTTAGGCCATCAAAATTCAAATGTCCATATCTTTTGTGCCATAGCCAGGAGTCATCAATAACACTAAATGCATTACAATTAAGCTCAGAAAATTGAAGGGGAAACATCTTATTTTCAATAATTTTTATAGAAAATAATAATTTCTTATCTTCCTTATTGTAAATCATGCAACAATCATCATCAAAAACAGCGTAGTATCCTTTCTTAAGTAGTTGACCCACACTAATAAGATTTTGACCCAACCGTGGAACATACATTACATCTAAGATAAGTTTCTTTCCAAACTTGGTATCAATGGAGACAACTCCTTTTCCATAAACCCGAACTTGCTCATTATTTCCTAAGCTGACCTGAGACTTTACGGATTCATCAATTTCTACAAAGATAGACTTATCACCGGACATGTGATTACTGCAACCACTATCTAGATACCAAACATGCTCTACATTTTTAGTTAAACAACACAGAAACAACGACTCCTCATTATTATCACATTTTTCTTCATGAAATTTTGCTTCATTTTTCTTGTTATACCAACAATTGTCTTGAGTATGTCCATATTTTCCACAAATGGAGCAAATAGGAATATTTGGATCCTTGTTTTTATACCAACAATCTTTCTCAATATGACCCTTCTTACTGCAATTATAACAGATGGGAAGCTCATAATTACCTGAGTTGTGTTTCTCACCATTGCGACCGTTGAAGTGCTTATGAGCACTAGCTTTGTTAAAGTGCTTACCGTTATTCCTGCTTCAGGACTTGTCACCATTACCTCTGCTATAATGTTTTTGCATCTGGTTCTAACTTTTTCCTCCGCCTCGAGCACTTTCACGTTTATCTTTTGAATGATTCTTCCACCCATGTGAGTGTGAGCTCGCACCTGTCTTCAAGTCAATCTTTGACTGGAAAACTTGTTCAACTTGATTTTCAACAACCCTGCTCAATCTTTCCTCATATGTTTTCAATGAACCCATTAATTGAGTAAATGATAAAGTAGACAAATCTTTGGATTCCTCAATTGTAGCCACAACAAAATTATACTTTGGAGTTAAACTCCTCAAAACTTTTTCAACAATTTTTTGATCAGACATGTTTTCACCAAGAGACTTTGCTTGATTAACAATAGAAGTAACTCTTATAGAAAAATCATGTATTGTCTCAGAACTTTTCATCAAAAACATTTCAAAGTCTCGACGAAGAGTTTGCAATTTAAGAGTAATTACCTGCTTTGAAACTTCATATTCATTTCGCAGCAACTCCCATGATTCCTTTGATGTTTTTGCACCCATGATGCTAGGAAAGATTGTATCATCTAACCCTTCTTGTATATAGGACAATGCTTTTGCATCTTTCTTGTTATTTTCTTTCATCTCTTTCATTTGGGCAACAATGATTCCTTCTCCTTCATATACTGTATAACCATTCTCAACAAGTTCCCATAAGTCAAGAGAAACAAACATGGTTTTCATCTTAATACTCCAAAACTGATATTTTTCGCCTTTAAAAATAGGAACATGTGGTTGAGAGTTGTTACACGATGCGACCATACTTACTTTGACCTTGCCTCGATGGAGTTGTAATTTTTACCAAAGAACTCCGCTTTGATACCAAACTTTGTTACGCAATGACAAGAAAAAAACAGAACAATGAATATTTGAAGGAAGGAGAAGAACTGGACTTTTATTTATCTGTGGTGTATTATATATGATAGCAAGATGGCCTTTATATAGGCATTAGAATAAAGGATAAGTCTAATAACATGATAAGGCTGATTCAAAATTAAAACTAAACTGATTTAATTATATCCTTCAGATAGATGGATTTTATTCAAAAATAACTAACAGCTGAAAACTAGGAACAGAAAAACTGGTGGAGTTTGAATTAACATCCAACAAAATAGCCCCAATCATAATCTCTGATCCGAACTACATCCGGAAGATCCCCGCCCATACTAAAGTGGACGGTGGAGGAGTTATTTTCCAGGAAACAAACCTTCATGATAGTCAAGAAGAGACATCGTAAAAGTCGATCAAGCACCCTCACATCATCAGGGAATGACTTAGATATGGCTTCTCTCATAATGTTGGTTGTAGTAAGACTAAAATAATATTTCAGGCCTTAAAGACCTATTCCCGAGAAGTGAATCCAAACAAAGAGCGAACGGTCGTAGGAGAAATATCGAACTCCAAAGGAACTCGCTGACCTGAAAACTCGACACCAGTATTATACTGCCAATCCATGGGTATAATCACCACCTATTAGTCCAATAGGTGGAGAGATTGGATATCCTCAAGTTAATTTATTCGATTCTGAGTTAGATTCGACATATTTTGCCGATTATTTTGCTTATGGGTGGTTAAAGTTTGAATCTTTTCCTTAGATTCACATAAGATCTAGCTTAGAACTAACTTATTATTGGTTTAAAGGTTCAAAGCTTTAAACTTTATGTTAGATTCAACATAGATCTAGTGTGGATCTATGTATTTCTATTATTTTTAAGTTAATTTTGGTTTACCCCAAAAATCCTAGGTTCATGTCTAGCGGTGAAGGGGTCCCACCTATTAGCCGTTAAGGGATTATAACAAATTGAATTAGCTGATAGCCAGTTTGGGATATATTGTGACACCCCCAAATCCGGGTACTTTATTCCCTCAAGATTTGGTATTCACTTAATAAAAATATTCATGTCTAACTACCCAATCATGATAAAATTGAACAATAAACCTTCCCATTAAAGAATTACATTAATAAAAATCTCCCATGTTATCTAACCTTCAAATACAAACATCATATGCGGAAAATTAAATAACTTCATTACAATAATTAAAATAAAGTCTGACAACAAAAATGTCAACATGTTTACAAGTCTTCAATACTTGTTCATCTTTCCTTTCCCTTTACTGGTGCTAGGTACATCGACCTTGTCAACTTTAGCTGTAATATTTATATAAGCAAGAGTGAGCAAACAATGCTCACTTGAAATAATAATGAATAAAACTTTACAACAATTGCCAAATATTAGGCTCAATAGAACTGAACAATAGGTTCTATCAATGATAATCAAAATCTGAATCATATAACTGAGGGTCATAAGACCACGAACTATGCCCATAGTTATAAGTAATCTTTCAACTTAAACTTTAACAGTCATAAGACTATATGGACTCCTCGTACTTAGGGGGATCAGCCCTTCGTACAATGTATTGTGCACAAACATTTCAACGCTATGCGTAAATTATCCCCTAATCATAGGGTTGTTCATCTCAACATTTAGAATACAAGTCCACACCAAAGTAAGTTTGGTTTGGATATGTTTCAAGGTAATTTAGGTTTCACAAACATAAACTAAGGATTAGTTGAATAAAAGTTCATAACGTTATGCTATGAAATAAATCATAACTGAATCAAAATTGTATACTAATGTCATGCTTTAGGAATAATCTAAGAGCATAAACATTGAATAATTATAACATACCTTGCTTGAACAATATTAAGCCAATGTTATTTAGAATTGAGTACTAAACATGCATAACAAATAGTAAATTGAACGATAAAACTTGTTCAACATTAGTATATTAGAATATATAAACTTGCATGTTAAATAACAAGTTAAAGACAAGAATAACTTGCTCAATATCAGAATAAGGTTTAGAAAACTTGCATCATCATAAACAAACTAGATACAAGAAACTTACTCAAAATAAGAATAAAGTTTAGGAAACTTGCGTAATTGTAATTGAGATAGGGTAAGTAAACTTGTACAATAATAACATGGTAGTGTAAGAAACTTTCCTTGCGTGTAAGCTAAACCGTAATAGTTTGATTCATAATATCCTAATCACATATCATTAGGATACAATTAGTCATTACCAATACTCTATATACAAATAAGTACCTATTTCATGTATATCTTGATTTTTAATCTCATAACCAAGTTAAATCAATAACACTCGTTAAGTGTTAATAATATGATCATTCATAGAACTATAATACCACAATAACAAAATTACATTTTTAATAATTATGATATTGCATCATATCAGCATTTACAGAATTCGTGTAAGAAAAAACTCATTCTTAGCCCTCTTCGTTAATCGACCTTTGTGGCGTGGTAGTGGTAGTGGTGTTGCACAAGCCCATGCCAAGGACCCGATCTTTGGGCGCAAAAGTCGAACTCTGAGCTGACTTTAGTCTTTCATGAGGTGAAGTTGAAATTTGTGACACTAATTTTGTCGAGGCGTAGAACTTCTGATCCGAGTACCGAAGAAGCAGAACAAAGCTAACTTCTGTCTGTTTAATAGCTTCTAGTAGCTAAATTAACACACATATAACTTATGTAAATTACACATAACTCTTACCCATCATATATATACCAATTTAAAACAACTAAACAACAATTTTAGCAAGATTAAATCCTTAATTGCCATGTTTTTAAACCAAAACTCTATTTTTGACATTTATTTGACACAGTGAACACGATAACCATAATTATACACCAAATTGATTCATTTTAACTAAGTTCTCTTTATTTTCTACCCAATTAACATATTCAAGGTTCAATTTCACAATTAGTTCAAAATCAAATACTAATTTTGTTACTCCTACAAACCACGTTCATACATGTTTTCACTATAAAACCATTTCTTTTCTTACAAACTTAATTTAGCATACAATCACACACACACACACACACACACACACACACACACACACACACACACACACACACACACACACATATATATATATATATATATATATATATATATATATATATGCTACTTATACTTTTACAATTACATATCCACATAACCTATTATCAATTATAAAGAAACTTGGGTTACATAAAATTTTGTAAAAACTTTATACTATAGTCAAGAACATAGAACACATAGAACTATGTCTTAAAACATATATATATATATATATATAAAATTAAGGTTATGTAAAAAAAATTACCTTCAATTTGCTCAGACAATCCTTGCTAAACACCACAGGTAATTGTTTGAAAGGATTCTCTCTTGATTCTCTCTCAGGCTCTCTCAACTCCCTGTATTTTTCTTTGACAATCTCCCTTTTCTTGTTAGGCTCAGGCTTTAGGCCAAATACATTATACGTAAAAATCAAAACAAAACCAACGCACGATTTACAAATGTCTAAAACTGACGTCTAATAATTGTCCCTATTAAATTATCAGTTACCATAAATTAATATATAATATTTATATTTTATTTATTTTATTTATATTATTATAATTCAAAATTTAAAAATTCAAAAGTCATAAGGCTCCGTTTGGCAAAACTCTTTAAAAATTAAAGACTTAATATCTTTAAACCTTGTTTGGCAAAACTAAATTAAACTCCTTTAATTTATTTTAATAACTTCTTTATAGTATAGTTTATGGTCACACTTTATTACCAAATTAAATAAAAATATTATAATAATTCATTTAATCCCTATCAACTCTCTAACTTAATTTATTAATTAAATTAGAATATTATCTCATAATAATTAATTTCCTTAACTCCTTAATTATTTATTTAACAAATAATTAACTAATCAAATCAAATCAAATTAAAACAAATATGTATTCAACGATAAACACATCCATTAAATATTTATATAATTCAATAAATATTTAAAAATATTACAATTTAAAATTATTGATTGTTACATCTTTCCCTCTTTACAAGGATTATATCCCCATAATCACAACTCAAATCACTCATTCATCACATTCTTCCCTACTTACAAAGATTCTGTCCCCAGAATCGAAGACATAGATTAAACAAATAACTCAGGGTAATTTTTCATCATTTCATCTTCGAGTTCCCACGTAGCTTCTTTAGCATTGTGGTTCCTCCATATCACCTTCACAGAAGGTATAACTTTATTCCTGAGGACCTGTTCTTTCCTGTCAACTATCTGGATAGGAACCTCCTCATAAGAGAAGTCTTTATCAAACTGTAAAGGTTCGTACTCGATCACGTGCTTGTAATCGGGTTTATACGATCGTAACATGGAAACATGAAAAAAATTGTGAACGTTTTGCAATTCTGGTGGTAGAGCTACCTCATAAGCCACTTCTCCTACTCTTCGCAACACTTTGAAGGGGTCCAATAAACCTCGGGCTTAGCTTTCCCTTTTTACCGAAATGAATTTTCCCCTTCCAAGGAGAATCTTTTAGGAATACGTAATTTCCTACGTCGAATGCATGATCTTGTCTGTGTTGATCAACATACTTCTTCTGTCTGTCTTGAGCAGCTATCAATCTTGTTCTGATGAGTTTGACAACCTCTGCAATTTGTTGTACCAATTCTGGTCCTAATAGTTAATGTTTACCGACTTCATCCCAGCACAATGGAGTTCTGCACTTTCTACAGTATAATGCTTCGTAAGGTGGCATGCCGATGCTGGCGTGGTAACTGTTATTGTAGGAAAATTCCACCAATGGTAAATGTTCATCCCAACTTCCTTTAAAATCCAAGATGCATGCTCTCAGCATATCTTCCGATGTCTGGATTGTTCGTTCGCTTTGGCCATATGTTTGTGGATGGTATGCCGTACTCATTCGTAATTGTGTTCACATGCATTCTTGTAGTCTCTTCTAGAAGTTTGACATGAATTGCGGATCTCTATCTGCCACTGGCACTCCATGTCTCGAAACGATCTCTTTAACGTACAACCTTGCCAATTGATCAAGATTGAACCTAATCTTTATTGGCAAAAAGTGTGCTGATTTTGTCAGTCTGTCCACTATCACCCAAATCACATCACATCCTCTCTGAGTAGTTGGAAGACCCACCACAAAATCTATTGTGATGTGTTCCCACTTCCATTTCGGTATTTCCAACGGTTGAAGTATCTTCTTGGTCTTTGATGCTCGGCCTTGACTCTTTGACATATCAGACATTTTGTGACACATTCTGTGATATCTCTTTTTATATTTGGCCACCAAAAATGACATCATAAATCTTGATACATCTTCGTACTTCCTGGATGAATCGAGTATCTTGAATTATGAGCTTCGGTCAAGATTTCTTCTTTAATATCTGGTACTGATGGAACCCATATTCTTCCCTCTAATCTTAGTAACCCTTCGGTATCGATCTTGTATTTCACTTCATCACTGTAATCACTTTCTCTTTGATCTTTCCACATTCTTCATCTTGTAGTTGAGCATTCCTTACCCTGTCCACCAAAGTCGGACTAGCTTCTATCTGAAATAGTCGTTCATCGAATTCTTTTAGAAATTTTATTTCCAACTCTAGCTTTGTCATTGCTGAAATAAGCTCCTCCTGAGTGGTTATCAACATTAACTTTTCCCTACCTTTCCAGCTTAACGCATCTGCAACCACATTTGCCTTGCCCGGATGGTAAAAGATCTCACAATCATAATCTTTTATTAATTCCATCCATCTCCTTTGACGCATGTTCAGGTCTTTCTGAGTGAAAATATACTTCAGACTCTTATGGTCCTTATAGATCTCACATTTTTCTCCATAGAGATAGTGTCTCCATATCTTTAGAGTAAACACCACAACAGCCAACTCTAAATCATGAGTCGAATATCCTTTCTCATAGTCCTTCAGTTGTCTTGATGCATATGCAATAACTTTGCCGTTCTGCATAAGAACACAACCCAATCCTTTATGTGAGGCATCACTATACACCACAAAGTTTCCTGTATTATCTGGTAATGATAACACAAGTGCCACACTTAACTTCTTTTTCAAAATTTGAAAACTTTCTTCACATTTCTTCGTCCAAACAAATTTTACAGCTTTCCTTGTCAAATTTGTTAATGGAGTGGCTATCTTAGAAAAATCTTGAATAAACCGTCTATAATAACCGGTCAGTCCCAAGAAACCCCTCATCTCTGATGGTGTCCTTGGTTGTTCCCAATTGATTACGACTTCAACTTTTGATGGATCCACTGAGATTCCGTCTTTGTCAATCACATGACCCAGAAATTGTACACGATCTAGCCAAAATTCACACTTAGAGAATTTTGCGTACAACATTTCTTTTCTTGGTGTCTCAAACGTCAAACGTAAATGTTCCACGTGTTCTTCTTGAGATTTGGAGTACACTAGACTGTCGTCGATAAATACAACTACAAACTTGTCTAAGAATGGTTTAAACACCATGTTCATCAAATCCATGAATGCAGAAACTCATAATGTCCATACCAAGTTCTGAATGCCGTTCTAGGTATATCTTCCTTCCTTACCTTCAATTGGTGATACCCACTTCTCACATCTATTTTTAAGAAGTATTTAGCACCCTTTAATTGATCAAACAAGTCATCTATTCTTGGCAACGTATATTTATTCTTAATAGTGACTTTGTTTAATTTCCTATAATCAATGCAAAGACGCATTGACCCATCCTTCTTCTTCATGAATAACACCGGTGCTCCCCACGGTAACACACTCGGTTGAATATACTTCTTATCTAATAGCTCTTACAGTTGTACCATCAGTTCTTTCATCTCTACTGGAGCCATTCTGTACGGGGCCTTCGATATCAGGGTTGTTCCTGGCGCTAAGTCGATCACGAAATCAATCTCTCTGTCAGGCGAAAGTCTTGGCAAATATTCCGAAAACACATCTACAAATTCCCTAACCATTGGTATCTCTTCAAGTTTCACACCCTTCTTATGAGTATCGACTATGTAAGCTAAATAACCCACACAACCTTGACTCAACAACTCATTGGCCTGTATAATCGTTAGACATCTCACATGTCTAGGCGATTTGCTACCATAGAAAACTACCTTTGACGGAGTCAGAAGGTTTACACATTTCTTTTGGCAATTAATTATCGCTCCATAATTGAACAACCAATCAATTCCCAAAATAACATCAAACTCTCCAAGTTTTATCGGAATTAAATCTACCATCATGACATTTCCCTTAATGTTCACACTACAATTCTTGTATACGAACCTAACATAAATTACTTCATTATTCGCAATTTCTATGTTTAAAGGGAAATTCAATTCTTCACTAGGCAATCCTAACTTCTTAGCAAATTCATCATATATAAACGAGCAAGTAGCACCCGAATCAAATAATACATAAGCATCTATATCATTGATTGGGATAATACCTGACACAACATCCTTTGATTGCACATCATCTTGCAAAGTCATGTTGAAGGTTCTGGCTGTGGGTTTGTTTGATGTCGTTGGTCCAACAATGTTCCATGTACCTCCACTGCTACCTCCCTTGCTTCCTGTTGTTTCCCCAGCTTTCTTCTTAGGGCACTCACGAGCAAAATGATCATTTGACCTGCATGTGAAGCAAACGTTCTTCTTGGGTTGATTGTAATTTGGGGCGATGTGACCTTCCTGACCACAGTTAAAGCATACACATTTCCCCATTAAGCATATACCCTTATGAAACTTCCTGCATGTAACACATGCTTCAAACTTCTTATTCTTCTAGTTACCCTGCTGATTTCCAGCTCTCACATTTCCATTCCATTTTATCTTCAGGTTATTATTACCATTTCCACTACCACCACCACCATTCTTAACCTCCACTTCATTCTTCTTCTTCCTTTATTCTTGATTAAACTTTATTCTACCTCGCCTCCACCTTGGTATGAATGGCATTCTCCATTCTTCTTTGAAAATCTGCAGAATTTGGAGCAGGGAGACCCTCTTGCACAACCATTTGGGTTTGATCCCTGCTCAAATCTCTTAGCCTTGCGCTCATTTGTGTTGACTTGATATGGCACAAACCTCGCAACTTCGTTAAATTTTGTGGCATACTCCGATACCGTCATTGGTCCCTGCTTCATTTCTAAAAACTGCACCTCCATCTGACTCTTCGAACTCTCTGGGAAATAAGTCTCAAAGAATATCTCCTTAAATCTATCCCGAGTCATCACCCCTTGTCTTCCTCGAGATTTATTGGTCTGCCACCAATAACTAGCCTCTGCTTTCAACATGAATGTTGCAAAAGCAGTCTTCTGATTCTCCCCTACTCTCGCAACATCGAACACTTTCTCTATCTACATGATCCAGGTCTGTACCTCAACTGGATTCATGTATCCACGAAATTCTTGTGGTCCAACCGCCTTGAAATCCTTAAAAGTTGTAGCTTGATTCCGCGGTTGATTCTGCAATGCACCCATCATTAATGTTACTAGATGCTGAACAGGGTTAGCCTCAACATTGTCATTATTGGTAGCTCCCTCAGTGGTTCTTTATCGGAGTTGACGTCTTGGAGGCTTTTTCTGTTAAAATATACTCATTAGATTATTACTCAATCCTTTAAGTATTTTCTACTTAACTTGCACCCCATAAAAAGAAATCATCACATAACACATAATACTTTGAATAAAATAAAAGAAAAACTTTTATTCATTCATAATCTTTTTGAAAACAAAAAAATAATAGCATATTTAACATTCCATAATTTTAATTGTAATATTAAATATTTATTGAATTATATAAATATTTAATGGATGTGTTTTATCGTTGAATAAATATTTGTTTAATTGATTCAATTTTATTTGGTTAATTATTTGTTAAATAAATAATTGGTGAATTAAGGAAATTATTATTATATTGATATTTCAATTTAATGGTTAATTATTTGTATTGAGTTATGTGATTAAATGATTAATTTAATTAATTGTTATTTGAATTAATTAAAATTAAATATGAAACTTTGATTAATATAGTGTGACAAATAATTATATTATAAGGAGTTATTAAAATAAATTAAAGTAGTTTTAATTTAGTTTTATCCAAACAAGGCTTAATATATTAATTCTTTAAAATTTAAAGGGTTTTTGCCAAACAAGGCCCTATGACTTTTGGAATTCATTTAATTTTAAATTTATATAAATTAATAGAATAAAATAAAGAGTATAAATAAAATAAATAAAATAATAAATATAATATATTTATACCTAAGCGTTATCACTGATATTGTGTTTAGTATGCATATTACTATTAGTATCAGTTTTAGTTTACGTTCAATTGAGTCTATACTGAGAGAGAAGAGGTGAGAGCTTGACAAAAAATTAAGAGAAAAGTTGAGACAAATTGAGAGAAAGCTTAGGATTTCCAAGCAATTTCAGTGGGTTAGCAAGAATTACACATTAATTCAAGGTATGTTTACATAACCTTTATATATATATATATATATATATATATATATATATATATATATATATATATGAGTTTTACGACAATAATTTTCATACTCTGTGAATTCTATATGTTTAGAATTGATGTTCTAGAATTAGTTATGATGATTACATGTGTTTATGATGATTAGAAAGCATGTTTAAACAATAATTGCATGCTAATTTCGGATTACAGTAGAAGAAAATTTCGACAGTGTATGTTTATATGTATTTGTTTTCATATGTAGCTATGTAAGTATCAATTTTAATGGCAAATTTGTATGTGAAAGTATAAATTGAAGCTTTTATATGTTAGTTCAATGAGATACGAACATAACGTAATTTGGATGAGATGATTTGATCATGTATTGAATTCACAGTGATGATTTTTAGGATGAATGTCAAGAAAATTGAGTTTTTATGAAAAACATGAAAAATTGAGAAATTAAAATAGTTTTAGTTGTTGCTAAATTATGCTAAGTGGTTGAATATGTTAGAAATCATGTCTATGATAGTTGTATATTTATTTTACGTGTTATTATCACTGTTTGGTGGGTGAAATTCGTGTTAGTTGGCTTAATAAAAGTGTAGAAGCTCTGTTACGCAAAACCGGAGTCTGTGTCGCGCATTGCGGCCAAGATGACCCTTTAGGCGTGGCGCGCCGCGCATCCCGAAGATAAAAGCTGGCGTGGTCGCGCCAGTGCCCATTTCCAGACACTAAGGTCTGCTAATTCTGCAGACTTTGGTCATTCTTTGTAGCTTAGCTAAAGGTTATAGTAATGTGTCCAACACGTAACAAAAAGGCTAAAACATAGTTGTAATATATGGTTAGTAAATTCAAAGTTTTAAATGAATAGTAAACTATGAAAATGACATGTTGTGCATTATTAAGCGTAATGAATAGTAAACATGTGTTGTGAAGGTTAACACACTTGAAATTTCTGATGTTTGCATAGTAGCATAAGACTTGTGTTAAAATGATAAGTTTAGTTAGAAATGTACATGTTATGGTATATTCACATATTTAATAGGTATTGTGGTTCTAAACCTATGTGTAGGTGAACTTGAGTTTGATATTATATCTTATGCTCGAGGCAAGTTTTTAAACTTTCTTTTTACATTGAGCAAGTTTTCTTCTATCTAGTTATTTTTGATGATGCAAGTTCCAAAAATCTCATCTATTACATTGAGCATGTTTTAATTCTACACTATTGGAATTCTAATCATTTTTGACTTACTCTTACTTGTTTATAGTTAAACAAGTTTCTTTAGTTTATTCATTTATAATAAATGTTTCTTGAATCTTAATTCCTTGTGTTGAATGGTTCATTCAGTTTGTATATCTTATTACCGTGTGTATTAAGCATTGTTTCCAGCTTGATATCAACTAATGCATGTTCGGTAACTAAAATTCTAATTTGACAAGATTATAGACCTAGCTTATTATTGTTCAAGCCAAGGTTTACCATTTCTTTATTTTGATCAATACTTATGCTCTCTAGTTATTTTAAGCATGAGTCTAGAATATAGTCAGTTCACCTATGATTCTCAAATGTTCTAAGTTATGTTGTTATTAAACAACAATTGTGTTATCAAGCATTGTTGATTCAACTATTTCCCTAGTTGATGATCATTAAACTTCAATTACTCTTGAAAGCTTATCCAAACCAAACTTTCTTTGGTGCGGACTTGTACTCTAAATACTGAGATGAACAACTCTATTTTTAGGTGTTTACGCTTAGCGTTGAAATGGTTGTGCACAATGCATTGTACGAAGGATTGATCCCCCTAAGTACGCGGAGTCCTTATAGTCATATTATTGTTAAAGTTAAAGTTGAAAAATTACTTATAACTGTGGACATTATTCGTGGTCATTAGACCCTCAGTAGTATATTTAAGAATGTTAATAGAATATATCATTCAGTTCTATTGAGCCTATTATTTGGCAAATGTTGTAATGTTAATAAAACATATAATTTAGTTCTATTAAGCCTATTATTTGGAAAATGTTGTAAAGTTATTTATTCTTATTTCAAGTGAGCTTTGTTTGCTCACTCTTGCATATTTATACACTTATTACAGCTATGGTTGAGAAGGTAGATAAACCTATAACTAACAAAGGAAAGGGAAAAATGTACAAGTGATGAAGACTTGTAATTTTGCTTTATCGTTATGATGACAGACTTTTAGTAGATGATGTGATGTAATAAATTTTAAATTCCGCATTTGATTAATTGTAAAGTAAATAAAGGTTAGATAACTTGGGAGATAATTTTATTAACGTAATCCTGTATAGGCAGGTTTTATTATTCAATTATATTATGATTGGGTAGTTAGATATGAATGTTTTGATTAAGTGACCACCAAATCTTGAGGTAATGAAAATGCAAGGATTTGGGGTGTCCTAAGTTGGTATCAAAGCTTTAGGTTATGAACCTTAGGTTGGGAAAAGCCTTAGGAAGTAACCTTTGAAAAGATAGTGGTGATTAACTCTTATCGAGTTTTAAGGAAGGAGTAATAAAACACTTATGTGCTTATGTGTTTATAATTATGTACTCGTTAGTGTCGAATAGTAATGATTAATAATTAAAACTTAAAATTTTGTTGTCAAGATGACTAATGTCTAAGAATCTAGTCAGGCTAGGGAGGATAGACCTCAGATGCCTATAGAGGAGGAGCCTCGCGACATTAAGGTTATTTGGGAACAACTACTGCCACGGGAGTCAGCCCCGTTGGTTACAGTGGTTGAAGATGAGGATGATAATGTGGAGACGGATGAGGAGGATCCCGTTGAGTTGCCACAAGAGGATGAGGATGACGAGGATGGGGACGAGGACGAGGATGACGAGGACGAGGACGAGGACGAGGACGAGGACGAGGAGACTCCACTAACCTGAATACCTGCTCGTATATACGATGAAGTCTACGATTGTAATATGGAACTTCAGGATACGATCAAGGAATTGCAAGAGATAGTTGCTGAACAACAGACTGCAATGATATAAAAAGACGATGAGATCCAGGATCGTGAGGAACAACTGACTAATGTCGAGGAGAAGCTAGAACATACTGAAGGATAGAAAGAACAACTGATCGAGGAGGTCGCAGAACTAAAGAACAAGCTGAAGGAAGAAGCTACTAAGAGGGCAAGAGTCGAAGACGCATACAAGGAAGTGTTTCAATGAGCCGGGATAGCAGTGAAAGATGCACATGCAAAGAGAATGAAGATGGAAGAGATGAATAGAGTATTCAACACAGTGGTTAATCGAGCTCAAGACCGGGTCATGGGTTATCCGATTCAGTTAAAGATGCTGCCATCGTACGTATTAGATCGCAGAACAATGTTCTGGATTATGGAGGAAGAGCGTAATAAGGCTAAGCAGTATCTTAGTAGAACATCGTAGTTGTTATGCGATTAATAAATGTTAAATAAATTTTAAATCCCAAGTGTTATGTAACCTATGAGATATGAGGATGATGTTGTCCTGAAACCTTTGTAATTCAGGAAAGTAATGTAAATAGCAGTGATGCTATAGTTTTATATTTTCAAAGAGGTTATGAATAAATAAAAGTTGTTATTTTATTCAAAGTGTTATGTGATTATGTGGCTATTTCTTTTGTGGAGGAAAATTAAGTAGAAATTACTTAAAAGAGTTAAATAATAATCTAATGAGTGTATTTTTAACAGAAAATGCCTCCCAGACGTCAACCACCAAGACAGAGAACCACCGAAGGAATCAACAATAACGACAATGTTGATGCAAACCCCATTCAACAATTAGTGACGTTACTGACAGGAGTGTTGTAGAATCAACCACAGAACTAAGGAACAACGTTTAAGGAGTTAAAGGCGGTTGGACCACCTAAATTTCAGCTAGAGGTGCAATTTTTGGAACTGAAGCAGGGAACAATGACAGTATTCGAGTATGCCTCTAAATTCAACGAGTTGGCGAGGTTTGCGCCTTATCAAGTCAGCACGGATGAACACAAGGTGAAGAGATTTGAATAGGGACTGAAGCCCTGGTTGTATAGTAGGGTTTCCCTATTCCAATTAAAGACTTTCATAGCAGTGATGGAGAAAGAAATACTCGCTGAAGGTTGGGGCGAGGCAGTGAAAAAGTTCAATCAGGAACAGAAGAAGAACAAGAATGAGGTAGAGATTAAGAATGGAGGTGGTAGTGGTGGAAACAACAACAACAACAACAACAACAACATGAAGAAGAAGTGGAATGGAAATGTGGGTGTTGGAAATCAGCAGGGTAACCAGCAAAACAAGAAGTTTGAAGCATGTGCTACATGCGGGAAGTTTCACAAGGGTGCGTGCTTGATGGGGAAATGAGTATGCTTCAATTGTGGCCAGGAGGGTCACATCGCCCCAAATTGCACTCAACCTAAACAGAACCTGTGCTTCACGTGCGGATCCAAGGATCACTTTGCTTGTGAATGCCTAAAGAAGAAGGCTGGAGAGACAACCAGAAGCAATGGAAGTAACAGTGGAGGTACATGGGCCATTGTTAGACCTACAGCATCAAACAAACCCACAGCTATAACCTTCAACATGATCATGTGTAAGATGTTGCAATAATCAAAAGATGCGATTGTCGTGTATTATCCCAATCAATGATATAAATGCTTATGTATTATTTGATTCGGGTGCTACTTGCTCGTTTATCTCAGATGAATTTGCTAAGAGGTTAGAATTGCCTAGAGAAGAACTGAATTTCTCTTTGAACATAAAAATTGCGAATAAGGAGGTAATCCCTGTTATATTCGTATACAAGAACTGTAGGGTGAACATTAAGGAGAATACCTTGATGGTAGATTTGGGAATGGATTGGCTGTTCAAATATGGGGCGGTAATTGATTGACAAAAGAAGTGGGTAAACCTTATGACCCCGTCAAAGGTAGTATTTTATGGTAGCAAGTCGCCTAGTCAAATGAAATGTCTGACGATTATGCATGCCAAGAAATTGTTGAGTCAAGGCTGTGTGGGCTATTTAGCTTACATAGTCGATACTCAGAAGAAGAATGTGAAACTGGAAGAGATACTAGTGGTGAGGGGATTTGAGGATGTGTTTCTAGAGGATTTTCCAAGACTTCCGCATGACAGAGAATTGAGTTCGTGATCGATTTAGTGCCGGGAACAACACCGATATCGAAGGCCCCGTACATAATGGCTCTAGTAGAAATGAAGGAACTGATCGTACAGTTGCAAGAGTTGCTAGACAAGAAATATATTCAACCAAGCGTATCACCGTGGGGAGCGCCAGTGTTATTTGTGAAGAAGAAGGATGGGTTAATGCGTCTTTGCATTGATTATAGAGAATTAAATAAACTCACTATTAAAAACAAATATCCATTGCCAAGAATAGATAACTTGTTTGATCAGTTGAAGGGTGCTAAATACTTCTCGAAAATAGATTTGAGAAGTGGGTATCACCAGTTGAAAGTGAGGAAGGGGGATATACCTCGAACGACATTCAAAACTCGGTATGGACATTGCGAGTTTCTGGTGATGTCTTTTGGTTTAACCAATGCACCTGCTGCATTCATGGATTTGATGAATAGGGTGTTTAAACCATTCTTAGACAATTTTGTAGTGGTATTCATCGACGACATTCTAGTGTATTCGAAAACTCAAGAAGAACAAGTGGAACACATACGTTTGGCATTGGAAACGCTAAGAAAGGAAAAAGTATACGCGAAATTCTCTAAGTGCGAATTTTGGCTAGATCGTGTGCAATTTCTTGGGCATGTGATTGACAAAGGGGGGATTTCAGTGGATCCATCAAAAGTGGAAGCTGTAATCAATAGAGAACAACCAAGAACACCGTCGAAAGTGAGGAGTTTCTTGGGACTGACCGGTTATTACGGACGATTTATTCAAGATTTTTCTAAGATAGCTACTCCATTAACAAATTTGACAAGGAAAACTATAAAATTTGTTTGGACGGAGAAATGTGAAGAAAGTTTCCAGGATTTGAAGAAGAAATTAAGTATGGCACATGTATTGTCATTAACAGATAGCACATGAAATTTTGTGGTGTATAGTGATGCCTCACATAAAGGGTTGGGTTGTGTTCTTATGCAGAACGGCAAAGTAATTACGTATGCATCAAGAAAATTGAAGGATTATGAGAAAGGTTATCCGACTCATGATTTGGAATTGGCTACAGTTGTGATGCCCCCAAATAGGTCCACACGACCCATTCTGAGTCGCCAGATATCACACTATAAAATCAAATACAAACTTCATTTATACAACTGTTGAACTGTCGTATAGAATACGACCACAGTTAATTGTGAGTTTTAATACAAATGTATGTAACTCTCATTGTGTCTCGACCACATCCTTACAATGATACTTTACATAAAAGTATAGTTAAAAACTATTTTAGAAATTAAAATCTTTGGGAAGTGCTCAAGGAAACCTTCGTACATGGGAGGCCATGCGTCTAGGTTATGATAGATATCATATGTCCACAGAATTATCCTTGGTTGTCCTAAAAGTCCCCAAAGAAAAACAAGAATATTACTATCATCTTCTTTCCAATGGCGAGTCTTCTCTTGACATATAAATATCTTCGTTGTCTCCAAGTGAAAATTATATTTCAAATAAAGTCCAAGATCATATAGGTAGTGCTCGTAGATATATTCAACAAGTGGATATGCACAACCATGTCTTATGAGAACACGAGTTTGTATGTCATTAGACATCTAATATGATATTGGCAAAACATCCTTCCAAAGTTGGGTTCGCCTCACCCTATTTGATTCACCAAATATAACTACTAAATGATGTATAGAATACAACACACTTTTCTATAATATTTAGGGAGAACCTCCATAGTTAGAGACCACCATTCTATTCCCATGATATCCCCGCTCGACCTGGCAACACTGTTATTACCTGAAAGGAATTGTGAAGCAGAAAGGGTGAGCACAACTAGCCCAGTAAAGAATATCAGAACTAAAGCTAATTTACATCATCAATAGCCTTCATCATTAATAAATCAGAGATTTAGAACATATGGTAGATGATAAAACTTTTCAACCATAGTTGCAGCAGAACGAGCAATCCATTAGAAGAGTCAAATAGACCATAAGGTCTATTATCTTCTCCATGTTAAAAGTCCACCAATAATATTTTATCTCTGTAAAATAAATCAACAGTTCCTGTCCATAATCATATGAATAACTCATAATCATAATTGTGGTTCTAAATTCCTCTTCGCAACCAGGACGAAGATAATTTTCATCACCTATCTTCACCTGAAACATCAAAAATTATGGTTATACCAAATTAGAATTCCTGCTCATAATCATACTAATAAATTCATCTTTGCACTACGACCAAAGATATTCATTAACAATTCATCTTTGCACAAATGCCGAAGACATACAACTATATTTTAGAAGAGTTAAGTAGAGCATGATACCTACTATCTTCTACGAATTAAAAGTGTATAATAAATATTTTATCGCTGAGACTCAGCTTAATAAATAATCCATAACATCGAATCACCCCTGCACTACGGCCAAGGATATTCATTAATATCACATCCATGAATTTATATTTCATCGCTGAGACTCAGCTCGATAATCAATCCATATCACTGAATTATCCATGCACTACGACTAAGGATATTTATTAATATCACGAACACGAATTATCCATGCACTACGGGCTAAAGATAATCGTATTTTCATCAACGGTCATAATCATGCCATAAAACAATTCATCTTTGCACCCTTGGCCGAAGAGAATCCATAGCCATAAATATACCAAAAATTGTCCATCAATGCACTACGGGCGAATGAGGACTTTTTCCACATCATTTGTAACATTACGGTCATGATTATACCGAATAATCCCTGGTCATAATCATACCAAGTCCATCTATGCACTACGCCCAAAGATGACTTTCAACACAATATGAGCATGAGGATGATGACAATGATATAAGAATCAATCAAATGAGATAAATGATAAATATTAAACATTTATAATACAATTTATCCAGTGTTCAATAATAACCAAATGTTATCAATCACTTAATAATCTCATAATCTAATATCATTAATATTATAACAATATTTTAATCATTTCTTAAACTTATAAACAATTTATTTTAATTGTTTACACTTTACCAAATAATGCATTTAATCATCCTAAAATGCCAAACTCATAAGATTTCATCATCAATAACCAAAACCCTAAACAAAGATCTGCATATACCATATATAGGATTCCCAAGCCATAAAATCTTATTTTCCAATTTTGTTTACTTTACATAACATATTTAATTCATTTACTCATAACTAGTCCATTTTCATGAAAAATACCAAATCAGTTTTAAAATATTTCTTTTCTAGGACTTAGCAGAATATAGTCTCATATTAAACATATATTGTTCTCGGAATTGTTAAACATCATTTACTATTTTTCACATGGCCAAAACCGCCGAATATTTAGACATTTTTTTATAAACTGTACTTTTGCCCAAAAATTCCGAAATTTACACGGTATACTCTTGTTATATACATGTACTCCCAATAAAAATTTTAGCAATTTTGGAGTTAACCACAAGGAGTTATAAGTGTTTACTTTTAAAATAGTATTTTCCCGTAAAATTCATAACTCTTAATCTATACATCAAAAAATTGCCATTTTTGGACACAATCTAGAAAACGCATCAAATTATCATTTCAAATATTTCCAAAATTTTTTTAGGGTCAAACAAATTATGAAATTTCCCCTGGCAGAAACCCCTTTCTAATGAAAATACTATTCTTATGAGTACGAAGGATCATTCACCATGCATGCGGTAATCCACATAGACAAGTTATTCCAACAGAATAATAAAGAATGGAACCAGGTCATGCGTAAACGCAAAAACATGATATTACAACAGAATAATAAATAATAGAATAATAGAAGAATTCACCAGGCATGCGATAGACCGCACAGACAGGTTATTCCAATAGAATAATAAATAATGGAACCAGGTCATGCGTAAATGCACAGATAGGATATTCCGACATAATAATAAAGAATGGAATAATAGAAGAATTTCACCACGTATGCAGTACTTCGCATAGACAGGTTATTCCAACATAATAATAAAGAAAGGAATAACAACCCTTACGAGTATTGAAAGAAAATAACTCTCTTCATGAGTACAAAAGAATAATACCCCTTCCGAGTACAACAAATAATATCCCTTACCTTAAAAAGAAGAGTATTCTGACGGGTAGGGCGGGAATATACTTGAAGAAAACTTGCACTATCTTCTATGCTCAAAGCTTTCTTAAACTCTAAAGAAATACGCTCGACATTACAGAAGAAGAACTCTCTCTATAGTTTCTCTCTCTAGAGTTTCAGTGAATTCGTAACAAATAATGAAGAAATGAGCTTCTATTTATAGAAGAATGGACTGAATAGTAACTAATTCATAAACGGTCTAGATTGATTTACTTTTAATCAGACGGTCCATATTGATTTAATAAAATATTCTAATAAAACAAAATCTTTTAAATAAAATATAATATATTTATTTATAATCTAATAAAACGAATAACTTTATAAAAGTATTCTGTTTTATATAAAAAGATTTGACTATGCAAAATACTATGCAGGCACTATGCAACACTATGCATAATAAAATATAATATATTATATTTACAGTCTAATAAAACAAATAACTTTATAAAAGTATTTACATTTTTATATAAAAAGATTTTACTATGCAATCACTATGCAAACACTATGCATAATAGAATATTATATATTCTATTTATAGTCTAATAAAACAAATAACTTTATAAAAGTATTACATTTTATATAAAAAGTTTTTGTTTTATTACATTAATAATACTAATAAAACAAAACATTATTATTATTATTATTATTATTATTATTATTATTATTATTATTATTATTATTATTATTATTATTATTATTATTCACACTATTATTAATCGACCGAATTAGATTTCACGAGGAAGAGGGCTTTCCAATAAGGATTTCTCCCTATTAGCGCGCAATTAGGTGACCAAACCTCTCCTTGGCAGAACTTCTAGATATCGTTAATATTGCAAATAATAATCTTAATAACTTTGTCATCTCAATTATTGATATAATAATATATAAAATATTGACAATAATTGAATCAAATAACGTGAGATACTATGCGAATTAATGTAGCAATAATTGAACAAAAGCGGTGACTTCTCACGTAAGCATCAATAATCAATACTGGTGCTACTCTGCAACGACCATGCAGACATTCGTACTTTTACTACCGAGTAGTTCAACAGTTTTAATAGTAAAACTTCCGCCGTTATTTTATAAAAAATATTTTTATCATTTTCTCAATCCGACAATAATTCTGTTGTGGGGTCCACCAGTGATTGTACCGTCGTACGGATATTCCCCAACAAAAAGAATATTCCCCGACTAATCGAATTTTCCCCGATACAACGAATATTTTATATCAACTTGCTTAGTTTGCAAAATTTTTACATATTACCCTTAACTTTAAACTTTTATCAATTTAACTATTTACCAAAATAGAAAAATTGAATACTTTTATTTCTTAAAATTTGGGGTCTCACAGTAGTATTATTTGCTCTCAAGATATGAAGACACTATATCTATGGAGAGAAATGTGAAATCTACACAGACCATAAAAGTCTGAAGTATATTTTCACACAGAAGGACCTGAATATGCGACAAAGAAGATGGATGGAATTGATAAAGGATTACGATTGTGAGATCTTTTATCACCCGGACAAAGCGAATGTGGTTGCAGATGCTTTGAGTAGTAAAGGTCGGGAGAAGTTGATGCTGATAACCACTCAGGAGGAGCTTATTTCAGCAATGACAAAGCTAGAGTTGGAAATTAAATTTCCAAAGGAATCCGATGAACGACTATTCCAGATAGATGCTAGTCCAACTTTGGTGGACAAAGTGTAGAATGCTCAACTACAAGATAAAGAATGCGAAATAATCAAAGAAAAAGTGATTGAGGGTAGTGATGTAAAATACAAAATTGATACCGAAGGACTACTACGGTTCGAGGAAAGAATTTGGGTTACAGCAGTGCCAGAGCTTAAAGACGAAATCTTGACCGAAGCACACAACACAAGATATTCGATTCATCCGGGAAGCACGAAAATGTATCATGATTTGCGGCGACATTTTTGGTGGCCAAATATGAAAAGAGATGTTGTGGAAGGCAATGCAAAATGCTTGACGTGTTAGAAGGTGAAAGATGAACATCAACGACCAAGCGGGTTACTTCAACCATTGAAAATATCGGAATGGAAATGGGAACATATCACAATGTATTTTGTGGTAGGTCTTCCAACGACTCAGAAAGGATACGATGCGATATGGGTAATAGAGGACAGATTGACAAAATCTGCACAGTTTTTGGCAACAAAGATTAGATTTAATCTTGATCCGCTAGCAAAATTGTACGTTAAAAAGATCATGTCAAGACATGGAGTTCCAGTGTCAATTATATCAGACAGAGATCCAAGGTTCACATCAAACTTCTGGAAGAGACTACAAGAATGTATGGGAACATATTTACGAATGAGTACATCATACCATCCGTAAACCAACGGGGAAAGCGAACGAACAATCCAAGCGTTGGAAGATATTCTGAGAGCATGCATCATGGATTTCAAAGGAAGTCGGGATGAACATTTACCGTTTGTAGAATTTTCCTACAACAACAGTTAGCACGCGAGCATCGGCATGCCGCCTTATGAGGCATTATACGGCAGAAAGTGTTAGGACCAGAACTTGCATAACAAACTACTGAAGTTGTCAAACTCATTAGGACAAGATTGGTAGCAGCCCAAGACAGACAGAAAAAGTATGCCGATCAACATAGGCAGAATCACGAATTTGAAGTAGGAAATTTTATTTTCCTAAAAGTTTCTCCTTGGAAGGGGAAAATTCATTTTGGCAAGAAAGGAAAGCTCAGCCCAAGATTTATTGGACCGTTCGAAATACTACGAAGAATGGGGGAAGTGGCTTATGAGGTAGCTCTACCTCCAGAGTTGGAAAACATTCATAATGTTTTTCAAATTTCGGTGTTACGACCGTATAAACCAGATTACAAGCACGTGATTGAGTACGAACCATTGCAATTCGATAAAGATTTGTCTTATGAAGAGATTCCTATCCAGATAGTAGACAAGAAAGAACAAGTGCTCAGAAATAAAGTGATACCTTCTATGAATGTGATATGGAGAAACCACAATGTCAAAGAAGGAACGTGGGAACTCGAAGCTAAAATGATGAAAAATTATCCGGAGTTATTTGTTTAATCTATGTCTTCGATTCTTGTGATAGAATCTTTGTAAGTAGGGAGGAATGTGACGATTTTATTATTTGAATTGTGATTCTGAGGACAGAATCCTTTTAAGGAGGGAATGATGTAATATTCCAGAATTTTAATTGTAATATTAAATATTTATTGAATTATATAAATATTTAATGGATGTGTTTATTGTTGAATAAATATTTTTTTTAATTGATTCAATTTTATTTGGTGAATTATTTGTTAAATAAATAATTGGTGAATTAAGGAAATTATTATTATATTGATATTTCAATTTAATGGTTAATTATTTGTATTGAGTTATGTGATTAAATGATTAATTTAATTAATTGTTATTTGAATTAATTAAAATTAAATATGAAAGTTTGATTAATATAGTGTGACAAATAATTATATTATAAGGAGTTATTAAAATAAATTAAAGTAGTTTTAATTTAGTTTTATCCAAACAAGGCTTAATATATCAATTCTTTAAAATTTAAAGGGTTTTTGCCAAACAAGGCCCTATGGCTTTTTGAATTCTTTTAATTTTAAATTTATATAAATTAATATAATAAAATAAAGAATATAAATATAACAAATAAAATAATAAATATAATATATTTATACCTAAGCGTTATAACTAATATTGTGTTTAGTATGCGTATTACTATTAGTATTAGTTTTAGTTTACGTTCAATTGAGTCTATACTGAGAGAGAAGAGGTAAGAGCTTGATAGAAAATTAAGAGAAAAGTTGAGAGAAATTGAGTGAAAGCTTAGGATTTCCAAGCAATTTCAGTGGGTTAGCAAGAATTACACACTAATTGAAGGTATGTTTACATAACCTTTGCATATATATATATATATATATATATATATATATATATATATATATATATGAGTTTTATGACAATAATTTTCATACTCTGTGAATTTTATATATTTAGAATTGATGTTCTCGAATTAGTTATGATGATTACATGTGTTTATGATAATTAGAAAGTATGTTTAAACAATAATTGCATGCTAATTTCGAATTACAGTAGAAGAAAATTTCGGCAGTGTATGTTTATGTGTATTTTTTTTTCATATGTAGCTATGTAACTATCAATTTTAATGGCCAATTTATATGTGAAAGTATAAATTGAAGCTTATATATGTTAGTTCATTGAGATACGAACATAACATGATTTGGATGAGATGATTTGATCATGTATTGAATTCACAGTGATGTTTTTTAGGATGAATGTCAAGAAAATTGAGTTTTTATGAAAAACATGAAAAATTTAGAAATTAAAATAGTTTTAGTTGTTGATAAATTATGCTAAGTGGTTGAATATGTTAAAAATCATGTCTATGATAGTTGTATATTTATTTTACGTGTTATTATCACTGTTTGGTGGGTGAAATTCGTGTTAGTTGGCTTAAGAAAAGTGTCGAAGCTCTGTCCTGCGTTGCTCGGTCGCACCGTATCCCAGTATAAAACTGGCGCGACCGCGCCAGTTTCCATTTCCAGACACTGAAGTCTGCTAATTCTGCAGACTTTGGTCGTTCTTTGTAGCTTAGCTAAAGGTTATGGTAATGAGTCCAACACGTAACAACAAGGCTAAAACATAGTTGTAATATGTGGTTAGTAAATTCAAAGTTTTAAATGAATAGTAAACTATGAAAATGACATGTTGTGCATTATTAAGCGTAATGAATAGTAAACATGTGTTGTGAAGGTTAACACACTTGAAATTTCTGATGTTTGCATAGTAGCATAAGACTTGTGTTAAAATGATAAGTTTAGTTAGAAATGTACATGTTATGGTATATTCACATATTTAATAGGTATTGTGGTTCTAAACCTATGTGTAGGTGAACTTGAGTTTGATATTATATCTTATGCTCGAGGCAAGTTTTTAAACTTTCTTTTTACATTGAGCAAGTTTTCTTCTATCTAGTTATTTTTGATGATGCAAGTTCCAAAAATCTCATCTATTACATTGAGCATGTTTTAATTCTACACTATTGGAATTCTAATCATTTTTGACTTACTCTTACTTGTTTATAGTTAAACAAGTTTCTTTAGTTTATTCTTTTATAATAAATGTTTCTTGAATCTTAATTCCTTGTGTTGAATGGTTCAATCAGTTTGTATATCTTATTACCGTGTGGATTAAGCATTGTTTCCAGCTTGATATCAACTAATGCATGTTTGGTAACTAAAATTCTAATTTGACAAGATTATAGACCTAGCTTATTATTGTTCAAGCCAAGGTTTACCATTTCTTTATTTTGATCAATACTTATGCTCTCTAGTTATTTCAAGCATGAGTCTAGAATATAGTTAGTTCACCTATGATTCTCAAATGTTCTAAGTTATGTTGTTATTAAACAACTATTGTGTTATCAAGCATTGTTGATTTAACTATTTCCCTAGTTGATGATCATTAAACTTCAATTACTCTTGAAAGCTTATCCAAACCAAACTTTCTTTGGTGCGGACTTGTACTCTAAATACTGAGATGAACAACCCTATTTTTAGGTGTTTACGCTTAGCGTTGAAAAGGTTGTGCACAATGCATTGTACGAAGGATTGATCCCCCTAAGTACGTGGAGTCCTTATAGTCATATTATTGTTAAAGTTAAAGTTGAAAAATTACTTATAACTGTGGACATTGTTCGTGGTCATTAGACCCTCAGTAGTATATTTAAGAATGTTAATAGAACATATCATTCAGTTCTATTGAGCCTATTATTTGGCAAATGTTGTAATGTTAATAGAACATATCATTCAGTTCTATTAAGCCTATTATTTGGCAAATGTTGTAAAGTTATTTATTCTTATTTCAAGTGAGCTTTGTTTGCTCACTCTTGCATATTTATACACTTATTACAGCTGTAGACACTCAAAATTTTCTGCACACCTGTCACTAATATTGCAAAAAAACAGATTCATCTTTCAAGAGGGAACCCTGGAAGACAGTTCATATCCATTCCGGATACTACCGGAAGTTCAGCATCAACCTAATTACACACACTGGGAGTAACAATTCCAACCTCGGAGGTAACCCCGAGGCATGCAGATCCAGCACCGGAACACACACCGGAGAAGACCGATTAATCTCGAAGATAACCCCGAGGTATCCAGTCTCAGTCCCAATCATGGGAATAGCTACCAAACTTGGTGATCAGCCCAAGGAATGCAGTTTCGGCGATAACCCCAAAAATGCTTATTTCAAATGAAACCAGCTTCAATCAATAAGGCGCTCACAACGAGAGACACCCGGTACCAACCGGAGAGATAACACTTTGGGAGGGCGGGAACACCTCGAGTTGACACATCGAGGACCTTCAACACTTGCAGCAGTCCAATCTCAGCAATAACCCTGAGCAACGTCTGCTTTATCAGCCCAAACCGGTGATAAATCCGGTGAGGGGGCCAAGGCATCATCTCGCCACTCTAAAGCCACATCACGTCGTCTCAACATTTTATACACACATCTCTACACAACGATGTCCCACAAGAATCAAGAAAAACAAATCCTGAGTGACTATTGTGCGGGGTAACGGATAGAATTTGAAGCTTGAAGACCGGAGGGCATCGTCCCATCTTCAATGACTTCGTACAAACTCTAATCCTATGCCATTGTACAACTCTCGACAACGGCGGTCCGAAATAGGTCCTATATACCTCTATCGGATGCCCGAATTGCAATTCTGAAAGTTCGAGCGGACATTGCAGTGCCTACTGTACGTCACGTCTTACAAAGACGACTGACCGATAAACCCGAGGCAATTGAGGCGTACAGTACACACATGGTGGGCAGCATATATTCTATACTGCGGTGGCATGATTACTCATGGCTCCCCTATATAAATAGAGGGCTTGGGTGGCCATTTTAAGAAGAGAAAGAGCGAGGAAGCCCTGCCAAATTTGCTCCGTACTTGCAATATACTAAGTACTTTCCCAGTTTAAACACTTGTGAGCTCACATATAGTTACTTTTGTACCGGTGAAAGCCGACTTTAATCCACTTTAAAGATATAGAAGCCTTCTTTGGCAGCCCACTTTAAGCCTTCTCACACACTTTAAAGCCTTTCTCTTCATCTTTGCACACACCCTTCTTCACGTTGAGAGTCGTGTTGCGTGTGTTTACCCGGACTTCGGTCTGTGGTTTTATTTCAGTTTGTATATATTTATACATATATATTTATATATATTGACTAACATTATTGAGTTATGCCTCGATTGAGTCTAGATTTCGGTCTGGAGCATTTATTTGCTTATATATATATATATATATATATATATATATATATATGAACTGTGTGTCAAACTTTGTTTGATGAGTCTGAACTTGGTTTGGAGTGTTTATTGCTTTAATATATATATATATATATATATATATATATATATATATATATATATATATATATATATATATATATATATATATATATATTTGTTGTCGAGAGCTCATTCGATGAGCCTAGATTTTACATCCTATTGCATTTATATTTATATATATATATATATATATATATATATATATATATATATATATATTTTGTCCCACCTGGAGTTTACTTCGTGGTGGTTGATCGCTTTTATAGCTTTCTTTACGTTTCATCCTGCCTGGAGTTCACTTCGTGGCAGTTGATTGCTTTATACATCTTTATTTACATTTTGTCCCGCCTGGAGTTCCCTCCGTGGTGGTTGATATCTTTACAACTTTATTTATATTTTGTCCCACCTAGAGTTTCCTCCGTGGTGGATGATAGCTTTTATAGCTTTATTTACATTTCTGATTCCCCATGGAGGTGCTTCGTGGTTGGTGATCATGTCTATATATATATTTACAGCTTTTATATATATACCTGCTTACTGCTTTCATATAAATTGCGGTATCATGTGCTTTAGGAATCATGTGATCACTGATTCAAATTTATTAGATCTAGATTAGGTTCGTGATGGACATTTTAAATTGTATGGCGACTTTGTAAATTATTATCTTGTTGTTTGAATTTCCTCATATGGTTTTCATACCCACGAGGAAATCAGCATAATTTTGTACATTATTTTCTTATAGATGCTTCGTATCTCGAAAATAAAATCAATCAAGCCGAACACTTAATAAAATGGAAGTGTAAAAGGTCTCAATTACTATTAAGCATCAGGGTTTGAAAAACCTCTTTTATAAAACATCACTGCCATATCTTGCTAAAAAATGAATTTTTACATAAATTCAACCATGTGTATATAGGTGCGAACGAGGCCTCACCCTACTTCCAAACAACAACACATTGACCCACACACACACACATTCAGATAATAATTTCTTGAAAAGAGGCGGTCACCGTGGTAACACGGATGTCGGGGGGTGCCTAACACCTTCCCTCCGCATAATCAAGTCCCCGGGCCCTAATGAATCTCAGTTTCACCGACTCGTTTAATATTGTCACATTACTGGGTCAATGTGCAAACCTTTTCTCGGTTGTGTTGGTACAACCATTTAAAAAACCAACTGGCGACTCTTAACAGTCCATCGTCGACAATATACATGTCGGACATTTTCACTTGTTTTTTCAAACAAATCTCACCTAAAATGAAAACACCAAAGAACAAGTAACGGAAAGGGACATTAAAAAATCCCGACGTCGACTGGTGGTGACTCTGCTGGGGACCACAATAAGAGGACTTAAGCCTCTATTATAATCTTTTCAAAACTTTTATCTTCTTGTGTGTGAATGTTGCATTTACATTTATGATGAATGTGTACGAATGCATTTACTTATTGCACTTAGTGCTTTGCACCATATCTGCTTGTGATATTAGTGCTTCGCACATGTCATCCTTTTCATACGGTGAGACGCGATGTATGTGAATGTATGTTGTGTGGTCCCTCCACCAGGAGGTTATCCCGTCGATGTTTGATTACTCGACTCGTAGGAAGACTAATTCCTGCGAGGCTCAGGAAAGGCACCAACCAAATTCTCTCCAGTTGAAAGACCGGATTAATTTTCGGTTGAGTAAATTGCGATGATTTGGGAACCTTCATGCCAAAAAGCCGCGACAGTAACCTAAGATAGGTCAGCCTCTGATAAACCCAAAACGGAGGAAAGTCTCTTCTTGCTTTCACATTTTTAATTACTTGTAACATAATTACTTGTAATTTCATCCATATCTATCTCCATGTAATGAGAAATATGAAGAAATGTGTACACATACATATTTAAATTAACATGCTACAAACAGCTGACATCCGTTTTGCAGGATAACATTCCTAAAATGGACATATCACATAACATGTTATTATACACACATTCCCTAAAGACTAAACTATGCAAGTCTTTCGCAGGGAACTAATTGGACCTACTACCCGGTCAAAATCCAAAAAGGTTGCAGGCCTACAGTCAATCATGTCATCATCTGACCAAACTGACTTTAATCTAGTTTCTCGCAAAGAATTCGACGGGTTAAGCAAACAAATTACAGATTTGGTTGTTCTACTCAAAGAACTACACCAGTCTACTCAGGGTCCAAAGATACCCATACATGCTGAATCCTCTACACAAAGGGGAGCCCAGGTCATTACAATACCTGAACTGCAGTTGGATAAGACCAACAAAACTCATGAGTCCACCCATCTCACAGGAAATCAAGACACCGACGACATCAAAAAGAAAGTCCTCCAAATGGAAGAGACCCTTCGTGCTATCAAAGGAGTTGGAACACACGGGAGTGTTTCATATGCTGACCTTTGCATTTTCCCTGGTGTTCATTATCCAGAAAAGTTTAAAACTCCTGACTTTGAAAAATATGATGGGTTAGGAGATCCTTACACACATTTGAAGGTGTTTATTAGAGAACTTGGATCTTATGCAGAGGACGAAAAGCTCAGAATGCAACTGTTCTAGAAGAGTCTAACTGGAGAAGCCCGTTCGTGGTACACAAGATTAGATAACTCAAAGATCCATAACTGGGAAGAGCTAGCACACGCCTTCTTCACTCAATACTGCTTTCAGTCTCAGATGGCTCCTGATCGGTATCAAATTACCAAGATCAAGAAACAATCTAACGAGTCTTTTAGAGAGTATGCTCAAAGGTGGAGACGCCTGGCTGCCCATGTTATTCCTTCTATGACAGAATCAGAGATGGTCATGACTTTCATAGACAAACAAGAAGCTCCTTTCTATGAAAGAGTTTTAGCCGGCATCGACAAACCATTTTCTGAAATGGTCAAACATGGGGAGATGGCTAAGATGGGATTGAAGTCCAGAAAAATTCAAGACCTAGTTGCCCTTAAAGCTATTGTTGATCACATCCAATTCGAAAATTATGGAAACAACCCCCGGAGGGTCCATAAAAAGAAAGAGGAAGATGTTTCCCTGATACTATAGGGTCAAAAGGGCAATCAAAACATGCCTATTCAAAGGAGAAACTACACTCCCTTTCAAGCACAGTCTTCGAACCCTACAATACCAAAAGGTGGAGATGTCAAACGCCCTCGAGTGTTCACACCCTTAGGGGACTCGCTTGAGAATATTCTCACTTTTCTGACCACACAAAAGAAAATTACGCATCTTTTTCCACCAGCCAGCTCTAATGGACGGGGTTTCAATGCTGCTCGGAAATGTGCTTATCATACCGGGGCACCTTGACATGATACTCAGGATTGTTGGGCCTTGAAACACAAGATCCAAGACCTAATAGAAAATGGTGAGATCGTGGTCACCAAACCAGATCAGCCTCATGTTCAAGACAACCCTCTTCCTCAACACAAAGAAGAAGAGGTCAACATGATCAATTGGAGCAATGGACAGAGTTCCAATTTCAACTGTGAATCCTCCCAGACCCTCAAAGATGGTGTTGACAAATGGGATTATACCAAGTTCTAGTTCACAATGGAACGAAAGATGAAAGCTCTATGCAAACAAATTAAGCAATTAGCAGAACTGGTGACTTATCAGCATCAAGTGACACGCCAGTTAATCATCCAGGAGCATGCCAGTCTCCTGCCTCTTGTCATGAATATTCCCTCATCACTTTCAGAAAATGAAATGCTGGAAGACAAAGTGATAAAGAGAGCAAATGCCAAAGCCCGTCAGGATTTTTCTAACAAAAGGGAATTCACATATCTGGGCCAACCTATGGAGGAAATCCTTTAGATGCTAATCAATGAAGGAAGAATCACTTCCCTTCTACCTCCAATCAATCCCCGTTCAGGACGGTAAAATTCTGATGGAGTATGTCAATATCACTCTCATTCTCGCGGTCAAAGCACAGAAGAATGCTGGGCACTCCGCCACCTTATCCAGAATCTAATTGAAAGTGGTGTCCTGCACTTAGCAGAAGATGATACTGTGTTACGTGCAAGTGAGAATACGTGCCCTACTAAGTGGAAGAGTTTGGTAGCAGTCATATCCATTGAAACTGATGGGGCTAACAAATCACTTACAATACCAACAATTCAACTCAGGGGAAACAACAATCCTTTGAAAGTGGTCGTTCCCGAGCCAATTAACTTGCCATGCGGAGCACATTATCCTATTTTTAGCTTGTGCAAAGTTCCGTTGAATTATGGAGAAGGTGAAGGATCCACCTCACATACAGCTGCTACAGTGTCGAAGGAAAATCCACTATATCTTCCCCAATGAGTGATGAAGCCTACCATCAAATCAAAGGGGAAAATACCCATGGAGAAGATTGAAAAATTCCTCCGCACTATGGGTCATAACGAAGCCAAGGTGGTTTTAAGCTTAAAAGAAGCTCCACAACAAATATCCATTTTGGACTTGGTCCTAACTTCCGGGGATCACTGAAAGATCTTACTAAAGGTTTTAGAAGAAGCCTATCTACCGACATCAGTTGATATAGAAAAATTTCAACACTTGGTTGATCACATTTTCAACAACAATGTGATATCCTTCACTGATGATGACATACCGCCCGAAGGGACTGGTCATTGCAAGTCGTTGCACATTGCGAGCTTGTCCTCCGGATACATGCTAGCTGGAGTCTTGATAGATGGAGGTTCATCTCTAAATATTTGTCCATACGCTACCTTGGTGAAGATGAATGTAAGACCCCAACTTTTATAAATAAAGATGAATTTTCAATAAATATTATTTTTGAATATTATAGAGTAAATTTGATATAATGTTATAGTTGTGCGTAATATTTATAAATTTTGCAAAGTAAGCAAGTTGTTATAAAATATTCGTTTGGTCGGGGAATATTCATACGACGGCACAATCATTGGGGGACCCCACAACGGAATTATTGTCGGATTGAGAAAACGACAAAAATACTTTATGAAAATAATGGCGGAGGTGTTACAACTGTTGAACTAATCGGTAGTAAAAGTACAGTAATACGCGTGGTTACATAGTAGCACACGGTATTGATTATTTATGCTTACGTGAGAAGTCACTCAGCTATACTCAATTATTGCTACAGTAATTGTTGCATCATAACTCTTATATTATTGATTCAATTATTGTCACAGTATCATATGTATAATATGTTATATTATTAAATCAATAATTGAGACGACAAGTTATAAATGATTAATAATTGCTGAAAGATTATATATGTGTTGATTAAAAATAAAATGATTTGTGGTAATATTTATTCAATTCTTGATGTATATAAAGAGTCTATTATGAGACGTTTGTGGTAAAGTTTGGTTATTTTATGGGGGGGGGGCATATGTCATCATCTAAGAGTCTCTTCGTCAATAGTAATTACCTTCGTCAATATTAATTACCTTCGTCAATAGTAATTACTTTCATCAATAGTAATTACCTTCGTCAATAGTAACTACCTTTACCAGACGTCAAACCACTTGCCTTTTCACATCACCAGTCGTCAAACCACTTGCCAATTGTCGTTTCACATTACAAGGGTCAAACCACTTTTCTTTTCACATCACCAGTCGTCAAGCCACTTGCCTTTTCACATTTCAAGTGCTAAGCTAGAAATCTTCTATAAATAGAGGCCTAGTGCTTCATTATTTTTCACGAATTCATTCAAGCTATAGAGAGAGAAAGTATAGAGTGAATAAGAGAGAAAGAAGAAGAGTATTCTCATTACTACCGTGCTGCGATATTCAATCTACTACTAATGTAAGGGTGTTATTCTTTCTTATTCATGAAGAGAAGCATTGTTATTCCATTGCTTATTATTCTGTTGGAATAACCTGTATACTCGGTTTATCCTATACTTGGTGACATTCTTCTATTATTCTGTTGGAACATCCTGTCTATGTGTTTTACACTGGACCTGATTCCGTCTTTATTATTATTCTGTTGGAACATCCCGTCATGTGTTTTTTTACGGACCTGGTTCCGTCTTTATTATTCTGTTGGAACATCCTGTCGATTCAAATTTTGCTTGACCTGGTTCCGTTATTATTATTCTGTTAGAATAACCTGTGTATGCGAAGTACCTCATGCATGGTGATTTCTTTTGTTATTCCATTCTTTATTATACTCGTTGCTTAAAGTTTTGACTTCTATACTCCATGAAATTAGTAGAATATCCTTGATATTTGCGCTTCATCCAGTATCTTTTCATGGAAATATTCTTCTGATCATTCTTGAATTTTACTCTATAAAGCAGTATCATGTTGACAATTTGGACATTATTAGTTCCTAGATAAATTAATTTTTGAACTTATTTTTATTGAATTCTTATATTATTGTCATCATCCTCATGTTTATATTATGTTGAAAGTCATCTGTGGCCTGTAGTGCATAGATGGACTTGGTATGATTATGACCAGGGATTATTCGGTGTAATGACCGTAATGTTACAAATGATGTGATAAAAGTTGTGAGGCCCCCGAATCCGGATACTTGAAACCCGAACTCGGTACTTCACGATACCATTTCTATGAGGCGGAATAATACTAATAATAATAACAATAATATAAAACTTAAACTTAAATTTACATATACATCGAGTCTTTCTCCCAGTACGTAACCTTTAGTCATTCATTACATGATATTAAATAAATAGATATCATAGTCTTCATAATCATATAAACTATTACAAATCTTTGCTAGTAATTCTTATTTGGTTAGCTTTCCTTTTCCTTTGTCTCTACTTTGAACTTTACGGTCCTTCACACTTAGTGAAAACATTTAAATTAAGCAAGGATGAGCATTTGAGTGCCCAAAGTAATATATATATATATATATATATATATATATAAGTGAAAGAATTTAAATGTTTTCCTTATAATATTCTTTCTACAACCATGCAATAGTTGTGAAGTAATCTGTACTAATAATAATTCATAACAACCCTCTTTCAAACTTTTTTTTGAAGCTCGTATTGTCTATATACAAGGTTTACGTGACATACCATGAACATTGTTTTCATTTTCGAAAAGGTTTAAACAGAAATTCATCTGTAAACCGTCATGACTTACGGGTACGGAGGGTGATCGACCTGTTGTTGTACCTCAGATTGATCAATACTACATGTACATAAGCGATGTTATCGTTCAGCTCTCTGTCACTTTTGGGCGCATAAAATTTTTCCCATTTCGGGATGTTCATATCTATCGGGTTTTCATAACAAAGGTCTTATATAATTCAACATATATGTATATCAAAGGTGTATCAACATGCGATTAAATACAATGATTATCCAAGTGGGGACACTTGTATAATCATTTCTAGAAATTAACGAACAGAATATATATCTGATTTATCATATACTAACATGTTGATATTCAATGGGCGTATATAATATAGCTTTAACAATCTGTACATTAATAATAATAATATAATTTTGAAACATTCTTACACTTGTCCATTGCATAAAGAAAATGCAAAGTTAGGATACTTGCCTGATGCGCTGCTTACTATTCTCAACTTAGTTTTATCTTTTATGAAATCACCTATCATTAATCATATCATTTTACTGATTAGTATATCATAACGTAACACATAACACTGCCTATTGCAGTCAGCACATTCCTAATCACATTGCCACACAACTTTAACAACCATTGAATCACAAATAAACATTTATTTAGCCAATTATCTAAGTCCAGATCAATTTCTGAAACATGTCGGTCTACCGACAGCTTTATCGGTAATAATCGAGTCTAAGACTCTATCTCAAAGTTCAACATTCGTAAATATCAGTCATATAATGACTTATAATAATTTTTAAAAAACTATTATCATTTATCAAAATTTTTGAAATATCAGAATCATTATTAAATGATTTAAGTATCACATAATTCTATTATCATTAACATTTAATCAATATTAAATTATTAATGAAACCATTGCCAAAATATTAAAGTTATGTATAATAACTCAAAGTATTAATTATTACCCTTAAATGATTTTTAAAACATTTAAAATTATTTTAAATAATTACCATTAATATTTATTTATTAATGAACTATTATCTAAATATTAAAAGTCACTAATTATAACTTAAAATATTTTTAATCCATTTATATCCTTTTAAATGATTTTTAAATTAATAAAACCATTTATAAACTATTTATTTAATATAATTATTAAATAAATTTAATATCATTAATCATTAAATAAATATCATTAATATAAAATTATTAATGAAATTATTCTTTAAATATTAAAAGTTATATTTTATAACTTAAAATATTTTTAAACACTTTATTTTCATTTAAAATAATTTTTAAAATAATAAAATCATTTTTAAACTAAATCATTTAATATAATTCTTAAATAACTTTAATATCATTAATAATCATTAATTAATGAAATTTAATCTTTAAATATTAAAAGTTATATTTTATAACTTAAAATATTTTTAAATAACTTATTATTATTTAAAATGATTTTTAAAATAGTAAAATCATTTTTAATTTAATTATTTAATTGATTTAACAAATAACTTAATTATCATTAATATTTATTTATTAATGAAAATTATCAAATAATATTAAAAGTTATTAAAAATAACTTAAAATATTTTCTTATATCATAATATAATTTTAAATGATTTTCATGAATTAAAATCATTTTTAAATAATTTATTTAATATTATCATTAAATAAATTAATTACTTTTGATATTCCAAAAATATTAAATATTTATGAAATATATTTAAAATAATTAAAATATAATTTTCAGACATTAAAAGAATTTTTAAGAATTTATTTTGTATTTTTAATAATTAAAAACTATTTTTTTTCTATTTATTAATTAATTTACGGATAATAAATTATTTTACGTCAGCTAAAGACCACTATAGCGTGAGGCAAAGTCATTATAAGGTGTTCTTCATGTTCTTTATACAAGCCCGTAATTCGATGTCGTAAGCCAGAGTGACTAAGTTTGACCGTGAATAAATCAATGTGTGCCGTGAGTCTGGACTCAGTTTTTGGCCAGATCATGTAGTACAAATACAAGACTACAAGATACAACAATCAACATGGACAAATCACATAACATCAAACAGATATAATCGCCCAAACTTACTGTCAGAGGCTGTTCTTCATTTCTGGGTTTCCCAGAATTGAAGAACAGACCGACTGACCACTTTTGATCGCCAGCAACTTGCAATATATTAACTTTTTTTGAGACCTAAGAGCTTTAATGTGCAGACAACATGTAGGGCTACATATTCATTACATAAAATAAACAAAACATCAACAAATCAATGGGTTACGTCGCCCGACCAACAACCGATGAGAATCCGTGTTCATGGGTTTTCTGGGTTTTCCAGAAAACCGAGAACATGTGCCTCTCTACTACTTTGACCAGCCACCAATTTCAGTATATGAAATGTTTTAACGATATAAAAGCATGATTCCATAGTTAATATACTAGAATACAATCTAGCTTCAACAAATCAAACAAAACAACAACTACAAGCAAGATCTGAAGCCACAAATATATTGTCAGACGCTGAAAATCGTTTCTGGGTTACCCAGAACTCAGCCGGTCAAGTTCGGTCAACTCACTTTGACCTTAAATAACTTTTGATTTATAACAGATATGACCTTGATTCTGGTACCAGATAAAAGATCACATACTAGACTACAATATTCAACACTTATAACACAAAAATCAAACACCTACAGAGATCTACACGACCTGACATTCGTTGTCAGACGCCTCTTTTAAAAATTTCCAGATTTTGCAAAAACTCAAATCCGAGCCTATAGATGTTATGGATCTAACATCCATCAACCTAGATCATCATTATACACTAGATTTAACATGTTCTAACACTCAAACATAACATCTAACAACAGAAAATTAGACAGATTTTTGAGTAGGGTTTTATACCTTCTTTGATCAATTTCTGATTTTGTGATGCTGTTTTGGTATAGGATTTCGTGGGGCTGTGTTTGTCACAGATATAATCAACAAATTTCGGAGGTTTTAGTAAGAGGAACTCTTGGTTGAGTTTTATGCAAAATAGCTAACCAAAATGGATTTTTTCTTTCTAATCCTTTATATAGACATCTTTAGATTCATGAATGAAATTTGGAAAAGTAACTAATTTGCTGTCATTAGAAGTCAATGGAGTGGTTGGATTTGGTCACCAACTTCTCCATTTGTCAAAACCTATGGCTAGCTTCTTTAATGCACAAGAGGGGTATAATGGTCTTTTGATTTTCCAATTTAATGGCAAAATTGTAATCATGCAAACCCTTAGGGTTTAACCCTAAGGTTTAGCACAAAACATTAATAGGATTTAGCAATTTAGGGTTTGTACAAAAATAATAAAGAAAAATTAATTAAATTTTAGTTTCTAAAATTTTGCAAAATTAATATTGTTAATTAAATTAAGTTTGTAATTACATGAACATTAGGGTTTATTACCCTTAATCATAATGAACTTTGCTAATAAAGCAATTAGAATTTAAAATATCGATAATTACGGTTTCTAGAAATACAATTAGGGTTTCTAGAAATTAAATTAGGGTTCTAGGTTTTAGGGTTTGAATTTACTAATTAAGTTTATTTTAATTAGCAATTAAAAGTCTATCACACGTGTTATTAATCACACGTAACACAACTCTTGATGATCAAACCTCCGGTTTAGGTTTTCTTAGGATTAGGGTTTCTAATATTGGAAATTAGGGTTTTCTAAATATTAGGGTTTTTAGAATTTTAATTAGGGTTTACCTAATTAATACATTTAATACACGACATAAATTGTATTACACACTTATAAAACAATCTCACACTCTAATTTGGATCTCAAATTAGGGTTTAACATTATTACTAGGTTTTGGTCAAAATATACCGTAATTGACCAACCATTATCAATCTGGACACACAAAGTACATATATTATATAATCTTGAAAAATCAAAATATAATTAATATTATATTATTATTCTCATACCTTGACAATAATCCCAAAATTAGGGTTTGGATTCCATATCGATTTATACGCCATAATTAACCTTATTAATTAAGTAAAAATAATTTACTTAATAACTTTGATCAAACTTCATATAATAAAATAATTATTATAATTATTCTAAAATCATTTCATTTATTATTTAAATAATATATGATTATATATTCATGGAAAATAATTAATAAAAACATTTTTATCTTAAAATTAATTATTATAAAAATATACTTTATAATAATCAATAATTCTAAAATAAATTTACTTATAAATATTCATGTAATAAATATATTTTTATTTACCACATAAATACATATACACATAATCTTGTACAAATCCTCATCCTAAAAAAAAAAAATTATACGCAAAATTTATGACTTATTTATATAGAAAATATCGGGTTGTCACAAAAGTTATCATTGCCCCGTAGTGCATTGATGGACAGTTGTTGGCATGATCATGACCATTAATGAATACACGAATGTCTCTGGTCAGTAGTGTACGGATAATTTGTGGTCGTGATACTAAAGAATATCCTTGGTAAGTAGTGCGAGGGGTGATTCGATGATGTGGATTATTTATTGTCGTGAGTCTCAAACGATAAAAGTCATGAAAACCCTTTTAAATCATAAAAGATAGTATATTTTATTCTCTACTTGACTCTTTTAATGGATTGCTTGTTCCGCTGTAGTTAAACTTGATGTTGTTATATTTTATCGGTTTAACACTTTGTTGAAGGCTAACGATAATTTATTCGCATTACCTTAGTCATAATATTTCTTCTTGGGCTAGTTGAGCTCACCTTTCTTTTCTTTGTTCTCTTCGTGAAATGAGAACATAGCAGAGGGACTAGTCGGGAGGGAGAGTGGCGGTCCGGAGGATAGCATTAGTAGTCCTCACTATTCTGTGAAAAAGTGTGTTAATAATTGTAATGAGGACTCCTTTTGAGTTTGTATAATCTCTAGTAGACAATAATTGTATTCACACTCACAGTTATGTTTTGTCGTATTGTACACGACAGTTGTATTATTAAGTTGTATTTGAATTTTATACCATTTATCTGACGACCCAAGATGGATGATGAATACCTAATTTTGGGGGCGTCACAGTTGGTATCAAAGCTTAAGGATATGATCCCTGGCTAAGATGTGAGAATAGTAATAGGAGGGGAGAGACGGGGAATTCCATCGCTATTATGACCTACCTAAGTTTATGTGGTATTAAATTGGTCGGTCAGAATTTAGGGATAATATGTTACATGTCAATTAACCTTTGTTTTGTGGGAGATCTCGAAAATGACATCGAGAATGTTGAGAATAGCAATGGAGCACAAAGTGATCGTTGATTCACCACATATCAATAATCAGGATAATGTGTGTCAGGAAGGCGACAATCCTCATGCAAACAACAACACTGACCAAATGATGAATGATCAAATGTTTAGGGGCTTTACGCAATTCATGCAACAGCAGGCGAGAGCGGTTCCTGTCCAAAATGTAGGTGGAAACACTAGAAACTCTCGGGCGGTCACCACTAAACAGTTCAAGGAGCTGGGACCACCGGAGTTTAAGGGAGAGCCAAAACCACTTATGGCTTAAAGCATGGATAAAGCGAGATCACCAACATATTTGATGTCTTGGGATGCTCCAGGAGCAAAAGGTTCCTTTCACACTTTTATTTATGTTGCAGCGGAGAGGCGAGACATTGGTGGGAATCGGTAAAATGTACTCAACTGCCGTCAGATTGAAGATGTCTTGGGAGAAGTTCCAAGAGTCGTTTCAACGACAAATACTTTCCCGAAAGTATTCATCACATGAAGGAGGTGGAGTTTATCAAGTTGGAACAAAACAATCGGCCCGTGTCGCAATACGAGGCTAAATTTGTGGAGTTATCCGGTTTACGTCCCCTTGGTGGATAATGAAGAGAGAATGACACGGATATTTTAAGAGGTTTGAAATAGAAGATACGTCAACATCTTATTTCTCATAAAGCGTGTTTATATTCGAGATGTTATAAATAGGGCTCGATTAGTGGAGCGCGATAATGAGTCAACATGAACTAAAAAGAAGCGGTAAGCAAAATGATAATACCAGCGAGAGCAGTCATCGAAGCGGTGACAACAAGCGTGGAGGTAATCAACAGGCCAGAAATGGTAACCACTTCAGTGGTAATCAGGGCCAAAACAATAAGAATAGACATTTCAAGAAGAGGAGATTCAACAATGATGGAAAGACGTCAGCACCAACACCTGTCGTTAAGGAAGGAGAACGACCACCTATCATATGTTTCAAATGCGGAGGGGAGGGGTACATCAGTCCAAACTACGCGATGCCGTCCAAAGTATGTTATAATTGTGGAAGAGAAGGTCACTTAGCCCGATTTTTTCGTTCACCGAAGACAAATTCAGCTAGGATGGAGGCACCAAAGGCCGTCCCAGAAAAGTCAAAACTGGTAGTGCAAGGGAGAGCGTTTGTTGTGACCGCCCAAAAAGCAAGGAACCCGAATGAGGTCATCACGGGTAAGCTTATCATAAACTCTAACGAAATCTATACTTTATTTGATACCGGTTCTACCCATTCTTTTATTACTCCTACTTGCGCTCATCGATTAAATTTGACTCCGAAGAAATTATACTTTGACTTATCTGTGGAAACTCCATTGGGAGAAACCTTCATTTCATCCACTATTTATAAGTCTTGTTTGGTTGAAATCGGTACCCTCACATTACCTGTAGATCTTATTTCATTTAAAATACTTGCCTTTGACGTGATTCTAGGGATTGATTGGTTAACTACTCATCATGCAAAAATTGATTATTTCTGTAAGGTTGTTAGCTTTCATATTCCTAATCAACCTATTATGCGAATTCAAGCGACCAAACCATTAAAATCAATCACGGTCATCTCAAGCCATAAAGCTATTCATTTATTGAAAAACGGATGTCAAGCTTTCTTAGCTCATGTCACAGATTTAAACAAAAATACGTCAGTTTTGAACGATATTTCTATTGTTAATAAATTTCCTGACGTATTCCCCAAAGAATTTCCTGGCCTACCCCCTGAGCGTGAAATTGAATTTTGTATCGACCTTGAACCCGGTACAAAAACCATTTCCAAAGCCCCATATTGAATGGCTTCTATTGGGTCATCAGCCGAGACAAGGCCTGGGTAAAGATCGCCAGGGTATCAAGTACCCAATTCAATTAACCAAGCAAACTGGAACAACTGGACTAGGCTATTCTGCTAGTTCTAGTCATAGGAATCCTTATAAGCATCAGCAGATTCCTTCAGCTTCAAATGCGCGGCGTTTATCTTCGCCTTCAAACTCTGAGTCTGCACAACCTCCTGTAAAGGTGCCAGCCAGTATCATGGCTATGTTATTTTCCAAGACGGTACCGGTAAAGGAGAAATAAGTCTTTGTTCCAGATCCCGCAATGGAAGAGGAGGAACGAAGAATCAAGCAAGACGTCATCCGAATGATGTCGAGCATACGCATCATCGTTCATGATGACCATACAAACAGATACACCCCAGACGATGATGGCCATCATTCGGGAAAAGGAGGAAGATGACAACCCCTCCATCACTGCAGTCCACCCGGACTTTGCCCTTGCCAATTGGAGCAGCACTCATTGCATTGGTCGACAATGGTAAAACGGGCAGAAACTCTTTCTGCCCTGTAGATATCATAACTGCTTACTTTTTTGTACAATATTAGAAGTTTATTTTGCCAGTATATGCTAACACTGTGTATGATCAAAACGTTTCATATATACTAAGTGAAAGCATATTTTGTTTCAGGACCTTGAATTTAGATGTGCCTGTACTTAATGATACGGTGCCTCTTCTCCACAAGGATTGTACCTTTGATGTAGAGATGAATTCAGCCTTGATGGAAGTACATGAGGACATTGAGGTGCCTCCAGAAATTCAAGAATGTGTCAAAGACAAACCTAAACCCAACCTTGACCAAACCACTTCCTTCAATCTCAAACCTTAGAAAGCCCTAAGTTAATCCAGTTGGTTTCGACCTTACCCCAAACCAAATGGAATGACATGGTTACGCTATTAACCCAATTCCAGGACGTGTTTGCATGGTCTCATGAAGACATGGTGGGTTTTTCCACTGACATTGTCCTTCATCGCCTTCCCATTAAAGAGGGATTTAAGTCAGTCAAGCAAAAGCTCGGGCGATTGAAACCTGAGTGGAGTTTGAAGGTGAAAGAAGAAATTGTGAAACAGTTTCAAGATGGCATCATCATGGTGTCCACATATCATGAGTGGATATCCAAAATTGTTCCCATGCCTAAACCCAGAGGGAGGGTGCGAGTTTGCATGGATTATCGGGACTTAAACAAAGCTTGCTTAAAAGATAGCTTTCCCGTGCCATTTATCCACATTCTTATTTGATAATACTGCGTAATACTGCATGTACTCCTTTGCTGATTGTTTTACGGGGTACCATCAGATCATGGTTGCTGAGGAAGATCGTGAGAAAATTGCTTTCATCACACCTTTGGGAACCTTTTGCTATAGACGGTTGTCATTCGGCCTCATCAATGTCGGAGCCACCTATCAGCGAGCTATGATGGCTCTCTTCCACGATTTAATGCACAAAGAGACAGAGATCTACGTGGATGACATTATTGTCAAGTCCCGAAGGGAAGAGGACCACTTAGACCATCTCAGAAAACTTTTCAACAGGTTGCGTAAGTACAACTTGAAGTTGAATCCAGCCAAGTGCGCCTTTGGCATTAGATCAGTCAAGTTGCTAGGATTTCTAGTCAGCCACAAAGGGATTGAACTGGATCCTACCAAAATCCAGGCCATCACGGAAATGCCCATTCCTCAAACAGAAAAGGAAATACGGGGATTTTTGGGAAGAATCAACTTCATTAGCAGGTTAATCTCTCAACTCACAGCAACCTGTGAGCCAATTTTCAAGCTATTAAGGAAGAACTCCTCCATGAAATGGAATGATGAGTGCCAAAATGCCTTCCTCACAATTAAAGAACAGCTAGTCAAAGCTCCCATTTTGGTACCACCCAGGGATGATGTTCCCTTGTTCATGTAATTCGTCCATAAGTGACAATGCCATAGGGTCGTCTTTGAGACAGAGAAAGACAATAGAGGCCAAGCGAACTATTTATTACCTCAAAGAAAAGATTCAAAGAACGGTGAACACAAGTACACTCTGATTGAGAAAACGTGTTGTGCTTTAGCATGGGCTTCCATGAGGTTATAACATTACCTCCATGGTCACACAACCAATCTCATATCCCGCGTGGATCCTCTCAAGTACGTGTTCAATAAACTCATGTTAAATTGTCGGCTGTCCAGATGGCAGTTGATCCTACAACAATTTGACATCATATTTGTGACGCAAAAGTCCATCAGAGGTCAAGGAATTGCGGATCAACTGGCCGCTGCACCTTCAGGGGACTTCAAACCCTCGGAAACATACTTACTTGATGAAGGGGTAATGACAGTTCAGCAACACCATCAGTACGATACGCGCCAATCATGGAAGATGTATTTTGATGGAGCTATTAATATGGAAGGTTCTGGAGCTGGAGCAGTTCTAGTATCTGGTATGGGGGAGTAGTATCCTGTCGCCGTCAAATTGTAGTTTGTCAGCACCAACAACACAGCTGAGTATGAAGGCTGTCTCATGGGGCTAAAACTTGCTCGTTCAATGGGCATCAGGCGGTTAACTGTCTTTGGAGATTCAGAGTTGGTAATCAGACAATCCACCGGAATCTATCAAACCAAGGAATTACATTTGATGCCTTACCATCGGCAAGTTTTACAGATGGTTTTGGAGTTCGAAGAAATAGCCTTTCTACACGTTCCTCATAATATGAATGATTTTGCAGATGCATTAACAACTTTGGCCTCCTTAATTCGTATATCAGAAAAGGGACACTTGTCAAGCATCACAATTTCCCTACACAAGGCCCCAACCTATGGGAATTACGTTGGAGAAGTATCGGATGAGCTACCTCCCATCCAACATCCTTGGTATCAACATATCAAAGAATACCTATGAGACGGATCTACACCCGCTGAGGCAAGCCTGACTGAGAAAAGGCGGATCCATCAACTTGCTATGAAATTCTACCTGAGTGGAGATGCGCTTTACAAAAGAGATGCAGGAATAGGTCTCCTCAGATGTTTAAACAAAGATCAAGCCAAAAGACTTATGGATGAAATCCATGGTGGAGTCTGTGGCGCCCACATGAGTGGCCCCCTCATTGTCAAGAAAGTCCTCAGGACATGACATTATTGGGTATCTCTCAAAGCTGACTGCAATGACCACATCAAGAGATGCTATCAGTCCCAGATTCATGGGAATCCTATACACGCCCCTCCACGGGAACTCCACAACATGAGTTCACCTTGGCCCTTCTCAATGTGGGGAATGGACGTTATCAGGCCCATTGAGCCTAAAGCCAGTAATGGACATCGATGTATCTTCACCATGATCGACTACTTCACCAAGTGGGTAGAAGAAGCCTCCTTCCCCAGGGTTACCAAAGAAGTCATCATTGCTTTCATCAGAAACAATGTCATTTATAGATATGGACAACCAGAGGAGATTGTGTCAGACAATGCTAAGAACCTCAACAACAAAATGATGGAGGAATTATGCAGTAAATTCTACATCAAACATCTCAACTCTGTCATCTATCGTTCGAAGATGAATGGTGTTGTTGAAGTGGCTAACAAAAATATCAAGAAGATCATGCAAAAGATGTCCGCCAACCACAAAGATTAGCCTGACCTATTGCCTGTTACTCAGTTATCCTACAGAACCTCAATGCGTACCTCCACTGGAGCAACCCCCTACGCATTAACCTATGGGATGGAAGCAGTGCTCCCCATAGAAGTTGAAATGGAATCCCTCAGAGTGTTAATAGACGCTCAACTGGAGGAAGACCAATGGGTACAAGACATGTATCACCAATTGTCTCTATTAAACGAAAGGCGAACTGCGGCTATCTTCCATGGTCAGTTATATCAACAAAGGATCGCCAGATCCTACAACAAAAAAGTCCGGCTACGGCAGTTTAAACAACATGACTTGGTTTTGAAGAAGATCATTGACAACCAAGATCAATCTAAGGGAAAATTTGCTCATAACTGGGAAGGCCCGTTTGTTGTCAATGAAGTATTGACAGGAGGCGCTCTTAGATTGCAAGAAATAGACGACGATGAATTTCCATAACTCATCAACTCGGACGCCGTGAAACTGTACTATGTCTGAAGTAACCAGCAAACACTCTAGTGTTGGATCATCAAATCACTAGTTATTCCTGTTCTTTAACCCTTTACCACATACAACTCTTTCACACTTTGCCCCTCAAGGAAATATACTTTTCAAGCCAGCAGCCTGGCTTCTCTGCGTTCTACAACTTAGGTCATCCCACTAAGGATTGAACCTCTCGCGTTTGTAATTTGGCTACCCATACATGGGATCAAACTTCTCATACCTGCAGTTTATCCTCAAACTAGGATTAAACATTCTCCTCCCCACAATCTGACCTGCACATGGGATCACGCTTTTCAACTCGCCCTGAGGGGCGAACTATGCCGACCTGATCTCCTCTTCAATAGAAGTAGGTAGGCGGCCATTCATGGTGCGGTCTCACCCCCTACCAAAACACAAACCCTTGTCAATTGGTACTGGGATCATCTGTCAATCCACTACATTTCATTGGCTCTAGACCAAAGGGATGGAATTACCTGAAATCCTCCCAAATAAGAGATTCGGCGACCATCTAAGCTGCGGTCATACCTTGAAGAGCAACACCAATCCATAAGAGATGGAATTAACTAGGCTTCTCCTAAATAGAAGTATTGTCGACCATCTGTGGTGTGGCCAATCTCAGAGAGGAAAGCCAAATTCCTATCCACATTTCCATGCAGAAACCAGTCCCAAGACACCAAAGATGGTAGGGATACATACAGATCAATGATCCATTCTGAACTGTACAGAGACATCTCAATGTCCATCCCTCAAGGAGGAATTCATAATACATCAAGATCACAAGCCCTGAAGCAGCAGGCAAAATATCAAGCAATTATCAAAGCATATCTAAAATATATTTCCCTGCCATATATATAATGTTGTTTGATATACACAATGTAAACCGTACATGACAAAATGGCTAAGCTAGTCTTTACAGGAGAATACAAGCTCATCAACAAGTCAGGATATATACGAGCTAACAAGCCCAACATGGCATCCTTCTCAGAAGAATGAGGCGAAGCTGTGGTCTCCTGTACGAGAACATCCACACGACCCAACAGATCTGCAGCCATCTGCATGGTGACCATATGCTCATCAATGTATACGCTCATCTACGCAATCATGCCAGTGGTAAGGGACCTCACTGCAGTACTATCTGTAATGGCTACATCCCGGGAAGATATGGCACTATCCCGCTCAACTATCACTGCATCTCTGGCTGATCTAGCCTCATCCCACTCAACAACAGTGACATCTCTGCGAGCTAATGCCTCGTCTGTCTCTAACGTAGCTACGTCTCTCCCATCAAGGGCAGTCAACATCAAGTCTCTGTTAGAGTTTATGCCCTAGAGGCCAATTATTTGATATAATTGCTTAACGTTTTGATATTATATTTGATTGAATAAATGAATGATTTTATTATGGTTTTATTTACTGTGTTATATAAATGTTAACATAATAAAAAAATCCTTAGAATATTGATACAAATTATATAGTTTCAAGTATGTGACTTGAACATGAGATTATATATTTACAATTAGTATCATTGTTCTTAAATGTCCCTAGTCGAGTATCATTGTTGATGGGACAACAATAATGCATTAAGACTAGTATGTGGATCGATTGATGACCAAATCTCATTGGTCATAAATATATGAGATATTAAGTCAATGCATAGGTACATGTTGAAGAACGATGTCTTTGGATGGACCCACCATGAGAATTCTATGTGGAGCATTATACGAAGTGTCATTAGAAATTCTCATAGTGACAATGATGTAATGGTCCTCCGACCTAAAATCACTATATTTCTTCACGGGAATTTATGTACTTTGATATCATCAAATGTCACCTTTAATATGGTGGACTATAAAGGTGATTATTGGGTACATCATGAATCGTGTGAGGAATATGAGTGATCTAGATGGAATTTAACCCTCCTATGTATTAGGGGTGATATCCATAGGCCTCTTGATTGAGTAGGACTATGAAATGCATGGCCATGCTCAAATAGTGATTTATTTCATATAGTCTACTCATTGATCAAGAAAAACTCAGATTAAATTATGAAGAGTATGACACATTCCATGACTCGATTTTAATCTAGGATATTAAGGTTAAAAGGATTAAATTACATTGAAACATTGGTCACTAAAAGGTTGCATCGAATCATCGATCTTATTATTACTTCGATAGCAGTGATGCATTACTAGATGCCGCTCACTGTTTATAATTTTATAATATGATTTTAAAATTATTGCTAACGTAATAATAACCTATAGGGTCACACACATAGAACGTAATTAAAAGGGAATTAATTTAAATTATAAAGATTTAAATATGTCAATATGATTGATAGTATTTAAATTACGAATTTAAATTAATAGAATAATTATATATAGGTATATTAATTAAGTAAAACTTAATTAAGATATATATATAAATTCGGATTTTATTAAATTAGGTTTTGAATAATTCCTTTTAATCGCTATATATATATGATATGTAGCAGCCATTTTAGGAATTATTCATTAACCAAAACCCTAGCCGCTCTTAGAGAGAGACTAGAGAGAAAATAGCTTCAGAAAATCCTCATCCTTGGTGGCTAGTACCGCGTTTCCTTCTTCTCGCAGATCGTAGGGACGATTAAGTGTGGAGCATTCGTGTGGATACCTTAGAGACGATCCAATTTTGAATGCGTTGGAGATTCGACCACATCGATTCTAGCTTTAACAATCGGTATAATTTCTAACCTCTGAATTAATTGAATTTTTCGCATGGATTCTTTTTTAGGGTTTTGGAATTGCCTTTAATTGGTTTATTTCTGCTGCGTTTCTATACCAAAACCCAACAGGCTCTAGGCTGGTCTCTCTCGAAGGTCATCAGATGGAGAATCTACTCAAAGTACTGTGCCGAATCTAAAAGAAATGCTGGCAACCCAGCAATTGTCTCCTCCTCGATATAGGAATCGATGTCCTTCATAGGCTCTACATCGTCTGAATCACTACTCGGCAATGTGGATACTACCGCAGCCGGTGAAATCTCTGTCTCCATCCATGCAGAATACTTTGCAGAACAACCCGGATGGCTCACAGAAGAAGCAATTATCTCACGCTGATCCCAAAAAGCATACACATGGGATCGGTCCTCTGCTGAAAGATAGCGAGAAGCGGAACGCTGACTCGACACCACCTCGAAAGGATGAAAGTCCTGATACTGGTCAGACTGCGACATCCGGCCATCGGGTGGTGGGCAGTCATGCCCCTCAAGCTAGCCAGAGGAAGATAGTCCATGCCCGAAGCATGAGTAATAAAGATGTAAGGTGAGCTAAGCCCCGAGCATGGCAATATGCTAAACGGATCCCTGATATCCGCCAAGAACATCGACCAAGACATGGCATTCGAACACTCTAATTGCTGAAAAGAGTATGACATAGCTATATCATGGGTGAAATAATACCCATGTCGTCTAAAGGTGCCAATTGGTCTCAAGTGTGACATAAACCACACGTATAGCATGGCCGAGCTGCCCGTGGACACTCTTGTCGGATAAGTGCAACAATATGTGGCTGACCTCAGAGTCTCTGCTATAATCATCGGTATAATGGTACGACCCTCCTGAGAGCTCTCACCGCCATGATGACTCCAATGTCTATCTCATCCATGTACCGTGGCATATAGACATATGACAGTACGCACAACAGCAGTACATAGACCTGGCTAGACGTCAATGATCCTCCGGTGCGGTTAAATCCCCGGAATGTCGTGTATAACTATCCTCAGTGCCAAATCTGTCAAACAGAAAACGCTGGGATATAACGTTGCTCGATGTAAGCTCATCCTGTACCACCCTGCGCCTCAATCTAGTGAGGGTCATAAACCGTTGACTCATATCCCCTAAGGCCATATGCACGCAAGGTCTGTCCAGCGGCAACATCGTCAACCGTGCATACTCCTCCAAAGTGATAGTCAACTCCTGGGTGCCTATAACAACCCGATATTTTCTATAAAATTAAATCAGAAATTTTGCGTATACATTTTTTTATATATATTTTAAGGATGAGGATTTTGTACAAGATAATGTGTATATGTATTTATGTGGTAAACAAAAATATATTTATTACATGAATATTTACAAATAATTTTAATTTAGAATTATTGATTTTTATAAAGTATATTCTTATAATAATTAATTTATAGTGGAACTGCTTTTTATTAATTATTTTCCATGAAAATATAATTATATATTATTTAAATAATATATGAAATGATTTTGAGAATAATTATAATAATTATTCTATGATATGAATTTTAGTACAGATTATCAAGTTGATTATTTTACCTTAATTATTAAGGTTAAATATGGAAGAATAAATTAGATATGGAATCCAAACCCTAATTTTGGATTTTGATCAAGGAATGAGAATAATAATATAATATTAATTATATTTTGATTTTTTAGTGTTATAAATATGTACATTATGTAGGTATTGATAATGATTGGTCAATTATGGTGTATAATTTCAAAACCCTAGTTTTACTGTGGGAAACCCTAATTTGAACATCAATTATGAGTTTAAGACTGTTATATAACTGTGTTATATGAATTATGTTGTGTATTACATGATTATTTAGGTAAACCCTAATTAAAATCTAGAAAACCCTAATTACAAATTTTAGAAACTAAGATTTTTATTTTATTTTATTATTTTGTGCAAACCCTAATTGCTAGATATTACAAATCCTTTATGCTAAACCTTAGGGTTAAATCATAAGGGTCAAACCCTGAGGGTTTGCAAGGATGAAAAGAATGACATTAAATTGGAAAGTTAAATGACCATTATGCCCTTTGCATTATTGAAGCTAATTTATAGGATTTGACCTTAGGTTTAGTTGGTGAACCACTTCAACCACCCCATGTGCTAGCAACTCTAGCAAATCAGTCTCTATATCAGCCAAATACATGGTATATTAGTAGTATAAATAGATTTAGAGAGAGAGAAATTCATTTGTTAGCTTATTTTGCACCAAACACTCAAACAATCTCTCTCAACTCAAAACCCACAAAAATATTAAGACATATCAGTCACAAACCGAGCCCCACTAACATCCATAACCAAATCAGTAGCCAGAATCAAGAAAGTGATCATAGAAGGTATAAACCCTACCTAAGAATCTGACCATTGATCTGTTATTTGATGTTTTTTTGTGTTAAACATGTTAAATATAGTGTATACTGATGATATGGGTTGCTAGATGTTAGATCCATAACATCTAGAGGCTCGGATTTGAGATTATACAAAATCTGGAAAAAAAATTCTTGGTGGTCTGACAATGAATGTCAGGCCTTATATCTCTGTGATCTTTAATGTGTTTTGTGTTTTAAAAGTTTGTAGTTGTAGTCTGTTATGTGCTCTTGGATCTGGATCAAGAATAAGGCTTATATTGAGTCCAGATTTCAAGATAATTAAGGTCAAAAGCGTTGATGAGCCATTACGATAGGGTGTTTCGGGTAACCTGTAAAAGCTTTTAAAAACGACCTGACAACGCTTTTGATCGACTAGATCTGTCAGTATATTGTTGATTTATGTTTGTTGTTGAATCAATGTTATAGTATGTTAGTTTAAATCTCGATAAATGCTTTTAGTGACTCTAGATATCAAGTGTACAGGATTTTGTGACTGGTCAAAGGAGGTCAGAAGTTCATGAAATCGGTTTCGGGTAACCCGTAAAACCGATGAACATATTAATCGGCTGCACTTTGATCGGCGTGTATCTTCATTATGTGATGTTGTTATGATGATGTTTTGTAATAGATCTGTAGTTTTATATGTGGTCTATAACCTGCAAGCTTTATATCACTAAAATGTTACATGGATTTCAAGTTGTGGAAGCCCAAAGTAGGTCAGTCATACTGATCTTCATTTATGGGCAACCCAGAAATGAAGATCAGCTCTGACAGCCACTTTAAGGGCTCAGATCTCGTTGGTTATGCATGTTATGATGATGTTTGTTGCTGGGTCAAGTAGTCCTAAATTAGAAATCCACGATCCGACCATCAACATGTCCAGAAACAAATAAATCAGTGTTTAATCATTGGTCAAAGTAGCACCCACGAAACTGCCTTATGAATGCTCAAGAACATGAAGAACACCTATAGCGACAGTTCTGTCACTATAGGTGGCCTTTAGCGATAGACATTGTATTTTAATTAATTTAATTTCCTAAAATTAATTATTTTAATTAAATAAATAGAAAAAATATTTTTTAATTATTAAAAATACCAAATAAATTATTAAAAATAATTTTAAATTCTGAAATGTAGTTTTTATTTATTTTAAGTATATTTCATAAATATTTAACATTATTGGTATTTAATTTATTGAATTATAATATTAAATAAATTAGTTAAAATGATTTTAATAATTGAAAAATCATTTAAAATTATATTATGATATAAGAAAATATTTTAAGTTATTTTTAATGACTTTTAATATTTTGTGATGAAATTCATTAATAAATTAAAATTAATTATAATTAATTTATTTACTAAATGAATTAAATAAATTAATTAAAAATGATTTTATTATATTAAAATCATTTTAAATAATAATAAGGTATTTCAAAATATTTGAAGTTATAAAATATAACTTTCAATATTTAAAGGTAAATTTCATTAATTAATTATTATTAATTATATTATATAATTTAGTTTAAAAATGATTTTTATTATAAAAATCATTTTAAAAAAAAATAAAGTGTTTAAAGATATTTTAAGTTATAAAATATAACTTTTAATATTTAAAGGATAATTTCATTAATAAATTAATATTAATGGTTATTAATTATTATTAATAATATTAAATTTATTTAATAATTATATTAAATAAATAGTTTTAAAATGGTTTTATAAATTTAAAATGATATAAATGAATTAAAAATATTTTAAGTTATACTTAATGACTTTTAATATTTTGATAAATAAAACATTAATACTTAAATATTATTGATAATTATTTAAAAATAATTTTAAATGTTTTAAAAATCATTTAAGGGTAATATAAATACTTTAAAAATATTCTAAGTTATTATTAATAACTTTAATATTTTGGTAATGGTTTCATTAATAGTTTAATATTTATTAAATATTAATAATAATAGAATTGTTTAATATTTAGATCATTTAATAATGATTCGATGTTTGAAAATTCATGATAAATTATAATAAATGTGTTAAAATTTTATTAAGTCATTTAAAAATAATAGGACTGATACTAAGTTACAGGATAGAGTTTTAGACTCGATAATAATTGCGATAAAGCAAATGATACAATGCAAGCGTTTTTAAATTGATTTGGACTTAGATAATTTGATTAGATATGTGTTTATTTGTTATTCAATGGTTGTTAAACATAGATGACAATGTGATTAGGTTATGTGCTGACTGCAATAAGCAGTATTATATGTTGAGATATGTTATTCTAATCAGTAAAATGATCTTATTACTGATAGGTGTTATATAAAGATAGAACTTTGTTACGAACTGTAAGCAGCGCATCAGGCAAGTATCTTACCTTTGCATTTCCTTTATACAATGGACATTGGTAAGAAGTTTTAGAATTATATTATTATTGTACTAAATTATTAACCTTATTGTCGTATATATTATATCCGATCATTGTTTATGAATATATATATTCTGTTCGTTAATTTCAAAATATGGTTATACAAGTGTCCCCACTTGGATAGTCATTGTAGTTAAACACATGACTATATATATATGTCCAAGCTAATTGACCAGCTAGACACAAATTTCGAAATATCGTTGAATAAGATAAAACCTTTTTGTATCCAATCAAATTGTTTTGGTTCGGATTCCAGACTAAGTATGAACATCCCGATCACGGGAAAACTTTTATGCGCCCAAAGCGGACAGAGTGAACGATCATATCGTTCTTGTAATGCAGTATTGATCAATAAAGGGCACATTGGGTAGATCACCCTCGTGCATGTAAGTTATGACGGTTTGCATATGAAGTTATGCTAAACCTTATCGATAATTTAAAATAATGTTCATAGTATGTCACTTAAACCCTCTTTATAGTCAATACGTAGTTTCAAAATTTTGAGATAGAATTGTTATGTTATTATTATCGGATCAGTTTACTTCACAACTATTGAATCGTTGTAGAAGTGATGTATAAAGAAAACATTTAATCCTTTCAGCTAAATATAATTATAATTATTATTACTTGATGGGCACTCAAATGCTCATCCTTGCTTAATTTAGATGTTTTCAGCTAAGTGTGAAGAACCAGAAAGCTCATGAAGAAACAAAGGAAAAGGAAAGCTAACCAAATAAGATTCGTGGTAGTTTATGTATTAGTTCGATATTATTAAGACAAGTATGATATATATTATCTATCATGTATTGTAATGAATGTTTAAAGGTCTCGTACCTGGGGATTAGACTCCGATAAATGTAAATTAGGTTTGATTTTTTATATTATTATTAGTATTATTCCGCTCATAGAAATGGTATCGTGAAGCACCGAGTTAGGGTTTCAATTACCCGGATTTGGGGGCTTTACAGTCCCATCGGAAAACCTGCCTCTCTGATACCCAATGCTCTAGCATGCCATCCATAAATCCTGTGGGAACCTAAAACATCAACAGGGTCATAGTATGCTGCAACAAATGATCTACGGTCACCCTGTCTGATGGTGACATGTTATCATACCACGATCGCATACCCGATGCCACCAATTATGGTGGGGTATGATCAATACGGCTAACTGTCGAAGAAGACATCTGTACGGTCCATGTCATAAGACCATCTAGGGGTCAATGCTGAATATCTCTGGACATACATACATATGCATTACATGATTCATGCATTGCAGATAATAGATGGCAATATGATATAGGGAATGAAAAATTGTGCATACATTCCTAAGTATATCAACATCTAATACATCATCTCTGTACAGCAACAAATACAGGGAAATGGGGCATAAACGCCCTACTACTAACAGAGGCCTATCAAAAGATATAGCGAGAATGGGGCACAGCAACCCAATAGCTAACAGAGGCCTATCAAAAGATATAACGAGAATACACATCAGAAGAAGACAATGGTGTCAATGTCTACATCATCAATCCTGTCCACCTGATGTAACTACTCCTCAGTCACTAGATCTCTGTCAACAGGGATGTCAAGCCTATATAGAGGAGGATCTGCGCCGGCAAAACCGAATGGGTCATCTGAGGGGCCAGCGCCTGAGCTGGAAGGATCAAACGAATTTGCCTCTGCCGGATCTCTGCCCAAATGTCGAATAAAGAAATGTGCATGGTCTAGTGGCCGGGTCAAACTATCAATCTGTGTCACATGAGTCTAATCTCGAACATAGGCTATCCAATCCATCATCATCACGGATCTTGGAACCATATCCCCCATGAACTGAGTGGCGCGGGACTTGGCTTCAATAGTAAGAGGGAACCACCAACGCTGGAATATCTCCTGATTGCAAAGACCCTCTGATAATGTAAAGCCGTCAAACCCCAACAATGGGATATCAGTGACGGGTTACTGCGATATACGCAAATAACACCTGGCAGGAGGCAAGATCGGTATACAAATCTCCCCTGTGGTGCTCCTAATAGCACGTTCTCCTAAATAGAGCTCCCATCCTCCATCTGTAAAGAGAGGAACCCTCCGGGTGGAGATCACATACTCGACGCCAGTCGTGTACCCATCCTCAAAACTGATGGCCAAATGTTCCCTGGAATAGGGAATCCATGTGATGATATCAGCTGTCAACAACTCCATCTGCATGCGACAGTGAGTAAAACCCTCAGCTACATGGACATCCGCCAAAATGGAATGATTCCATCGTCGTCCTCTTGGATAGGTATTTAAACCTAACACACTCATAAAACGTAAGCATGGGAGCCTCTAGTAGGCCCAAAACTGCCAACACAATGACAAAACATCTGCGGTCAGTAAACACTCTTAACCTATAAATGGGAAATGATAAGAGAAATACTCACGAGTAGAAATGGGTAGAATCCTAGCCAAGCCTCAGTCAAACCCTGTGAGCGCATACGCATGCCCCCAGAGGAAATAGGCAAAGGTGTAGGAACCCCAATCATACTCTCCAATACGGTCCACATGACGCGTGGCGCTGATCAAAGTGAACGACATCGTAGAAGATTTATCTACTATAAAGTAGCCTCTAATGATCATCAGGAACAATCGCCGAAGAATGCGATCCCTGACTCTGACATCATTAGCCATGGGCTCACTCAAAAGCCCGCTCATAGCATCTACGCTCAAAGGACCTGCACGGATAGTCCTGCCTTTGAGCGCTTCTGCCGAAACTCCTAATAAGGATCTGACGGCAGTAGGGGTAATATTCGTCATGCAAGGCACTGGCTCCCCTCCAAACTCCATACCTGTGATAAAACGCCAATCCATCGGCGTCATCATCACCTCACAGTCCAATAAATGGAGTGACTGCGTTTGATGAAACCATCGCTCAGACAATTCCCTGAGGTAACCCCAGGGACAACGATGGGGAAGGATGGAGAAGAATGCCCTGAATCCCCAATCATGCACTACCGATCTATAATCAGAATTAAGAGCCTGATACATGGAGTGTATGCTAAACCAATTCCCTTGAGGCTGTGTAAAGCCGGGAACCTGCATGAAATGCAGATCAACATTAGAATCCTTTACTCCTCATCAATAGGAGAGAAGGAAGATCAAGATCTAACGTCATACCTTGTTAGCATTCAAGTACATCGAGGGATGTCTGCTCAAATCACCAAGAAGTTCTGGGTTTGCCACCTGAATACAAGGGAAATCCCTACGGGGAGCATGTGAAGCAGGAGCGGGGTCCTCAATCAGAATATCCTCATCCTCGTCCTCGACGTCTCGCACATCGGCCCCGGATTGGACGTATCGCTTGCCACCAACCAATCGACGAGGTATTGCCTAATGTAATCTGGTCGAGGCACTTCAAAAGCCCTCCTCTGTATACCAGAAGTGGTCCTATGGGAACTACTCGGCTGATCCGTATCCATAATATCTGGACAATAAGTCTCCAAATCACCTTAGAAAGGGTGTGGTATTTCCTTACCTAGAGCTTTTCAAAATGCATTTTATGACTACATGCATGCATGCATTACTTTAACATACATCTATAGTGGAGTTAAAATTGCATGACTAATTAAATGCCTACATTTTGGAAAATTTTTCCATAGTCCCCTTTGAAAATAGGACTATCTACATGCACATAGGCATGATTAGGTGGCCATTCAGTAGCACACCTGCCCCAAAGTCATATACATAATATATGCATTAAAAATCAAAATCACCAATGCATAAGGTTAACCTCAATATCAGGAGTACTTTACCTTTTTACCTTTTGCTCATTGGACCTCAAATAGGACAAAAATAGCATTAAAAGCTGCCAATTTGACCGTCTCAAAAGTCAATTTTTTTTTCACATCATTATGTTCAGCATGGTTTAATACTAATATTTACTATGTTGAATATTTTTTATCAAGTCATTTGAGCATACATAATCACTACTATGTGTTTAGATGCATTTCATGCGATAACTCATTTTCTAACGGATAAATATTGGAAAAAATTTATGCATACGTTACTAGGATATTGCAGAACACTTGTATGGTGACAGAATTTGCAGAAAATAGCCCAAACTCAGCAGATCTGAAGGAGAGCTCCAGATTTTTCTTCGTGAGACAAGTTGAAAGTGACTTGTGAGACCAACCTGAAGGATATTAATATCCACGGTTGGCCGCAGGTCCATCTACGACTAAAGAAGGTGTACCTGTGGCACCCCTATGTGGGCCCCACTCCTCCGGCTTGGTCCAGTTCGAGTTGCAAAGGAATTCTTGCGGACTGAAAAAGTCAAATCGGGAATAAAAACGCTACGCGATTGAGCAAAACAGCCTGCAATCCTGGTCTTCTCAGATGGAACTTTGAGTCTGTACATCACTCATTGGTAGTCACCCAAACACGAGGTATACCATGCCAATGATCTCATTTGTTACAAATCACATTCGGAAATACCTTTTAAAGGTCCAATGCCTCCAATTTCGGGTCATTACCCTAAAGATCAACGTGGATCCCCGACGGGGGTTACAACGTGGATCCCTGACGGGGGTTACGACATGGAACCCCGGTGGGGGTTACAATGCATGTTCATCCGTTGACACACACATCAACGAAGGTCAAGCAACCTTGACGTTATTTCAGCCGATGACAAGTAAACCCATCGAGGCATCGAAAGTTGTTCGATGATTGCATACTTTTGTATTCATAAGTCCCCAGTGGATCCCCGACTGGGGTCACAACGCAATGTTCCGTTGATTCACATGTCAGCGAAGGTCAAGCGACCTTGACAATCTGCCCACAGAGTATCAGCCGTTGGTTCACACGTCAGCGAAGGTCAAGCAGCCTTGACAGTCTACCCCACGGGGTTTTCATCTATTGATTCACATGTCGGTGAAGTAAAAATCAATGAAGGTCAGGCAATCCTGACATCATCTGCTGTTGGTAGTAAATCCAACAGAATCTTGACATGTCCTGGCGATACAAACCAGGAAAGGTCAACATCATCAAGGAGGATCGATGATGGAATATGTTATATACATCCTCAAAAAAACAAAGCTTTATCCCCATAGATCTCTTACACATAAGAGGTACCTCTTCGGGATTAAGTCGGTATCAAGGATTTAGGACTTTGGTGATAACTCCAACATCAACATCCTAACAAATTCGGATCACACATCCGATCAGATCATATTTGCCAATCCTCGGTAAACATTACAAGGATTCAGCAATCATCCCCAGCATGTTGGGCAACAACCCCGCACACATGCATCATACATTTTCATCATGTTGCTACATATAGTATCATGTTTGTCTTATGGCGTTTCAAGTGTCTAGGATTCTTTATCCTACCCATGCATTGCATTGTATGAGTATGATAAAGAGGGTCATCTGTAGACACTCGAAATTTTTTGCACACATGTCACTAATTTTGCAGGAAAACAGATTCGTCTTTAAAGAGGGAACCCTAGAAGACAGTTCATATCCATTCCGGATACTACCGGAAGTTCAGCATCAACCCTAGAACACACACTGGGAGTAATAATTCCAACCTCGGAGATAAGCCCAAGGCATGCAGATCTAACACCGGAACACACACCAGAGAAGACCGATTAATCTCAGAGATAACCCTGAGGTATCCAGTCTCAGTCCCAATCATGGGAATAGCTACCAACCTTGGTGATCAGCCCAAGGAATGCAGTTCTGGCGATAACCCCATAAATGTTTGTTTCAAATGCAACCAGCTTCAATCTCGGTGCTCACAACGAGACACCCAGTACCAACCCGGAGATCACACCGGGAGGACATGCATACCTCAGAGTTGACACTAAGGACCTTCAACACTTGCAGCAGTCCAATCTCAGTAATAACCATGAGCAACGTCTGCTTTATCAGCCCAAACCAGCGATAACTTCGGTGAGGGGACAAGGTCATCTCGCCACTCTAAAGCCAAATCACGTCATCTTAACATTTCATACAAACATCTCTACACAACGATGTCCCACAAGAATCAAGGAAAACCAATCCCGAGTGACTATTGTGTGGGGTAACGGATATAATTTAAAGCTTGAAGACCGGAGGGCATTGTCCCATCTTCAATGACTTCGTACAAACTCTAATCCCATGCCATTGTACAACTCTCGACAACGGCGGTCCGAAATAGGTCCTATATACCTCAATCGGATGCCCGGATTGCAATTCTGAAAGTTTGAGCAGACATTGCAGTGCCTACGTGCACGTACGACGAGACGACCTAACCCAAAAAACCCAGGGCAACCCGGGCAGCCGCAGGTACACCTGTGGCTCCCCTTATATAAATAGAGGGCTTGGGGTGGCCATTTTAAGAAGAGAAAGAGCGAGGAAGCCCTGTCAAATTTGCTATGTACTTGCATTATACTGAGTGCTTTCCCATTTTAAACACTTGTGAGCTCAATATAGCAACTTTTGTACCGACGGGAGCTGAGTTTCATCCACTTTAAAGACATAGAAGCCTTCTTTGGCAGCCCACTATAAGCCTTCTCACACACTTTAAAGCCTTTATCTTCATCTTTGCACACACCCTTCTTCACGTTGAGAGTCGTGTTGCGTGTGTCTGCCCGGACTTCCGTCCGTGGTTTTTTCAGTTTGTTTATACATATATTATATATATATATATATATGGACTAACATTATCGAGTTATGCCTCGATTGAGTCTAGACTTTGGTCTGGAGCGTTTATATATATATATATATATATATATATATATATATATATATATATATATTGTCCCACCTGGAGTTTACTTCGTGGTGGTTGATCGCTTTTACAGCTTTCTTTATGTTTCGTCCTGCCTAAGTTCACTTCGTGGCAGTTGATTGCTTTGTACATCTTTATTTATATTTTATCCCGCCTGGAGTTCCCTCCGTGGTGGTTGATAGCTTTACAGCTTTATTTACATTTTGTCCCACCTAGAGTTTCCTCTGTGGGGGTTGATAGCTTTATAGCTTTATTTACATTTTTGATCCCCCATGAAGGTGCTTTGTGGTTGGTGATCATGTTTTTATATATATATATATATATATATATATATATATATATATATATATATATATATATATATATATATATATATATATATATTTTCTGACTTTTTATATATATACTGCATCCGCTTTCATATAAATTGCAGTATCATGTGCGCCTAGGAATCATGTGATCACAGATTCAGCTTATTGGATCTAGATTCGGTTCCCGTGATGGATATTTTCAGCTGTAAGCAACTTGTAAATTATTTTGCGGTGTCTGAATTTTCTCAGATGGTTTTCATACCCACGAGGAAATCGGCATTATTTTGTACATTATTTTCTTATAGATGTTTCACATCTCATAAATAAAATCAATCAAGCCGAACACTTAATAAAATGGAAGTGTAAAAGGTCTCAATTACTATTGAGCATCAAGGTTTGAAAAACCTCTTTTATAAAACATCACTACCATATCTTGCTAAAAACTTAATTTTTACATAAATTCAAACCCTGTGTATATAGGTGCGAATGAGGCCTCGCCCTACTTCCAAATAACAGCACATTGACCCACACACACACACATTTAGATAATAGTTTCTTGAAAAGAGGCGGTCACCATGGTAACACAGATCTCAGGGGGTGCCTAACACATTCCCTCCGCATAATCAAGTCCCCGGACCCTAATAAATCTCGGTTTCACCGACCCATTTAATAGTTCACATCACTGGGTCAATGTGCAAACCTTTTATCGGTTGTGTTGGTATAACCATTTAAAAAACCAACTGGCGACTCTTAACAGTCCATCGTTGACATTATACATGTCGGACCTTTTTAACTTATTTTTTTAAACAAATCTCACCTAAAATGAGAACACCAAAGAACAAGTAATGGAAAGGGACATTAAAAAATCCTGACATCAATAGCAGATATGGTTGAGAAGGTAGATAAACCTATAACTAGCAAAGGAAAGGGAAAAATGTACAAGTGATGAAGACTTGTAATTTTGCTTTATCGTTATGATGATAGACTTTTAGTAGATGATGTGATGTAATAAATTTTAAATTCCACATTTGATTAATTGTAATTAAAGGTTAGATAATCTGGGAGATAATTTTATTAACGTAATCCTGTATGGGCAGGTTTTATTATTCAATTATATTATGATTGGGTAGTTAGATATGAATGTTTTGATTAAGTAAACACCAAATCTTGAGGTAATGAAGTACCGGGATTTGGGGGTGTCACAGCATCACTGCTATTTACATTACTTTCCTGAACTACTAAAGTTTCAGGATAACATCAACATCATATCCCATTGCTTACATATCACTAGGGATTTACATATTATTTAACATTTTATTAATCGCATATCAGGCACATTCCCTACGATGTCCTACTAAGATGTTGTGTTGTCTTACGACGCTCTTCCTCCATAATCCGGAACATTGTTCGTCGATCTAATATGTACGGCGGCAATGTCTCGAACTGAATCGGATAACCCATGACCCGATCTTGAGCTCGATTGATCACGGTTTTGAATACATTATTCATCTCCTCCATCTTTATCTTCTTTTCTTGTGCGTCTCTCTCTGCTATCCCAGCTCGTTGATAAGCTTCCTCGTACGCGTCTTTGGCTCTTTCCCTCTTAGTAGATTCTTCTTTCAACTTGTTCTTCAGCTCTGCAATCTCCGCTATCATTTGTTCATTCTCTTCTTCACTGTGGACCAGCTTCTCTTCGCCATTATTCAGACATTCCTCTTAATCTTGGATCTCGTCGTCCTTCTGTGCCATCGAGATATGTTGTTTAGCTACTATTTATTTCAACTCCTCGATGGTATCCTGAAGTTCCACATTGCGGTCGTAGACTTCATCGTACATACAAGAAGTGATTGAGTTTAGTGGAATCTCTTCCTCCTCGTCCTCGTCATCCTCATTTGACTGTGGTAGCTCTACAGGATCCTCCTCATCCATTTCGACATCATCATCCTCATCAGGTAAACCCTCCTGTTCATCCACTGTGACCAACGGAGCTGACTCCCGTGGAAGTAGTTGTTCCCAAACCACCTGAATGTCACGAGACTCCTCCTCTCTAGGCATCTGAGGTCCTTCCTCTATAGCCTGACTGGATTCTCCTACATTAGCCATCATGACAACAAAATTTTTATGTTTTAATTACTCATCATTACTACTCAACACTCACGAGCACATAAGTTGTAATCACATAAGCACATAAGTGTTTTATTACTTCTTCCTTAAAACTCGATAAGAGTTTATCACCACTATCTTTTCAAAGGTTACTTCCTAAGGCTTTTTCCCACCTAAGGTTCATAACCTAAAGCTTTAATACCAACTTGTGACACCCCCAAATCCGGATACTTCATTCCCTCAAGATTTAGTGTTCACTTAATAAAAATATTCATATCTAACTACCCAATCATAATAAAATTGAACAATAAACCTTCCCATTAAAGAATTACATTAATAAAAATCTCTCAGGTTATCTAACCTTCAAATACAAACATCATATGCGGAAAATTAAATAACTTCATTACAATAATTAAAATAGCGTCTGACAACAAAAATGTCAACATGTTTACAAGTCTTCAATACTTGTTCATCTTTCCTTTCCCTTTACTAGTGCTAGGTACATCGACCTTCTCAACTTTAGCTGTAATATTTATATAGGCAAGAGTGAGAAAATAGTGCTCACTTGAAATAATAATAAATAAAACTTTACAACAATTGCCAAATATTAGGCTCAATAGAACTGAACAATAGGTTCTATCAATGATAATCAAAATCTTAATCATATAACTGAGGGTCATAAGACCACGAACTATGTCCATAGTTATAAGTAATCTTTCAACTTAAACTTTAACAGTCATAAGACTATAGGGACTCATCGCACTTAGGGGGATCAACCTTTCGTACAATGTATTGTGCACAAACATTTCAACGATATGCGTAAATTATCCCCTAATCATAGGGTTGTTCATCTCAGCCTTAGAATACAAGTCCCCACCAAAGTAAGTTTGGTTTGGATACGTTTCAAAGTAATTTAGGTTTAACGAACATCAACTAAAGATTAGTTGAATAAAAGCTCATAACGTTATGCTATGGAATAAATCATAACTGAATCAATATTGTATACTAAGGTCATGTTTTAGGAATAATCTAAGAGCATAAACATTGAATAATTATAACATATCTTGCTTGAACAATATTAAGCCAAGGTTATTTAGAATTGAGTACTAAGCATGCATAACAAATAGTAAATTGAACGATAAAACTTGTTCAACATTAGTATATTAGAATATATAAACTTGCATGCTAAATAACAAGTTAAAGACAAGAATAACTTGCTCAATATCAGAATAAGGTTTAGTAAACTTGCATCATCATAAACAAACTAGATACAAGAAACTTACTCAACATAAGAATAAAGTTTAGGAAACTTGCATAATTGTAATTGAGATAGAGTAAGTAAACTTGCACAATAATAACAAGGTAGAGTAAGAAACTTGCCTTGCATGTAAGCTAAACCATAATAGTTTGATTCACAATATCCTAATCACATATCATTAGGATACAATTAGTCATTACCAATACTCTATATACAAATAAGTACATATTTCATGTATGTCTTGATTTTTAATCACATAACCAAATTAAATCAATAACACTCGTTAAGTGTTAATAATATGATCATTCATAGCACTATAATACCACAATAATAAAATCACATTTTAACAGTTATGATATTGCATTATATAAGCATTTACAGAATTCATGCAAGAGAAAACTCATTCTTGGCCCTCTGATTAATCCCAAGATCATGGCCACAACAGTTTGTATTATTAGGCGGTATTTGGTAGTCAAGGATGGCGTTAAATCTGCAAAGCCCAAGCCATGGGCCGGCGTTGTGGCGGGAAAGTCGGTCTTTGCAAGATCGACTTTTATGACTGCCACGGTGAAGTTGAAGTTGCGACATCGATTTTGGTACCGAGGCTACGAACTTACAATAATCTGAAGCACGAAGAATGAACAAAACTAACTTATGTCTATTTAATAGCTTCTAGCAGCTAAATTAACACACATATAACTTGTGTAAATTACACATAACCCTTACCCGTCATACATATACCCATTTAAAATAACTAAACAACAATTTTAGAAAGACTAAATCCTTGAATGCCATGTTTTTAAAACCAAAACTCTCTTTTTGACATTTGTTTGACACAATGAACACGGTAACCCCAATTATACACCAAATTGATTCATTTTAACTAAGTTCTCTTTATTTCCTACCCAATTAACATATTCAAGGTTCAATTTCACAATTAGTTCAAAATCAAATACTAATTTTGTTACTCCTACAAACCACGTTCATACATGTATTCACTGTAAAACCATTTCTTTTCTTGTCAACATAATTTAGCATACAATCACACACACACACACACACACACACACACACATATATATATATATATGCTAGTTATACTATTACAATTACATATCCATATAACTTATTATCAATTATAAAGAAACTTGGGGTACAACAAATTTTATAAAAACTTTATACTATAGTCAAGAACACAGAACACAGAGAACTATGTCGTAAAACATATATATACATATATATATATATATAATATTAAGGTTATGTAAAAAAAATACCTTCAATTTGCTCAGAAAATCCTTGCTAAACACCACAGATAATTTTTTGAAAGGATTCTCTCTTGATTCTCTCTCAGGCTCTCTCAACTCTCTGTATTTTTCTTTGACAATTTTCCTTTTCTTGTTAGGCTTAGGCTTTAGGCCAAATACACTAGACGTAAAAATCAAAACAAAACCAACGCACGATTGACAAACGTCTTAAACTGACGTCTACTAATTGTCCATATTAAATTATCAATGACCATAATTTAATATATATTATTTATATTTTATTTTATTTATTTATATTATTATAATTCAAAATTCAAAAATCCAAAAGCCATAAGGCTCTGTTTGGCAAAACTCTTTAAAAATTAAAGACTTAATATCTTTAAACCTTGTTTGGCAAAACGAAATTAAACTCCTTTAATTTATTTTAATAACTCCTTTATAGTATAGTTTATGGTCACACTTTATTACCAAATTAAATACAAATATTATAATAATTCATTTAATCCCTATCAACTCTCTAACTTAATTTATTAATTAAATTAGAATATTATCTCATAATAATTAATTTCCTTAACTCCTTAATTATTTATTTAACAAATAATTAACCAATCAAATCAAATCAAATTAAAACAAATATTTATTCAATAATAAACACATCCATTAAATATTTATATAATTCAATAAATATTTAAATAAATTACAATTTAAAATTCTGGATTGTTACATATATTATCGGTTAAAACCTAGTTACATCATTATATAGATCTATTAGATCTTAAATCTATGGATATCGTATCCTTGATTCTAAATCTTTTCACTAGATCTCGTTAATACGTAATAGTCTCTCAGAATGTCAATTTCATTCTATTATCCATGGATTAGGGTCTTTGAGAGCTCTTTTCCTAGATCATGTATCTCGTTTCTATGTACCGTTTATGATTCTAAATTATGTGAGCCTAAGAATGGAGCCGGGTTCTTTAAATCGAGCTATGATATAATTCCCTGATGGACTTAGTTTCGATTGTAAAAATTATTCTTCGATTATTGTATATGTAAATTTGGGCATTAAAACGGTATCAAGGGTCCCATCTCTCAAGAACTAAATTTAATGCCCCGTAATAGTGAAAAATTGTGATTGCGGGTGTTCAGGGCTATTGAGATGACTGTGATGCCCCCAAATTCGAGTACCTTTAAATCCTTGATAAGGTGCTACATTGTACTACAACATACACATATATTAAACTATATATCTTATTGACATGAATGTAATTACTATATTATTACATCATATCCATTCTTTCTCTCAGGTTTCTATAACCATTACATGTTCATATTGTCATAATATTATTCATTACACTAGTGCTATACTATTACAACGTCTTCTACTTATCCATATTAGTTTTCCTTTATCCTTACCGGATCCTTCAATCCGTTCGGTCTTAGCTAAAATCATATAATTCAAGCAAGAATGAGCATTTAATTGCCCAACAAGTATAACAATTCAATAACAATAAAATCAAGAATCATATTATCATTATTCAAAAACTGAGCAAATAGTTGGGAAGTATTATGAATAAACAAAAATAATGTTTTTCTTTCCTTTAAAACACATTTTTGAAACGATATAATGGTCATTTGTACTGAGTTAGTAGAAGGACCAAGAACCTTCATTTACTTTCTTTGAAAAAGACAACCCGACATTAAAATCGCAAATTCGATATTACTTAAGAACACGTCTAGGTGATCAGCTTATAGTACTCTATGTTATACAACACTCATCCATTAAACAAATATGCGTTTAATTTTGACACCTTGTGTGTCAGTCAAAAACGAATAAAACCTTTGTTTGTTCATTCTCAGGCTTACCTTTAAATTTACCAAAGCATAATATAACATCAACAACTATGCTTTGTTTGGATAGCTTAAAATAACATCAACAATATTTCAAGGATTTAATATCAAATCAATAAAATATTTTAATCTTTGTCTAGTCGAAACAAATGGCATCGACACTTCCTTAAATAGTTCATGTCACAACATGTCTTGAATACTTGCACAAATACTAAGAGATTTGTATAAGCATGGAATTCACATATTCATACAAGAATTGTGTACATTTGATCTTAAAAAAAATCTTATAAACCTCATACAAACAATTAAATGAAGTTAGAAAACTTGTATAACATAAAGTATAGACAAGAGATAGAAAACTTACCTTATGCATTCTTCTAATCTTTATTTTAATTTGGTCTTTATATGTGCTACATGATATAATCATGATGACACACCAATTAGCCATAACAGACTTCACATATGTTATACATTAACTTCTCTTTTTAACGTACTTTATGTGACGCCCTCAAAATAGGTCTACACAACCCATTCCGAGTCGCCAAATACATGGTACATAATTCAAATACAAACTTTATTTATACAATCATTAACTGTCGTGTAAAATATGACACAATATAAGTTGTGAGTTTTAATACAAATATTGTCTCGTAGATAATATCCAAACTCAAATAAAGTCCCTATTACAATTATTATCACACTACTTTATAGAATAGTGAGGACTACTATAACAACCATCTTCGACCATCACTCCATTCCCCGACTAGTCCCAGCTATATTCTCATTTCTTGAAGAGAACAATGAAAGAAAAGGGTGAGCTCAACTAGCCCAGTAAAGAATATTATGACTAAGATAATATAGAATGAATTATCCTTAGTCTTCAACAGTGAGAAATCTGATAGAATACAATAGACAACCAGTTTTAGATCAACAACTGCAACGGAACAAGCAATCCATTATAAGAGTCAAGTAGAGCATGATGTCTACTATTTTCTATGATTTAAAAGTCCATCATCAATATTTTATCTTTGTAACACCATTCAATAAATATTTTAAATCAACGAATTATCCATGCACTACGGGCCAAGGATATTCGTTAGTATCTATAAGAACCGTGAATTTCATGAATAAATATTATTTTGATATAATAAGAAAATGAATATTTATTTGAATATAAATATTGATGTGTTGTGAGATAAGTAATTCAAATTGAATTTATAAGAATTGAGAAAAATGTGGAGTTGGTAATGAGAATTGTGAAATGCCTTGTGTGGCATGAGAATGGAAATTTGAATGGTTTAATTAATTAAGTTAATGAATAAATTAAGAAGTGAATGATTAATTAATTGATATTTTGAAATAATAGAATAATAATGAGCAAAGTAATTTACATAATTAGAATTACATTATTCATTTAATTGATGTGTGCAAGATATGTGATAATATATAGTTCCTACATTAAAAAGAAAGTGCAATGTGACACTTTAGTGTAACTATATAATATATAAACTATATAGTAAAAGGAAATGAGTTATAATTAACATAACTAATTGCTTATGTGACAATAAGTATGTGTGGGAACATTAAAGATGTACTATATCAAAGAATTACAAATTATTTCAATAAGTGAGTCTAATTGGAATAATAAAGCTTTAAGGAGATATTAAATTATTAGTGACCAATTAAGTTGAGTCTGTAATACCCGAGAATTTCAACGTATTATTAAATGAATATATTAATAGAAATAATATTTATGTGAATATAAGTGTTATTGTTTTACGAGTTGGTTAATGCAATTGATTCGTATTAGATTAATGCATATTAAGAAGTGTGATTTGACAATGAGAATTGTGAAATGCCTTGTGTGGCATATTGTGAAACGAGTAAATCCATTAAGCGAGTTAAAATGGGAATTTGGAAGATTAATCGGGTTGATCATGAAATTTAATGTAGTTAATAATTATGCTCTTAGACTTGTAATATTACTCATGTGGACAGTAATTCATGTCGTATAAAATGAGTTTAGCGATGAAAATTGGCACGGGCTTGAAGTTAAACCGATCTTGACATCGTTGTGGTACAAAAGCAAATGCAAGGTCGTCTCCAACAAAGATAAATGGCGTGAATGCGCCAAATGGTCGATTGAAGAAAAATTAATTTGTTTCACTTTAGAAATTAAATGGAAAAATTATGTTATATGTGTGACATTGATAAACCATGAAATAAAGTACGTTATGTTTGACGAAGGAATTATTAAGTAAACCGTTAATTAATATTAATTAATTGTGGTAGAATATTGATTACTTGGTAATTAGTTAATAATATGAGATTATTATTATTTGCAATATAACTATAAATATAATAAGAAGTATTTAGATAATTAATGATTATAGAGATACATAAATACATTAATCGATGAGGAATGGATTAATTAATATTGATGGTAATTAATCAAGGAAGTGAATAGCTTGTTTATTTGACATAAATAAGTAAGTTATTAATATAATAATATTGTATTGACAGTTATGTGCATGTGAGCAATAATACAACTATATTATATAGTGTAGTGTGACTTTTATGTGACCACATATTAAGTTTTATGACACTATATGGTACGAGGCATTATGATTAGGCATATTGAAACTATATGGTATACATACATCATGAAATGTGTAGGTAACAATATGCATGTGGGTAGACATTAAAATAAAATATACATGGATTATATGTATGTTGCATAACATCTACTACCTTGAATGGATAAATCATATTGTGACATTAAGTTATAATGTATGATTGACATATGTATAAAATATAACATAAGAGTGAGAATTTGTAGAAGTATACATAAGTGTTGAGTTAGTGGAAGTGTCCCAAAATGAGTGTCCCATTTGCCTCATTTCTCAGTCACGTATAAACCAAAAAGGCTAAGGCATATTCCTTCTTCTAAGCTTTGCTAGACAATGATCATGGAGGGAGTGGGCATAATGATGCAAATCACCAACCATTTACCAACTCCTTGTTAACCTCTATGCAATTCTTCCATCAATTGGTTTGATTTCTTGGACAATGGCTTGGCATGGTCAATGAATTTTCTATAAAATGAACACTTCCCTTCATTCTTTATGTTGCTTGAGTTGTCTGAGAATTTCTAAGAGATTGAGAGCATTCTAGGACATTGGGAGTTCATTAGGATCAAGTCGCCGAACTCGGGGTGCGAGCTGGCGCTAGTGGCGTCATTGCTACTGCGTGTCCATAGTTTAATTAGGCGCAATTGCTACCAAAGTATGTCAGGTGTGACTAATTTGACCTATTTTAGTAAAATATGCATAACGTTTGCATATGAACTCCGATTGAGCCGATTCAAGAGGATCCGGAACGAGGACGAATAGACTTACAACTTGTATTCTTTAGGTCTTTCAATTGGAGGTCTGTAACTGTAGTCAAAATGGTCATCTTTTGGACTATTGTGTTTTCGGGGGTAATCAGAGGGCGTCGAACATGCACATATGCTAGTATAGTGCTTATGACGATAAAAGATGCTATTCTAAGTTATAAAACATGAATGTTAGTAAAATGAATGATGCTTAACATTAAAAAATGATGTATTAGATAATTTGTATAAGCATACTAAGCATACATAAGAGAGACAAATCGGGCGTGCGACGAATGAACGTTGAAATGCCGTAACAAATGTTAATGAACGTAAAAAGTGTTATAAGTCAAATGAAATGAATATTATAAGATATGAAATGGGGTTAACATAAAACCAATAATGATTCCTAGCAAGACTTAACACTTGAATGAACTTCGAACATGAAATATAGTGAGATATAAGTCAAAAGTTAACACAATAAAATTGAACATTGTGTATTAATAATAGGAAGGGTTATGAGATGTAGAGTAAAGTTTACATTACAACTATGTGTTGCTATGTAACTAATAGTTGATGTGTATGATTATATAATTGTGTAGGGCATATGAAGTGCATATAACAGTAAGCTGTTAAACTGTTATTGGTAAACAATGATCAAGGAAAGTCTTTCAGTTCCTATTTGTTATGTGAACTTGATGATGAACTGTTTTAAATCTTTATTGCAAATAGCATGATGTTTTATATATATGTTGAAAGTATGAAATGTTAAAGTCAATGTATGACTATGATGATGAATGCTGATTGAGTAAGGAACTCAATCTTTATACTTGTTATGTGAACTGCAACATGTATGTTACGTTAGTCCAATGATTATGGGATATATGTTGAGCATGTTGTTATGTGTTACGTGATGCATGAAAACTGTTAGATTTTACTGGGTTGTCGAGCTCAACCTTGCAAATAACCACTTTTGCAGGTTAAGGATACAAGGTAACTCTATGTGCTACTTGAAAGACATGAATCAAATGTAATGCATGAAAATCTAATATCCTAGCCAAGTTGTTGTTCTTATAAACCATGCCTAATGTTTCGGTAAATGTATTAATATTGAATTGTAATATCGTTTTGCGATGTAAACTCTTGTAGTATTAAAATGATTATGAGATACTTAGATGTATAGCTTGAAAGTTTTGGGAACGAGAATAATTTGTAATAGAAAATTTTAGTTATTCCGTAAATTTCAATGGTTGTATTATTGTTTAATGATGTAAAATTAGAGGTTGAATGTATTGTTAACAACCGATGTCGAGAATTAAATTATTTAAATTTTTGGGTTGTTACAGTTGGTATCAAAGTCAGGTTATAAACCTTAGGTAGGAGTACCTTAGGATATAACCTTAGAGAAGGAAAGTGAAGATAATGAATGAATAAGCTCAAATAGAGTTTGAACAATAAGAAGTAATTTAAGAAATTTATAAAGAAGGGATTAAAACATGCGTAAGAGGATTCAAAGAAGAATCTCGCAGAGTTATAAGGAATATGAATGTGGGGTTACCAACTCCAATAATAAGGATGTAAGGTGATAATAAATAGACAATATCTATAAGAAGAGAATGATAAAGAAGTTAAGAATAAAAAAGTTATATTTAAGTACGGTACAATAATACTCTTTAATAATTGATGTATGGTATCTAGGCTAAACGATTCCTTCATAGAGCGGAGGTATATACGAACTAGTAACTCGGAACTTAGTTTATTGGTTGTTTGTGGGAAATCACTCAGCGTACCATATTGAAACTATTAGAGACTCGATGTGTACCAAGTATATAAAATGGATACGTATGATGGAAAATATGGAACTCGAATGAAATGTTGAGCAATATAAATGAAGTTAGAAATTCTTAAAGGAAGAATTGTTATATAAACAAGAAAATTCAAAGAAGAATCTTGAAAAGATATAAAGATAAGAAATGGGAGTTACCTAACTCCAATAACCAATATAACGAATAATGATGAATAGACAAAGTTTGTAAGATTAAAAGCAGAAATGAAATCGTAAATGATGAAAAGGGAAAGAAAGAGGATCGTAAAATAAAATGATCATGAGTTAAGAAAAGAATTTTTAAGGGAGATGATTATAGAATAAGATCACGACGTGATCTGTTTAAGTTATACAAGAAAGATGGTATGTAATATTTGAATAATTATAGCTTGATGCTATGAAGATGATGTACTATGATATAGTACGAGATAAACTCACGAGGAGTTATTATAACGATCGAGAAATTTATATTCTAATTTAAATATTTATTGAATTAAATAAATATTTTAAATAATTTTTTTATTGAGGAAAATAAATAATTGATGAATTATGGTGAATTAATTTAGTAACTAAATTTCTTAATGTTAATTAAATTTAATAATGGTAATTTTATTTGAAGGATTTAATTCAAGAAAATAATTAAATTAAATCAATTGCTTAATATTTAAGAAAATAATTAGAGTAAATGAATTGTTTAATATTTAAGAAAATAATTAAGGGAAGGATCGGAGAAAAGGGTTGATCAAGCACGCCTGTCAACGATTTACAAGAAATAATAGCCACACTCCTCAAGACGGACAAAGGCAAAGATTCAAAACGCGACTTTGGTGACGTCCCGCTTAATCAAGAATTAACCCTGATCTATCTTAATTAATACATGGCATAGAATTTTAAAAACATATTAAATATATATTTACAGATAAATTACCACATATATGATCTCATGAAATATTGTTGATTAGGGGTAGGGTTCTACCCAAAACTATAATAAGATGTGTTTCTTCCTGTACGGGCGCGGTTTTAGTTAAAATAATATAATGTTCGATATATAAAAGCTGTTTCTAAGAAATAAGAACGGTTATAATTATCTCATTGGAGATTGATATGTTGTTTTGAATCGATTCATCGCTTTCAAGATGGTAATCTAAAAGCTCAAGCAAGGAAACATAATAATTAAGCGGAAGCAATAATTAAAACTTACGGAAGAGTCTTGGATATCTTCAAACCACTGATTTATATATATCAAATATTTTACTGAGAGAGAGGTACAAGGAGAATACAAAAGAAAATGCTAAGAAAAGTTCTACCTCAACAATGGGTGAGGTCTCCCAATTTATACAAGTGAGAAGATAAGAAAGGATCTGGCGTGTTTGGATAGTGGAGCCGGTTGGCGGTCCTTATCTTTTCTTCTTTAAATCTCACTGGAAGTGGAGTGGAGGGCATGAGCAAATTGTCGGATGAGTGGATTACAATTTGGTTGGCGTCTTCCGATGATAGAGGACAATGGGTCGCTACTTTTCGATGGTGGAGCTCTTGTGGTTGTCCTTTTCTCGATTATTGATCATTGTAATGGAGGATAGCTTTATGCTTTTCCTTTTCCTTTCTTGTCTTGTTCCATTTTTTCTCGAAATCATGGAGGTGAGAGAGTCCCAAAAGTCTCTCATCGTGAGGCTCTGGTTCTGACTTTCTCAACTAAGACATTGAATTCATTGTCGTCTGTTGATTCTTCATTATCGCTAACAGTTTTCATGGAACTGCTGTCTTCATGAATGATTGTAGGAATTGGGTTTTCATATAGTCCATGGTTTTGACTATTAATTCATTTCGATTAGATTTGGAAATTTTCATTTTACATCGGTTTGAATCTTGACAAAAGGATTAATCGATGATGGTGTAGCAGAGCTTTGAGGATAACATCCAAGGTGCCTAGGTATGGTTCTGTATGGATTTCAAAAGTTCTGTTAACATGGGATTAAGACCTTTATCCCACCACTTGGTAAAAAATACTCTTTTTAAGCGAGGGATTTTATTCTGATAATCGCACTGAAAATCCCACTTCCAAATCCAAGGAATTTCAAAACGGATTATGAAATGGGTAAACAGTTTATGCATAGATAACTCTTTATTTACTGGTATATGGGCATAAGCAACTTGCCATTCTTTGAATGCTGTTTGAATAGATTCTGGTAGAGTTTCTATGGTAATTCCAAGCTTATCCCACCAAACGAAAAACCAGTTGGGAATTTCGTTTTTTAGAACATCTGGACAGATACGGATAAACCAGGAATGGTTACGGATAGGATTCTGATAATAGAAAACATGCGTAAAGGAATCAATATAATCCCAATAGCTGTATCTGGTTTCTGTTGTATGGTGGAATCAACACAGACGTGGTGGTATGAGGATTAATACCCCAATTGGCAAGAGGCATAATACTCTTGACAGTGGTTTTACTGTATTGAATTGGGCTAGTTGGTTTAGATGGATCATGAAGCGTATGCTTAATGTCCATAGATGCTGTTTCAATAATAATTTGCTCATACACATAGCGATACTGGTTAAAGCGGGGAGGAGACTGTTGAGTCGTTAAATAACGTCTCTTGATCTCCCATGGATCTTTCATCCATTTTTCATCATTCTGTTCAATGAACAATACTGTTTCTTCCACATTTCGATTTGGAATATACTGTTCGGGTAGTAGAAGAACATCTTTTACTGTTGGCTGGCTAGAAGAAGCCGAAGAATTACTGGTTTGAGTATTCAGACTAGGAAATTCTGTATAATATAGATTTGCTTTCATTCGCCCGCCTCGTTGATCATGACACGACCTCTCTTGGTCATTCTCGCAAATATTCTCCGTCGTAAAATCCCAGAAGAATTTCATTTTCCTTTGATATACTCAATATCAAAGTCAACATCGATAAAATACTTTGCCAAGTAGCAAATATCCGTTTGGAAGCTAAATTTTGAACATCTTTTTTAAAGATTTGTTTTCAAATTTGAATAATCAACTCTAATTAAAAAGTCTTTGATTTAAAAGATCATCCCGAAATTTTAAAACACATTTGACAATTGAAAGGCATTCTTTTTAATAGTAGGATAATTTAAAGAAGGTCCTTTCCAAGTTCTCAAGTAAAACGAATAAGATCCTCTTTATTACTTTTTAGGATTAAATTGTTTTAAAATACCACCATATCTCAGTATTGGAAGCATCGGATCCGAACGATCTTTTTCCATTCGGGATTAGGTAAGGACAAACAAGGTAACTGTTTAACTCTAGATTTAATTTTTCTTCATCGCATCAAGATGTTCTTTATTCCAAGGTGAAGGATTTTTTAGAAGGTATGTATGAGAATAGAAGCATCTTGGGAAAGATTTGGATAGTAATCTCTAATATAATTTAAACTTCCCAAAAATCTCTGCAGTTGATTAATATCTTTTATTTCATCAGGAAATTTAGATGCAAATTCAATACATCTATCAATAGGAATAATAGTTCCATTGGAAATATTATGTCCAAGAAATCGATCTTTGTTTGGAAAAGTTTCATTTTGGGGCGAAACTACCAAACCATTTTTATGATAACATTTTAAAAATATTTAAATGTTTTTATATGTCGTTCAATAGATGAAGAGAAAATTAAAACATCATCAATGTAACAGATAATAAATTCAGTAAAGGGGTTAAAAATATCATTCATGATGTGCTGGAATTCTGAAGGTCCATTTTTTACTCCAAATGGAAGAACATTCCATTCAGTAGTGGGCCGTAAGGTCTTGTGAAAAGCGGTTTTATAAGTATCCTGTTCTCAATTTGAATTTGCCAAAATCTCGATTTCATATCAAATTTAGAGAAAATAGTGGCATCATGAAGTCGGTCAAGAAGATCCTTCTTATTCTGAATTGGATATCTAATCCATTGAAGGGCTTCATTAAGATGTTTATAATTGATAACGAGTCGTGGAGTTCCTCGTTCAATTTCTCGAATTTTTATTGACATAAAAGGCGTACAACCTCGGGGAGAGGTACTAGGTTTTATTAATTTTTTTTCATTGGAGGGACTCAATTTCGGTTTTTACAAAGGAGTAAATATTCTTTCTTCATCCGACCGGGTCGAGATTTAGTAGGAATATTTTTCTCATTAAAACTAGGGATATAAGGAAGAGAAATAATATGTTTCTTCCTGTTCCGAAAAGCATTTGGGACATCACCGCAGATTTCAGGTTTGAAGAGTTTTATGGATTAGTTTAATTTTTTCCGTAAAGAAGGTTGTAAAATTCTTTTGTTCGTAGTAAGAAATTTTATTTCTTTCGAATAAAATTGATTTGTTTTTCTTTAGAATAAATCATGTCTTTGACTTGATTTAATTCTTTAGTGTAAGGTTGATGAATAAATTCAAAAACAATATGTCCATTATTGAGTGTTGTGTGAATTCCTAAAGTATCAATTTTTGTAATAGGCATTAAAAGGCATAGAAATGGAGTGCCTAAAATGATACTTTGATTCATATTACTTGGATAAGAACAAAAGAAGTAGGTAAATAAAGACCTTGATTACTGATTAAGGCTTTGAGAATTTTATACTTTATATTCATAGTATTTCCACTTGCACTAGTTAAAGATTGAGTGGTCTTACGAAAGTATTTGGTAGGGATAAGACCTTCCCCCGGATACGATTCATATCGGCACCACTATCAACTAGGGCAATGGCGTCTTTGATAATAAAGTCGGTTTAATAATAAAAGTAATTCTAATATACCATTTCGGAAGACTACTTGATTCATTAACATTAAATAATCTTCGTCAGGAGGATTACGGTTTATCAAAGGATTCGGGTTGTTTGGAGGATTCTATATTATCCTGTTTGTGATTTAACTTATTTTTAATATTGGTTAAATCTTGAAAGATAATAGTATTATTATTCTGTAATTGTTTTATTTATTTCATTTTTTAAATCCTGGATTGTAGTTGGCTTCTCAAAGGTAGAAACGTTCTGAATATGTTTCATAACTTCGCCATATCTGCATCTTGGTTAATAGGAAGGGTGTCTTGACTTTACGTGTTTTATAATGATTTCCAAAAATTTTAATTTGATCTACGGATCTTTAATCATTTCTACGAGGTCTAGAAGGGATCTCCGTGGTCGAGTTAAGACATTAATACTGGGACCTCCAATATCTAAACCATTCATCTCGACGATTGCTTTTCAAGAATTAGCTTGAGAGTCGTACATAGCTTAATAAAGACAGATTTGACATTGTTTCGTTGTCGTAATTATTATCGATTCGAATAGACTTGACTAGATCATTTTTCGAAATTTGGACTTTGAGTCATTATTAGACAAACAATTAAGAATTTCTTTGTTGAATTTCCTCATCAAGGATAATTCATTAAGCTTTTGTTTTAATTTTGAATTGCATTTATTAGCAAAGTGTCCCTGTCTTTCCGCATTTATAGCATTGAATTTTAGATTTATCTTTCTTCTCGCTACTTTCTTTTTCCGGAAGATTTTTCAGGGGTTTTGGTTTTTGAAGATTTCTTAGAAGAACGTTTTCGGTAAGATCTAGAAGGTTTAGAATTTGGCTGTTTTTTAGCTTTCTGAGGATACTGTAATTTTGTGTCATAAGAGAATTGATCGCAAAATTCTCCTATCTCATGTCTTTTGGTGAGATTCTATTTTTTCATTAATTGTTGGAGTTTCATATCATTACATAATGATAATCCCTCTTCGATAATTACTGAAATAAGATGGCCATAAGAATACTGGTCATAAGGTATACTCATACGGTCATGTTTATCTCTAAGTTTTTTCGAACTTTTTCTTGCAAAGAAAGTAGGAAGTCCATCTACAAATTTGGCTTTCCAATGTTCACTGTTAGCATCTGCTCTTTGCATGACTTTCATTAAAAAGACATCTTTATACCATCTAAAATGGGTTAAGGATGGGCAACGAAGGTTCTGTAAAAGTTCTCTACTTCTATCCAGATTGATCGTCTCCGGTCCTACAAAATGGTAAACGATAGCTTGAACTAAGGTGTAACAAGCATCTTCTCTTCCGGTTTCGCTTTTTAGTAATAGGTCAAGATTATCATTCTTATAGGATTGAAGGATTTCAGTTTTTGGTTATCGAGTGAGTACATTATCCCACCATCCTTTAAGAATGCCAAGAAACCATTTACTAAGAAACGCATGATCCGATGGTCTCGTGTTATCATTATTTTGTAGATCGTATTGCATACATTAAGATATGATGGATAGTTTCAAAATTTGATATTCGCATTTTACCATCGATATTCCATTCATAGATGGTCTTACCATGGTAAGATTTCTAGGAATGAAGAAAGTCTTCTTCATACGTAATATCACGAGGAGTAGGTCAGGATAGTAATACCCATCGGGTCCAGATAAAGCCATTCTATTAATAGGCTTTCATTATAGTAGTTTTATTAATATTTTGCATTTCACGAAAATTATTCTGGATTTCAAAAATATTAATAGGGGAAATATCGGAATCATCTTCTTCATTATCAGTATTACTATTACTGGTATGAGAGGAAGGTTGTCCAGACATCATATTGAGCTAGGATGAGGATGCGGGTGTGAGTTTTAAACCTTTCATTTTGTTTAAAAGATTATCAATAAAACTATCACTGTTTTTAGAAGATTTCATTTTAAAATTACTAACTTCTAAAGGTGGTTTTATAGTTGCGGGTTGAAGGTCAATTTTTATGGAATAATCTGACAATTATCATTAATATGATTTATTTGTTCTTCTATCTCGTTTAGCTGCTTTTCCTACGGTTTGAAGGAATAGATTAGTATAATTATTTACATTTAGACAAAGGCAAAATGTCTTTAATCTTAACATCATCTTGCTGATGATAAACTTCAGAAATATCAACATACGGATTAATAACCAAGGGCTTTAAATTTTCATTTCCCGAGCTAAGTTCAAGAGACTTAGATTGAATAGATTGAATAATATTACCATTTGTAGTAATCCAATCCTTTTGATATCCAGTTAATACATTTAATTGACTTTCAGTATAAAAATCTGATTTTAAGACAAAATCATAATACCATTTAACAAATGATAATATACACTGATTATTATTCAGATAAGCATAATAATTAGCTTTAATTTCTGCTAACTTATCACTAAAATACCAATTTTTAAAATTCTGGTATTTATCCTGCATGAACTCCTGATTTAAACATTGGCGAATTTTACTATTTGGAGAAAAATCCATTTAACACTCAAAATTCATATCACTAGTAGTTGGACTGTAAGGTCTTCTGTTTTGAGGAGTAGCCTCATAAATACCATGAGGTATTTGATTTTCAGAAATATGAATTCCTCTAACAATGTCTTCATTTTTGACATACTCATTGCTGGGATTTTTAGACTCTTGATAAACAGATTCTAAAGGGTCAGACACAGATTGTCTAGACGATTCAGGAAAATCAATATTATAAGAAATATTGTTTATAGATCGACTTCGGTTAAAAGGTCTTTGAAATTTTAAATAAACATTTCCATTACTGGTCTGGATAACATCTTCAATGTTTTGTCTAATTATAGGTCTGGTAGGAACGACATTAGTAATTTGCCATTGTTTTGGAAAAGTAATTTCTTCCCAAGGGATCATTCTGGGAATGGCCACTTGACTACTAAAGAGGTTAGTATCAATAAGGATGAGATGTCCTTGTTGGCTTTTGCTTTTCGATATAGGGATTTAAAGTCGTTAAAACTTTAAGGTGTATACTGGAATAAGATGGCAAAAGGAGGGATCCGGGTAGGTATTCATAACCGTGAGATATAATTCTCATTTCTAAAACTTTTGATGATTATTATCGATTAGGCAATACTTAAATTTGGATAGATATTAAAATATCTTTGGTCCATGGGCAAGGCTAGTTTCAATAGCTCCCATGAGAGAGGCTTTCTAGTTAAGACACCTACCATCTCTAAGTGTACACTGAATACTGGTATTTTGGCCAAGTAAAGTCAAAGGTTTAAAGGCTACTTGGACAAGTCCTATATGAACATATTTATATTTTTGCAGAAAAGTGTATAAGTCTTCAACATGCAATAAATATAAAATTTCATCGTTATTCTGTAAAGGAACAACATGCTCAAAGGTTTTTATTATTCTTTTACTGATAAAATCAAAGGTTCCAATTTTATAAATTGTTTCTGGTTTGATTTTAGGAATAGTCCATTTATCTAAGGCTTCCTTTACATCCCGATAAGCTATGAGTTGATTTGCTTGCCCAGAAAAGGTCGAAGCGTTAGCTACAGAGAAAGAGAGGTTGAAAAATCGGTCATTTTTCAAAGGTGACCATATATGTGTAATCTATGAGTAATATATTCATTAATATGTTAATAAATTAATATGGCTCTGATACCAATTAAGGGAAGGATCGGAGAAAAGGGTTGATCAAGAATTAGATAAGTAAAGATTTATTAAGTATATTACAATGAGAATTATAATTATTATAATTATAAATATGAGTTAATTAAATTAACTAATGGTGTGACATGAAACTATATAATAAAATAATATAAAAATAATCTGGTATGGGAATTAGGTGGTAGCCAAACAAGGCCTTGTGGCCTTTGGTTTTTTCAACTGATGCAAACTTTTTGATTTTGTACCTGACGTTAGTGGGGGAGTGGGAGGCCAGTTTATTTTCTATGCTTCTTATTTTCTCTTAAGGCTTAAGAATAGAGTTTTGAGGGAAAGCTTGGAAGAAGAGAGAAAAACTCAGTGAGATTGAGAGTTGGAAAAGGAGGGTTTTGGGAACGCTTTTCTATCATCTTTTGCTAGCCAACAATCAAAGAATAAGGTATAACCAATTCTAATTTTTAACTCTTGTTTTCTTGAAATTTCTATTGATAGTGGTGCTAGATTGATACACATATATGTATATATGATTTATAATCTGTAGTTTATCATATGTAAGTATTATTTGATGATTAAAGGCATGAAATTGGGTTGTAGTAGAAAGCTTTCAAATAATAGTGTTTATCCATAAAAATTGGCTTTAAAAAGTACAAAATTTTATGATCAATATGTGTTATAATATGTGTTTTATTGTTGGATTATGATAATATGATAAGAAACGAAAGCGGCGTAGTTCGAATCGTGTCAATTGATTAAGAAACGAATTTGTGGCGACCGATTTCGCTAAATATGTAAAAAATGAAGAAATTTGGAAATTGGGGGTTTTGATTCCTCAAATTTGTGTATATGTGATGTTTATGTAGTTAGAATGGTGTATGACATGTGTAAATATGCTATTACAAAGTTTTAATTGCTAGGTTTCATGATTTCTATAGGAATTGGGTTGAGATGGGTGACTACCGAGTAAAAGAGCTGTTGTTCATAGGTTTCGTACGTAAGTAGCATAAATGCTTGTGCATTACCACATGCAAAATGGCGCAATTGCTCTAAAGACAGCTTGTGTTTGGGGACAAGGTACTTGTACATGCCATGAGCCCAGCAAAGGATGACTTACACTTATGTAATGTGCAAAAGTTATGTGTAATGGACTTATGTTAACTAAGCAAGCATGTTAATGATGTTAAGACATAATATAAACTATAATAACATATTGTAATGTGTTTTAATGCAAAGTGTAAAGATTTTAGAGTATTATTTAAATAAGTTATAAAATGAAACCAAATGTGATGTTTTCAAAGTTAGAGATGAACGATTAAGTTATGTTGGATCGTAATGTTATTTCAGAGGTGTTAAGGACGTTAACCAACATGGTTAAGTGTTAAATTAAGGTTATACCCTAAATGATGGTTTAAACCCTAAAGCTAATATTCATACAACTAATTGTTGTTGCGATTCCAATGATATATGTAGGGTAATTGGTGAATATTACATTTGTGTTGCTTACATACAAGGCAAGTTTCTAAACCTTAACTCTTTACACTGAGCAAGCTTTCTAACTTCATTCTTTTGTTAATGAATGCAAGTTCCTAAATTTTATTGAGCAAGACTATTGATTCTATCTTTATATACGATTGAATAAGCTCTTGTAACCTAAATCGTTACCTCGAGCAAGTTTTACTTTTCTAAACCTTGATATTATCATTCAAAACATATATTGTTCTAAAACATCGATTCAAATGAGATTGTTCTAACTCTTTTGGATATATCACTTTGCATGTATATCATGTATATTTAATTGTTTATTGTTGATATCCGATCTTTGATTTTGATAGCCTTGTTCAGTTATACATTCTTGTATTAAACCTTCAATTAGTAAGCAAACTCTTATTGATTAAATTAATCTATAATTGGATAGTGTTCTAAAATTCTAGAATCACTGATAAGTTAGTTACAAGCTAAACTTTCTTTAATGCGGAAATTCTAAATTCAAACTGAGACGAACAACCCTAACATAGGGGATTTTGTACGTGTTAACGTTTAGATGTTTTGTACACAATACATGGTACAAAAATTTGATCCTAAAGACGTTAAGAAGAATCAGATAGTCTAAATGATCATTAAGGTTGAGGTAATAATACCTAAATACCGAAGACATAGTTCGTGGTCTTAAGACCCTCAGATATTAAATTTGAACTTGTTTTCTATTTTTGGATTCGTAGAACAAGTTCATTATTGTTGTTCAGCATTCGTTGTTCATTCTCATGTTGTTATTATTACTACTCTTTATATCAGTGAACAATTGTTTGCTCACTCTTGCAATTAACATTGCAGCTAAAGCTGAAAGAGTCGATGAGCCATCTACTAGCAAAGGAAAGGGCAAGATGTCCAAGTGTTGAAGAGTTATTTAGAATTTATTTAAATACATGATGTTATAAAACTTGTTTTCTTTTATGATGTTTTCTGCAAACTTATGAAATAAATTAAGGTTAGATTACCTGGGATTGTTTATGAGATGATGTAACCCTTTAATGGGGGAGAGATTATTGTTTAAATTAATTAATGTTTTATCATTTATTATGGGTAGTTAAATGTAATTATTTTGATAGTGAGCACCAAATCCTATGGGAATGAAGTACTTGGATTTGGGGGTGTCACAGTTATAGATAATGTGATACGAGGAATTCGTATTGAGCAAGTTAAGGGCAAGTTAAGAATATGTTAAGAATAGGGTAATGTTAGGTGGGATTTCAATTGAGGACTCATATGGTGACTAAGTTGTACAAACCTTTGTATGGGCACAGATTTTGTGCTTGCACTTGGTTTATCACATTGATAATCATTGGAATGTCGGTGTCACGCTATCAATGTATATTTGGTGAAAAGGTGATTCTTTTCTTATGTGTATATTTGATAGTTAGAAACTATTAAGATTAGTCAGATATTATTAGAATTAGGTGCGGTTCTTAAAACTAATGCATATGGTAAGTTCGTGACTCATAATAATATGGTATGTTTTGAACCCTCAAATGAATGGACGCCTTTATGGTCCCGACTAGGATAAGTTCTTAAACTCATATTATTGTGGCAAGTTCCTGAACTTCCAATGTGCAGTAAGTTTGATGAACTGGGGTATAATTAAGTGTGAATGGAGTATTGAGGATGATAGGAATAGATAGACTTATTAATCAATGGATCATTATAGAAAGTGGAGTTGATGGTGGAAGAAAAGGTATTCCAAATCTTCTAGCTATGCTAGACTTCAAATTTTTTGACATCGAGCTAAATTCGCACTATGTGCCTTTTAAAAATGATTTTTATTCTCAACGCATGGTGACAAATATGTATGTGTGGACTTTGGGACACTGACACATCATTACCTATTGAGATATGATATCACTAAAATTAATTTTCAAAGATTTTTGAACTGTTTAAAGAATAGTCTATGCTAATTGTTTCGGTTAGACAAAAATAATTTGAAAATATCAAAATGTATTTTATATCATTAATGCATCATGTAACCTGGTGCAAAGATGATAAAAATGATGGAGTTATCAATACAGAATTACTTAGTGTTGGATGTGATCTAAGGATCGTCAACCCACTATGGTATGATGTAGTATGACAAAGTCACAAAATGACGGAATCCTCAAAAGGGCTGTAAACACAGTACGATATCATGACGTCATAAAATTAATTTATGAATTTTAAAGATAATTAATTGCCAACATGGTTTGGCCATACTTGTTTAGATTGAAATTGAATTATTGGTATCAGTCTAAGCTATTTGATACAGCTATACCAACGTTTTATTATATTCAAAGTGTTCTTGGAAATTTTCCCAAACCAAATTATTTTGGTGCTGATTCAGATGTTGAGAAGTTGAGGTGAACAACCCTTTTATGGGGGATTATATTATGCGAAAGCGTTAAAATGTTTGTGCACAAAATATTGTACGAATGGTTGATTTCCCTGAGTACGAGAAGAAAGGTCCATATAGTCTTATGACTGTTAAAGGTTCAAGTTGAGATACTTGATAACCTAGGGACGTAGTTCAAGGTCTTGTGACCCCTCAACATGATTCGAGAATCTTTTAAATTTCTGAGTTTTCATACTGCTTCCCAATTATTGAGCAATTGTGGAAGATTTTTGTTATTCTAAAAGGTGAATGTAGTAAGGATGATATTCTTTAGAAAGAAGTAAGTCATAGAATGCAACATTGAATGATGAATATATTGAATAAGTGAGAAAAGAAATTTTGAAATGAGAAGGAGATGAGTTATCAAAGAATAATGTAAAACTTTTAATAGATATTCTGAGGATGAAATTCTTAGAAGAAGTGGTAAATGTAATATCCCGAGTGTTTATGATAATGATCCTTAGAGAAAGATTATGAAAGGGTCGAAGAATATATAATACTCAAAATATAATTGAGTTCAAGTGAAAGTTATGAAATAAAACTTACAAGAATTTATTATCAAGAATGGCAGGAGTAGGAAATATAAAACCTATATTAAGGTTATGTGTTGAAGTTATTCAACGAAGAGATTTGATGAAAACCTGAGTAAGGTAGGGTTTCGGTGATTCCGATGACGGAATCCTTATAAGGAGGGAAGGATGTGACAACCCGAATTTTTGAAAATTATTAAAATAAGAATTTAATAAATAAAATTCTTATTATGATATGAGAGAGTAATGTATGTTACATATAAATGTAATATGTTAATATGTTACGATTGTGAGATCGTAAATAATTAAAATATTTATCAAGTAAAATAAGTATTTTAGTTGAAATATTTATGGATTAAAATAAATATTCAATGAAAATTATTATGGAATAATTTATTTAAGTATGATGATATTAAATAAATTGATGATAGATAATTTTATAATTTGTGCATAATTATTACGTTAATGTGGTATTGATTTTCTAAGTTAATTAAGTAATTAAATTAGAGGATGAATGATTTATTAAATAAATTTATTATGTTGATAAGGAGTGATTTGATAAATTAAGTTATTAATAAACACAATGTAAGTTAATATGAAATTATAAGATTGGTTTGGTTATGTGTGACAAATGTACCATATAATAGAGGAGTATTAAAATAAATTAAAAAAAGGTGGATTTTGGGTTCTAGCCAAACATGGCCTATAGACCCTTTGTATTCTATAACTGCTGAGACTATTGGATTATGTAACTGAGGGCTAAGTAATTATACGTAACTTATTTTTCTAAGGTTAAGAACATAGAAGAAAGAAATAGAGAAAGGGCGAGAATTCTTTGTAATTTGGGAAGAAAATTCTCAGAATCAAAGAAGAGTAAGAAGATCAATCAAGCTTTCTAATCATCCACTCTGTAACGCCCCCAAACTAGGGTACTTGAAACCCAAACTCGATGCTTTGCGATACTATTTCTATGAGCAGAATAAACCTAATAATAATAACAATAATATAAATATCAAACTTAATTTACATATATCAAAGTCTAATCCCAAGTACACAACCTTTACTATAATATATTACATGATAGATAATAAATATCATTGTCTTAATACTGTCTTACTATTATAAAAGATAACATAGGATTATTCTGATTGATTTTCTTTTCCCTGTTATGGCCTGAACATTCCGGTTGATCATGCTTAGTTAAAAATATTTAAATTTAAAGCAAGGATGAGCATTTGATTGCCCAGCAAGTAATAGCAACAATAAATATAAGTTGAAAGGATTAAATGTTTTCTTTGAATAACTCTTCTACAACGAATCAACAGTTGTGAAGTAAGCTGAACCAATAATAACAACATACCAAATCTATCTCAAATTTTTGAAACTATGTACTGACTATAACTGGAGAGCATTCGACAGACTATGAACATTATTTTTAATTTTCGCTAAGGTTTAGCGAACTTCATCATGAAACCGTCATAACTTACGCACGCAGGGTGATCATCCCAATGCATACTGTATTGATCAATACTACATACAAGAACGATATCATCGTTCACTCATTCCACCTTAGGTGCACAAAAGTTTTCCTATATTCGGGTGTTCATACTTTAGTCGGAATCCGAACCAAAACAACTGTTGGATACAATAACGTTTCTATCTTGTTCAACAATATTTTTATGTCTAGCTAAATCAAATAGCTTAGATGGCTTTTAAGTCAACGTATACATACTTGAAATCAATAAGTATGTATCAACATATGATTAAATATAATGGTTATCTAAGTGGGGACACTTGTCTAACCATATATACGAATTAACGAACAAAATAAATATCTGAATTATACAATAATACAATGATCGGATAATGTAAGAACTTGTATGAATACAAAGATTGGATACATAATCAATAATAATAGAGTTAATAATCTGGCACAATAATATGATTCTGAAACTTTCTTACTTATGTCCATTGCATAAAAGAAATGCAAAGGTATGATACTTGCACAATGTAAATGATAGTTCAGATACTTGCTCAATAATAATTGGAGTAAGTTTAGGAAACTTGTCTGAGCTGCTGCTTACAATAACGCAACTTAGTTCTATCTTTTATACAGCGACCTATCAGTAATAAGATAATTCGTTCGATTAGAATTTTATATCATATCACATACAAATCGCGCTTATTTGCAAATTCGCACATAACCTAATCACATTGTCACATATGTTATCAGTCATTGGTTCACAAACAAACACTTATCGTGTCCAATTATATAAGTCTAGATCAATTTCTGAAATATTTTGGGGTATCGACGGCTTTACCGGGTCATTATCGAGTCTAATACTCTATCGTGTAGTTCAATAGTCGTTTAGATATTTTAAATATTAGTCATATTATTTTTTTTAGCCTTATAATAATTTTTAAATAATTAATATAATTTATCATGAATTTTCAAACACTAAAATCATTATTAAATGATTTAAATATTAACTAATTCTATTATCATTAATATTTAATTAATATTAAACTATTAATGAAACTATTGCCAAAATATTAAAGTTATTTATAATAACTCAAAATATTTTTAAAGTATTAATATTACCCTTAAATGATTTTTAAAACATTTAAAATCATTTTAAATAATTACCATTAATATTAGAATATTAATTTATTATTTATCAAAATATAAAAAGTCATTTATTATAACTTAGAATATTTTTAATTCATTTATTTCCTTTTTAAATGATTTTTAATTCAATAAAACCATTTTTAAACTATTTATGTAATATAATTATTAAATAAACTTAATATCATTAATATTAAATTAGTAATGAAATTTACCTTTAAATATCAAAATTTATATTTTATAACTTCAAATATTTTTAAATAATTTATTTTCATTTAAAATAATTTTTATAATATTAAAATTATTTTTAATTAATTTATTTAATATAATTACTACATAAATCTAATATCATTAATATTTAATAATTAATGTAACTTATCTTATTATTATTTAAAATTATTTTTAATACAATAAAATCATTTTTAATTAATTTATTTAATGCATTTATTAAATAATTTAAATACCAATAATATCCAAATAAATATTAATATTTATTAAAAATATGTCAAATTATTAAAAGTTAATTTTTATAACTTAAAATAATTTTTAAAACTATTGTTGTAATTTTTAGAATTTATTTACTATTTTTAAATGATTTTTAGAAATTAAATTAATTAATTTTACTATGTCTGTCGCTAAAGCCCTTTAGCGACAGAATCTGTCGCCTTAGGTGTTCTTGAGGCTCAAGAACACTCATAACTAGTTATCGAGGGACTAAGTTTGACCAATAATAAATGTTAGATATTGATGTTTCCGGGCAAGCTAATCCATGGATCTTGTAGTACTAGTGTCTAATTACATGTTACAACAACAATCATGACAATACAACTTCAAACGAATGAGATCTGGGCTTGCAAAGTAATTGTCAGATCTGTTCTTGGTTTTCTGGGTTACCAAGAAACCCAAGACAGTTCTTAGGTACTACGTTTGGGCTTCCATAACTATATTTCCAAGTAAGGTTTTGGTTGTTTAGTTGTTTCAGAGTGTAGTACCCATGCCAAGGAAGAGATCTATTATCTTTAATCAGTCTAACTACATCATAATCGCCAGATCTAAGTCGGTCAAACCATGTCAGAACCGTGTTCTTGATTTTCTGGAAATTCCAGAAAACGCATATCATGTTCATACTGCCTACTTTGACAGTTCATTAATTTGATCCTATTCGTCATTTAGGTGATACCAAGGCTTTCATATGTAGCCCATATAACATATTATAACATGGATACAACAACACAAATAAATCACATAACGCAAGAGATTTTGGGACTCATGAACAAACTGTCAGACCCATCTAGGTAACTTCTAGGTTACCCAGAAACAAAAGCTTAACGGTCAACGCATTTTGACTGATTACTACATCTGATCCTCTGTTTTCCAAGGTTCGAGAGTGTGCTAAACTTGAAGTCCTCATGACAGAGAAGAGATCTATTACACAAAGTCAACAAAACAACAAAAAAATAACAATCTATGACACGGTCAAAGATGGTCAGAAAGCTGTTCTTCATATTTTTTGAAAATTCCCAAAAATCAAAATCGTGAACGAGGGGCCAAGTTTGACCATCCTCTAAGTTCTATCAATTGATTATTTAAAGGATAAAAAGCCACAAATATAAAGTACATATGACAGGCTATAATCTGGATACTATAACATCATCAAATAATTTAAAAAACGAACAGATCTAAGCCTTCCAAAACATTGTCAGACGCTGAAAAAGATTTCTGGGTTGCCCAGAATTAGTAAAGACATGGTCGGTCAACGACCTTTGACCATCAATAACTTTCACTCTATAACAGATCTGACTCTGAATCAAGTTCCAGATTCAAGATCTCATAGCATACTACATGTTTAAACATTTAAACCACAAAAACACATAACATACAAGGATCTATGAGGACTGACATTTGACTGTCCGACTCAAAACAAAAAATTTCCAGATTTTGAAGAACTCTAGATCGGAGCCTATAGATGTTATGGATCTAACATCTATCAACCCATATCATCATTATACACCATAAAAACATATTTTAACAATAAATTATAACATCTAACATGCATATCAAGATCACATTTCTTGATTAGGGTTTACCTCTTTATGATCCAATTCTAATTTATATGCTTCTGATTTGTTAAGTGTGATAGTGGGGCTTGATTTATGACTGATCTAGCAAGGAAACTTCGGAGGTTTTAGAGAGAGAAGTTCTAGGATGAGTGTTTGTGCAAAATGAGCTTGAATGTGACTTTTTCTCTCTCTTAAATTCTATATAAACTTGTAGACAATGCATGTGTCTATTATTAATGGCTGAGAATTGTAGTCTTATAGGTTCATAGCTTGACTATAGGGTGGCTTGTCAAGATTTGATAAGATTTGCTAGCAATAATGCATGAATGGGACAAAAAGGGCACTTTCGTAATGTTATTTTAATTTTAAGAGCATTCTTGTCCAAGGTGCTTGAATCTAGGGTTTAATCACTAGATTTTACATCTTAAAGCTTTCCAAATAATTACTAGGGTTTGAAAAATTAAAGTGTAACAAAATATTAATTAAAAGACACTAATTTAAAATTAGGATTTTTAATAGAAAATTTGGGTTTTTAAATTAGGGTTCCTTAATACTATTAGAGTTCTCAAATTAACAATTAGGGTTTCGTAATTATCATTATAATTTACAAAAATAATCATTAGGGTTTCTAATTTTAGCAAATTAGGGTTTTCAAATAATATTTAGGGTCTCTCCTAATTACAGAAATTCTATAATACACAGTAGAATTCATATAACATAATTACTGCTCCGTCTTGAACTCACAACTGAGTTTAATAATTAGGGTTTAACAACATGATATAAGGGTTATGACATAATTTATCATAATTGACCAACCATTATTAGTCTACACAAATACAGTACATATTTATAGCACTGAAAACTCAAAATATAATTAATATTATAATATTATTCTCATTCCTTGATAAAAATCCAAATTTAGGGTTTGGATTCTATATCCGATTTATCTTTCATATATAACATTATTAATTAATTAAAAATAATAATAATTAACTTAATAAATTCATATAATAAAATAGTAATTCTAATAATTCTAATAATCATTTCATATATTATTTAAATAATATAAAAATCATATTTTCATAAAAAATAATTAATAAAGATATTTCTATTATAAAATTATTTATTATAAGAATATACCTTATAATGAGCAATAACTCTAAAATAAAATTATTTGAAATTATTCATGTAATAAATAAATTTTATTTATCACATATATACATACACATTACTTGGCACATATTCTCATTTTTAAAATAAAAAAAAATTAATATGCAAAATTTCTTATTTATTTATATAGAAAATATTCAGGTTATTACATTCACCCTCCCTTATAAGGATTCCGTCCCCGGAATCACCGTTTTAAAACTTATACATAAAAAGGTACATAGCATACACAGTCATTTCAAATAGATCTCGATCATATTTGATCGAACTGATCTTTAACTAATCAACATAAAGCTTGTCTCTCTGATTAAACGGAAGTTTGATTTCTAAAAGAACTCAAATTCCTCCTTCAAAATTTCTTTATAAAATAGTATATTATATATAGGAAAATCATATATATTAAAATATAAAAGTTATACGAATAATACCTGAAGTTGTATTCTCAACTGCCACCGTATCCTGGACCGTCATGTTGAAGACTCTCGCGATTTCTTCTGTTGGTTTGTTTGTTGAAGTTGGTTTCGCTATCACCGATGTCCTGCTGCTTTTCCCCGTAGTCATACTCCCTGCATCCATTCTCTTTTTCGGACAATCCTTCACCTTATGCTCCGTTAATCCACATCTGAAACACCTCTTGTTCATCCTTGGATTGGGGCAGTTAGGAGAGATATGTCCCTCCTGCCCACACTTGTAACACACAAACTTACCCTTAAGACACTCCCCTGATTGATTCTTTCCGCAATTTCCACACTGCGCAACTTGTTTCTTTCCACCTCCTGGCCTATTTCTGGTATTCCCAAAATTTTCTCCTTTTCTTTTTCGATTACTACTACCACTATTTTCTTCTCCGGCTCTAGCTTGATTTGCTTTCCACCAAATATTTGCCTCCCCTTTCATCGTATATGTGACAAAAGCTGTCTTTTGCCCTCACATTACTCTAGTCATCCACAAACACCTCTCTGAAGGTCGTTGATCCTCTAAATCCTGGCGGTTCGATTGCCCTGAAGTCTTTGAAGTTTGTCGATCGATTATCTGGCTGATTTCCCACAGTTGGTAATCCATTCTGCATAGCTTGAGCGTCCATATTCACCAAATTTTTGTGCGTGGTCGGTTGTCTCCCACTTTGTTGTGATGTGTTCTTACGCCTTTTTGTTTCGTTTACGTCTTGGCGGCATTATCTGATTAAATAAGACCATGTTCATCTAACTAATTCATTGTACTTTTCATAGCATAGCACATACTGCTTTAAACATCTGTTATCCCCTTTGTGACATAAAAGTCGAGAATCGCTTCTACAACTTATACATAAGTTGATAATATTACTTTACACCCATATACTTATCATATACATATCATAGAATCATACACATTAAAGTAACACTAATACTACTTATTTCTTATGCCTTCACTAAGGATCATATGTTTAGTAATCTATATATTCATATTATCCTCAATAATCCATTCTCAATAACTATACCTAGTTTGTCAAACCTTCCACACATTATGAGTTTAAGAACTCACCACAAACATATGAGTTCAAGAACTCGAGCTTGACCTTATATTCTTTAACTATCAGTTATACTATCATTTCTGGGTCCAGTACTACACTTTTCCAGTAGAATGGCCTCATTAAGGTTACTTTCAAATTGAGCCTCTAATTCAGTTATTTACTTTGCTATTGGCTTGGATATGGAGGTTGACTCCTTCTTTATGATCTGAGGGTATCCTAATTCCTTTTATCTGACATCTATACCAAACTATCTTGATTAACACGTAGTATATACACACATCAATTAATAATTTTATATAAGTTATCTTTTATTTTGTTTAACGATGAATTTATTCAATTCATCTCCTTTTAAACTCTAAATGAGTTATTTATATTTTAAATGTTTCCCTCTATTCTAAGGTTATAGCCTAAGGTCTGTCCCACCTAAGGTTTCTAACCCATAAAGCTTTGATACGAACTTGTAATGCCCCCAAACTCGGGTACTTGAAACCCGAACTCGGTGCTTTACGATACTATATCTATGAGCGGAATAATACTAATAATAATAACAATAATATAAATATCAAACTTAATTTACATATATCAAAGTCTAATCCCAAGTACGCAACCTTTACTACAATACATTACATGATAGATAATAAATATCATTGTCTTAATACTGTCTTACTATTACAAAAGATAACATAGGATTATTCTGATTGCTTTTCTTTTCCCTTGTTCTGGCCTGAACATTCTAGTTGATTATACTTAGCTGAAAACATTTAAATTTAAAGCAAGGATGAGCATTTGATTGCCCAGCAAGTAATAGCAACAATAAATATAAGCTGAAAGGATTAAATGTTTTCTTTGAATAACTCTTCTACAACGAATCAACAGTTGTGAAGTAAGCTGAACCAATAATAACAACATACCAAATCTATCTCAAATTTTTGAAACTACTTACTGACTATAACTGGAGAGCATTCGACAGACTATGAACATTATTTTTAATTTTCGCTAAGGTTTAGCAAAACTTCATCCGCAAACCGTCATAACTTACGGGCACAAGGGTGATCATCCCAATGCGCCCTGTATTGATCAATACTACATACAAGAATGATATCATCGTTCACTCTATCCACCTTAGGTTCACAAAAGTTTTCCCATGTTCGGGATGTTCATACTTAGTCGGGAATCCGAACCAAAACAATCTGGTTGGATACAATAACGTTCTATCTTGTTCAACAATATTTTTATGTCTAAATTGAATCAAATAGCTTAGACGGCTTTTAAGTCAACGTATACATACTTGAAATCAATAAGTATGTATCAACATATGATTAAATACAATGGTTATCCAAGTGGGGACACTTGTCTAACCCTATATACAAATTAACGAACAGAATAAATATCTGAATTATACAATAATACAATGATCGGATAATATAAGAACTTGTATGAATACAAAGATTGGATACAAAATCAATAATAATAGAGTTAATAATCTGGCACAATAATATGATTCTGAAACTTTCTTACTCATGTCCATTGCATAAAGGAAATGCAAAGGTAGGATACTTGCACAATGTAAATGATAGTTCAGATACTTGCTCAATAATAATTGGAGTAAGTTTAGGAAACTTGCCTGAGCAGCTGCTTACAATAGCGCAACTTAGTTCTACCAATTATACAGCGACCTATCAGTAATAAGATAATTCGTTCGATTAGAATTTTATATCATATCACATAGTACTGCTATTTGCAGTCTGCACATAACCTAATCACATTGTCACATATGTTATCAGTCATTGGTTCACAAACAAACACTTATCGTGTCCAATTATATAAGTCTAGATCAATTTCTGAAATATTTCGGTGTACCGACGGCTTTACCAGGTAATTATCGAGTCTAAGACTCTGTCGTGTAGTTCAATAGTTGTTTAGATATTTTAAATATCAGTCATATTATTTTTCATAGCCTTATAATAATTTTTAAATAATTATTATAATTTATCATCAATTTTCATACGCTAAAATCATTATTAAATGATTTAAATATTAACTAATTCTATTATCATTAATATTTAATTAATATTAAACTATTAATGAAACTATTGCCAAAATATTAAAGTTATTTATAATAACTATTAATATTTTTAATATTTTTAAAATATTTAAATTATTTTAAATAATTACCATTAATATTAGAATATTAATTTATTATTTATCAAAATATAAAAAGTCATTTATTATAACTTAGAATATTTTTAATTCATTTATTTCCTTTTAAATGATTTTTAATTCAATAAAACAATTTTTAAACTATTTATTTCATATAATTATTAAATAAACTTAATATCATTACTATTAAATTAGTAATGAAATTTACCTTTAAATATCAAAAGTTATATTTTATAACTTAAAATATTTTTAAACTATTTATTTTCATTTAAAATTATTTTATAATATTAAAATCATTTTTAATTAATTTATTTAATATAATTACTAAATAAATCTAATATCATTAATATTTAATAATTAATGAAACTTATCTTAAAATATTAAAAGTTATGTGTTATAATTTAAAATATTATTAAATATCTTATTATTATTTAAAATAATTTTTAATACAATAAAATCATTTTAATTAATTTATTTAATGCATTTATTAAATAATTTAAAGACCAATAATAGCCAAATAAATATTAATATTTATTAAAAATATGTCAAATTATTAAAAGTTAATTTATAACTTAAAATAATTTTTAAAACTATTTTGTAATTTTCAGAATTTATTTACTATTTTTAAATGATTTTTAGAAATTAAATTAATTAATTTTACTAAGTTTACCGCTAAAGCCCTTTTGCGACAAAATCTGTCGCCTTAGGTGTTCTTGAGGCTCAAGAACACTCATAACCAGTTATCGAGGGACTAAGTTTGACCAACAATAAATGTCAGATATTAATGTTTTTGGGCAAGCTAATCCATGGATCTTGTAGTACTAGTGTCTAACTACATGTTACAACAACAATCATGACAATACAACTTAAAACGAATGAGATCTGGGCTTGCAAAGTAATTGTCAGATCTGTTCTTGGTTTTCTGGATTACCCAGAAACCCAAGACAGTTCTTAGGTACTACATTTGGGCTTCCATAACAATATTTCCGTAAGGTTTTGGTTGTTTAGTGGTTTCAGTCAAAGTACCATGCCAAGGAAGAGATCTATTATCCGTAATCGCCTAACTACATCACAATCGTCAGATCTAAGTGAGGTCAAACCTCGCCGTAACCGTGTTCTTGATTTTTTGGAAATTCTAGAAAACGCATATCATGTTCATACTGCCTACTTTGACCGTTCATTACTTTGATCCTATTCGTCATTTAGGTGATATCAAGGCTTTCATATGTAGCCCATATAACATATTATAACATGGATACAACAACACAAATAAATCACATAACGCAAGAGAGATTGGGACTCATGAACAAACTGTCAGACCCATCTGGGTAACTTCTGGGTTACCTAGAAACAGAAGCTTAACAGTCAACGCATTTTGACTGATTACTACATCTGATCCTTTGTTTTCCAAGGTTCGAGAGTGTGCTAGACTTGAAGTCCTCATGACAGAGAAGAGATCTATTACACAAAGTCAGCAAAACAACAAAAAAATAACAATCTATACATGACACGATCAAACATGGTCGAGAAAGTCGTTCTTCATATTTTTCTCGAAATTTTAAATCAAAATCGTGAACGAGGGGCCAGGTTTGACCATCCTCTAAGTTCTATCAATTGATTATTTAAAGGATAAAAAGCCACAAATATAAAGTACATATGACAGGCTATAATCTGGATACTATAACATCATAAAATAATTTATAAACGAACAGATCTAAGCCTTCCAAAACATTGTCAGACGCTGAAAAAGCTTTATGGGTTGCCCAGAATTAGTAAAGTCATGGTCGGTCAATGACCTTTGACCATCAATAACTTTCACTCTATAACAAATCTGACTCTGAATCAAGTTCCAGATTCAAGATCTCATAGCATACTACATGTTTAAACATTTAAACCACAAAAACACATAACATACATGGATCTATGAGGACTGACATTTGACTGTCAGACTCAAAATAAAAAATTTTAAGATTTTGAAAAACTCTTGATCGGAGCCTATAGATGTTATGGATCTAACATCTATCAACTCAGATCATCATTATACACCATAAAAACATATTTTAACAATAAATTATAACATATAACATGCAGATCAAGATCAGATTTCTTGATTAGTGTTTACCTCTTTATGATCCAATTCTGATTTCTATGCTTTTGATTTGTTAAGTGTGATAGTGGGGCTTGATTTATGACTGATCTAGCAAGGAAATTTCGGAGGTTTTAGAGAGAGAAGTTCTAGGATGAGTGTTTGTGCAAAATGAGCACTACTACAAAATAGTAAATAGGCAACGCGGAAAAAACGTTGTGGTTTCTATCAGAAAAACGTCGTGGTTAAGGGTGTTGTCTATTTGACACCCTTACATAACGTTTTAAAAATGTTGTAGTTAAGCACATTAGACAACGTTTTTAAAAAAAAAAATATTGTAGATTTGTTTTCCATAAATTAGCATATGCTTGAAAACGTTGTAGAAAGTATGATTCCACAACGTTTTTTGGCTAAAAATGTTGTAGTTTAATGTATCAGACAACGTTTAGACACATTTACACAACGCTTTTAAAATGTTGTAGATAAAAAAAAAGAAAAAAAAAGTTGTGGTTCACCTACATTACCAATGCACCTACAATATACTAATGCCATGATATATAGCTAAAATGTATAAATTCTCATTTAAATTTAAAGCCAGAATATATCAACCATTCAAAATGCATCCCAATAATACAATCAAAACAATTGTTCTTTATCATGTGCCTGAAGCACTAGATTGATCAGATGTGATTTACAGTATACACAAAAAAAAACTACCAGCGACTTCCTAGGAATCTTACTCAAAACCTTCACATTGAAAACTGCATATTGCTGCTTGATCTCAGTTTCTAATTTTTCTGCAAAGTTATCAACCTTGTCCTCGTACTTCTCATAAAACACGGGAACTGTATGCAGCAACACAAACACTGGTACAAAGAACAAAGGAAAATTGTCAGTTTAGTTATAAAGATTGAAGAGGCAATAACAATTTATGAAATGCAAATATTGCAACCCTTTATGCATGTACAGTTGTACTAAAAAGATAAACATTTTGAATAATTTTCTTACATATGTAGAACAAGGTAAGGAAATTCCAGCAACTACCGATAATTGAAAATAACCATAAACCAGTAATGACTGAAATATGAAATACCAAAATTACGTGAGCAGTATATAATGAATCCTCATAGTTACCAAAAGTATTATATATGACCAAAAGTATTAGATAACTTCAGATTGAACAACAAGAGTGTGAGGAACACTGACAAGCTTACTTGTTGATAAAGTTGGATGCATTTGACCATAGAAAAAGGACTGCCAAAGCCAGTATTAGGATATGGCATACTAAAATATAACCCTCTTGGTTCATAGAATATCATTATACCCATAAGCACGAAACTATCATTCACTTTATGCATATAGGAACCGATTCTAACATAAATTAGCCTGTTCATAAAAATTTTAAAAATAAAAGAAAAGAAAAAAACCCTAAACTTGATTAAAAACTGAGCTTTTCCCCAGTCTAACAGTTGATTATAACAAAGGGATATAAATAAAAAATATGATGAGAAAAGTAAAACAAGATCACTTACAACACCATTCAATGCATCAACTGCACGATTGACCTCATCAGCAGAACTGTAAGTCACAAATCCAAAGCCCCTTGATCTACCACTGTCCTTGTCATAGACCACCTTGGCTTCCATAACTTTTCCTTGTTCACTGAACAAGATTTCAAGCGCCAAATTGTCAACACCCAAAGAAAGATTTCCAACATAGAGCCTATTGGTGTTATTGAAACTTCTCCCACCACCCCTGGGTGCTCTAAAAGGGTTATCTTCTCTGGGAGGAGGAGGCCCAGAATTCACCCTCAATGCTCTTCCCTCAACTTCCTGCCAAATGCCATAATTTTTTGCTTGGATGTAAAAACCCACTTACTAATCATTGACTTTAGCATATAAGCACAAATTGCACACATCAATTGAGATAAGCTAAAATTGATGTTAAGATTCAGACTCAAGAAAGGAAAGGACACACATTTCAGAAAACTGGAATACCATGCATCAATATAGATTTGTATACCTAGACATGTGTTTTCCAGAATTTTCAAGAGCTCCGTTTGCTACTGCTACTATCTGCTTCCCCTTTTCTTCCTGCTCACATGTTCTAATATTTGAAGGAAACCTGTCATAACAATATTTTGCACCAAATCCTGACGGAAAGAGAACACCATGTAAAAATAAGAAAAATACACTTAATAAATTATAAAGTATTAGTGCTTTTTCCAGCTAGAGCTTCAGAAAATTAAATCTATCCCCACCTCCTGCAATCATCCAGCTATATCAAGAGCAAGTCTCTCTAAAACCTTAACGTGGTAGATTATGCCATGTGATGACAAAAAAAGAGAGAGTCCAGATTGGCAGTAATTGCCAACTAAAACCATTGATATTCCTACCTACTAATGATGTAAGTACCAGTTCCCCATTCCCCCCCCACCCCCCCGGGAAAAAAAGAATAATAAAAATTATAAAGTTGCTTTCATCTCTGATAAGTCAAAATTCGAAAGGTATAATCAGATGCACACACTATGCTACTGCCCATTTCAATCCACTTCTATGTTTAACATGAAACTAATTCCTACCTGCTCATGAAATCCAATTGGATCTGGTTCCATGGAATCCAAAACATTGTACTCTTCGCGGCTTGCTGCAGAGTGACCAGTAACCTGTTTCATCAAAAATAAAATGTAAGATCCATTTTATCAAATTATCAAATATATATAAAAAAAAGCCCCGACACATGACTTGTTGTAGCCACAAGCTAAGTGGAAAAGACTGGCACTTCTAATAACCTTTTTGTCTCTAGAATGTCTATTCTCTTTTCCAACAGTAAGACCCGATAAACTAGCAACACTCGTAGCAGGATTCCTAGCAACGTCAACCAGTTGTTGTAGCGACTCTAGAGATCCAAGCCTTGCTGCAAGCTGCAGTTAAAAGTCATTAGATTGTAAAAATATAAATACAGACAAATTTGAAAACATAATGAATAGAATAAAATCTTATGCTCTTGAAGTGCCTCAGTAAGTGACATGTTGCTCACAGTATCTCCACTGATAAGAATAAAATCTCCATGTATCTTCACAGGCAACAGAGTAAAAAAATATAGTTAAAAAAAGTTAAAATAGATAAAAATAAAACTTAGCTCATTACCCTTCTATCCTCTGCCAGGGTTCCGTTACTTATACGGTCAAGCAAGCGTTCAACATAGCTGCTGATCCAAGTCATAAATTAATGATTCAAACTAGTAAAATTGAAATCATGTAAGCAAACTATATCCGAGGAATAAAAAAGTAGACAAGATGATGCCACGATAAACATATACTCTAATTTGATAAAAAACCATTGCATGGAATAGAATACAGAATGTAAACTTTTCACCTTGATATATACAAATGGTTAGAACTGAGGCAAAGGGCTTCATAAGAAAGGAAAATATAACAAACTATTCCACATGACAATATACTCTATATGGGTAAATTTAGTATATTATCGTTCCTTTTAGAGTCAGTTGTCAATCAGTCCTCTTCCCTTTATATGTTTCATTTAAAGAGAATAAAAGAGCATTCACTTCAATATTGCTAAGGGGGTATGCATTAATATTTAATTATACCAGATATCAAAATTTTCAACTCAATTCAAATACCCATTAGCCCAAACAAGTTGGGGGTAGGCAGAAAACACTAAGAGAAAATCAATTACCTATCTTCATTAGACCCAAAATTCTCATTTCCAACACATTCGTCCAACAACTCCCTACAAAAATCACCAAACATTGAAACTCAATTATAGAAAATAAGTGTTTATAAGAGGTTCCATACATCAATTAATACTGCTAAATAATACCACTATACTTGTAGAATAGTACCTTATAACCAGAAACCAAATCCATCTCTCTAACTATCTGTACCAACAGGAGCTATGAAAATAAAGGCTCTGCAATATATTGAGAAGAAGAGCCTATTAAAATGTCAATCACTTGATCATATATTAATCGTATTTTTTAACCTCAATATTGAACTTTTCCCACTTAATGACATCTTCTAGCAAAATCATGATAATCTTCGATTAATAATTGAATAGATCAAAATGTATGGTCAATCAAAAAACATGAAATATACAACAATTGAATACAAAAGAGCTGACTATACCCATAGTCGCGATCTTTCGATGGAAACGTTCGAGCACAGGAGTCGCAGTAGCCCTAACACTGACCGGATATCGCCAGCCAACACCGTAAAAGCCCTAGATTTATCCGAGAAAAAGGCATCATTAGCAGCAGTTTGAGATCTAATAGAGACGCTAATAAAAGCCCTAGATTTGGATTGTCCCTCTTCGTCATCTTCTTCTTCAGGCTCTTCTTCCTCCGCTTGTCGCGCTGCTTCGGCTTTGGATTGCAGGTCTGCGAGGTAGGATTCGACAACTTTCCTGACGAATTGCTTGCGCTCCGGTGGGGAGAGGTCGAGCACTAGATTAACTTCTAGAAAGGAAAAAAGAGGTCGAGCACTAGCTTAAGTTTTTATTTAATCGCCTTTTTTTTAGCTCCGTATTTTTCTTCATAGACAACATTTTTTAAAAAAAATGTTATCTAATTAAAAAAAAAAAAACCCTTTTAAATAGATAACATTTTTGTATATATATCTACAACGTTTTTTTGAAAAACGTTGTAAAAAAAATACCACAACGTTTAAAAACGTTGTGGTTTAAGTGTTGTCTATTTAGTATTTTGTAGTAGTGGAGCTTGAATGTGATTATATTTCTCTCTCTTGAATTCTATATAAACTTGTATACAATGCATGTGGCTATTATTAATGGCTGAGAATTGTAGTCTTGTAGGTTCATAGCTTGACTATAGGGTGGCTTGTCAAGATTTGATAAGATTTGCTAGCAATAATGCATGAATGGGACAAAAAGGGCACTTTGGTAATTTTATTTTAATTTTAAGGCCATTCTTGTCCAAGGTGCTTGAATCTAGGGTTTAATCACTAGATTTTACATCTTAAAGTTTCCCAAATAATTACTAGGGTTTGAAAAATTAAAATTAAAGTGTAACAAAATATTAATTAAAACACACAAATTTAAAATTAGGGTTTTTAATAGAAAATTAGGGTTTTTAAATTAGGGTTCCTTAATACTATTAGGGTTCTCAAATTAATGATTAGGGTTTCCTAATTATCATTATAATTTACAAAAATAATCATTAGGGTTTCTAATTTTAGCAAATTAGGGTTTTCAAATAATAATTAGGGTCTCTCCTAGCTACAGAAATTCTATAATACACAATAGAATTCATATAACACAATTACTGCTCCGTCTTGAGCTCACAACTGAGTTTAACAATTAGGGTTTAACAACATGATATAAGGGTTATGACATAATTTATCATAATTGACCAACCATTATCAGTCTACAATAATACAGTACATATTTATAGTACTGAAAACTCAAAATATAATTAATATTATAATATTATTCTCATTCCTCGATAAAACCCCAAATTTAGGGTTTGGATTCCATATCCGATTTATCTTTCATATATAAGATTATTAATTAATTAAAAAATAATAATAATAATTAACTTAATAATCTGAACTAAAATTCATATAATAAAATAGTAATTCTAATAATTCTAATAATCATTTCATATATTATTTAAATAATATAAAAATCATATTTTCATAGAAAATATTTAATAGAGACATTTCTATTATAAAATTAATTATTATAAGAATATACCTTATAATGAGCAATAACTCTAAAATAAAATTATATGAAATTATTCATGTAATAAATAAATTTTATTTATCACATATATACATACACATTACTTGGCACATATTCTCATCTTTAAAAAAAAAAAAAATTAATATGCAAATTTTTTTATTTATTTATATAGAAAATATTCAGGTTATTACACACTCTCTATGTTTAAAGAGGAATCAAGGTAATAATATAGCCCTAGTTCTTAGTTATGTTATATCAAAACTTCTTCTCTTTAATTGGTTATGGTGCATGATTTGAGTAAGAAATTAGTTTATAAAGATTATTGGGTATGTATAATCTGTTAATTATCAATTAAAAATAATTTTTGGTAAACAAGTCCATGGAAACATGTTCTAGAATGAAGAAATTGAGTTGTATTGATATATATACATTAGGGCTTGTTTTGGAATCAACATTTATGATGAAGTCGTGATATAATCTGAAAATGATGATATATGTTGTTAGTATATTGAATTACGAATCCATAGAATCGAAAACGGACTAATTTGGATGTGTATAACTCAAGTTATGAAGATTAGTAGGAGAAAAGGTTCAAAAATCGCGAGAACAAAGAAATTCAGAGTCCTGTTTTACGCTAATCTGAGCAAATTGAGTCATGTGCCCTAAGTCATTTGGGGCGCAGCCATGATGTGCCCAAAGATGTTTAATTAGGCTTAATCGCGCCCAAAGTATGTCAGGTGTGACTGTTTTGACCTATTTTAGTAAAATAGGCATAACGGTTTCATACGAACTTCGATTGAGGCGATTCAAGATGATCTGGAACGAGAACGAATAGACCTACAACCTTTATATTTTAAGTTGTTCAACTTGAGGTCAGTAACAGTAGTCAAAATGGTCATCTTTTGGACTGTTGTGTTTTTGGGGGCAATCGGAGGGCGTCGAGCATGCACATATGCTAGTATAGTGCTTATGACGATAAAATATGTTATTTTAAGTTATAAAACATGAATCTTAGTAAAAATAATGATGTTTAACATTAATAAATGATGTATTAGATAAGTTGTATAATCATACTAAGCATACATAAGAGAGACAAATTGGGCGTGTGACGAATGAACGTCGAAATGCCGTAACAAATGTTAATGAACGTAAAAAGTGTTTTAAGTCAAATTAAATGAATATTATAAGATATGAAATGGGTTTAACATAAAACCAATAATGATTCCTAGCGAGACTTAACACTTGAATGAACTTCGAACATGAAATATAGTGAGATATAAGTCAAAAGTTAACACAATAAAATTAAACATTGTGTATTGATAATAGCAAGGGTTATGAAATGTAGAGTAAAGTTTACATTACAACTACTATGTGTTGCTATGTGACTAATAGTTGATGTGCATGATTATATAATTGTGTAGGGCACGTGAAGTGCGGATAACTGTAAGTTGTTAAACTGTTATTGGTAAACAACAATCAAGGCAAGTCTTTCAGTTCCTATTTGTTATGTGAACTTGATGATGAACTGTTTTAAATCTTTATTGCAAATAGCATGATGTTTTATATATATGTTGAAAGTATGAAACATTAAAGTCAATGTATGACTATGATGATGAATGTTGATTGAGTAAGAAACTCAATGTTTATACTTGTTATGTGAACTGCAACATGTATGTTACGTTAGTCTAATGATTATGGGATATATGTTGAGCATGTTGTTATGTGTTACGTGATGCATGAAAAGTGTTAGATTTTACTGGGCTGTCGAGCTCAACCTTGCAAATAACCACTTTTGCAGGTTAAGGATACAAGGTAACTCTATGTGCTACTAGAAAGACATGAATCAGATGTAATGCTTGAAGATCTAATATCCTATCCAAGTTGTTATTCTTGTAAACCATGCCTAATGTTTCGGTAAATGTATTAATATTGAATTGTAATATCGTTTTGTGATGTAAACTCTTGTAGTATTAAAATGATTCTGAGATACTTAGATGTAAAGGTTGAAAGTTTTGGGAACGATAATAGTTTGTAATAGAAAATTTTAGTTATTCCGCAAATTTCAATGGTCATATTATTGTTTAATGATGTAAAATTAGAGGTTGAATGTATTGTTAACGACCGATGTCGAGAATTAAATTATTTAAATTTTGGGGTCGTTACAAGAGATGTGTAAATGATAAAGGTTTTGATTCAGGGAATTAAAGTAAGAAGATAGAAAAGTTTAAATTATTCCGCATTTTATTAAGTTTAACATCGAATAATGATGAAAAATCAGAAGTTAGACGTATTATTAACGACCGAAGTCGATAGTTGAATTATATGAATTTTGGGGTCGTTACAGTTGGTATCAAAGCTGTAGGTTATAAACCTTATGTAGGAGTACCTTAGGCTATAACCTTAGACGATGAAGGTGAAGATAATGAAAGAATAAACTCATATAGAGTTTAAGTGATAAGAAATAAATTTTGAAATTTATAATAAGAGATTAAAATATATACGGAAAGATTCAAAGAAGAATCTTGAGGTATTTAAAAGATATGAATATGGAGTTACCTAACTTACTCTTGTAATAAGATGTTAAATGTTATTAAATTGGACGATGTTTACAAGATGAAATTGATTAAAATAATAATAATTAACTCAAATAGAGTTTAATTGACGATAAATTTAGAGAATGCTTATGAAACAAGTTAAGATAATATGTGTGGGTTCAAAGAAGAACCTTAAGAGTTAAAATTGAGTTGAATAATCATAAGACTACTTAATTAAAGAGGAAATAATGAGGATTGTAAAACTAAAACGATCATAGAATAAGAAAGGAATCATAAAGAAGATGATTGTAGGATAAGATCACGACGTGATCTGGTTAAGTTGTAAAATGATAGATGATCTGGAATGACTGAATAGTTATAGCTTGATGCTATAAGAGAATGTACTTTGAAATAGTACGAGGCAAACTCACGAGGAGTTATAAATGATGAGATACAGAAAATTCGTATCGAGTAAAGAGCAAGTTATGAGCAAGATAGAGTTAGGTGGGATTTCAATTGAGGACTCATGTGATGGCTGAGTTGTACAAACCTTTGTATGGGCGAGGGTTTTGGGTTCACACTCAGTTTATCACATTGATAATCCTTGGAATGTTGGTGTCGCGCTATCAATGTATATGTGGTGAAAAGGTGATTCTTTTCTCATATTTATATTTGATAGTTAGAGACTATTAAGATTAAGTTAGAAAATATTAAGATTAGGCGCGAGTTCTTAAAACTCATGCTTATGGTAGTTTTGTGACTCATAGTAGTATGCATGTTTTTGAACCCCTCAGCGAATGGACGCCTATGGTCTGACTAGGATAAGTTCTTAAACTCATATTATTGTGGCAAGTTCCTGAACTTCCAAAGTGTGGTAAGTTTGAAGAACTATACTAGGTATAGAAAACTTATGATGTAAGAACTAATAATTTTTGGTATGGTAAGCATTGACAGTGCTAAAGATTAGTAGAATGTTTAAATAACGAAGCAGTGGTGTAAGGATTTAAGATGATGGAGGAAGAATTAGATATTCTAAATCTTCTAGCTATGCTAGTTTTTCAAAATTTATTGACTTCGTGCTGATGTTGCACTTATTTGTTTTTGAAAAATGTTGGAACATATGATTAAATCAATGGTTTTTAAAACAGTGTTATTATTCTTGTGTCTATGATAATTGTTTCGGCTAGATAAACATGATTTTAAATTATGAAAATGTATTTTGTATAATCGTGTACACCATTTGATATGGTGTAGAAATAATAAACGATGGAGTCATCAATGCAATTGAACCTGGTGTTGGATGTGATCATCGGATCATCAGCCCACTATGGTATGATATAATATGAAGAAGTCACAAAATGACGGAATCCTCAACTTACTATTAAGACGGTATGGTATCATGACGTCATAAAAAGTTTTTATTTGGTTTTCTTTAAACTAAGAAAGGTATACTAATTGAGTTGGTTAAAAATAATATGGATATATATATATATATATATCCATATATATATATATATATATATATATATATATATATCTCGATTGATGTACGAGTTATTGCTTGAAGTCTATACTATTTGATTCAACTAGACGAATATTGAAAGATGTTCATGAAATTCAAGCGTTCTTTGTCAAATTATACCAAACCAAATTGTTTTGGTGTGGATTCAAATGTTAAGAAGCTGAGGTGAACAACCCTGTAAAAGGGGACAAGTTGTCAGAGACAATGGTTCCGAAAGTAACACATATAGTCGTTACGATGTTATGAAGTAATACGTTATGCACGACGTAGGGGTACGATAGGCTGATCACCTAGAGTACTTGCAGAGAATATTTTCAGTCTGTGTGATTGCTAAACATTCTGTTAAAGATGGTTTACAGTGGTGATGCACTATTAAACCTGGAGAAGAGTTCAAGGTCTTATGACCCCTCAGCATGAATTGGAATCTTTTAAATTCCTGTTATTCATATCGCTTCCCAATTATTGAGCAATTGTGGAAGATTCTTATTATTCTGAAATGTGAAAGTGGAGAGGGTGAGAAAATTAAGCAAAACATAATAATTTCAAGAAAGAAATGAAATTCCAGAAAGAAAGGAAATGTGAAACTCTTAGAAGAGGAAGATGTGAGGAATATGATGATTTTAGAAAGATCCTTAGAGAAAGAATTTGGTTGTAGAACCTAATGAATAAATAAATATTAACATAAAATCTATTTTGATAAATGGAATGAACGAATATTAGTAAGTCAAAATTTCGAGGACAAAATTCTTAGAAGAAGGAGTGAATGTAATGTCCCGAGAGTTTTGAGAATCTAGTACCTGGTAATGATCTTTAGAGAAAGATAATGAACTAGTCAAAGAATATGTAATACTCAAATATAATTGAGTATAGGTAAAGGTTATGAAATAAAACTTATAAGAATTTATTGTGAAGAATGGTTGAAGTGGTACACTACAAAAAAAGGCCTATCTGCGACCGCCCATCAGCGACCAATTTTAGTCGCAGATAGCCATCAGCGACCGAATGCGGTCGCTGATAGGTGTCGCACAAAATCTGGTCGCTGACAACTTTAGCGACGGACATATCTGCGACCGATAGGAGCGACCGAGAAGACAAATCCGGTCGCTAAGCTGAGTCAGCATGGTCCAGGACCAAAGCTGACGTGGTCCACGTGTCAGCGACCGGTATCAGCGACCGGAGTCGGTCGCTGATCTCCTCAGACACATGGCCATCGCTAATAAATATCAGCGACCGCATGCCGTCGCTGATATGAAAAAAAATATAATCAGGTTTTTGCTGCTTTGCAGAATTCCCAAAAACCTGTACCTATTTTGTACCTGTTTTATACACACATACACAACAAGATAAATAACATACACAACAATATAAACATCCATTGTCCACTAACACATACACCGCGAGCGGTCGCTAATTTTTAATGATGTAGAAGTATCCGCGACCGCATGCGTTCGCTGATTGTTAGTAGTCGCAAATAGCTAGCGCGTCAACATTTTCTGCCAAATTTTTTGGAGGTAAAATTGAACTAGCGACCGATTAGCGACCGTAGTCGGTCGCTAAAATAATCTAGCGACTAGATATAAGGGTCGTCGCTAATGTCGGTCGCTACTAATTCTATCTGCGATCGGATATGCGTTCGCTGATAAGTTTGGTCACTGTTAGAGCATTTTTTTGTAGTGAGAAGTAAAACCTATATTAAGGTAATGTGTTGGGGATATTCAACGATAAATTTTGAAAAGAGATTTGGTGAAAACCGAGTAAGGGAGGTTTCGTTGATTCCGAGGACGGAATCCTTATAAGGGGTAAAGGATATAAAAACCTGAATTTTTATGAGTTATTAAAATAAGAATTTAATAATTAAAATTCTTATTATGAGATGTATATATTTTGAATTATGTGTTTTGGTGTGAAGAAATTAAATTTATATGAGATTTAATAGTTGATTAAACTATTAAAGAAAGTGAAAAAATTAGTTATGAAAAAGGAAAATGGTGGCAAAAGAAATTAACTGAATAATATTAGTTAATTAAGATAAAAATTATATTATGGAATAATATAATTTAATTGGTATGCCTTGATTGGTGATGGAATTATTATGAATTAAAATTCATAAATAATGTAAGTAATTCACTTAATTAAAACAGTGAATTAATATAAATATATTTGTTTTAATAAAATGAGAGGGTAATATATTACATATAAATGTAAAAGCGTTTATGTAATGGCTTAATATATTAAATTTGCTCAAGTGAATGTAAATTAGCTATATGAGAATTAGAATGACCAATATAATTATAAAGAAATATTGGTGTTAGGATTAATGAAGTAAATAAATATTTAAGTTGGAATGGATTAAATAAATTGTCTCAGGACAATTTATGAATGAAAAAATTGATTAATTATACATAATAATTGTATAATTTATTAAAATAATTAATGGAATAAACACTAATCATTTTAATGAAATATTTATTATTTTGCATAGAGGTGTTTATGAATATAATTTCATAATGTATAAGTATAATAATTATACATATTATAATTGTATAATTATTTAGTTTAGCTAGCTAAGAAATTTAGTAGTGTGGTTTAAGTATGACACTTAGAGAAAAGAAGATATATTATATAATAAGGAGATTATAAAAATAAATTAGAAGAGGATAATTGGGTTCTAGCCAAACATGGCCTTGAGACCCTTGGTTTTTACAACTGCTGAGACTTTGAGTTTTTGTAATGTGCTGGGAAATAAAACTTACGCTCATTATTTTCCTAATGCTAAGAGTAAGAAAACAAAGAAGATAGAGGGAGCTTGGGAGAGGAAATTGAGATTCTCTAAGAAATTATAGAAGAGGAGATTTTGGAGAATCGAGGGAACTAAGCTTGTCTAGTCTAAGTTTAAAGAAGAATTAAAGGTATAATTTTGGAGTTTCTAGTTTTAGTTTTTATTTTCTCAAAGTTATTCTTTGTAATTGGTTTTGAGGGTAAAATTGTTAAGAGATTGATCATATATGTTAATTAGTATGTATAATTTGTTATATGTAATCTGTAACAGGTTTTCATTGAATCAAATTCATGGAAACATGTGTTAGAAGAAGAAATTTGGTTAATGGCTTAGTATATGTATTTTGGTCTATTTGAAGGCTTAAATTGATGGTTAGATCATGTATATAATCTGAAATTGATAATAGATGTTGTTAGTATGTTGAAAAATGAAAACAACGAAGTTTAAACGGATTGATTTGGTTAGGAATCGAATCCGTGGTGAATGATTCTGCTAAATATATTAAAACATGTAAAACTAATATGAACATGAGTTTTGGGTGAAGATTTAGGTTGGTTAATGTTTCTGTAAATTGTTATAATTATAGTATGTTGTAGTTCTATGAATTACGAATCCATAGAATCGAAAACGAACTAATTTGGATTTGTATAACTCAATTTATGAAGATTAGAAGGAGAAAATGTTCAAAAATCGCAAGAACAATAAACTGTAAGTCTCGGTTCTGCTAACGAGCGTAGCTGTGCTGTGCCCTAAGTCTTTTGGGGTGCAACTATCCTCTAGGGCATAGCTGCGCTGTGTCGAAGGCTTAATTGGGTGCAGCTGCGCTCTAGGTTTGTCCGGTGTGACTATTTTGACCTCCTATAGTAAAACAACGATAACGTTTTCATACGAACTCCGATTGAGGAGATTCAAGATCATCCAGAACGAGGATGAATAGACCTACAACTTTTATTCTTTAAGTTTTCCGATTTAAGGTCGGGAACAGGAGTCAATATGGCCATCTGTGGGACTGTTGTGTTTTCAGAGGTAATCAGAGGGCGTCGGGCATGCATGTATGCAAGTGTAGTGCTTCTGACGATAAAAGATGTTGTTATAAGTTATAAGACATGAATATTAGTAAATAATGATGTTTAACATTAATAAATGATGTATTAGATAAGTTGTATAAGCATACTAAGCATATACAAGATAGACAAATCGGGCGTGTGATGAATGAACGTCGAAACGCCGTGCCAAGTGTTAATGAACTTAAAAAGTGTTTCAATTTAATTGAAATGAATATTATAAGATATGAAATAGGGTTAATATAAAACTAATAATGATTCCTAGAAAGACTTAAGCACTTGAATGAACTTCGAGTATGAAATATAGTGAGATATAAGTCGAAAGTTAACACAATCAAATTGAACATTGTGTATTGATAATAAGAAGGGTTATGAGATATAGAGTAAAGTTTACATTACAACTACTATGTATTACTATGTGACTAATAGTTGATGTGAATAATTATATAATTGTGTAGGGCACGTGAAGTGTAGATAGTTGTAAGCTGTTAAACTATTATTGGTAAACAACGATCAAGGCAAGTCTTTCAGTTCCTATTTCCTATGTGAACTTGATGATGAACTGTTTTAAATCTTTATTGAAAATGGCATGATGTGTTATATATATGTTGAAAGTTTAAAATGTTAAAGTCAATTTATGACTACGTTGATTGAGTAATGAATGATGATTTAGTAAGGAACTCAATCTTTATACTTGTTATATGAACTGTAGCATGTATGTTATGTTAGTCCAATGTTTATGAGATGTATGGTAAACATGTTATTATGTGCTACGTGATGCATGAAAACTGTTAGATTTGCTGGGCTGTCGAGCTTAACCTTGTAAATAACCATTTTTGCAGGTTAAGGATTGAAGGTAACACTATGTGCTACTTAAATGACGTGGATCAAAAATAATACATGAAGATTAATATTTTAGTTAAAGATTGTTATTTCTTTAAACCATGATTAAGGTTTATGAGATGTACTCAATGTTTTGTGATGTATGTTTTAAGTTGAGTTGTAAAGTTTGAGTTTGAGTTGTCCGATGTATAAAGGATTTTGATTTGATATATAGGTATATATATTAACTCTGATAAAGTGAATCATAAGATAACTTGATTCAGAGATTTGTAAATGATAAAGGTTTTGATTCAGGGAATTAAGGCAAGAAGATAGAAAAGTTTAAATTATTCCACATTTTATTAAGTTTAACATTGAATAATGATGAAAAATCAGAAGTTAGACGTATTATTAACGACCGAAGTCGGTAGTTAAATTGTATGAATTTTGGGGTCGTTACAAATATTGTCTCGTAGACAATATCCAAACTCAAATAAAGTTCCCATTATAATTATTATCACACTATTTTATAGAATAGTGAGGACTACTATAGCAACCATCTTGGACCATCACTCCATTCCCCGACTAGTCCCACCTATATTCTCATTTCCTGAAGAGAACAATGAAAGAAAAGGGTGAGCTCAACTAGCCCAGTAAAGAATATTATGACTAAGATAATGTAGAATATATTATCCTTAGTCTTCAATAGTGAGAAATCTGATAGAATACAATAGACAACAAGTTTTAGATCAACAATTGCAGCGGAACAAGCAATCCATTAGAAGAGTCAAGTAGAGCACGATGTCTATTATCTTCAATGATTTAAAAGTCCATATATCATCAATATTTTATCTCTGTAACACTAATAAATAAATATTTCAAATCAACGAATTATCCATGCACTACGGGCCAAGAATATTCGTTAGTATCACAAGTGGTCATGATTATACCAAACAACTGTCCATCAATGCACTACGGGCCAAAGATGACTTTCACCACAACATTTGTCTGTAACATTACAGGTCATGATTATACCAATATACAATTCCTGTTCATAATCATACCAATCAATAGTCCATATATGCACTACGTGCCAAAGATGACTTTCAGCACAATATAAGCATGAGAGTGATGCCAATTATATAAAGAATGAATCAAGTGAGATCAATGATAAATATTAGAGATTTATAATTCAATTTATACAAAGTTCAAGAATGTCCAAATTGTCAACATGATAACTAATTGTGGAGTAAAATTCAAGAATGATATTCATATATCAAAAATAATTTGGACATAAAAAAACCAATTTTGTCCTGAATAGTACCTGTGAATAGTACCCAAATGAATAGTACCTGAGTGAATAGTACCCCGTGAATAGTACGCAGAATGAAAATATTGAAATTTAATAAGAAATTTCAGACCAATATTCCAATGAAACAATACTAGATGAAGCGCAAAACTCAAGGATATTCTACTAATTTTAGGGATTATAGAAACAATACTTATCAAAGTAAATGTAGATTTAGGAATATGAAACGAAATAATATTACTTACATACTATAGAGTATGGAAGAAAATAATATTTCTTACGAATATTAAACGAAAATAATATCCCTTACGAATATTGAATGAAAATAATATCCCTTACATACTATAGAGTATGGAAGAAAATAATATTCCTTACGAATATTGAACGAAAATAATATCCCTTATGAATATTGAATGAAAATAATATTCCTTACGAATATTGAACGAAAATATCCTACTAAATCTGACTGGTATAGCAGAGATATTCTTGAGGAAATCTTTCACTATTAGCAACACTCAAAGTATTCTTATACTAGAAAGAAATACGCACAATATTATAGAAGAAGAATTCTCTAATTTTGGTGTGATTTTCATTTCTTAACTAAGCATCCTATTTATAGGAAAATGACAGGGCACTATTTAAGAAAATAATCACGGACACACAATAACATTATCACGGGCGAAGAATTCAGCGAAATTTTGATTTCACTATTCATCATTATGCAATAAAATAATCTAATAAAATAAAAACTTTATATAAAATATAATATATTCTAATTATAATCTAATAAAACAAATAACTTTATATATAATATAAAAAGTATTCTATTTTATATAAAAAGTTTTCTATTTTATTAATATTATAATAATAATAAAACAAAACTCAGACAATTTTCTACCGGCAATTTTGAAAAATGAGTAAGTGGGGGTCCATGTAATAAGTCAAACTTTCAAGAAATACTTCATAACAAAACTCCTCTATATATTTATATCAAAAATTGAATAAATATTTACCACAAATCACTTATCTTTAATAAACATATTTTAATCTTTCAACAACTATTCATCATTAATATTATAACTCATAATATTGACAACCAGATCATTCCCAAGAAAGAGGGGGCTTTTGTAATAACCCGATATTTTCTATATAATTAAATCAGAAATTTTGCGTATAAATTTTTTATTATTTTAAAGGTGAGAATATGTGCCAAATAATGTGTATGCATTTATGTGATAAATATAAAATTTATTTATTACAAGAATAATTACAAATAATGTTTTTTAGAATTATTGCTCATTATAAATTATATTCTTATAATAATTAGTTTTATAGAAAAAAATATTTTTATTATTTATTTTCCATGAAAATATGATTATATATTATTTAAATAATATATGATATGATTATAGAATTATTATAATAACTATTTTATTATATGAATTTATTTGTAATTTATTAAGCTAATTATTTAACTTAATTAATAATGGGATGTATATGTAAGAAAATATATTATATGGAATCCAAACCCTAATTTTGGATTTTGATCAAGGAATGAGAATAATAATATAATATTAATTATATTTTGATTTTTCAATCTGCTATAAATATGTATCGTATATATGTGTGTATCGATAATGGTTTTTCAATTATGTTCAGACGCCACCAAACCCTAGCATTAATTTGTTTCACGCTATTGTGAAATTCAAATGGGGAATTCGAGACTGTGTTGTAACTGTGTTATGTGAATTATGTCATGTATTACAGAATTTAGAGTAATTAGGTAAAACACTAATTATACTTAGAAAACCTAATTAATTAGAAACCCTAATTAATTGAGAACCCTAATTACTAAATTCGAAAACCTAATTTCCAAATTTAGAAACCCTAATTAGTAATTATAAACTCTAATCGTGAAATTAAAAAACCTTAATTTTATAATTAAAACCCTAATTAATAATTAGTAACCCTAATTGTTATATGGGTAATGCTAATTGCTAATTATTTGCTCTAATTGCTAAATTAGTAAGCTTAATTATAATTATTAAATTGTTAAACTTAATGTTTAATTTCTAAATATTAGAAAACCTAAACTAATTAAGAAAACCCTAATTACAATTTTTAGAAACTAAAATTTTCATTTTTAAACCCTAAATTGAAATCCTATAATTTTTGTGCTAAACCTTAGGGTTAAACCGTAAGGGTCAAACCCTAAGGGTTTGCCATGTTACTAGATTGCCATTAAATACATAAGCCAAATGACACTAGTACCCCTCTTGCATTATTTGAGGTAACTTGAAAATCTATCTAAAATGTAGTTGGTAAACTACTTTTGACTTTCCTAGAGATCAAAATTCTCAGCACCTAAGTTATATATCATCAGCCACTTCATTATATACATGACATCTATATATAGATCATGAGCGAGAAATGTCACAAAATTAGCTCATTTGTATACAAAACACCCAACTTCAGCTCTCTCTCTTCAAACCCACGAAATGTGGTAGTAGATCAGTCCCATATTCAAGCCCCACTATCACCATAACAGATCTAGAAGCTCAAAATCAAGAATTGATGTATAAAGGTATAAAACTCTAATCAAAAATTCGACCCTTGATCTTTTGTTAAAAGTTATGTTTATGTGTTGTAATATGTTCTATGTAGTGTTATTAAGTGATCTGGGTTGATAGATGTTAGATCCATAACATCTATAGGCACAGATCTAGTGATTTTTAAAATATGAAAAAAAATTGAACAAGTGGTCTGACAATGAATGTCAGACCTCATAGATCTTTGGTTGTTATGTGTTTTTGTTGTTTAATTGTTTGAACTTGTAGTATGGTAGAAGATCTCTGTTTTAGAACTCGAATCAAACCCATAGCATGTTCAGATTAAAAGTTATGGCTGGTCAAACATAGTTGACCGAGCATGACTTTCAATTTTTGGAAAACCCAGATCGTGCCCAGGAGGCTCTGACAAGAGGTTTATGGGCACGGATCTTGCAAGTTGTTGATGATTTGTGTTTGTTGTTGTATTCAAGTTATATTATGTTATCTATACTATAGATTAATGCTTTTATATAGCTTATATGTCAAATAGGTTGGATTTACTGGATGGTCAAACCAAGCAGAATGTTCACGACTTGCGTTTTTTGGGTAACCCAGAAAACTCAAGAGCGTGACTTATGACAAGGTTTGACCGATCAAGATCTGCTTTCTTTGTTGTTGTTATGGTGAAATTTTGTAATGGATCTATACCTTGTTATGTTGTCTACAACCTGAAATCCTAAGATCACAAAAATAGTTCATGTGTTGCAAGTTATGAAGATTATAAGTTGCCAACTCGGACTGTTCTTCATTTCTAGAAAACCGTAAATGAAGAGCGACTTACCGACAAGGTTTTCTCAAGTTTCTAGATCTCTTTGATCTGTTGTGTTATGGCCATGAAATTGATTGATAATGGTAGTATTACAGTTATACTACAATATCAACACAATAGTAAACCCAGAAACTTGATAACCACAGATCTAGAACCGGTCAAACATAGCAACTCGAACTCTAATTTGAATGTTCTAGGTTTGATGAAGAACATGAAGAACACCTATAGCGACGACTTTGTCGCTATAGGCAGTCTTTAGCGACAATTTATTTCTAAAATTAATCATTTTTATTAAATAAATAGAAAAATTAGTTTTAAATTATTAAAAACACATAATAAATTATTTTAAAGTTCGAAAATTAGTTTTTAAATATTTGGAATATATTTCATAAATATTTAATATTTTTGAAATATTAAAGGTATTTAATTTATTTAATTATCATATTAAATAAATTATTTAAAAAAGATTTTAATACATGAAAAATCATTTAAAATTATAGTATGATATAAGAAAATATTTTAAGTTATTTTAATTACTTTTAATATTTTGTGATGCCTTTTATTAATTAATTAATATTAATGATATTTAATTTATTTAATAAATATATTAAATAAATTATGAAAAATAGAATTAATGATTTTAAAATCATATAAAAATAATTTAAAGGTTATAAAAATATTTGAAGTTATAAAATATAACTTTTGATATTTTGTCATGCAAAAAAAATATTAATATTTTAATATTAATGATATTAGATTGTATTAAATAAATAAGTTAAAAGTTATTTTATTAATTTAAAATTCATTTTAAAAGAGAATAAAGTGTTAGAAAATATTTTAAATTATAAAATATATATTTCAATATTTTTGGAGAATTCTCATTAATAAATTAATATTAATTTTATTAAATTTATTTAATAATTAAATAAATTAGTTTAAAAATAGTTTTAATATTAGAAAAATCATTTTAAATGAAAATAAAGTGTTTAAAGATATTTTAAGTTATAGAATATAACTTTTAATATTTAAAGGATAATTTCATTAATAATTTAATATTAATAATATTAATTTAATATTAATGATATTAATTATATTAAATAAATAGTTTAAAATGGGTTTATTAATTTAAAAGTCATTTAAAAATGATATAAATGAATTAAAAATATTTTAAGTTATAATTCATGACTTTTAATATTTGGATAAATAGTACATTAATATTTAAATATTAATGGTAAGTAATTAAAATGATTTTAGTTGTTTTATAAATCATTTAAGGGTAATGGTAATACTTTAAAAATATTTTGAGTTATTATAAATAACTTTAAGATTTTGGCAAATGTAAGACCCCAACTTTTATGAATAAAGATGAATTTTTTATAAATATTATTTTTGAATATTATGGAATGAATTTGATATAATATTATAGTTGTGGATAATATTTATAAATTTTACAAAGTACTCAAGGTGTTATATAATATTCGATCGATTGGTGGGAATATTCGTTTGAACATGGAATATTCAGATAACGTCACAATCATTGGTGGACCCTATAATCGAAATTATTATTCGGATCGAGAAAACGACAAAAATACTTTATGAAAATAACGGCGGAGGTTTTTACCGTTAATCGTTGAAACACCCGGTGTTAAAAGTAATAAAGAATCTGGTGGTCGTCTGCATAGTAGCACACAATATTGATTATTGATGCTTACATGAGGAGTCACTCAGTTTTGTTCAATTATTGCTATAGTAATTACTGCATAGTATCTCACGTTATTTGATTCAATTATTATCAATATTTTATATATTATTAAATCAATACTTGAGATGACAAAGTTATTAATATTATTATTTACAATATTAACGATGTCTAGAAGTTCTGTCAAGGAGAGATTTGGTCACCTAATTGCACACCAATAGGGAGAAATCCTTATTGGAAAGCCCCCTCTTTCCTGGGAACGACCTGGTCGATTAATATTGTGAATTATAATAATGATGATAAAGTTTGTTTTATTATTATTATAAATGTAATAAAATAGAAAATCTTTTTATATAAAATAGAATACTTTTATAAAGTTATTTGTTTTATTAGATTTTAAATAGAATATATTATATTTTATTATGCATATTATTTGATAAGGTGCGATATAGTGTTTGTATAGTAAAATCTTTTTATATAAAATAGAATACTTTTATAAAGTTATTTATTTTATTAGATTTTAAATAGAATATATTATATTTTATTATGCATAGTGCTTTAGACATAGTGCTCAGATATAGTGTTTCAGATAGTAAAAACTTTTTATATAAAACAAAATACTTTTTATAAAGTTTTGTTTTATTTGATTATAATTAGAATATATTATATTTTATTGCATAGTGCATCATAGTATCTTTTCCATTCTCCTATAAATAGGATGCTTAGTTAGAATTGAAAATCACACCAGAAGTTCAGAGAATTCTTCTTCTATAATGTTGAGCGTATTTCTTTAGAGTTTTAGAAAGCTTTGAGCGTAGAAAATAGTGCAAGTTTTCTTCAAGTATATCCCCACCCTACCGTCAGAATACTCTCCTTTTTAAGGTAAGAGGTATTATTCTTTCGTATTCATGAAGAGAGTTATTTTTTTTCAATACTCGTAAGGGTTGTTATTCCATTCTTTATTATTATGTTGGAATAACCTGTCTATGCGAAGTACCACATACATGGTAAAATTCTTTTGTTATTCCATTCTTTATTATTCTATTGGAATAACCTGTCTGTGCGGTCTATCGCATGCTTGGTGAATTCTGTTGTTATTCCATTCTTTATTATTCTGTTGGAATATCCTGTCTGTGCGGATTACGCATGACCTAGTTCCATTCTTTATTATTCTGTTGGAATATCCTGTCTGTGCGAATTACGCACGCCTAGTGAATTTTTCTATTATTTCATTCTTTAATATTCTGTTGGAATAATCTGTCTACGTGGATTACCGCATGGCGGCAAAAATCCATTTGTGGTTTCATATATTCTATTATACTTATTTGATTAAAGTTTTGGCTTTTATACTCCATAAAATTAGTGGAATATCCTTGATATTTGTGCTTCATCCAATATCTTTTTATGGAAATATTCTTCTGAGCATTCTTGAATTTTACTCCACAAAGCAGTATCTTGTTGACAATTTGGACGTTATTGAGTTCAGGATAAATTAACTTATAAATCTTTAAAATTTATTCTTGAACTTGTTTTATTGAATTGTCATCATCCTCATGATTATATTATGTTGAAAGTCATCTGTGGTCTGTAGTGCATAGATGGACTTGGTATGATTATGACCAGGGATTATTCGGTATAATCATGTCTGTAATGTTACAAATAATGTGGTAAAAATCCTCATTGGCCGTAGTGCATTGATGGACAGTGCATGATCATGGCCATTGATGAATACACGAATATCCTTGGCCCGTAGTACATGGATAATTTGTGGTCGTGATACTAATGAATATCCTGGTCAGAAAGTGCGTGGATGATGTTGATTATTTTTTTTAATTCGAGTCTCAAATGATAAAAGTAATGAAAAATCTTTTAAATCATAGAAGATAGTAGATTTTATTCTACTTGACTCTTCTAATGGATTGCTTGTTCCTTCACATTAAACTTGATGTTTGTTATATTTTATCGCTTAACATCATTTGAAGGCTAATGATAATTTATTCGCATTATCTTAGTCATAATATTTCTTATTGGGCTAGTTGAGCTCACCCTTTTGCTTTCATTGTTCTCTTCAGGAAATGAGAACGTAGAAGGGACTAGTCGGGGAACGCAGTGACGGTCCAGATGATAGCATTAGTAGTTCTCACTATTCTATGAAATAGTGTGATAATAAATGTATTGAGGACTTATTTCGAGTTTGAATACTGGCCTAGAAGATAATATTTGTATTAAAACTCACACTTCATGTTGTATATTTAAGGTTGTATTTGTATTCGTACAATGTATTTGGCAACTCGTAATAGGTGATGTATACCTATTTTGGGGCGCCACAATTAGTATCGAGCTTAGGATATGATCCCGGCTAAAATGTGAGACTAGAACTATGAGGGAGAGAGACGGGAATTCCTTCGCTAGTATGACCTACCTAAGTTTATTTGGTATTTAATTGGTATTCACGAGTATAGGATAATATGTTACATGTCAATTGACTTTTGTTTTGTGGCAGTATCTAAAAATGACATCCGAGAATGTTGAGAATAGCAATGGAGCACAGGAGACCGTTGAGTCTCCATATATCAATAATCAAGATAATGTGCATCAGGAAGGCGACAATCCTCATGTAAACAACAATAATGACCAAATGATGAATGATAGAATGTTCAGAGGCTTTATGAAATTCATGCAACATCAGTCGAGAGAGGCTCCTATCCAAAATGTAGGTGGAAACACTGGAAACTCTCGGACGGTCACCGCTAAACAGTTCAAGGAGCTGGGACCACCGGAGCTTATTGGAGAGCCAAAACCACTTAAGGCAGAAGCGTGGATAAAGTAGATCACCAAGATATTTGATGTATTGGGATGCTCCGAGGAGCAAAAGGTTCCCTTTGCCACCTTTATGTTGCGAGGAGAGAGCAGACATCGGGTGGAATTCCAGAAAGCGACTCAACCCGCTTAGATGAAGATATCTTGGGAGAAGTTCTAAGAACTATTCAATGACAAGTACTTTCCCGAAAGTATTCTTCACACAAAAGAGGTAGAGTTCATCAAGTTGGAGCAGAACAATATGACTGTGTCGCAGTACAAAGCTATGTTTGCTGAGTTGTCCCGGTTTGCGTCTCACTTGGTTAATAATGAGGAGAGAATGACACGGATGTTTCTAAGAGGTTTGAAACCCGAGATACGTCAATACTTAATTTCTCACAAACTGTGTTTGTATTCAGATATTTTTAATAGGGCTCAGTTATTGGAATGCGATAACGAGTCAAATCAACCAAGAGAAAGCAACCGGCAAAATGATAATACCAGTGGTAGCAGTCATCGAAGCGGTGACAACAAATGTGGAGGGAATCAACATGCCATAAATGGTAACCACTTCAGTGGTAATCATGGCCAAGACAATAAGAATGGACATTTCAAGAAGAAGAGATTCAACAAGGATGGAAAGACGTCAGCACCAACACCCGTTGTTAAGGAAGGAGAACGACCACATATCATATGCTGCAAATGCAGAGAGGAGGGACATATCAGTCCAAACTGCGCGATGCCATCCAAAGCGTGTTATAATTGTGGAAGAGAAGGTCACCTAGCCCGATTTTGTCATGCACCGAAGACAAGTCTAGTTGGAACGATGACACAAAATACCATCCCAGACAAGTCAAAACCAGTAGTACAAGGGAGAGCGTTTGTTGTGACCTCCCAGAAAGTAAGGAACCCAAACGAGGTCATCACGGGTAAGCTTATCATAAACTCTAGCGAAGTCTATACTTATTTGATACCGGTTCTACCCATTCTTTTATTTCTCCTACTTGCGCTCAACGATTAAATTTGACTTTGGAGAAATTAGACTTTGACTTATCTGTGGAAACTCCGTTGGGAGAAACCTTCGTTACATCCACTGTTTATAAGTCTTGTTTGGTTCAAATTTTTACCCTCACATTACCTGTCGATCTTATTTCATTGAAAATACTTGCATTTGATGTGATTCTAGGGATTGATTGGTTAACTACTCATCGTGCTAAAATTGATTATTTTCGTAAGGTTGTTAGCTTTCATATTCCTAATTAACCTATTATGCGAATTCAAGCGACCAAACCATTAAAATCAGTCACAATCATCTCAAGCCATAAACTTATTCGTTTATTGAAAAACGGATGTCAAACTTTCTTAGCTCATGTCACAGATTTAAACAAAAATACGTCAAATTTTAATGATATTTCTATTATTAATAATTTTCCTGACGTATTCTCCGAAGAACTTCCTGGCCTACCCCCGAAGCGTGAAATCGAGTTTGGTATCGACCTTGAACCCGATACAAAACCCATTTCCAAAGCCCCATATCGAATAGCTCCTATTGAACTTCAGTAGTTAAAAACCCAACTGCAGGAATTGTCAGACATCAGTTTTATTCGACCTAGTACTTCTCCTTGTGGTGCTCCTGTTCTATTCGTGAAGAAGAAAGATGGAAGTATGCGACTTTGTATTGATTATCGGGAGTTGAATCATGTCACCATCAAAAATAGGTATATGTTGCCTCGCATTGATGACCTGTTTGACCAGTTGCAAGGAGCACAATTCTTTTCAAAGATCAATCTTCGTTCTGGATATCGTCAGCTGAAGGTTAGAACTGAGGATATTCCAAAGACTGCCTTCAGAACTCGGTACGGGCATTATAAATTCTTAGTCATGTCTTTTGGATTAACTAATGCTCCTGCTGCCTTCATGATATGATGAATCGAGTATTCAAGAAATATTTGGATCAATTTGTGGTCGTCTTTATTGATGACATCCTCATATATTCCAAAAGCCGTGAAGATCATGCACAACACTTGAGGCTGATACTCCAAAAGCTTCATGAAAACAAGCTTTATGCCAAGTTGAAGAAATACGAGTTCTGGCTTGAGGAAGTAGCATTCCTTACGCACGTAGTATCAAGTCATGGAATATCTGTTGACCCGACAAAGATTGAAGCTATTCAAAGCTGGGAGCAACCTAAATCAGTGACCGAAGTACGTAGCTTTCTCGGATTAGCTGGTTATTATTGGAGATTCGTGGAAGGATTTTCTCGAATCGCTACTCCAGTAACTCAACTGACTCGAAAAGATATAAAATATGGTTGGAGCGAGGAATGTGAGAAGAGTTTTCAAGAACACAAGAGAAGAATCATTTCAGCACTTGTTCTGACCATACTATCTGGCTCGGAGGGATTTGTCATCTACAGTGATGCTTCAGGCAAAGGGTTAAGATGTGTTCTCATTCAACATGGGAAAGTCATAGACTATGCCTCGCGATAACTCAAAGAATATGAGAGGAATTATCCTACTCATGATTTAGAGTTTGCAGCTGTCGTTTTCGCACTTAAAATCTGGAGGCATTACCTGTATGGGGAGAAAGTGGAGATCTTTACGGATCATAAAAGCCTCAAATATTTCTTCACCCAAAAGGAACTCAATATGCAGCAATGATGTTGGCTTGAACTGTTGAAAGATTATGATCATACCATCCAATACCATCCTAGAAAAGTGAACGTGGTAGCTGACGCATTGAGTAGAAGATCATATACGGGTACGAGTGCGATATTGTCAATACAAAGGCCCATTTTGTGTGACATACAAAGGATGGAGATAGAGTTAAAGACTCTGGGACCCATTTGATGATGGAGAATATACGAGTAGAACCAACTTTAATCGATTAAGTTAAAGTTGCTCAAGCTACTGACCTGGAACTGATGCATATGAGGAAGAAAGTGCAAGAAGGTGCTATGCCGGAAGCAAGAATCGATGAAGAAGGAATACTTTGAGTCAACTCCAGACTTTGTGTTCCTAACGACCCTGATTTAAAGTATAAAATCATGATGGAGGCGTACAACACACCATTTTGCAATCCATACTGGGAGTACCAAAATGTATCGTGATCTTCGTCATACATTTTGGTGGAGCAATATGAAGAGAGAGATACCGCTGTTTATCTCATGGTGTCTAACTTGTCAACGAGTTAAGGCGGAGCATCAAGTACCAAAAGGTCCATTGCAACTACTTGAAATTCCAGAATGGAAGTGGGAGTACATTACCATGGATTTTGTTACCGGTCTTCCTAAGGTTTCTCAAGGCATAGATGCGATTTGGGTCATTGTTGATAGATTGACCAAGTTTGCTCATTTCTTACCGATACGAGAAACTTATACAATTGAACGTCTTGCTCGTATGTACATAAACAAGATTGTAAGACTGCATGGTATGCCAGTATCCAGAGTTTCTGATCGAGACCCAAGATTCACCTCATGATTTTGGGTTAGTTTGCAGAAAGCTATGGGCATGATTTCTTAATTAGCTTCAGATATCATTTTTTTAGCATGACGGCAAATGGAGAGGACTATTCAAACTCTTGAAGATTTATTAAGACTCTGTGTCCTTGACTTCAAGGGAGTTGGGATAAGTTCTTACCATTGGTGGAGTTTTCCTACAATAGTAGTTATCAAACAAGTATTGACATGACTCCATTTGAGGCGTTGTATGGAAGAAAGTGTCGTTCTCTAGTATGCTGAGATGAGGTGGGTGAAGCAACGTTGTTGGGACCAGAGTTGGTATGTATGAATACAGAAAAGATTCAAACGATCCGACAACGTATAAAAACCTCACAAGATCGACAAAAGAGTTATGCTGATCTTCATCGAAATGACGTAGAATTCAATATTGGAGATCATGTGTTGTTACGTGTTGCTCCATGGAAAGGAGTTACGAGATTTGGAAAGAGAGGAAAGCTCAATCCTCGATTCATTGGCCCATTTTTAATCCTCGATCGAGTAGGAACTGTGGCCTATAGACTCGCTTTACTGCCAAGTATGTCTCGTGTTTATAATGTTTTTTACATATCCATGTTACGTAAATATGTGAAAGACCCGCACCACATTATTGAGTTAGAACCGGACAAAATAGCGGAAGATTTAACGTATGAAGAGGTTCTTGTTAAAATCTTGGATAAGAAGGAACATGTTATACGTTCCAAGGTTATACCTCATGTCCAAGTTTTGTGGAGGAACCACGATGTTGAGGAAATAACCTGGGAGTTAGAATCTGAAATGAAATCAAGGTATCCTTACCTCTTCGACATACCAGGTACGTACCCTAATTTCGAGGGCAAAATTTCATAAGAAGGGGAGGTTGTAAGACCCCAACTTTTATGAATAAAGATGAATTTTCTATAAATATCATTTTTGAATATTATGGAATGAATTTGATATAATGTTATAGTTGTGGGTAATATTTAAAAATTTTGCAAAGTACGCAAGTTGTTATATAATATTCGGTTGGTCGGGGAATATTCGTTTTAACAGGGAATATTCGTACAACTTCACAGTCATTGGTGGAGCCCACAACGGAATTATTGTCAGATTGAGAAAACGACAAAATACTTTATGAAAATAATGATGGAAGTTGTACCGTTAACTGTTGAAACACCCAGTGTTAAAAGTACAGTAATACGCGTGATTGCATAGTAGCACACAGTATTGATTATTGATGCTTACGTGAGAAGTCACACAGTTTTGTTCAATTATTGCTACAGTAATTGTTGCATAGTATCTCATGTTATTTGATTCAATTATTGTCAATATTTTATATATTATTAAATCAATAATTGAGATGACAAAGTTATTAATATTATTATTTGCAATATTAACGATGTCTAGAAGTTCTGTCAAGGAGAGGTTTTGTAACCTAATTGCGCGCCAATAGGGAGAAATCCTTATTGGAAAGCCCCCTCTTTCCTGGGAACGACCTGGTCGATTAATATTGTGAATTATAATAACGATGATAAAGTTTGTTTTATTATTATAATAAATGTAATAAAATAGAAAATATTTTTATATAAAACAGAATACTTTTATAAAGTTATTTGTTTTATTAGATTTTAAATAGAATATATTATATTTTATTATGCATAGTGTTTGCATAGTGTCTACATAGTGTTTGCATAGTAAAATCTTTTTATATAAAATGTAATACTTTTTATAAAGTTATTTGTTTTATTAGATTTTAAATAGAATATATTATATTATATTATGCATAGTGTTCAGATAGTGTTTGCATAGTAAAAAACTTTTTATATAAAACAAAATACTTTTTATAAAGTTTTTTTTTATTTGATTATAATTAGAATATATTATATTTTATTGAATAGTGCAACATAGTATCTTTTCCATTCTCTTATAAATAGGATGCTTAGTTAGAATTAAAAATCACACCAGAAATTTAGAGAATTCTTCTTCTATAATCTTGAGCGTATTTCTTTAGAGTTTAAGAAAGTTTTGAGCGTAGAAAATAGTGCAAGTTTTCTTCAAGTATATCCCCGCCCTACCGTTTAATACTTTTCTTTTTAAGGTAAGGGTATTATTCTTTTCGTATTCATGAAGAGAGTTATTTTCTTTCAATACTGCAAGAGGTTGTTATTCCATTCTTTATTATTATGTTGGAATAACTTTGTCTGGCGAAATGTTTATACATGATGAAATTCTTTCGTTATTCCATTCTTTATTATTCTGTTGGAATAACATGTTTGTGCGGTCTATCGCATGCCTGGTGAATTCTGTTGTTATTCCATTCTTTATTATTCTGTTGGAATATCCTGTCTGTGTGGATTACGCATGACCTGATTCCATTCTTTATTATTATGTTTGAATACCCTGTATGTGCGGATTACGCATGACCTGGTTCTATTCTTTATTATTCTGTTAGAGTAACCTGTCTGTGCGGATTACGCACGCCTGGTGAATTCTTCTGTTATTCCATTCTTTATTATTACATTGGAATAATCGTCTCCACGTGGATTACCGCATATGCAAAAAAATCCATTTTGCGGTTTCATCTATTCTATTATACTCAGTTGATTAAAGTTTTGGCTTCTATATTCCATGAAATTAGTGGAATATCCTTGATATTTACGCTTCATCCAGTATCTTTTCATGGAAATATTCTTCTGAGCATTCTTCAATTTTACTCCACAAAGCAGTATCATGTTAAAAATTTTTGGACGTTATTGAGTTCAGGATAAATTAACTTATAAATCTTTAAAATTTATTCTTGAACTTGTTTTATTGAATTGTCATCATCCTCATGCTTATATTATGTTGAAAGACATCTGTGGCCTGTAGTGCATAGATGTACTTGGTATGATTATGACCAGGGATTATTCGGTATAATCATGACCGTAATGTTACAAATAATGTGGTAAAAATCCTCATTGGTCGTAGTGCATTGATGGACAGTTGTTGGCATGATCATGACCATTGATGAATACACGAATATCATTGGCCCGTAGTGCATGGATAATTTGTGGTCGTGATACTAATGTATATCCTTGGCCGTAGTGCAGGGATGATGTTGACTATTTTTTTTAGCTGAGTCTCAGCGATAAAAGTAATGAAAAACCTTTTAAATCATAGAAGATAGTAGATTTTATTCTCTACTTGACTCTTCTAATAGATTGATTGTTCCGCTGCAGTTAAACTTGATGTTTGTTATATTTTATCAGTTTAACACTGTTGAAGGCTAATGATAATTTATTCTGCATTATCTTAGTCATTATATTTCTTACTGGGCTAGTTGAGTTCACCCTTTTTCTTTCATTGTTCTCTTCAGGAAATGAGAACGTAGCAGGGACTAGTCGGGGAACGGAGTGACGGTCCAGATGATAACATTAGTAGTCCTCACTATTTTATGAAATAGTGTGATAATAAATGTATTGAGGACTTATTTTGAGTTTGAATATTGTCTAGAAGACAATATTTATATTAAAACTCACAGCTCTTGTTGTATATTTAAGGTTGTATTTGTATTCTGTACAATGTATTTGGCGACTCAGAATAGGTGATGTATACCTATTTTGGGGGCGTCACAGCAATGGTTTCATTAATAGTTTAATATTTATTAAATATTAATGATGATAGAATTATTCAATATTTAAATCATTTAATAATGATTTTGGTGTTTGAAAATTCATGATAAATTATAATAAATATTTAAAAAATTATTATAAGTTATTTAAAAATAATATGACTGATACTTAAAGATATTGAACTACAGGATAGAGTCTTAGACTCGATAATTACGCGACAAAGCCATCGGTACACCGATATGTTTCAGAAATTGATCTGAACTTAGATATTTTGACTCTATTAATGTTTGTTTGTGATTCAATGACTGTTGAATATGTGTGACAATGTGATTATGTTATGTGCTGACTGCAATAAGCAGTATTATGTGGTATGATATATTATTCTAATCGATAGAATGATCTTAATGATGATAGGTTTCGGTATAAAAGATAAAACTAAGTTGCGTACTGTAAGCAGCAAACCAGGTAAGTATCCTACCTTTGCATTTTTTTAATGCAATGGACATGAGTAAGAAAGTTTCAGAATTATATTATCATTATGCTAGATTACTAACCCTATTGTTATATATAATATATCCGATCATTGTTTATCAACATGATATTATATTATATGATTCAGATATATATTATGTTCGTTAATTTCTAAATATGGTTATACAAGTGTCCCCACTTGGATAATCATTGTATTTAATCACATGTTGATATATATATATATGTATATACCTATTGATCTCACATATGTATACGTTAAGTAAAAGCCGTCTAAGCTATTTGACTAGCTAGACACAGATTTAGAAATATCGTTGAATATGATAAAACCTTTTTGTATCCAATCAAATTGTTTTGGTTCGGATTTTTGACTAAGTATGAACATCTCGAATAAGGGAAAACTTTTATGCGCCCAAGGTGGATAGAATGAACGATGATATCGTTCTTACATGCAGTATTGATCAATACAGGGCCCATGGGATGTACACCCTCGCGCCAGTAAGTTATGACGGTTTGCGGATGAATTTCTTCTAAACCTATTCAAAAAATTGAAAACAATGTTCATAGTATGTCAACTTAACCCCATTTATAGTCAGTACGTAGTTTCAAAAATTTGATATAGAGTTGTTATGTTAATATTATCGGTTCAGTTTACTTCACAACTATTGATTTGTTGCAGAAATGATATACAAAGAAAACATTTAATTCTTTAAGCTAATTATATTTATAATTGTTATTATTTGCTGGGCACCCAAATGCTCATTCTTGCTTTAAATTTAAATATTTTCAGTTAGGCATGATCAACCCAAAGGTTCAGACAAAAACAAGTGAAAAGGAAAACAAACAGAATATGTTTAACCGTATCTTTTGTAATAGTTATATTGTATTAAGGCAATGATATGTATTATCTATCATGTAAAGAATTATAGTAAACGTTGCGTACTTGGGATTAGACTATGATAAATGTAAATTAAGTTTGATATTCATATTATTGTTATTATTATTAGTATTATTCCGCTCATAGAAATGGTATCATGAAGCACCGAGTTCAGGTTTCAAGTACCCAAGTTTAGGGGCGTCACAACATGGTATCAGAGCTATAGGTTAGAAACCTTAGGTGGGATAGACCTTAGGTTATAACCTTAGAATAGAGGGAAACGTTGAAAACACAAATAACTCATATAGAGTTTATAAGGAGATGAATTGAATAAATTCATCATCAAACAAAATAAAAGATAACTTATATAAAACTATTATTTGCTGTGTATATATATTATTTGCTAGTCTAGATAATTTTTGTTTATAGATATTAGATAGAAAGGATTAGGATACCCTCAAATCGTAAAGAAGGAGCTGATCTCCATAACCGAGCCAATATCAAAGCTAATAGCTGAAATAGAGGCTCACATTGAAAGCTACCTCAATGAGGTGGTTATTTTGGAAAAAATGTAGTACTGGACCCAGAAACGGTAGTATGACTGATAGGTAGAGTATAGTTAAAGAATATATGGTCAAGCTTGAGTTCTTACAACTCATACTTATGGTAAGTTCATGACTCATAATTATATGAAATTTTTGAACCCCTCAGCGAATGGACGCCAAAGGTCTGACTAGGATAAGTTCTTAAACTCATATGGTTGTGGAAAGTTCCCGAACTCATTAGTGTGGTTTGACGAACTGTGAATAGTTATGTGTGAGTGGATTATTGAGGATGACGAGAATATATAGACTACTAAGCAACTGATCCTTAGTGAAGGCGTAAGAAATAAGTAGTATTAGTATTACTTGAATAGGCATGATTCTATGTTGTGTATATGATAGGTATGTCTATATAAAGTAATATTTTCAACTTTTATATAAGTTGTGGCAGCGATTCCCGACTTTTGTGTCACAAAAGAATAACAAATGTTTAAAGCAATATGTGTTATGGTATGTCGAGTGCTATGTGTTGGGAGAATACATATTATGATTTGATGTTTTAATGTATATGCTCATGATTAATTGTAAAGTCCTTCCAAGTAATATATGTATAAGGACTTAGTGATAGATCAAAGTTGTTAGGTTGATCTAAGCTCTAAACGTGTATCATTCTGTAATGGAATGTATAGATAGAAAGATCAAAGCTGTTAGGTTGATCTTGAGATATAATAGATAGGCTTCGAAGAAATCGTAGTGTATCATCTGATCAACATTGCAGAAGTCAAGGCAGAAATGTAGAGCTTCAAAGATCGAAGTGTGTGCCTGCCTTGAAGGGACTCTTCGAAAATCGTAAAGTGGTCCCAACGTTTGCTAAGCCATCTCAACGATAGTAGTGTGCTGAAGGAAACATGAAGTTTACAAGTCAACGATCGTAGTGTGCTCTCGGGAATGTAGAGTCAACAACATGAGCAAGTGAAGATTGTAGTGTGTAAAGGTCTAAGGGAAATCGTAGTGCTCTCGACTAATAGCATCGTAGAGTGCAAAGAAGTCAAGACACTACGATCGAAATTGTAGAGTACCACGATCTAAATCGTAGAGGATCATCTGTCTTATGTCAGAAAATGTCGAGCCTCATGATTTGTATAAAGGTAGATTTCAACATATGAGGAATGGATTCTAGACGCTGTAGTACTCATCAGTCCTAGAGTATATGAAATATCCTTAGTATGCAACAAAGAAGCGTATTGAAGAAGCTAAGGATAGTACCATGGGTAAGAGGGACAAAACACCTTTTCAGGTGGTAGGTGAGAAAGCAGTCGGCAGTGTCAGTGGGCCAGAATGCAGAATTCAGAAGATGTGCATAAATGTCTCTATCACAGTACAAAAAGTTCAGACGCATTCAATGCCTCAAGAAATGGATCCAAAGGATAGTTTTCAAGATCACATATATGCAGATCAGACAGATGAGAGAGAATCAAGCAAGCATTGAACAAACAACGTGAACATCTCTCTCAAGCTCAACTCTACGATCTGAGAAATTGCAAAGCTTGCTCAGCTACTCAGTTCTTTAGAACAAGTGCTTACACAGCAACTGAGTAGCAACCATCAATAACTCAACATTATCAACCAAGTGAAGAAGAGTACCAAGTCTGCTGGACTTGAAGAGTTCGTAGTGAACTATAAGAAAGCCAAGTCTGTTAGACTTGAAGAGTTCAAGAGTGAACTAAGAAGTTCCTAGACTGCTGGTCTAGAAGGAATCTGTGTGATTCATAAGTTGTAACAGACATCCTTAGTGAATATCCTACTCGTTGAGTAGAAGAATGGACTAGGAGTTTTAAGTGTTTTGAACCACTTAAAAACGACTGTGTCTTTTACGTTCATGCCATAACTGCCATATCTGTTATATCTGCCATAACTGCCTCACTCTCATAACTCCACTGCTTGGTAAAGAAGATTAAAACAATCATTAATTCCTCTAAGTTTTAATCATTATCAAAGAACTAGTTTAAAACAAAAAGATTTTTAAATATCTATTCAACTCCCCCTTCTAGATAACTATTGTGCCAACTAGGAACTAACAATTGGTATCAGAGCAGGTTCTATTTTATAGCTTACAAGCTTTAGTAGATCCAATGGCACTCGTACCAAGCGAATCCAGATGTGGGGGAGGCAAAGAAGCCACCAATGTGCAACAAGGATAAATTTGCTAACTGGAAAGTCAGGATATAAGCGTACATGGACTCAATAGATGAAGATCTATTTGAGACCATTCAAAATGGGCCCTATATACCAACAAAGCTTGCACCAACCACTGACGATCCAAACAGAGTACAAATCAAAGTTAAAGAAGAATGGACAGACAACGATAAGAGAGCTGTCCAACTTGATAAAAAGGCTAAGAACATCCTATTCCAATCCTTAGAGGACGATCTGTTTGAAAATGTTGTAAACTGCAAAACAGCTAAGGAAGTTTGGGAAGCACTGTTAATCATACACGAAGGAACTGAAGAAGTAAGAGAGAACAATCAGTCTCTCCTGACACAGCAGTAGGAAATGTTCGCTCATGTGCAAGGAGAAAATGTGACTGCCACCTGTGAAATATTCAACGTTCTGCTCAACTCTCTACGAGCGTATGGGAAGATATATCCTAATAAAGATCTGACCATAAAGTTCATGAGAGCTCTACCGAGCAGGTGGGATGCTAAGACGACAACAATAAGAGAATCAAAGAATCTTAATGAGATGATAGTTCAACAGCTATATGGCAATCTCCTGACCTACGAACTGGAATTGACCCAACGTGCTGAAACCTTATCAGAAGGAAGAAGGAAAGACAAGGGTGTTGCTCTCAAGGCTAATGAAGGTGCATCAAAGGTCAACATTGAGATTGACTCTGATTATGATGAAGACGATGATGAAGACTTCGCTATGCTGGTAAAGAGACTAGGAAGGTTCATGCGACAAGGCAGAATCAGCAAGCCAAAGAAGGTCAGCAATTACAGCAGCCAGGAACAAATGAATGACCTATGCTACAACTACAAAAAGCCTGGCCACTTCATCGCCAACAGCAACAAACCTATCAAAGAAGAACTAAAGAAGAAAACTCATGCAAAGAAGGAATACAAAGGAAACAAGAGGCCTCAGAAAAGATACAAAGGCCTGGTAGCTGAAGGATCGTGGAGTGATTCAGATAATGACTCAAATACTGAATTCGGAGATGAAGAAGAACCACAAATGGCCAATCTGTGTCTAATGGCAAAACATGCAAAGAACAACCAAAATCTCAACATACATGATGTAAGTCTCGATGAGGTATTTGATTTCAACTCTCCTGAAGTAGATATAAGTGATTTAAGAACTGCTTTTCATGGCATAACCACTGATCTACATCAATACATGAAGTGGTTCAGAGTCTTTTCTAAATATCATTCACTTCTTCAAGAGGAGAAGAAGAAAGTTCAAGAAGAGCTTGAAACAGCCCTTCTAAGTACTAATCTTCTTTCCAAGCTTGAGGCTGAGAATGAAACTTTAAAACAGACAAACACACTCAATGCACAAAGAGAGTCTAAGATAACCTCTAAAATTGAGGATCTAGAAAAGTAAATCTCTTCATGGAACAAATCCTCATCATCCATAGACTGCCTGCTCTCTAGTCAGAGAAGCACGTTCGACAAAACAGGTTTAGGCTTTGGGGAATCCATCTCAGAGTCATGTGTTGAAAAGATAATGGAAACTAGCACTAGTAATGCCTCAAGTTTTGGTAGAGGCATTGTCTTTGTGAAATCCTCACAATTGGAAGAGCCAGTTCAACCTTGTTCTACTGTTTTTAGTTGCCAACACTCGAAATTTCGTTTTCCTATTACTAACTATGCAGGAGGACAAAAACGACTTCTTCACACTCCAGAGATAACCCTGGAGGACCACAACATCAATTCCAACCCCGAAGATAGCCACAAGAGATCCAGTTCTCAACCCCGAAGATAACCCCGGGAAATCAGGTCCAAACCTCGGAGATAACCCAGGGAAAGTCAGTTTCAACCCCGGAGATAGCCCCGGGGGATCAAGATCAAAGCCTAGAGATAGCCCCAAGAGGTCAAGCCAACCTCAGAGATGACCCTGAGGATTGTCAAAGTCAACAGCAAGCCAACCTCAGAGATAACCCTGAGAAAAGACTGCTAGAACTACGCGAAAACCGGAGATTACCCCGGGAGGGGTAAAATGGTCATTTTTCGAACTCAACTTCACTTCAAATCAAATAAACTCATGTCAACTCAAAATGCTTCAATATAAGTCCCACAAGAACCATATCTTAACTTTCGAGCGCAAACTACGCAAAACGGCTCAACGGACTGCCTGACGTAAACCCGGGAATGCCATTTCGGTCATGGACCCATCTTCCTGGAATAAAAAAAAAGGTCAAATCATATATCATTGTGTAGCTCTCGGAAAGAGCTTTCCAGAATGGTATGGCAGGCTTCCATCGGACTTCAGGATTGAAAGTTATGAGCGCATCGAATAATACGCACAGACGTACTTTGACACAATGGGACCCACATCGCCTGGGGCACCGAGCAAGCATTGCAGTACACTGTTACTAGGTGCTGTAGTGCGGCACCTCCCTCTATAAATAGAGGGCTTGGGATACTAATTTTGAAGAGAAAAAAGGCGAGGAAGCCCTGCCGAATTTGCTCTGCACTCACCCCATGCAATGTACTTTCCCCTTTTAAACACCTGTTTGATCATATATAGCCCTTTTGTACCTACAAAAGTCTGTGTTTACCCACTGTAAAGATATAGAAGCATTCTTTAGCAGTCAGTTATAAGCCTTCTCACACACTTTAGAGTTTCTCTTCATCTTTGCACACACCCTTCTACACGTTTAGAGTCGTGTTGCTTGATTTTAGGACTTTGGTCCGTGGTTTCATTTTCATGTCATATATATATATATATATATATATATATATATATATATATATATATATATATATATTGACTAACATTATCAAGTTATGCCTCGATCGATTGAGCCTAGACTTTTGTACAGAGCATTTACTAGCTTTATATATATATATATATATATATATATATATATATATATATATATATATATATATATATATATATATATATATATATATATACACACTTATATATATGAACTGTGGTCGAACTGCATTCAATGAGCCACGGATTTTACATCAAGTGCGTTTTTCGCTTTTATATATATACTTATATATATGAATCGTGGGTTGAACTGATTCGATGTGCAGATTTTACATCCGGTGTGTTTATTCTCTTATATATATATATATATATATATATATATATATATATATATATACTTATATATATGAACTGTGGTTGAACTCTATTTGATGAGCCTGGATTTTACATCCGGTGCGTTTTTTGCTTATACATATATATACATATATATATATTTTTTTTCGTCCTACCCGGAGTTTACTTCGTGGTGGTTGATCGCTTTTACAGCTTTCTTTACGTTATGTCCTGCCTGGAGTTTACTTCGTGGCAGTTGATCGCTTTGTACAGCTTTATTTACCTTTTGTCCCACCTGGAGTTTCCTTTGTGGCGGTTGACCGTATTTACAGCTTTATTTATGTTTTGTCCCGCCTAGAGTTTCCTTCGTGGCGGTTGATAGCTTTTAACAGCTTTATTTACATTTCTGATCCCCCATGGAGGTGCTTCGTGGTTGGTGATCATGTCTGTATATATATATATATATATTTACAGCCTTTATATATATACCTACTTACTGCTTTCATATAAATTGCAGTATCCTGTGCGCCTAGGAATCATGTGATCACAGATTCATCTCATTGAATCTAGATTCGGTTCCCGTGATGGACATTTTCAGTTGTAAGCAGCTTGTAAATTATTCTGCGGTGTCTGAATTTCCTTAGATGGTTTTCATACCCACGGGGAAATCGGCATTATTATGTACATTATTTTCATACGGATTCCTCGCATTCGTAAAATAAAATCAATCAAGCCGCACACTTAATAAAATGGGAGAAGACTTCAATCTGGCCCTAGGTTTCAAGAATGAAGGGAACCCATTCTTAGATAGCATAGACTTCCAAGAGGGACTAAGAAAAATGCATCACAAGAAAAACCCCTCTGTGAAAGGGTTCAAAAAGAAGGAGTTCCCACAAAGGTACAAATTTTTGGCTGACATTATTGGGAAATGCATCTGCTGTAAGAGCTCAGGTCATGACTCGGTGAATGAAGCTCAACTTAAGCTCATGACGGCCATGTTTTATGGTATACAACTCAACTATGGAGCTGTATTGCTCAAGTGGATCGGCAAGTGGATCGTTAACTCGAAGAAATCAAAAAGCCCTCAGAAGATGCTATATGGGCGTTTCTTAAGTATCATTCTGCAATCTGCACTGGGTAACAAAATTAGAGATGAAGAGGGAGAAGCCATAAACCCAAATCGAAGAATGACCCAACAGTTGTTTGAAAACTTGAAGAGAAACCCTACTGAGTATGTACGAATGATGACTGAGTCCAGTGGAAGAACTGGGGAACTGAAGGACGCAAGCTTTCCAGGAAACATGTCTGTTGTCAGGGAAGCTGAAGAAGAAGAAGCCAACAAGGGAGAACCCTCTGTCCTTACCAGAAAAAGCAAGGGCAAGAGGAAGCTAAGGGCTAGACAGATAGAAGAGCCTCAAGGATCTAAAACTGATATTCCTGTAGAGTCCTTTGATATAGAGACTCTGAGGATGCTAAGAAGGAAGCAACATCAAGATGAAGCTGATGAGGATCAAGCCACCATATCACAGATCCTAAAGAAGAACAAAGCTAGCCATAAGTCCAAAATGCCATCAATCTCCTTTATCGTAGAGTCTCTACTGTTCACAGAGGCCAGACCAAGTATGGCATGCAAGGAAGGAGATGTCTCAAGTATATTGGCTATTGAACAGGACAAAGCTGAGATTCAAGAGAGTCCTGAAGTTGTGGCTAAACCCAGAAAATCAAGAAGAAAGCTGGTCAAGAAGTACATTCTTGAAAATGAAAAGGTGCTGAAAAATGAAGCAAAGAGTGTGGATGCAAAAGAAGAACTGTCCCGAGCAAATGAGGAGGACAGTGCTCCAGCTGAGGGGGAGATCCCTGAAATTCTCATGATAGAGAATACATCGGCTGATGGGGAGATGTCTGCAGCTCAAGAAGATGTTCCAGCTGAGGGGGAGTTTCTGAACTCTCAAGAAGATAATCATGCTAAGGGGGAGCCTCATGATATCCACATGGCAGAAGAAGAGGTCCCTACACAAAATAAAGATGAACCAGTGCAAGACCATCGAGAGACCATTGAGATAATGGAATCCTCTGAAGAGAACAAAGAAGAAGAACAAGATGATGATGATGAGCTTGAAATCACTGGTATGGGTAAAGATGGATATAGAAGCTATCTGTACAATCAAATGTTTTCTTACCTACCCATGATGGCATACCATCAAGCTCAAATCCTGAACTCGTGGGATCAAATGTTCTGGAGCTTCAAAGAGTATCCAGCCATCTCAGTTCTGGCTCATGGATTCCCAAGGAAAGTCAAATTTGCCAAGAAGTCGCATCGACCATTCTTCATCCAAGGATAAACTTGAAGTCTCGACTATCCTCGATCTCTTCAAAGTTAATCACTTGCCATCATCTTCATTCAGTCAATTCTATGAATTTCCTCGATGGTTGGAAGTGATTCTTCACCAACTCAATCAATTTCCAGTTGTAGAATCCCAAAATTCTGTGACTGAAGAACCAAATGAAGTCAACCTTACTTTGCTCCCACAAACTACCAACTCTACGATTCCAGACTCTAGACCCATCGTAGAGTCCCAAATAGAGATCGTAGAGACACTTGTCCCAAACATCCAAACCCAAGCCCCTCCATCCGATATACCATCCTCCTCATCAAATGACTACTTTAGTCTTGATCTTGCTCTTTACAACTTGCAAGATCAATCCCAGCAAACAACCCCTCCAATCAACAATCCTCGGTCAAATGATACTCTCCCAAATCTGCCCACCAAGGATGACTTAAAGGAAGTAACCAAGGACATGGTCAAGAATATAGAAGAAAGCCTGGAATCTCACTCTGGCCTCATTCACATCCGACTGAATCAAATGATCACGGCAGCAAATAACTTTCCTGGAACTATGAATACTGAGCTAACAAAGATGCTGAGGGAAATTATTCAAGAAATTCTTAAGAGCATGAAGGACAGAGATGAAATTAATTTCCAGATAGCTGCCAAGCAACGAGAGGCTGTTCTTGAAATGTAAAAAAATCAAGAAGTTCAAAATAAACTTATGCTGGAGAACATAATCAACTTGAAAGCCTCAGTCCAAGACTTCTAGAAATCCTATGTCAATCAGGAACGACAGATTGACATTGTTCTCACTGTCCTCTGAAATAAAGAAGCTAGATCTGAAAAACTGATCAAGGAAAGTCGAGAGGACATTGCTCAGACACAAAGCCAACTAAACGAGCTTGTCCAAGGAGTTAATCGACTGTCTGCAGATATTCAAACCCTTGATGCTGACATAAAGGGGGAGAATAAATGGAAAGGAGTTCAGGAAGGACAAGGCAGAGGAGGTCATAGAACTCAAGAAAGGGGAAGAGGACAATATCAAGCCCAAGCATCACGAAGTCCTCCTGCACGTCAATTCCACCATCAGACTCAACGATCTGATCAGCAGGGAATTTTAACAGCAATACCATTAAGCCGTCATGACTCAACCCCCAGCTCACAAGATGTATCTACAATACGTATAAGAATGCCAACTGGAGATCCTGCATTCATGTATAGGCATGAGGAAAATCCAAGACTAAGTCCAAGCGAGCTGGAAGAGTTAGCCAGAAATGAGGAAGCTTGCAGAAAAAGAAGGGCTGAGGAGTATGCCAACCCACCTGCAAGAAAGAGGTCAAAGAAATAGAGATAAGTTTAAAATTTCTGATTGATGTAAATGCTAAACTTTAATATCTCTTGATCATCAATAAATTCATGCTTATCCTCTAGAAATTTCAGCTGCTCACTAAAATACTAAGTCATGTTTAAATATCCTGTAAATGTATCTAGTCACTAATAATCATGACAACAAATCTCCTTGGTTATGTCAACATCAAATAGGGGGAGATTGTTGGGAGAATGCATATTATGATTTGATGTTTTAATGTATATGCTCATGATTAATTGTAAAGTCCTTCCAAGTAATATATGTACAAGGACTTAGTGATAGATCAAAGTTGTTAGGTTGATCTAAGCTCTCAAAGCGTGTATCATTACGTAATGGAATGTATAGATAGAAAGATCAAAGCTGTTAGGTTGATCTTGAGATATAATAGATAGGCTTCGAAGAAATCGTAGTGTATCATCTGATCAACATTGCAGAAGTCAAGGCAGAAATGTAGAGCTTCAAAGATCGAAGTGTGTGCCTGCCTTGAAGGGACTCTTCGAAAATCGTAAAGTGGTCCCAACATTTGCCGAGCCATCTCAATGATCGTAGTGTGCTGAAGGAAACATGAAGTTTACAAGTCAACGATCGTAGTGTGCTCTCGGGAACATAGAGTCAACAACACGAGCAAGTGAAGATTGTAGTGTGCAAAGGTCTAAGGGAAATCGTAGTGCTCTCGACTGATAGCATCGTAGAGTGTAAACAAGTCAAGACGATACGATCGGAATCGTAGAGTACCACGATCTAAATCGTAGAGCATCATCTGTCTCATGTCAGAAAACGTCGAGCCTCATGATTTGTGTAAAGGTAGATTTCAACATATGAGGAATGGATTCTAGACGTTGTAGTACTCATCAGTCCTAGAGTATATGAAATATCCTTAGTATGCAACAAAGAAGCGTATTGAAGAAGCTAAGGATAGTACCATGGGTAAGAGGGACAAAACACCTTTTCAGGTGGTAGGTGAGAAAGTAGTCTGCAGTGTCAGTGGGCCAGAATGCAGAATTCAGAAGATGTGCAAAAATGTCTCTATCACTGTACCAAAAGTTCATATGCATTCAATGCCTCAACAAATGGATCCAACGGATAGTTTTCAAGATCACATATATGCAGATCAGACAGATGAGAGAGAATCAAGCAAGCATTGAACAAACAACGTGAACATCTCTCTCAAGCTCAACTCTATGATCTGAGATATTACAAAGCTTGCTTAGCTACTCAGTTCTTTAGAACAAGTGCTTACACAGCAACTGAGTAGCAACCATCAATAACTCAACATTATCAACCAACTGAAGAAGAGTACCAAGTCTGTTGTACTTGAAGAGTTCGTAGTGAACTATAAGAAAGCCAAGTCTGCTGGACTTGAAGAGTTCAAGAGTGAACTAAGAAGTTCCTAGAATGTTGGTCTAGAAGGAATCTGTGTGATTTAGAAGTTGTAACAGACATCCTTAGTGGATATCCTACTCGTTGAGTAGAAGAGTGGACTAGGAGCTTTAAGTGCTCTGAACCACTTAAAAATGACTGTGTCTTTTACGTTCATGCCATAACTGCCATATCTGTTATATCTGCCATAACTGCCTTGTAAAACCCCAACTTTTTGAATAAAGATGAATTTTCTATAAATATTATTTTTGAATATTATGAAGTGAAATTAATATAATGTTATAGTTGTGGGTAATATTTATAAATTTTGCAAAGTACGCAAGTTGTTATATAATATTCGATTGGTTCTGGGAATATTCATTTTAACAAGGAATATTTGTACAATGCAGCACAATCATTGGTGGACCCTACAATGTAATTATTGTCGAATTGAGAAAATGACAAAAATACTTTATGAAAATAACGCGGAAGTTTTACTGTTAATCTTTGTTGAAACACCGGTGTTAAAAGTAAAGAATGTCTGGCGTGGTTGCATAGTAGCACACGGTATTAATTATTGATGCTTACGTGATAAGTCACTCAATTTTGTTGGTATTATTAATGTAATAATACAGAAAATCTTTTTATATAAAATAGAATACTTTTATAAAGTTATTCTATAAATATAATATATTATATTATATTATGCATAGTGTTGCATAGTGTCTGCATAGTGTTTTGCATAGTAAAATCTTTTTATATAAAACAAAATACTTTTATAAAGTTATATGTTTTATTAGACAATAATTAGAATATATTATATTTTATTATGCATAGTGTTTGTATAGTGCCTGCATAGTGTTTGCATAGTAAAATCTTTTATAAAGTTATTCGTTTTATTAGATTATAAATAGAATATATTATATTTTATTTAAACAATTTTTCTTTAAATATGGACCGTCAGATTAAAGTAAATCAATCTGGACCGTTCATGAGTTAGTTACTATGCAGTCCATTTTTCTATAAATAGAAGCTCATTCCTTCATTATTTCTTACGAATTCTTTTGAAACTAGAGAGAGAAACTATAGAGAGAAAGAAGAAAAGTGTTACGCTACTTCACTACTTTTATATCCAAAGACTCTTCTTTCTAAGGTAGGGATATTATTTGTTGTACTCATAAGGGGTATTCTTTCTTTCTTATTCATGAAGAGAACACGTTATTCCATTCTTTATTATTCATTGGAATAACTCAGATCTGCGGGCTACCTATACTTGGTGAAATTCTTACATTATTCCATTCTTTATTATTATGTTGGAATAACTTTGTCTATGCAAAGTAATCGCATACATGATGAAATTCTTCTAATATTCCTTTCTTTATTATTCGTAGAATATCTTGTCTTTTTGCGTTCACTGGGACCGGTTCCATTATTTATTATTCGCCGAATATCATGTCGTATGCGTTCTGTAGTACACGGGTTCCATTATTTATTATTCTGTTGGAATAACCTATTTATGCGAAGTATCGCATGCATGGTGATTTCTGTTGTTATTCCATTCTTTATTATTCTGTTAGAATATCCTGTTGGTGCGTATTACGCCTGACCTGGTTCTGTTATTTATTATTCTATTGGAATAACCTGTCTATGCGAAGTACCACATGCTTGGTGATTTCTTTTGTTATTCCATTCTTTATTATACTCAATTGGTTAATGTTTTGACTTCTATACTCCATGAAATCAGTGGAATATCCTTGATATGTGCGCTTCATCCAGTATCTTTTCATGGAAATATTCTTCTGAGCATTCTTGAATTTTACTCTACAAAGCAGTATCATGTTGACAATTTGGACGTTATTAGTTCTTAGATAAATTAATTCTTGAACTTATTTTTATTGAATTCTTATATCATTGTTATCATCCTCATGTTTATTTTTTTTGAAAGTCATATGTGGCCTGTAGTGCATAGATGGACTTGGTATGATTATGACCATGAATTATTCGGTATAATCATAACCGTAATGTTACAAATGATGTGGAAAAAGTCCTCATTGGCCCGTAGTGCATTGATGGACAATTTTTGGTATGATTATGGCTATGGATTCTCTTTGGCCGTAGTGCAAAGATGAATTATTTTATGGCATGATCAGGACCATTGATGAAAAAATGATTATCTTTAGCCATAGTTCATGGATAATTCGTGGTCGTGATACTAAATAATATCCTTGGCCATAGTGCAGGGGTGATTCGATGATGTGGATTATTTATTAAGCTGAGTCCCAGCGATAAAAGTGAAGAAAAACCTTTTAAATCATAGAAGATAGTAGATTTTATTCCCTACTTGACTCTTCTAATGGATTGCTTGTTCTGCTGCAGTTAAACTTGATAGTTATTATATTTTATTAGTTTAACACTGTTGAAGGCTAACGATAAATTATTCTACAATATCTTAGTCATAATATTTCTTACTCGGCTAGTTGAGCTCACCCTTTCTTTCACTGTTCTCTTCAGGAAATGAGAACGTAGCTGGGACTAGTCGGGGAACAGAGTGATGGTCCTAGATGTTTGCATTAGTAGTCCTCACTATTCTGTGAAATAATGTGATAATAATTGTAATGAGGACTCCTTTTGAGTTTTTATACTCTCTAGTAGACAATATTTGTATTCAAACTCACAGTTTATGTTTTGTCGTATTGTACACGACAGTTGTATTATTAAGTTGTATTTGAATTTTGTACCATGTATCTGGCGACTCAAGATGGGTGATGAATACCTATTTTGGGGGCGTCACATTTGGTATCAAAGCTTAGGGATATGATCCACAGCTAAGATGTGAGACTAGAACTAGGAGGGGAGAGACGGGGAATTCCTTCGCTAGTATGACCTACTTAAATTTATTTTGTATTTAAATTGGTTGGTCAGAGTTTAGAGATAATATATTACATGTCAACTAACCCTTGTTTTGTGATAATATTTAAAAATGACATCCGAGAATGTGGGGAATAGCAATGGAGGACAAGAAACCGTTCAGTCTCCACATATCAATAATCAGGAGAATGTACATTAGGAAGACGACAATCCTCATGTAAACAACAACACTGACCAAATGATGAATGATGGACTGTTCAGAGGCTTTATGCAATTCATGCAACATCAGGCGAGAGCGGCTCCTGTCCAATATGTACGTGGAAACACTGGAAACTCTCGAACGGTCACCGCTAAACAGTTCAAGGAGCTGGGACCACCTGAGTTTATTGGAGAGCCTAAAACACTTAAGGCGGAAGCATGGATAAAGCAGATCACCAAGATATTTGATGTCTTGGGATGCTCCGAGAAGCAAAAGGTTCCCTTCGCCACCTTTATGTTGCTTGAAAGAGGCGGATTCTTTGGTGGGAATCAAAAACGCATCTTGACTGGCCGCACTCAAGATGTCTTGGGAGAAGTTCCAAGAGCTATTCAACGATAAATACTTTCCCGAGAGTATTCTTCATATGAAAGAAGTGGAGTTTATCAAATTGGAACAAAACAATATGACCGTGTCACAATACGAGGCTAAATTTGTGGAGTTATCCCGGTTTGCATCCCATTTGGTCGATAATGAGGAGCGAATGACGCGAATGTTTTTAAGAGGTTTGAAACCGGAGATACATCAATATCTTATTTCTCATAAACTGTGTTTGTACTCAGATTTTGTTAATAGGGCTCAGTTATTGGAGCGCGATAACGAGTCAACGCAACCAAGAGAAAACGGTAAATTGACAAAGATGAAAATACGAGTGGTATCGGTCATGAAAACGGCGACAACAAGCGTGGAGGAATCAACATGCCAGAAATGGTAACCACTTCGGTGGTAATCATGGCCAAGACAGTAAAAATGGACATTTCAAGAAAAGGAGATTCAACAATGATGGAAAGACGTCAGCACCAATAACTGTGGTTAAGGAAGGAGAACGACCACCTATCATATGCTTCAAATGCGAAGGGGAGGGACATATCAGTCCAAACTGCGCGATGCCATCCAAAGCGTGTTATAATTATGGAAGAGAAGGTCACCTAGCCCAATTTTGTCGTTCACCGAAGACAAGTTCAGCTAGGATGGAGGCACCAAAGGCCATCCCAAAAAAGTCAAACCCGGTAGTGCAAGGGAGAGCGTTTGTTGTGACCTCCCAGAAAGTAAGGAACCCAAATGAGGTCATCACGGGTAAGTTTATCATAAACTTTAGCGAAGTCTATACCTTATTTGATACTGGTTCTACCCATTCTTTTATTTCTCTTACTTGCGCTCAATGATTAAATTTAACTCCAAAGAAATTTGACTTTGACTTATCTGTAGAAACTCTGTTGGGAGAAACCTTCATTACATCCACTATTTATAAGTCTTGTTTGGTTCAAATCGGTACCCTCACATTACCTGTCGACCTTATTTCATTAAAAATACTTGCATTTGACGTAATTTTAGGGATTGATCGGTTAACTACTCATCATGCAAAAATTGATTGTTTTCGTAAGATTGTTAGCTTTCATATTCCTAACCAATCTGTTATGCGAATTCAAGCCACCAAACCATTAAAATCAATCACTGTCATCTCAAGCCATAAAGCTATTCGTTTATTAAAAATGGATGTCAAGCTTTCTTAGCTCATGTCACGATTCTAAACAAAAATAAATGATTTTTGAATGATATTTCTATTGTTAATGAATTTCCTAACGTATTCCTCGAAGAACTTCCTGGCCTACCCTCGGGCGTGAAATTGAATTTTGTATCGACCTTGAACACGGTACAAAACCTATTTCCAAAGCCCCATATCGAATGGCTCTATTGAACTTTAGGAGTTAAAGACCCAACAATGTGAATTGTTAGACATCGGTTTCATTAGTCCTTGTACTTCTCCTTGGGGTCTTCTTTGTTCTATTTGTGAAAAAGAAAGATGGGAGTATGCGACTTTGTATTGATTATCGGGGAGTTGAATCATGTCACCATCAAAAATAGGTACCCATTGCGCGTATTGATGACTGTTTGACGATTTAAAGGAGGCGATTCATTTCAAAGATTGATCTTCATTCGGATATCACCAATGGAAGATTAGAACCGATGACATTCCAAAGGCGGCTTTCGGAACTCCAAGACGGGCATTATGAATTCCTAGTCATGTCCTTTGGATTGACTAATGCTCCCGCTTACCTTCATGGATATGATGAACAAAGTATTCAAGGAATATTTGGATCACTTTGTGGTAAATCTTTATTGATGACATCCTTATTTATTCCAAAAGTCGTGAACATCATGAGCAACACTTGAAGGTCGATACTCCAAAAGCTTCGTGAATATAAGCTTTATGCTAAGTTGAAGAAATGCGAGTTCGGCGAGGAAGTAGAATTCCTTGGGCACATGGTATCAAGTCATGGAATATCATTGACCCAACAAAGATTGAAGCTATTCAAAGTAGGAGCAACCTAAATCGATGACCAAAGTACATAGCTTTCTCGCTTTAATTTGGTTATTATCGGAGATTCGTAGAAGGGTTTTCTCGAATAGCTACTACACTAACTCGGTGACTCGGAAGATACAAAGTTGGTTGGAGCGAGGAATGTGAGAAGAGTTTTCAAGAACTCAAGAGGAGACTCATTTCAATTTTGCTCGACAATACCATACGGTTCGGAGGATTTGTCATCTCTGATGATGCTTCGGGCAAAGGGTTAGGATGTGTTCTCATGCAACATGGGAAAGTCATAGCCTATGCCTCATGACAACTCAAAGAATATGAGAGGAATTATCCTACTCATGATCTAGAGTTAGTAGTCATTGTCTTCATGATAAAGATTTGGAGGCATTACTTGTATGGGGAGAAAGTGGAGATCTTCTACGGATCATAAAAAGCCTCAAATATTTCTTCACTCAAAAGGAACTCAACATGCGACAACGACGTTGGCTTGAACATTGAAAGATTATGATCATACCATCCAATACCATCTCGAAAAGCTTAACGTGGTAGGCGACGCATTGAGTAGAAGATCATATGCGAGTACGAGTTCAATATTGACAACACAAAAGCCCATTTTGTGTGACTTGCAAAGGATGGAGATAGAGTGAAAGACTCCAGGGACCCATGTGATGATGGCGAATATACGAGTAGAACCGACTTTAATTGATAAAGTTAAAAGTCGCTCAAGCTACGGACACTGGAGGCTGATCGCGTATGAGGAAGAAAGTGCAAGAAGGTGCTATGCCGGAAGTAAGAATCGATGAAGAAGGAATACTTCGAGTCAACTCCAGAATTTGTGTTCCTAACGACCCTGATTTAAAGTATAAAATCATGATGGAGGCGCACAACACACCGCTTTCTAATCCATCTAGGAGTACCAAAATGTATCATGATCTTGACATACATTTTGGTGGGGCAATATGAAGAGAGAGATAGCGTTGTTTATCTCAAGGTGTCTAACGTGTCAACGAGTCAAGGCGGAGCATCAAGTACCAAAAGGTCCATTACAATCACTTAAAATTCCAGAATGGAAGTGGGAGCACATTACCATGGATTTCAAGCATCGGTCTTCCCAAGGTTTCTCAAGGCATTGATGCAATTTGGGTCATTGTTGATAGATTGACCAAATCGCTCATTTCTTACCAATCGAGAAACTTATACACTTGAAGCGTCTTACTCATATGTACATAAACGAGATTGTAAGATCGCATGGTATGCCGATATCCATAGTTTACGATCGAGACCCAAGATTCACTTCACGATTTTGGGTTAGTTTGCGAAAAGTTATGGGCGCATGATTTACGATTTAGCTTCAATATATCATCCTCGTACGAGCAGACGATCGGAGAGGACTATTCAAACTCTTGAAGATCTATTAAGACTCTGTGTCCTTGACTTCAAGGGAAGTTGGGACAAGTTCTTACCATTGGTGGAGTTTTCTTACAACAACAGTTATTAAGCAAGTATTGGCATGGCTCCATTCGAGGCATTATATGGAAGAAAGTGTCGTTCTCCAGTATGTTGGGATGAGGTGGGTGAAGCAACATTGTTTGGACCGGAGTTGGTACATATGACTACGGAAAAGATTCAAACAATCCGACAACGTATAAAGACCTCACAAGATAGACAAAAGAGTTATGTTGATCTTCATCGAAAGGACGTGGAATTCGATATAGGAGATCATGTGTTGTTACATGTTGCTCCATGGAAAGGAGTTACGAGATTTGGAAAGAGAGGAAAGCTCAATCCTCGATTCATCGGCCCATTTTTAATCCTTGATCGAGTAGGAACTGTGGCCTATAGACTCGCTTTACCGCCAAGTATGTCTCGTGTTCATAACGTTTTTCACATATCCATGTTACATAAATATTGGAAGACCCGAAACACATTATTGAGTTAGAAACCGGACGAAATAGCAGAAGATTTGACGTATGAAGAGGTTCCTGTTCAAATCTTGGATAAGAAGGAACATATTCTACGCTCCGAGGTTATACCTCAAGTCAAAGTTTTGTGGAGAAACCACGATGTTGAGGAAATGGGAGTTAGAATCTGAAATAAAATCAAGGTATCCTTACCTCTTCAATATATCAGGTACGTACCTTAATTTCGAGGGCAAAATTTCATAAGAAGGGGAGATTGTAAAACCCCAACTTTTTGAATAAAGATGAATTTTCTATAAATATTATTTTTGAATATTATGGAGTGAAATTGATATAATGTTATAGTTGTGGGTAATATTTATAAATTTTACAAAGTACGCAAGTTGTTATATAATATTCGATTAGTGGGGAATATTCGTTTTATAAAGTGAATATTAGATTCAACGGCACAATCATTGGTGGACCCTACAATGCGAAATTATTTTCGGATTGAGAAAACGCGAAAAAATAATTTATGAAAATAACGGCGAAATTTTTACCGTTAAGCTATTTGAAACAAGGTGTTAAAAGTACACGATGTCGTGTGGTTGAATAGTAGCACAGTATTAATTATTGATGCTTACGTGATTAGTCACTCGGCTTTTTGTTGGTATTATTAATGTAATAATCTGAGAAAATCTTTTTATATAAAAATGAATACTTTTATAAAGTTATTCTATAAATAGAATATATTATATTCTATTATGCATAGTGTTGCATAGTGTCTGCATAGTGTCTGCATAGTGTTTTACATAGTAAAATCTTTTTATATAAAACAAAATACTTTTATAAAGTTATCTGTTTCATTAGACAATAATTAGAATATATTATATTTTATTATGCATAGTGTTTGCATAGTGCCTGCATAGTGTTTGTATAGTAAAATCTTTTATAAAGTTATTCGTTTTATTAGATTATAAATAGAATATATTATATTTTATTTAAAAGATTTTGCTTTAAATATGGACCATCAGATTAAAGTAAATCAATCTGGGCCGTTCATGAGTTAGTTACTATGTAGTCCATTTTTCTATAAATAGAAGCTCATTCCTTCATTATTTATTACGAATTCGCTGAAACTCTAGAGATAAAAACTATACAGAGAAAGAAGAAAAGTGTTCTGCTACTTCACTACTTTTATATCCAGTACTCTTCTTTCTAAGGTAAGGGATATTATTTGTTGTACTCATAAGGGGTATTCTTTCTTTCTTATTCATGAAGAGAACTTATGTTTTTCCATTCTTTATTATTCTGTTGGAATAACCTGTATACGCGGGCTATCCTATACTTGGTGAAATTCTTATGTTATTCCATTCTTTATTATTATGTTGGAATAACCTGTCTATGCAAAGTACTGCATACATGGTGAAATTCTTCTAATATTCCGTTCTTTATTATTCCGCTTGAATATCCCGCATCAGGCGTTCTACGGGACCGGTTCCATTATTTATTATTACGTCGAAATAGCTTTATCTCGTATGCGTTTACATGGGACTGGTTCCATTATTTATTATTCATTGGAATAACTTTGTCTCATCTGAAGTATCGCATGCATGGTGATTCTGTTGTTATTCCATTCTTTATTATTCTGTTGGAATATCCTCGAGGTGCGTACACGCTTTGACCGGTTCCGTTATTTATTATTACGTTGGAATAACTCGCCTATGCTGAGCATCCGCATGCATGGTGATTTCTTTTCTTATTCCATTCTTTATTATACTCAGTTGGTTAAAGTTTTGACTTCTATACTCCATGAAATTAGTGGAATATCCTTGATATTTGCGTTTCATCCAGTATCTTTTCATGGAAATATTCTTCAGAGCATTCTTGAATTTTACTCTACAAAGCAGTATCATGTTGACAATTTGGACGTTATCAGTTCCTCGATAAATTAATTCTTGAACTTGTTTTTATTGAATTCTTATATCATTGTTATCATCCTCATGTTTATTTTTTATGAAAGTCATATGTGGCCTGTAGTGCATAGATGGACTTGGTATGTTATGACCAGGAATTATTCGGTATAATCATAACCGTAATGTTACAAATGATGTGGAAAAAGTCCTCATTGGCCCGTAGTGCATTGATGGACAGTTTTTGGTATGATTATGGCTATAGATTCTCTTTGGTCGTAGTGCAAAGATGAATTATTTTATGGCATGATCAGGACCGTTGATGAAAACATGATTATCTTTAGCCGTAGTGCATGGATAATTCGTGGTCGTGATACTAAATAATTTCCTTGGCCGTAGTGCAGGGGTGATTCGATGATGTGGATTATTTATTAAGCTGAGTCCCAGCGATAAAAGTGATGAAAAACCTTTTAAATCATAGAAGATAGTAGATTTTATTCCCTACTTGACTCTTCTAATGGATTGCTAGTTAAACTTAATAGTTATTATATTTTATTAGTTTAACACTGTTGAAGGCTAACGATAAATTATTCTGCATTATCTTAGTCATAATATTTCTTCTTGGACTAGTTGAGCTCACCCTTTCTTTCTTTGTTCTCTTACGGAAATGAGAAGCGTAGTTGGGACTAATCGGGAACAGCAGTGATGGTCCTAGATGTTTGCATTAGTAGTCCTCACTATTCTGTGAAATAGTGTGATAATAATTGTAATGAGGACTCCTTTTGAGTTTTTATACTCTCTAGTAGACAATATTTGTATTCAAACTCACAGTTTATGTTTTATCGTATTGTACACGACAGTTGTATTATTAAGTTATATTTGAATTCTGTACCATGTATCTGGCGACTCAAGATGGGTGATGAATACCTATTTTGGGGGCGTCACATGCCTCACTCTCATAACTTCACTGCTTGGTAAAGAAGATTAAAACAATCATTAATTCCGCTAAGTTTTAATCATTATCAAAGAACTAGTTTAAAACGAAAAGATTTTTAAATATCTATTCAACCCCCCCCCCCTTCTAGATAACTATTGTGCCAACTAGGAACTAGCACTATGAATATGAATTGATGTTGGATCAATGAAATAAGTTGGTATATAGATAGTAGGTATTTATCTGAATACTGGTTAATATGGTAAACCAAAGTTTTCAAAGTCTAATATTTTGAGTACATGACTATTTGAATAGAAAATTTCGCGTTATATGTTAAGCATATACGATAAGGCTTAGAATGTAAGTTAATGAAGAATAATTTATTCTAATGCCGCCAAGATGAAAACGAAACCAAAGGACAAAAGAACCTGTCAACAAAGCTGGAGGACAATTAGACCCGACACAGAATTTTGAGAATATGGTTGTTCAAGTTATGCAGAACGGAATACCAGCCATGAGAAATCAGCCAAGTAATCGATCGGCAAACGTCAAAGACTTAAAGGAAAACGTACTGCTAGAATTTAGAAGATCAACTGACCCTGTTGACGCATTTGTGATAGATAGGATAGCGGAGGGGCAAAAGATAGCTTTTGCCACCTATACGATGAAGGGAGATAATTTCGATAACATCGGAAATAGGTCGGGAGTGTGTTGAAAAGGAAAGTTTGTGTGCTATACATGTGGGCAGGAGGGACATATCTCTTCTAACTGCCCCAATCCAAGGATGTATAGTGGGTGTTTTATTTGTGAATTAAGGGAGCATAAGGTGAAAGACTATCCAAGAAGTAGAAGAGAGGCAAGGAATGCGAATGCGGGGAAAGGCAGCAAGACATTGGCGACAATGAGACCGACTTCAACATAGGAACCAACATAACCAACCGCAGAAGTCTTCTAAATGACTGTTCAATATTCGGTAGCAGCCGAGAATGCAACTCCAGGTATTATTCGATCAAATTTTATTTTCTTATATATGATTTTCTTAAATATATAATAAATTATTTTGAAGGAGGAATTTGAGTTCTTTTAGAAATCAAATTTCTGTTTAAGTAGATAGACAAGCTTTATGCTGAAAAGTTAAAGATCGATTCGATCAATTATGATCGAGATCTACTTGCAATGATTGTGTATGCTATGTACCCTAGTAAGTATAAGTTTTAAAACAGTGATTCCGGGGACGGAATCTTTTATAAGGGAGGGTGAATGTAATAACTCGATATTTTCTATATAATTAAATCAAAAAATTTGCGTATAATTTTTTTTTTAAAGGTGATCAGAATATGTGCCAAATAATGTGTATGCATTTATGTGATAAATATATAATTTATTTATTACAAGAATAATTACAAATAATTTTTTTAGAATTATTGCTCATTATAAATTATATTCTTATAATAATTAGTTTTATAGAAAAAAATTTTTATTATTTATTTTCCATGAAAATATGATTATATATTATTTAAATAATATATGATATGATTATAAATTATTATAATAACTATTTTATTATATGAATTTATTTCATAAATAATTAAGCTAATTATTTAACTTAATTAATAATGGGATGTATATTTAAGAAAATGGGATATGGAATCCAAACCCTAATTTTGGATTTTGATCAAGGAATAAGAATAATAATATAATATTAATTATATTTTAATTTTTAGATTCTATAATTATGTCTTTTTGTATATGTGTGTGGGTGATAATGGTTGTTCAATTATGTTGTATCATGACCAAACCCTAGCATTAATTTGTTTCACCCTATTGTGAAATTAAAATGCAAAATTCGAGACTGTGTTGAAAATGTGTTATGTGAATTATGTCGTGTATTACAGAATTTAACATAATTAGGTAAAACCATAATTATACTTAGAAAACCTAATTAATTAGAACCCCTAATTACTAAATCCGGAAACCTAATTTCTAAATTTAGAAACCCTAATTAGTAATTATAAATTATAATTACTAATTGTAAACCCTAATCGTAAAATTAGAAAACCTTAATTTTATAATTAAAAACCCTAATTAATAATTAGTAACCCTAATTGTTATATGGGTAATGCTAATTGCTAATTATTTGTTCTAATTGCTAAATTAGTAAGCATAATTATAACTATTAAATTGTTAAACTTAATGTTTAATTTCTAAATATTAGAAAACCTAAACTAATTAAGAAAACCCTAATTACAATTTTTAGAAACTAAAATTTTCATTTTTAAACCCTAAATTAAAATCCTACAATTTTTGTGCTAAATCTTAGGGTTAAACCCTAAGAGTTTGCCATGTTACTAGATTGCCATTAAATACATAAGCCAAATGACATTAGTACCCCTCTTGCATTAGTTGAGGTAACTTGAAAATCTAGCTAAAATGTACTTGGTAAACTACTTTTGACTTTCCTAGAGATCAAAATTCTCAGCACCTAAGTTATATATCATCAGCCACTTCATTACATGACATCTATATATAGATCATGAGAGAGAAATGTCACAAAATTAGCTCATTTGTATACCAAACACCCAACTTCAGCTCTCTCTCTTTAAACCAACGAAATGTTGTAGTAGATCAGTCCCATATTCAAGCCCCACTATCACCATAACAGATCTAGAAGCTCAGAATCAAGAATTGATGCATAAATGTATAAAACCCTAATCAAAAATTCGACCCTTGATCTTTTGTTAAAAGTTATGTTTATGTGTTGTAATATGTTCTATGTAGTGTTATTAAGTGATTTGTGTAAAACCCCAACTTTTTGAATAAAGATGAATTTTCTATATAAATATTATTTTTGAATATTATGGAGTGAAATTGATATAATGTTATAGTTGTGTGTAATATTTATAAATTTTGCAAATTACGCAAGTTATTATATAATATTCGATTGGTCAGGGAATATTCGTTTTAATAGGGAATATTAAATAATACAGCACAATCATTAGTGGACCCCACAATGTAATTATTATTTCGGATTGAGAAAATGACAAAAATACTTTATGAAAATAACGACGAAAGTTTTCACAGTTAACCATTCAAAACACGGTGTTAAATATGCGATGTCTGGCGTGGTTGCATAGTAGCACTACAGTATTAATTATTGATGCTTACGTGATAAGTCACTCGGTTTTGTTGGTATTATTAATGTAATAATACGTAAAATCTTTTTATAAAAAATGAATATTTTTATAAAGTTATTCTATAAATAGAATATATATATATTCTATTATGCATAGTGTTGCATAGTGTATGCGCATAGTGTTTGTATAGTAAAATCTTTTATAAAGTTATTCGTTTTATTAGATTATAAATAGAATATATTATATTTTATTTAAAAGATTTTGCTTTAAATATGGACCGTCGATTAAAGTAAATCAATTTGGACCGTTCATGAGTTAGTTACTATGCGGTCCATTTTCTATAAATAGAAGCTCATTCCTTCATTATTTTCTTTACGAATTCTTTGAAACTACAGAGATAAACTATAGAGAGAAAGAAGAAAGTATTCGCTACTTCACTACTTATTTATCCAAGACTCTTCTATTAAGGTAGGGAATATTATTTGTTGTACTTTCGTAAAGGGTGTTATTCTTTTGTATTCATGAAGAGAACTTATGTTATTCCATTCTTTATTATACTCGTTGGAATAACTTTTGTATCTGTGGCTACCCTATACATGGTGACATTCTTCTATTATTCCGTCTTTACTATTACATTTGGAATATCCTATTCAATGCGTTTTTCTATTTGGACTTGATTCCGTCTTTATATTACATTGGAATATCTTGTCTATCGCTTTTTCTGTGGGACACGGTTAAAATCTTTATTATTATTATGTTGGAATATCACATGCTACGTGAGTTTTCACTGGGACTGATTCCGTCCGTATTAGTATTCTCGTTGGAATAATATGTACATGCTGAAGTATCGCATGCATGGTGATTTCAGTGTTATTCCATTCTTTATTATTACATTGGAACATCCATGTTGGTGTAATTTTAACCGACTTCGGTTCCGTTATTTAGTATTCTGTTGGAATAACATGTCTATGTGAAGTACCGCATGCATGGTGATTTCTTTTGTTATTCCATTCTTTGTTATACTCATCTGGTTAAAGTTTTGACTTCTATACTCCATGAAATTAGTGGAATATCATTGATAATTGCGCTTTATCCAGTATCTTTTCATGGAAATATTTTTTTGAGCATTCTTGAATTTTACTCTAAAAAGCAGTATCATGTTGACAATTTAGACGTTATTGGTTCTTGGACAAATTAATTCTTGAACTTTTTTTATTGAATTCTTATATCATTGTCATCATCCTCATATTTATATTTTTTTGAAAGTCATCTGTGGCCTGTATTGCATAGATGGACTTGGTATGATTATGACCAGGGATTATTGGGTGTAATCATGACCGTAATGTTACAAATGATGTGACAAAAGTTCTCATTGACCCGTAGTGCATTGATGGACAGTTGTTGGCATGATCATGACCATTAATGAATACACAAATATTCTTGGCCCGTAGTGCATGGATCATTGTGGTCGTGATACTAAAGAATATCCTTGGCCGTAGTGCAGGGGTATTTCGATGATGTAAATTATTTATTAAGCTGAGTCTCAGCGATAAAAGTCATGAAAAACCTTTTAAATCATAGAAGATAGTAGATTTTATTCTCTACTTGACTCTTCTAATGGATTACTTGTTTCGTTGCAGTTAAACTTGATGTTTGATATATTTTATCAGTTTAACACTGTTGAAGGCTAATGATAATTTATTCTGCATTATCTTAGTCATAATATTTCTTACTAGGCTAGTTGAGCTCACCCTTTTTTCATTGTTCTCTTTAGGAAATGAGAACGTAGCTGGGACGAGTTGGAGAACAGAGTGATGGTCCGGATGATAGTATTAGCTAGTAGTCCTCACTATTCTGTTAAATAGTGTGACAATAATTGTAATGAGGACTCCTTTTGAGTTTGTATACTCTCTAGAAGATAGTATTTGTATTCAAACTCACAGTTTATGTTTTGTCGTATTGTACACGACAGTTGTATTATTAAGTTGTATTTGATTTATGTACCATGTATCTGGCGACTCAAGATGGGTGATGTATACCTATTTTGGGGGCGTCACAATTTGGGTTGATAGATGTTAGATCCATAACATCTATAGGCTCATATCTAGATCCATAACTTGAAAATCTATCTAAAATGTAGTTGGTAAACTACTTTTGACTTTCCTAGAGATCAAAATTCTCAGCACCTAAGTTATATATCATCAGCCACTTCATTATATACATGACATCTATATATAGATCATGAGCGAGTAATGTCACAAAATTAGCTCATTTGTATACAAAACACCCAACTTCAGCTCTCTCTCTTCAAAACCACGAAATGTTGTAGTAGATCAGTCCCATATTCAAGCCCCACTATCACCATAACAGATCTAGAAGCTCAGAATCAAGAATTGATGTATAAAGGTATAAAACCCTAATCAAAAATTCGACCCTTGATCTTTTGTTAAAAGTTGTGTTTATGTGTTGTAATATGTTCTATGTAGTGTTATTAAGTGATCTGGGTTGATAGATGTTAGATCCATAACATCTATAGGCACAGATCTAGTGATTTTCAAAATCTGTAAAAAAATTGAACAAGTGGTCTGACAATGAATGTCAGACCTCATAGATCTTTGGTTGTTATGTGTTTTTGTTGTTTAATTGTTTGAATTTGTAGTATCGTAGAAGATCTCTGTTCTAGAACTCGAATCAAACCCAAAGCATGTTCAGATTAAAAGTTATGGTTGGTCAAACATAGTTGACCGAGCATGACTTTCAATTGCTAGAAAACCCAGATCGTGCCCAGGAGGCTCTGACAAGAGGTTTAGGGGCACGGATCTGGCAAGTTGTTGATGATTTGTGTTTGTTGTTGTATTCAAGTTATAGTATGGTATCTATACTATAGATTAATGCTTTTATATAGCTTATATGTCAAACAGATTAGATTTACTGGATGGTCAAACCAAGCAGAATGTTCACGACTTGCGTTTTTTAGGTAACCTAGAAAACTCAAAAGCGTGACTTCTGACAAGGTTTAACCGATCAAGATCTGCATTCTTTGTTGTTGTTATGGTGAAATTTTGTAATAGATCTATACCTTGTTATGTTGTCTACAACCTGAAATCCTAAGATCACAAAAATAGTTCATGTGTTGCAAGTTATGAAGATTATAAGTTGGCAACTCGGACTGTTCTTCATTTCTGGAAAACCCAGAAATGAAGAACAACTTCTGACAAGGTTTTCCGAAGCCTAGATCTCTTTGATCTGTTGTGTTATGGCCATGAAATCGATTGATAATGGTAATATTACAGTTATACTACAATATCAACACAATAGTAAACCCATAAACTTGATAACCACAGATCTAGAACCGGTCAAACTTAGCAACTCGAACTCTAATTTGAATGTTCTGGGTTTGATGAAGAACATGAAGAACACTATATAATGCAGTCGCCTGTCGCTATAAGCGATCTTTAGCGACAATTTATTTCTAAAATTAATTATTTTTATTAAATAAATAGAAAAATTAGTTTTAAATTATTAAAAATACATAACAAATTATTAAAAATTATTTTAAAGTCCTAAAATTAGTTTTTAATTAATTGGAATATATTTCATAAATATTTAATATTTTTGGGATATTAAAGGTATTTAATTTATTTAATTATAATATTAAATAAATTATTTAAAACTAATTTTAATACATGAAAAATCATTTAAAATTATAGTATGATATAAGAAAATATTTTAAGTTATTTTTAATGACTTTTAATATTTTGTGATGAATTTCATTAATTAATTAATATTAATGATATTTAATTTATTTAATAAATATATTAAATAAATTATGAAAAATAGAATTAATGATTTAAAAATCATATAAAAATGATTTAAAGGTTATAAAATATTTTAAGTTATAAAATATAACTTTTGATATTTTATCATGAAAATATTAATATTTTAATATTAATGATATTAGATTGTATTAAATAAATAGTTAAAATTGATTTTATTAATTTACCAATCATTTTAAAAGAGAATAAAGTGTTAGAAAATATTTTGAATTATAAATTATAATTTTCAATATTTTTTGAGAATTCTCATTAATAAATTAATATTAATGTTATTAAATTTATTTAATAATTAAATAAATTAGTTTAAAAATGGTTTTAATATTAGAAAAATAATTTTAAATGAAAATAAAACATTTAAAGATATTTTAAGATATAGAATATAGCTTTTAATATTTAAAGGATAATTTCATTAATAATTTAATATTAATGATATTAATTTAATATTAATGGTATTAAATTTATTTAATAATTATATTAAATAAATAGTTTAAAAATTGGTTTATTAATTTAAAAATTTTATAAAAGGATTTAAATGAATTAAAAATATTTTAAGTTATAATTAATGACTTTTAATGTAAGACCCCAAATTTTATGAAATAAAAGAATTTAATTTTTCTTATAATTACTATTGGTAAATGATTAAATTGATAAAAGGTTTAAGTTATGGGTGAAATTATTTGTTTCAAAATAAGTAAGTGGTTATAAAATATTCATTATTGTCGGGGAATATTCGTTTGGTCGTGGAATATTCTTGTTGTTTGAGGAATATTAAATACGAATAGTACAACCACTTGTGAGCCCCATAATGTAGAATAATTGTCCGATGAAGAAAAGCGACAAATTGAGTTTTTATAAATAACGTAGCGTAATCGTTCTGATTAACATTGTTAGAATACCCTAAATTGGGTAAAGTAAAGTAAACACGCGTTCTTTGCACGTAAAGATATTACGGTATTGCACAGTATTTTTAAATTATTGATTCTTACGTAAGAAGGCATTACTCAATAATTGTTACAGTAATTATTGTTTAAGATTTTATTTTATTGATTCAATAATTGCTACGTTGATATTTTATATTATTGTTGTTCAATAATTGTCATTGCACAGTATCTCCATTATCAGATCAATAATTCATATTATTTGAATAATATTGTTAGATATCATCATTGACAATGTCTAAGGAAGTTCTGTCTAGGAAAGGGGGTTGGTCACCTAATTGCGCGTCAATAAGGAGAAATCCTTATCGAAAAGCTCCCTCTTTCCTAGGAACGACATGGTTGTTATAATTGTGATTCTGTAATATTATTTGTGAATAATTAATTATTTATTTATATGATAATGAGATATATATACATATATATATATATATATATATATATATATATATATATATATATATATGGATATAAATGAAGGAATTAATCTTTGAGGTATTTTATTAGTATTTTGTCAAAAAGAAGAACAAAATATGAGATTTTCAGAAAAATTAGTTTATTAGTTGATTTTGTAAAATTCATAACTCTTTGTGTATAATGAGTTAGGAGATGAGCCATATATCTAAAGAAAGCCATGGATGTAAGCTAAACGTAGATATTTGAATCACCCAAAAAATTCTTTGTGGATTTTTCGTGGTGACTGTTTGAGTGAAACTGGTACGAGGGACTTATAGTCCGAAAATCAAATCAGTGTTCTTAAAGCTCTATTACGTGAGTTATAATTTTGATCCGATCGTTGGATCGTTGTGATTTTTGAATATGTTATACATATATAAGTTGAGTATATGTCCATAAATTTTGAACTGTTAAAAATTAACGTATGATTTGTTATGAACTTTGTGAGGTATTGAAAATCATCCGTTTATGGATTTCGGATATTTTCTGTTTGGAATTTGGAAAAACTTAAAGCTACAAAGTTGTAGAGAATTCGATTTCCTATGGAGTGGACATACAATTTATATTTTTCTGATAAAAGGACTATTTATTATGAATGATTGAAGTTTCAAAAAATAAAATTTTTTTATTAAAATTAAGGGTGGGACCCACTTTTGGTTGGTGTGGAAATCTGATTTTGGTGGGCCCCACTGGTGGTGGCTGAAATTTGGGTCAAAAATGTGTGCGTAGAAAATTATTTTGAAATAATAATTTTTTATTATTTTAGTCTCCTATGGCGTTCTAGCATTTTCTTATAAATAGGCGCTTAAATTAGAATTGAAAATCACACCAGAAACATAAGTTTTCTCTCTCTATATTATCGAGCGTATTTTTGTGAGTATTTAGATACTTTGAGAGTTTCTATTCAGTGCAAGTTTCCTTCGGCTTTACATCCGATATTCCAGTCAGAAATACTGCTCTTTTGAGGTAAGGGATTGTAAGGGTTATTAAGTTTTTCCATTTCGTAATTTTTTCGACCCTAAAAAATTCTAGAAAAATTTGAAATGATAATTTGATGAGTTTTATAGATTGTGTCCAGAAATGGCGATTTTTGGATGTATAGATTAGGAGTTATGAATTTTATGGGAAAAGACTATTTAAAAAGTAAAACCTTATAACTTCTTGTGGTTAACTCTAAAATTGGTGAAATGTTTATTGGGAGTACATGTATATAACAACAGTATACTCTGTAAATTTCGGATTTTTTGGGCAAACGTACAATTTATGATAAATGTTTAAATATTCGGCAGTTTTGGCCATATGAAAAATATTAAATGAATTTTAAAAATTCTAAGAAACATATATGTTTAATATAGGACTATATTCTGCTAAATCCCAGAAAAGAAAATTTTCTGGGACTGATTTGGTATATTTCATTAAAATGGACTAGTTATGAGTAAATGAATTAAATATGTTATGTGAAGTAAGAAAATTGGAAAATAGGATTTTATGGCTTGAGAATCCTATATAAGGTATATGCAGATTTTTGATGAGAGTTTTGTTATTGGTGATGAAATCTTATGAGTTTGGCATTTTAGGATGATTAAATACATTAATTAGTAAAGTGTAAACAATTAAAATAAATTATTGTAATATTAATAATATTAGATTATGAGATTATTAAGTGATTTATAACATTTGGATTAAGGTGTTATGAAATAATTGATTAAAATATTATTTAATGATTAATAATATTAGTAAATGAATTTAATGTTATTATATAATGAATAATATTAAATGGAGTTTATATATAATGAATAATGTTATTATCGTCGTTAAATATTCGTTGAAATATTATTTTCTGTTCAAATTATTTTTGATATAATATTATTCTTGAATTTTATTCCACAAAGCAGTATCATGTTTACAATTTGGATATTCTTGAACTCTGAATAAATTGTATTATAAATGTTTAATATTTATCCTTTATCTTATGTGATTGATTCTTTATATCATTGTCATCATTCACATTCTTATATTGTGTTGAAAGTCATCTATGACCAGTAGTGCATAGATGGACTTGGTATGATTATGACTAGAGATTATTCGGTATAATCATGACCATAATATTATAAATGATGTGGTAAAAGTCATCTTTGGCCCGTAGTGCATAGATGAACTTGGTATGATTATGACCAGGGATTATTCAGTATAATCATGACCGTAATTGAAAACACGGATATCCTTGGCCCGTAGTGCATGAATAATTCGTGGTCGTGATAATATTATTAATTCGAGTCTCAAAGATTATTGGTTTTCTGATTGTATATCTTTGGCTCAGAGTGCAAAGATGGGTCATTGATTATTGGTTTTACAGTTATATATCTTTGGCCTGTAGTGCAAAGATGGACTGTTGATTATTTGTTTTACAGTTGTATATCTTTGGTCTGTAGTGTAAAGATGGACTGTTGGTTATTGGTTTTTCAGTTGTATATCTTTGGCCTGTAGGGCAAAGTTGGACTGTTGATTTACTTGATTATAAATATGAATTGTGATCTAATTATAATCTGTGGTGGTTCAGGTGAAGACAGGTGATGAGAGTTCTCTTTGTTCGGTGTATAACAAAGAACTGTTGATGAGTATTACAGGAATGAAATATTAACGATGGACTTTTAATCTAGAGGAGATAATAGGCATTATGTTATACTTGACTCTTCTAATGGATTGCTCGTTCCGTTGCAACTATGGTTGAAAAGTTTTATCATCTACCATATGTTCTAAATCTCTGATTCATTACTGACGAAGGCTATGGATAATTTAATTATCTTTAGTCATGATATTCTTTACTAGGCTAGTTGTGCTCACCCTTTTGCTTCACAATTCCTTTCAGGTAATAAGAGTGTAGCTGGGTCGAGCGGGGATAACAGGGGAATAGAACGGTGGTCTCTAGCTGTGAAGGTTCTCCGTAAACAGTATGGAAAAGTGTGTTGTATTTTATACATCATATAGTAGTTATATTTGGTGAATCAAATAGGGTGAGGCGAACCCAACTTTGGAACGGTGTTTTTCCACTATCATACCAGATGTCTAAGGACATACAACCTCGTGTCATCATAAGACAGGGTTGTGCACATCCACTTGCTGAGTATATCTACGAGCACTACCTATATAATCTTGGAGTTTGGTTGAAATATAATTTTCAATTGCAGACAATGGAGATAGTTATATGTCAAGAGAAAACTCACCATTGGAAAGAATATGATAGTATTCTTCTCATTTTTCTTTGGGGTCTATTTGGTCAAAAAAGGATAATTCTGTGAACATATGATATCAATCATAACCTAGACGCATGACCTCCCATGTACGAAGGTTTCCTTGAGCACTTCCCAAAGATTCTAATTTCTAAAATAGTTTTTGACTGTACCTTTATGTAAGGTCCCATTGTGACGTGCTATCCAAGGTTGGGATGAGAGTCACATTTGGTATATATTTGTATCAAAACTCACAACATATGTGTTGTTGTATTATGCACGACAATTGTAGTAATAAAGTTGTAGTTATTTTCTGTACCATATATTTGGCGACTCAAAATAGGTTGGATGGATTAAACCTATTTTGGGGGCATCACATTTAATATTTGGATAAAAAGTGTATTAATATTTAAATATTAATGGTAAGTAATTAATAATGATTTTTAGTTGTTTTATAAATCATTTAAGGGTAATGGTAATACTTTAAAAATATTTTTAGTTATTATAAATAACTTTAAGATTTTGGCAATGGTTTCATTAATAGTTTAATATTAATTAAATATTATTGATAATAGAATTATTCAATATTTAAATCATTTAATAATGATTCCGGTGTTTGAAAATTCATGATAAATTATAATAAATATATAAAAAAATTATTATAAGTCATTTAAAAATAATATGACTGATACTTACAGATATTGAACTACAGGATAGAGTCTTAGACTCGATAATTACCCGATAAAGCCGCTTAAGACAATCGGTTACATGTTTCAGAAATTGATCTGGACTTAGATATTTTGACTGTATTAATGTTTGTTTGTGATTCAATGACTGATGAATATGTGTGACAATGTGATTAGGTTATGTGCTGACTGCAATAAGCAGTATTATGTGGTATGATATATTATTCTAATCGATAGAATTATCTTAATGATGATATGTTTTGGTATAAAAGATAAAACTAAGTTGCGTACTGTAAGTAGCAGACCATGCAAGTATCCTACATTTGCATTTTCTTTATGCAATGGACATGAGTAAGAAAGTTTCAGAATTATATTATTATTATGCTAGATTACTAACCCTATTGTTATATATAATATATCTGATCATTGTTTATCAACATGATATTATATTATATGATTCGGATTTATATTCTGTTCGTTAATTTCTAAATATGGTTATACAAGTGTCTCCATTTGGATAATCATTGTATTTAATCACATGTTGATATATATATATATATGTATATATGTATATATATATATATATATATATATATATATATATATATAAAATTTATGTATATACCTATTGATCCCACATATGTATACGTTAAGTAAAAGCCGTCTAAGCTATTTGACCAGCTAGACACAGATTTAGAAATGTCGTTGAATATGATAAAACATTTTTGTATCCAATCAAATTATTTTGGTTCGGATTGCCGACTAAGTATGAACATCCCGAACAAGGGAAAACTTTTATGCGCCCAAGGCAGATAGAGTGAACGGTGATATCATTCATGCATGCAATATTGATCAATACAGGGCCCATGGGATGTACACCCTCGCGCCCGTAAGTTATGACGGTTTGCGGATGAATTTATGCTAAACCTATTCGAAAAATTGAAAACAATGTTCATAGTATATCAACTTAACCCCATTTATAGTCAGTACGTAGTTTCAAAAATTTGATATAGAGTTGTTATTTTATTATTATCAGTTCAGTTTACTTCACAACTATTGATTTGTTGCAGAAGTGATGTACAAAGAAAATATTTAATTCTTTCAGCTAATTATATTTATAATTGTTATTACTTGCTGGGCACCCAAATGCTCATTCTTGCTTTAAATTTAAATGTCTTCAGCTAGGCATGATCAACCTGAAGGTTTAGACAAGAACAAGTGAAAAGGAAAGCAAACAAAATATGTTTAATGGTACCTTTTGTAATAGTTATATTGTATTAAGCCAATGATATGTATTATCTATCATGTAAAAAATCATAGTAAAGGTTACGTACTTGGGATTAGACTCTGATAAATGTAAATTAAGTTTGATATTCATATTATTGTTATTATTATTAGTATTATTCTGCTCATAGAAATGGTATCATGAAGCACCGAGTTCGGGTTTCAAGTACTTGAATTTGGGGGCGTCACAACTTTCCGATAAGGATTTCTCCTTATTGGCGCGCAATTAAATAACCTAACCCCTTTCCTCGACAGAACTTTCTAAATATTGTCAATAATGCAAATAATAATATGAATAATTGTGTCGTCTCAATTATTGATTTAATAATATAAAATATTATGCAGATGATACTATGACAATAATTGAATAAATAATTTGAGATATTATGCAACAACTACTGTGGTAATTATTAAATGAACTGAGTGACTTCTTACGTAAGCATCAATTATCAGAGATACTGTACAATACCGTGTGCTACTATGCAACTACGCATATTACTGTTATTTTATCACCGGTATTTCAACAGTTAACGGTAAAAAATTATCGTTATTTTTATTAAAAGGTTATTTTTGTTGCTTTCTATATTTGATAGTCATTCCGTTGTGGGGTCCACCAATGATTGTGCTGTCGTACGAATATTCCCCGATAAAAAGAATATTCTCCGACCAAACTAATATTTTATGGCAACTTTCTTACTTACAAAATTTGCGCATATCACTCATAATTATAGCATTATATCAAATCACACCTTATTATTCAAAATAATTTTAGAGAAAATTAAATCTTTATTCATAAAAAAATTGGGGTCTTACACTTTATCTGAATAATTAAACTTGGAACATTCATTAAGTTCACTATCGTTCGTTAAGGCTTTTGAATGTCTACACGTCATACTCTAACACCAATATACTAATGTCTAAGCCATACACTCTCATGTATGCTACGTATGTTCATTTTACGCGTATACTAAATATTTACACTGTTTAAAGTATTTTACACTTACAATAGTTATTCTTTTAATTAACATTCAACCATTAAATGAGGTTTTAATCACTTATTATAGTGATACATTAGTTTAATATTTATGTTCATAATTATTCTCCATAATTCCCCAATGTATGAGTTTTAAATAACTCTTTACTAGGTCTTGACCCGACCCATCACTACGGCGCTCAGTTTAACCCTTCTTCCTAAGGATGTGATGCCAACATTTCCTTTAGCTACTGCAGTTGGGTGTTGCGGCTCTCGAAATGAACTAGAACAGTTGCGTTGCGGTGCCAGTCTAGGGATTTTGTTTCCCAAGTTCAAATTCTGCACAAATGATTCTGGCACTAACTTTACAAATCCGTAACTTCATCATCCCACCTCAAAATGAATCCATTATCGAGCCTAGTTTTTACTCTTACTGCACACTACAATTTCCCCCAGACAGGATAATTTTCTGGATTCTCTAACAAGCCTTTCAATTAGCTCAAAATCCCTCGTCGATCAGTATTTCAACTTCACGTTCTTAACGTTTATTTTTCATTTCTTCGTAACTTACTCATCCGTAACTGGAATGAGTTCATTCTTGACCCACAACTCATATTTTCTACGTTCTACACCATTCTCATGAAACCTTAAATATTTAAAATCATTAAACTCACATTATAAATTCTTCCAAAAATCATACCGAACTAGGATTTTGTCGTTTAACGTCTTTTACTAAAATTTCTGCCATAACATCGTTATAGCAAATTTTTACTTCGTTCCAATTGGAACATTTCAAAAATTCATACACTTCTATTTCCTTCTTCTTAGATATCAAAACTAACTTATGAACAATGGTTTTAAACTTGTCCATCAATAACAATTAACACGTTTTTCGTTCGTTCTTCGTTTAGTTCGTTATTTCGATTACGATTTCAGTTGGCATACATATATTAGTGATTTAAGTTCACTAATTATTCCTTATTTCTCCGGAACTCATATGACTCACATGAATCATCAACAACCACCAACAAGACACTTTTTTAATATTCTACAAAGCATTTAAGAAATATAAAACTAGGGTTCTTCGTTCTTACCTTTTGATTTCTTGGTTAATTGATGGACTTGATTATTTAGCTAGATCTTCCTACTTGATTATCCGAATTTCTCTCTTCTCTCTTAAATTTTGTCAAGTTTCTTCTCTTAAGTATTGGTGAATTGGTGAAGAAATGAAGATAAATGAGCTTGTATTTATAGGTGAAGCAAGAGTTGGGGTCTTTTGGTTATTAGGGAAACTTTGCATACGCTTATGAGTTGGTCACTTAGCTTAGAGTCTTTCATGGTCAACACTCTCAAGTTTCCTAATCTTGTAAAGCATCCCCCCATTAACCAATTAACAACTAACCATGGTTGAGTTAACATGATCGAGCAAGACTTTTGGGGCAATTTTCATTAAATGAGACTTACAACTTGCAAGATCTTTTGGCCAAGCTTCCCAGGCAAGCTTGGATGGCCCACTACTCTCCCCTTTTGAGGGCCCCACATGGGTTGCCCCATCCCACTTTGCCCACACATTCACTCATCTTGTTGGATCCTAGTTTGGGCTTGGTTAAATTATAGTTTGGGCCAGTCTTTGGGCTTTCATTAACTTTAGTTTGGGCCTTGAATTAAATCATATTTGAGCCTCCTAAGCCCAAAGGCTTAACAATAAAACTTGACTTTCGTTGAATTTGATTTTTCGTATTCCTACCTATAATTTTCATATTATACTTCTTTAATTTTCCAAAATTCGTTACATGGTCGAAAAACTGTGTTTTTCAATTCAAAATTTTATTTGACATTCTGTCTTTCCTTGTCAAATTAATGTTAGTACATTCTTCAAAAAAATGCAAATGCATTTTCGGGTGAAAAGTATTTTTACATATTTTTCTCTGGAAAATTTTATTTTCTTATACGATCTCAATTTCGTAAAACCTAAAATGTAAACACATTCTAGGTAATAGAATCGACCTTTAAACACATAACATAAAATTATATCCATAAACTCTCATTTTATTCAATAACATTAAAAAAAATTTAATTACAATATATGCACGATTTCTCAATCGTTACAATGACTATCACGCCCATGAGTGGCCACGACCTCTTTTCGATATTTGATTTTCCGTTTATCACAAAAAAACAATTTTCAAATCCAATAGAGAAAGATATTTTAAAATCAAGTCGCTTCGATTAGTAATACAACTTTTAAGTTATAATTGAATCTAACGAAAAATCTCGATTCCTATCTGGCGAATGGTTTGAAAACTATATTTTCTAAACGTCTCCCCAAAAAGGTTTTATCAAATTAAAGTTAAAATAAACATTTTCCTTTAACCAAATCATTCCTGCATAGGCTCAAAGAGGCTCAAAGTTACTTTCAGGATAACACACTTCTCATGGTTTTTATTCAAAGCTAGGTAGATTTTCTTCCAAATCACACACACACTTTACACTTAAGAAAACATCAAGATGCGATAACTGTGTTTTCATGGAAGTCGGTGGGTGCCTAACACTTTCCCCTTACTTAAGCAAATCCTCGAACTCTATGAATCTCGATTTCAACACCAATTTTATGGATTCACATATAGGGCCATATTTCGTTTAAATCTGACAATTCGGATGAGTTGGTACATCCACTTGAATCTTTATCAACTGACGATTATGTCTAATTGACCATTCATTAAAATCAACATTTCAAAGCTTCATCGACATTTATGTTGGTCCTTTTTCCTAAAAATAGATGTTTAACAGAAATAAGTAAATCAAAAATTATGACAACCCGGAAAATTTGATTGTCCAGAATTTTAGTTTAAAGAATTAGTTATTAATAAAATGAATTTTTATTAATAATATTATGTGCTATGTGTTTATTAATCATTCGTGAACCTAGGATGATTATAAAACGGGAGAATTTTGGCTACAAGCTAGACTAAACGAGTAAGAATTTTCAAGACGAAAATAAAAAATTTCCGAGAACAAAAATATTTATGAGGAAAAAGACGTAATAGGCTTTATTCACCCGACGAAACATAAGGTTAGGGTTTGAATAACCTAAGACTTTCCCAGAGATCGGTATGTCGAAATGACATTTCGTCGAAAGATTTGTCATCATCGCGTAAAAGTAATTCTGTAGAGGAAAGACGAAATATCCAAAAATATTTAGATTTCGAGCATCATATTTTTTCAAACTGTCGGACGAATTCCTCAAGACAGAACCACGAAGATTCCAAGAGAAGCTTCGTCAATTGAAAAGCTTATAAAAGAAGAGTTAGAATTCATTTGTTGATGATTTGAAAAATCACCAACAATTGGAGAGAGAGAAGATTTTCTGATGGGCAAGGAAGAAGAAAAGCTAGCAATTCGACAGTTTTATCTAAAGGAAGAAGATTAACGAAGAAAGGTAACCCTAAAACCTCGTCTAATCTAAATTTTCTTTAAGTTTTTACATGGAATCATTTAGCTTAATGAAAATAGAAGTAAAAGATGTTAAGAATGATGATCATATGATTGAAATCATGAAATGAAGAAATAAGAATTAGAATGTGACGCCCAAAAATAGGTTTACATCACCCATTCTGAGTAGTCAAATACATGGTACATAACTTAAATACAAACTTTATTTATATAATACGACATAACGTAGCTGAGATTTTTAACACGAATATTGTCTCGTAGACAGTATCCAAACTCAAATAAAGTCCTTATTACAAATATTATTACGCTATTTCATAGAATAATGAGGACAACTATATCCACTACAAGAAAAGTGGCTATCAGCGACCACCTATCAGCGACCGCATGTGGTTGCAGATCCTTATCAGCGATAGACTCCGGTCGCTGATAGTCGTCACATAAAATCTGGTCGCTGAGATACACATCATCGACCACTATTAGCGACCGATATATCTACGACCGATATTAGCGACCGAAATGACTAATTCGGTCGCTAAGTTGAGTCGGCATGGTTCAGGGCCAAAGGTTGACGTGGTCCATGTGTCAGCTATTGGTATCAGCGACCGTATGCGGTCGCTGATACCCTCAAATGGTAAGCAGTCGCTAATAGTTATCAACGACCGCATGCAATCGTTGATTTTAAAAACTGAAATCCAGAATTTTGTTTTTTTGCAGAATTCCTGAAAAACTGTACGTATTTTGTACCTGCTTTATCCCAACACACATATTCAACAATATAAATAATCTGCACAACAATATAAACATCCATCGTCCACCGACACATACACCAAACTAGTATATAAACTATATAAACCTTTAAAAACCAATATGAATTGAATAATTTAAACCATAAATCTAATGTTTAAGTTAACAGACATCGAAAGAATGAATATACATAAAACAACCCGAGCCAAATCCCAAGTCTGAATCGAATCAAATCCATCAAAATAAGGCCTCAAACTACTGGCCCAATAGTATCTTCTTGGGTCATCTTAGCCCACCACAGGCTCCTAAAAGGTCATGACTTGAAAGTACTATTAGTAGTAATTTATTTCCTTATATGTAGACAAATTTTTCCCCTATCTTTCGATGTAGGACTGGGGTGTTACAAACTCTCCCACTTAAATTTTTGACGTCCCTGTCAGAATTCGATCACACACACAGCCCAAAGATCTTTGCCTCTCTAACCATTGTGGGATAATACCAGCTGGCTTCGTGTCCCCAACTCCGGACCTTCATCTCTCCATTGTAGGATAATACCACCAGCCTTCGTGTCCCCACCTCCGGCAACCTGATCGAATGACCCGACCCAAGCTTTCGAGAGTCGGCTTTGATACCAAATCTGTAACACTCCCTTTCCGAAATAGAAAGAGAGGTTACGCACAAAATATAAAAAAATGATGAATATAAAACAAAACTCTAATCCACAAAAGAATAATCTCATACTGATTAAATGTCTTAGAACAAACCATAATAAATGCCACACTGGCTCAAACCACAATCTGAAATAACTATTATAACTCTAAATAAATCAATGTATCATAGCCTAACAAAATATATCAAAACTATTGGATAGAAGGGAGCTTTTGTCACACTTGCCCTTGATTCCCCTGATTACCTGCCGAAAGAAAAATACCGCATGAGCCAAATGCCCAGTACGTATATAGAATACCAATAATGAACATAATTAACTAACTTAATTAAAGGAAAAGAGACGAAATGAACTGAACCTAAATGATCAAGACCAACACAACGAAATAAAAGGCTGAATCAAATGGTTGGGTGTTATTTCATACCGAGCTCATAACAAAATAGAATATACCTTGCCACACAGGCAAGTCAAATAATGCCACACAGGCAAATCACACACATTGGACCGCGAATCCAATGCATGTAAAATTAGAAGGTGTGTTTGGCACAAACATCACCAATCCGCAGAACAGAATAGAACAGAAAACTAGGGTTGACCCATACGCCTCCCACAACAAAACACCAAATGGCTAACTCCCACCGAAGAAAAAAATGGAGACGTCGTGGACTGATCACACCGCCACGGAAGGTGTCATGCCTCGGTGCCAAGAGGACATGCATGTGGTACCCCCACAGGTGGTTAGCTCAGGTATACCCTACGATATTCTAACAAAAATATCATGTCACAACACATGCAACACAATATCAACACAAAGGGTTCTAACGTGTACATGTTAAATCGAACGAATCACCAACACAAGTCTCCAAAAATATACTAACATGTACATATCTACCAAAAATATACTAACATGTACATAGCATCAGGCAGACCATCACGGGTGGCCACGTACACATCCAGCCAATGGATAGGAAGACCTTGAGACTAAGACTCCTATACAAAAAATAGGTAAATATTACTAAGTAAAAATGTGATATATTTTCTACACTTCATGATTGTAAACATATTAAAACTTATAAATACGTACCCTGGCAGTGATATGCTGCAACTATGAAATACTACCGCCCTTGTATATTCCTTTAGCCTTTTTGCCATCGAGTACACTCGAGGATCTATTGGTGGCGGCAGTCTTTCGTCTTTTCACCCAGCTCTCCATTGGGCACACATCTCAGCCCATATGGACTGGGTGCACCACCAGGGGCTATGCTCGTGCATGTAATCCTCTCCCTGGCCTGGATGGTCGATCGATGCATTGTGAAGGGCTTTTTGTCGATCTTTATTCAAATTATCTTTGGTGCGGATCACGCACTTCTGCCAGAATAATGTCTGTATCACTAAAGCTTGTGCGTCCTCCAATCTATACCTTTTTCTGCAAATAAAACAACAATAATAACATTTCTAAACAATTATCCTTAAAATATTATATTATCTGTCATAATTAAAAAAACATACACGAAATTCAAATTCAAACAACATCCTTGTGGGCGATAGGTGTTTCGCCATACGTAATCATAGGTGTAGGCCAATTTCAGTAAACACAAATTTGTGATATGCACTTGACGATCTTATTATCTGAAAAAACACTACAATATACAACAATTTACATCAACGATAAATAGATATATTAAAGCAATTTAAATCTAAGTTCTATATATCTTGTATAAATGGAATCTAAAATGCTTATTTATAAATGATGCGGGACGTACGTGCTATCAGGAGGAGGGAAATTCTGAATAAGAATTCGATCATCCAGATTAGTAGGGCCCTTGGGCACATGATTAGGCCCCCTACAAGCCGCGCTTTTTCTGCGCTGCTTCAGAAGTCATCTGTATATTACAAATTTCAAGATGTTATTATGAGTTATATTTGATTACATGTATATATGAATATATAAAATTACAATAAACATGACAGTGATATAAACATGTATATATATGAATATAAAATGATAATAAACAAAAATTGCGTTTAAATAGTTAAGTAAATAAATATGACAATGATATAAAAAACATGTAATGCTAAACATACATTTCATTTGTTCAAGTGTCAATGTCTGATTCAGAATCATCTTGTATTCGTGTTGCAGATTCATAACATCATTTGCTTCAGATTCAATCAATAACTCTTCTTCCTCAGTATCAATGTCATCTGACACAAGTGTTGACTCAGGATCTAATTCATGTGGTTCATCCCCGCCATCTAACTGGATTAGTTCATTGTCGTCCTCCACATTTATTATAGTTTGACTATGAAGCATCTGCTCTTGGTAAATCTCCCCATCAACTACTTCTACATGACTACACGCGGGAGTATGAATTATAACTTGCCAATCTGTAGGCGGTCTATCCCTTTTCCTAACAGGACTAGGAGTGTAGTATACTTGTACTGTTTGAGTTGGTAAAACAAATGGTTCGTTGGAGTACGCAAACCTATGGAGGTCAATATCGATGATTCCATGTCTGTCAACACGTATCCCTTTTTCTGAATCAAACCAACGGCACATGAACAAGTGAATATGACTCCCGTACGTGACCTTGTACGACAAATCTATGATTTCCTCCAACTCCCTATAAAAGGCACGAACAAGCTCATTGTAACAATCTCCTTGGACACACACTCCAGGGTTCGTTGTTCTTTTACCGTGCCCATATGCCTTTGTATAAAATTCACAACCATTTATTTTGTAACCATTGCGGCTGACTTGGTCCTTGTCTGGTCCCATAGCTAGGACTTGTACATTAGACAAGACTTATAGTCCATATAACCGCTGCCCCAAGGTTGAAATTTGTTTTCATTGCAACATCCCAAGTCTGTACTCCATCCTCCCACAATACCTTCAACTCGTCTATAAGAGGTCTCAAGTAAACATCTAAGTTCTTTCTAGGACTCTTAGGTCTAGGAACCACGAGTGAAAGAAACAAGTATATCTGTTTCATACACATCCAAGGAGGCAAGTTGTACGGAGTAACAATCACAGGCCAACATGAGTATGGAATAGCTGAGTGGCCAAACGGATTGAAACCATCAGTGGACAATCCAAGCCTCACATTTTTAGGTTTCAATGCAAACCCAGGATGTGCTAAGTTGAAATCTTTCCAAGCCTGCCCATCTGCGGGATGATTTAGTTCTCCATCTTTAGCTGGAGATTTCGAATGCCAACTCATATGTTCAGCTGTTCTTGAAGACATGTACAATCTTTTTAGCTGATGTGTTATTGGAAAATAGCTTAGAATCTTAAACGGTATACTTGATTTTTTTGTAGTCACACCCTCTTTATTAGCCTAAATCGATCATGACTGCAAAACGTGTACCTTATCAACTGTTTATTTTCCTTATAAAATAACATGCAATCGTTGGGACATGCATCGAACTTTTGGTATCCAAGACCCAACTTCTTCACCATTTTCTTACAAAAGTAATAGTTACCAACTAATTTATCACCGTTAGGCAACATACTCTTAATGGCCTTCAAGAGCGACTCAAAACACTCATGGCTCATGTTGTGATCAGCCTTGATGTTAAGTAATGTCGCCACTACAGACAATGTCGTGTGTTTGGTGAAACCATGCCACAATGGCTCGCTACCCTCGTCTAACAACTTAAAGAAGTCTTTGGCATTAGAATTCATAGGTTCCTCTCTGCCTTGTTCCCAATCAAAATCTGGCCCTGCAATATCATGAACCATTTCATTCATACGATGAGTACTACTGCCCGAATTGTGTACTTCTGTGATGCCACCATCTTTTCTCTGCCCATGTGCCCACCATCATTATTCATAATTTTTCATGAACCCGGAAACAAGTAAATGATAGTTTACCACGTCTCTGTCCCTATAATTTATATTCTTACACTTCAAACATGGACATCGTATCTACGACTGACCATTCATACATTCTGGGTGACTATACGCAAACTCCAAAAACACTTGGCAACCAGCTCTAAATTTAGCTGTAGCACCTATCTGGGCACTTAACTTTCGTCGTGCCATCCAACTACGGTCTGAATAGAGGTCTATGATACCACGGTACCTACTACAGACAACATTATAAATGTTAACATATGACTTGAGAGAATACTTGTAACCATATGACTTGAGCTTTGACATAAGCATATGATTAACATTTAAGCATACTTGTAAGCATATAACCAAAACAAACTTGTAACCATATGACTTGTAAGAATATGAAAGTTTTATTATATTTGTATGAAATTATATTTTAATTTATTATATACTTAATCATATTTAATATATATTATATGTGTGACAACCCGGAAATCTGGATTGTCCAGAAATTAAGATTTAAAGAATTAGTTATTAATAAAATGAATTTTTATTAATACTATTCTGTGATATGTGTTTATTAATCGTTTTATAACCTAGAATGGTTATAAGTCGGGAGGATTCTGGCTACGAGCTAGATTTAACGAGTAAGAATTTTCAAGACGAAAATGAAAGTTTTTCGGGAACAAAAATATTTTCGGGGAAAAAGACGAAATAGGCACTATTCATCCGTTTCTGCTCGGAGATTTATTTTGAAATTCCGAGAAGTTATTGATTACGTAAAATGTTGAGACGTGATGGAATATTCAATAATATTTCAGTTATGGCAAAAACGAAGTTTTCGCCTGTGGACTCAAAACCTAAGGGTTAGGGAAAGTGAGTTCTGAGAATGTAATGAGTACATATAATAACTAGGGTTATTATGCGTGAGAAATACGAGTATGATACAAGTTATTATACGAGTATATTATGAAGATTAGTACGACGTATAATACGAATATCGTACGAACAAAATACGAAGAGAAGACGAGATTACGAGAAAGGAATGCGTAGAATACGAAGAGCAACGTGAACGTTGAATACGTAAACGATCCTCGTGAATCGTATTCGTGTTTGACGAACGTGCTAAGTATACCCTGGTTGTATGACTTAGACGTTGATGAATGTAGTAAGTAAGATAGGAATGGTATCAAGAAAGCCGTATCGAACGGTAATGAGATTAATGAAAGCCGAATGTGAATCGGATAAGAATGAATCTTGAGGTATGGCAATTACTTGCCAGAAAACCAAAAGGAATAAGAAATTAACTTAACGAACATTATAATTTAATAATTCGTATAAGTTAAGATAAGTTGGGTTGTGGTACAATCGTAACCTTTGATGGTTGACATATAGGAGCTGGGCTAAACAATTCCTTCAGAGAGCGAAGATATATACAAAACTGGCAACCGATCTAACTCACTGTGTGGGCAGTGTAGATGAGACGGGAACTTGTTTGTTGGTTGTTTGTGGGAAACCACTCAGAGTACCATATGGACTGTGACACACCCAAAATTAGGTATACATCACCCATCTTGAGTCGCCAGATACATGGTACAAAATTCAAATACAACTATTGTGTACAATACGACAAAACATAAACTGTTAGTTTGAATACAAATATTGTCTACTAGAGATTATACAAACTCAAAAGGAGTCCTCATTATAATTATTATCACACTATTTCATAGAATAGTGAGGACTACTAATGCACCATCTAGGACCATCACTACGTGTTCCCGACTAGTCCCGACCACGTTCTCATTTCTCAAGAGAACGGTAAAAGAAAAGGTGAGCTCAACTAGCCCAAGAAGAAATATTATGACTAAGATAATGCGAGAATAATTTATCGTTAGCCTTCAACAATGTTAAACCGATAAAATATAATAAATATCAAGTTTAAGCTGCAATGAACAAGCAATCCATTAAAAGAGTCAAGTAGAGAATGAAATCTACTATCTTCTATGATTTAAAAGGTTTTTCATCACTTTTATCATGGGACTCAACTTTTAATAAATAATCCACACCATCGAATCACCCCTACACTACGGCCAAGGATATTCTTTAGTACCACGACCACAAATTATCCATGCACTACGGCTTAAGATAATCATGTTTTTCATCAGCGGTCGATCATGCCATAAAACAATTCATCTCGCACTACTACGACCAAAGAGAATCCATAGCCATAATCATACCAAAAGCGTCCATCAATGCACTACGTGCCAATGAGGACTTTTTCCACATCATTTGTAATATTACGGTTATGATTATACCGAATAATCCCTGGTCATAATCATACCAAGTCCATCTATGCACTACAGGCCACAGATGACTTTCAACATAATATAAACATGAGGATGATGACAATGATATAAGAATTCAATAAAACAAGTTCAAGAATTAATTTATCCGAGAACTGATAACGTTCAAATTGTCAACATGATACTGCTTTGTAGAGTAAAATTCAAGAATGCTCAGAAGAATATTTCCATGAAAAGATACTGGATGAAGCACAAATATCAAAGATATTCCACTAATTTCATGGGTATAGAAGTCAAAGTTTTAACCTATTGAGTATAATAAAGAATGGAATAACAAAAGAAATCACCATGCATGCGATAGACCGCACATGCAGGTTATTCCAATAGAATAATAATGGATGGAACCAGGTCCGGCGTAAACGCACAAACAGGATATTCTGACAAAATAATAAATAATGGAACCAGGTATGGCGTAAACGCACATACATGATATTCTGACAGAATAATAAATAATGGAACCAGGTCCGGCGGCGTAAACGCACAGACAGGACGTTCAAGTGTATAAGTTTCTCGTATCGATAAGAAATGAGCAGATTTGGTCAATCTATCAACAATGACCCAAATCGCATCTATGCCTTGAGAAACCTTAGGAAGACCGGTAACGAAATCCATGGTAATGTGCTCCCACTTCCATTCTGTAATTTCAAGTGGTTGCAATGGACCTTTTGGTACTTGATGCTCCGCCTTGACTCATTGACAAGTTAAACACCTTGAGATAAACTCTGCTATCTCTCTCTTCATATTGCTCCACCAAAATGTATGTCGAAGATCATGATACAATTTGGTACTCCCAGGATGGATTGCAAACGGTGTGTTGTGTGTCTCCATCATGATTTTATATTTTAAATTAGCGTCGTTAGGAACACAAAGTCTGGAGTTGACTCGAAGTATTCCTTCTTCATTGATTCTTGCTTCCAGCATAGCACCTTCTTGCACTTTCTTCCTCATACACATCAGCTTCGGGTCTGTAGCTTGAGCAGCTTTAACTTTATCAATTAAAGTCAGTTCTACTCGTATATTTTCCATCATCACATGGGTCCCTGTATTTTTTAACTTTATCTCCATCCTTTGCAAGTCACACAAAATGGGCCTTTTCGTTGACAATATCGCACTCGTACTTGCATATGATCTTCTACTCAATGCGTCAGTTACCACATTCGCTTTTCCATGATGGTATTGGATGGTATGATCATAATCTTTCAACAGTTCAAGCCAACGTCGTTGTCGCATGTTGAGTTCCTTTTGAGTGAAGAAATATTTGAGGCTTTTATGATCCGTAAAGATCTCCAATTTCTCCCCATACAAGTAATGCCTCCAAATTTTAAGTGCGAAGACAACAGCTGCTAACTCTAGAACATGAGTAGGATAATTCCTCTCATATTCTTTGAGTTGTCTTGAGGCATAGGCTATGACTTTCCCATGTTGCATGAGAACACATCCCAACCCTTTGCCAGAAGCATCATCGTAGATGACAAATCCCTCCGAGCCAAATGGTATTGTCAGAACAGGTGCTGAAATGAGTCTGCTCCTGAGTTCTTAAAAACCCTTCTCATATTCTTCGCTCCAACCGAACTTTGTATCTTTCTGAGTCAGCTGAGTTAATGGAGTAGCGATTCGAGAAAATCCTTCCACGAATCTCCAATAATAACCAGCTAAACCGAGAAAGCTACGTACTTCGGCCACTGATTTAGGTTGCTCCCAGCTTTTAATAGCTTCAATCTTTGCCGGGTCAACAGATATTCCATGACTTGATACTACGTGCCCAAGGAATGCAATTCTTCAAGCTAGAATTCGTATTTCTTCAACTTGGCATAAAGCTTGTATTCACGAAGCTTTTGGAGTTTCAGCCTCAAGTGTTGCTCATGATCTTCATGACTTTTGGAATAAATAAGAATGTCATCAATAAAGACGACCACAAAGTGATCCAAATATTCCTTGAATACTCGGTTCATCATATCCTTGAAGGCAGCAGGAGCATTAGTCAATCCAAAGGACATGACTAGGAATTCATAATGCCCGTAGAGAGTTCTGAAAGCCGTCTTTGGAATGTCATCGACTCTAATCTTCAATTGGTGATATCTGGAACGAAGATCAATCTTTGAAACAAATTTGGCTCCTTGCAACTGGTGAAACAGGTCATCAATACGTGGCAATGGGTACCTATTTTTGATGGTGACATGATTCAACTCTCGATAATCAATACAAAGTCGCATACTCCCAACTTTCTTCTTCACGAATAGAACAGGAGCACCCCAAGGAGACGTACTAGGATGAATGAAACCAATGTCTAACAATTCCTGCAATTGGGTCTTTAACTCCTGAAGTTCAATAGGAGCCATTCTATATGGGGCTTTGGAAATGGGTTTTTGTACCAGGTTCAAGGTCGATACAAAATTCAATTTCACGCTCTGGGGGTAGGCCATGAAGTTCTTTAGGGAATACGTCAGGAAATTTATTAACAATAGAAATATCGTTCAAAACTGATGTATTTTTGTTTAAATCTGTGACGTGAGCTAAGAAAGCTTGACATCCGTTTTTCAATAAACGAATAGCTTTATGGCTTGGAATGACCGTGATTGATTTTAATGGTTTGGTCGCTTGAATTCGCATAATAGGTTGATTAGGAATATGAAAACTAACAACCTTACGAAAACAATCAATTTTTGCATGATGAGTATTTAACCTATCAATCCATAGAATTACGTCAAACGCAAGTATTTTTAAAGAAATAAGATCTACAGGTAATGTGCGGTTACCGATTTGAACCAAACAAGACTTATAAACAGTGGATGTAATGAAGGTTTCTCCCAACAGAGTTTCCACAGATAAGTCAAAGTCTAATTTCTCCGGAGTCAAATTTAATCGTTGAGTGCAAGTAGGAGAAATAAAAGAATGGGTAGAACTGGTATCAAATAAAGTATAGACTTCGCTAGAGTTTATGATAAGCTTACCCGTGATGACCTCATTCGAGTTCCTTGCTTTCTGGGAGGTCACAACAAACGCTCTCCCTTGCACTACCGACTTTGACTTTTCTGGGATGGCCTTTGGGGCCTCCATCCTAGCTGAACTTGTCTTCGGTGAACGAAAAAATCGGGCTAAGTGACCTTCTCTTCCACAATTATAACATGCTTTAGACGGCATCGCGTAGTTTGGACTGATGTGTCCCTCCCCTCCGTATTTGAAGCATATGATAGGTGGTCGTTCTCCTTCCTTAACAACGGGTGCTGGTGCTGACGTCCTTCCATCATTATTGAATCTCCTCTTCTTAAAATGTCCATTCTTATTGTTTTGGCCCTGATTACCACCGAAGTGGTTACCATTTCTGGCCTGTTGATTCCCTCCACGCTTGTTGTCACCGCTTCGATGACTGCTCTCCTTTGGTTGCGTTGACTTGTTATCGCGCTCCATTAACTGAGCCCTATTTACAACATCTGAATACAAACACAATTTATGAGAAATAAGATGTTGACGTATCTCAGGTTTCAAACCTCGCAAAAACATTCGCGTCATTCGCTCCTCATTATCAACCAAATGGGATGCAAACCGGGACAACTCTGTAAATTTAGCCTCATACTGCGACACGGTCATATTATTTTGCTCCAACTTGATGAATTCTACCTCTTTTATATGGCGACTACTTTCGAGAAAGTACTTGCCGTTGAATAGTTCTTGGAACTTTTCCCAAGACATCTTGAGGCAAAGAAGTTGAGTACGCTTTTACCGATTCCCCACCAAGAATCGCTCTCCTCGCAACAAAAAGGTGGAAAAGGAAACCTTTTGCTCCTCGGAGCATCCCAAGACATCAAATATCTTGGTGATCTTTTTTATTCATGCTTCCGCCTTAAGTGGTTTTGGCTCTCCAATAAACTTCGGTGGTCCCAGCTCCTTGAACTGTTTAGCGGTGACCGTCCAAGAGTTTCCAATGTTTCCACCTACATTTTGGATGAGAGCCGCTCGCTCTTCTTTCTTTTGCATGAATTGCATAAAGCCTCCGAACATTCCATCATTCATCATTTGGTTAGTGTTGTTGTTTGCATGAGGATTGTCGCTTCTTCGATGCACATTATCCACGATTATTGATATGTGGTGAATCAATCAGCGGTTTCTGTGCTCCATTGCTATTCTCAACATTCTCAGATGTCATTTTCAGATACTACCACAAAACAAAAGGTTAATTGACATGTAACATATTATCCCTTTATTCTGACCGACCAATTAAATACCACAAAAAAAACTTAGGTGGGTCATACTAGCGAAGGAATTCCCCGTCTCTCCCCTCCTAGTTCTATTCTCAAATCTTAGCCAGGGATCATATCCCTAAGCTTTGATACCAATTATGACGCCCCCAAAATTAGGTATACATCACCCATCTTGAGTCGCCAGATACATGGTACAGAATTCAAATACAACTGTTGTGTACAATACGACAAAACATAAACTGTAAGTTTGAATACAAATATTGTCTACTAGAGATTATACAAACTCAAAAGGAGTCCTCATTATAATTATTATCACACTATTTCATAGAATAGTGAGGACTACTAATGCACCATCTAGGACCATCACTCTGTTCCCCGACTAGTCCCAGCTACGTTCTCATTTCCTGAAGAGAACAGTAAAAGAAAGGGTGAGCTCAACTAGCCCAGTAAGAAATATTATGACTAAGATAATGCAGAATAATTTATCGTTAGCCTTCAAAAATGTTAAACTGAAAAAAATATAATAAATATCAAGTTTAACTGTAGGGAACAAGCAATCCATTAAAAGAGTCAAGTAGAGAATGAAATCTACTATCTTCTATGATTTAAAAGGTTTTTCATCACTTTTATCGCTGGGACTCAGCTTAATAAATAATCCACACTATCGAATCACCCCTGCACTACGGCCAAGGATATTCTTTAGTATCACGACCACAAATTATCCATGCACTACGGCTTAAGATAATCATGTTTTCATCAACGGTCCTGATCATGCCATAAAATAATTCATCTTTGCACTACGGCCAAAGAGAATCCATAGCCATAATCATACCAAAAACTGTCCATCAATGCACTACGGGCCAATGAGGACTTTTTCCACATCATTTGTATCATTACGATTATGATTATACCGAATAATCCCTGGTCATAATCATACCAAGTCCATCTATGCACTACATGCCACAGATGACTTTCAACATAATATAAACATGAGGATGATGACAATGATATAAGAATTCAATAAAACAAGTTCAAGAATTCATTTATCCAGGAACTGATAACGTTCAAATTGTCAACATGATACTGCTTTGTAGAGTAAAATTCAAGAATGCTCAGAAGAATATTTCCATGAAAAGATACTGGATGAAGCGCAAATAGCAAAGATATTCCACTAATTTCATGGGTATAGAAGTCAAAGTTTTAACCTACTGAGTATAATAAAGAATGGAATAACAAAAGAAATCACCATGCATGCGATAGACCGCACATGCAGGTTATTCTAATAGAATAATAATGGATGGAACCAGTCCCATGTAAAAACGCACGCATGTGATATATTCGACAATATAATAAATAATGGAACCAGTCCAGCAGAACGCACGTACGAGACATGATATTCTCGGCGAATAATAAATAATGGAACCAGTCCGACGAACGCATACGCATGTGATATTCCGGAGTAATAATAAATAATGGAACCAGTCCAGGCGTAGCGCTTACGCATGGATATTCCGGACGAATAATAAATAATGGAACTAGGTCCCAGGCGTAAAAACACACGCATGTGATATTCGGCGAATAATAAAGAACGGAATATTAGAAGAATGTCACCATGTATAGGGTAGCCAGCGTATCTGAGTTATTCCAACGTAATAATAAATAATGAAATAATGTGAAGTTCTCTTCATGAGTACAACAAATAACATCCCTTCACCGTAAAAGAAACCGAATATAAGAGTAGGAAGTAGTAGAATACTTTTCTATAGGTTCTCTTATAATTCTCTCTCTAGAGTTTCAGTGAATTCGTAAGAAATAATGAAGGAATGAGTTTCTATTTATAGGAAAATTGAATGAATAGTAACTAATTCATAAACGATCCAGATTGATTTACTATTAAACGGACGGTCCATATTGGTTTACTATTAAAACTTAAAACAACGGTCCATACTGATTTACTATTAAAACTTTAAACCAAATGATCCATATTGATTTACTATTATAACTCCACCCGGTGGTCCATATTGACTTACTATTATATCTTCAACCAACGGTCTGAAAAATTAGCACATCTCCTCATGGAAAAATATTGTACCCAAATACCCGAATGCACAATACTAGAGTGAATAGTAACCGGGTGAATAGTAACTCATGAATAGTAACTCATGAATAGTAACTTATGAATAGTAACTCGTGAATAGTAACTCGTGAATAGTAAGTTATGAATAGTAACTCGTGAATAGTACTCCGACACGAAAAGTGTCCCGAATACCCAATTGAATAATATATCCTCTAGACATCAATTATACTAACACAAATAAGTCCAACACAATGGAACTATAAAATTTATCTTTAATCAAAACAAACTTATTCATCATTAATATTATAATTCACAATATTTAACAACCAGGTCGTTCCCAGGAAAGATGGGGCTTTCCGATAAGGATTTCTCCTTATTGGCGCGCAATTAGGTGACCAAACCTCTCCTTGACAAAACTTCTAGACATTGTCAATATTGCAAATAATAATATGAATAACTTTGTCGTCTCAATTATTGATTTAATAATATATCATATAATGCAGATGATACTGTAACAATAATTGAATCAATAATATGAGAAATATGATGCAGCAATTACTGTAGCAATAATTGAGTATAACTGAGTGACTTCTCACGTAATCATCAATAATCAATACCGCAGGTGCTATATTGTGCAACTACGGCAGACATCGTATTTTTTACTACCGGGTAGCTCAACAGTTTTAACGGTAACACCTCCGCCGTTATTTTCATAATGTATTTTTGTCATTTTCTCAATTCGACAATAATTCCGTTGTGGGGTCCACTAATGATTGTGCCGTTGTACGAATATTCCTTGTTAAAACGAATATTCCCCGACCAATCGAATATTATTTAACAACTTGCGTACTTTTCAAAATTTATAAATATTACCCACAACTATAACAATATATCAAATTAATACCATAATATTCAAAAATATAATTCGAAAAAAATTATTCTTTATTCATAAAAGTTGGGGTCTTACATGGACTACTAATAGAGAAACGATGTGTACTGAGTCCTAGAGAAGTATACGAAGAAGATTAGAATGTGAATCATCAAATATGATGAACGTGTTGAGTAAGACATCTCCGTATGTCATGAAACCGTAAACCGATAATGAAAGTTAGTCGCGTAAAATTATATTGCAAGAACGCGAACCTTAAGAAGTAAAGTTAAGTAAACCAATGCGTAAGTCAAGTATATGACTAATTGGTGTATTTGTTATTTCCTTATGTGTTATAGGGATTGGAATGAGCAGTTCAGCATAAGCTGTAGCTGTGCGTAAGGCAAGTTTCCTAACTTCATTCATATTTTAAATGAATGCTAGTTTCTTAAACTTCTCAGATGTTGAACTTGAGAAGTTCTATCTATGTGCGAATATACGATATTTGTGCAAGGTGGTAGAACGTATGAGGCCTTGTGCCACAATGTGAACACTTCGGTGTTTCTATGAGATGAATTGTTCTATGTTTGAACTGTTTAATAAAAGAATGTTCTGTTTATACATGAACCGTTATTGTTAAGTCTGTGCTATTGATTCTAGCCAGACCGAATGTGCATGAAAGAGAGTAGAGAATGAAAGTATTTCGAAGTGCATGTAACTAATGTTGTAAGATGATAGGAACCAAGACTATTCCTATTATTCAAGCTGCTTCGTAACCTTTGTTCGATTATAGAAGTCTGAAAAGAATATTTAAATTATTAAAGTTGCTTGTTCAACTGTATGACTTGCTGGGCAATTGAATGCTCACACTTGCTTTAAATGAAAAACATTTTCAGCGAACGATGTTAGAAAGAACTTAATGATCCTGTAAAGATCAAGCTGAGCGGTATCCAGATGAAGTGCCATTCAGTATGTGAATGTGCGTGAAGAGCAAGCGAAGACTTGTAATATAGAATGATAGAATTAAACTATAGACTAGTTTAATGAACATTTATGAATCCTTGGTGGCGGATGAAAGTCACTCGTGTAAGATGTAAAGAATAATGTAATTATCATTATTTATAATGAGAAAGGTTATAAGGTTTTAGAACCTGGGAATTCAGAATGTATGTTATTACATTTCAGTATATAATGATGTATGTTGGATGAATGATGTACTCGTGACGTACGGAATACAGGTGTGAAGATAGACCGGATTTTGGGGCGTTACAGGTTGGTATCAGAGCTGATAGGTTATAAACCTTAGGTATAAGTACCTAAGAATATAATCGTAATGAGAAGGATAAGAAGATCACCACGTGATCATAGTAAATCGTAGTAACAGATGAGCTGTTAAACGATGAATGATTTATAGCTAATGCTATGAATGAATGGTACTACAAAGTAGTACGGGAAGAAGAACTCAAATTGAGTTATAAAGGATAGTATACGAATTAAAGAAAATTCGTATTAAGTAAAGAGAAAGTTAGAAGTTGTAAGATTTCAATTGAGGACTCATGTGATGGCTGAGTTGTATGAATCTTTGTATGGATAGAGGTTTGTGCTTGGTGTAACAACCACTCAGTTTATTACAGTAATAATCATAGAAATTGGTCCCGCTATCAAGATGTATATAAAGAGAAGGTGAATCTTTTCTCATGTATATACTTGATAGGTAGAAAATGATAAGATAGGTGAGGGTTCTTGAAACTCATACTTATGAAAAGTTTGTGACTCATAGTTATATGCTATGTTTCTGAGCCCTAAGCATATGGATAGTCCTTGATTTGTTCTTGGATTACATATTGCGAAGATAAGTTCTTAAACACATATGGTTGTGGAAAGTTCCTAAACTCATAAAGTGTGGTATGTTGATGAACTATACTAAGGTATAGGAATGTTTAGACTGAAAGTAAGTATTTTCAGTAGACTTAGCATTGAAGGTGCTAGAGAAGATTAAGTATTGTCGTAAGTAAGACAATGAAGGAAGATAGAGAATAGGATATTCCAAGTCATCTAGCTATGCTAGATTTTGAAATTTCTTGAAATCGTGCTGATGTTGTGAGACCCCAGATTTTATGAATAAAGATTTAATTTTCTCGAAATAATTTTTTTTATTATGGTGTTGATTTGATGTAATGTTATAATTGTGGGTAATTTTTACAAATTTTGCAAAAGTAAGCAAGTGGTTGTATAATATTTGATTGGTAGGGAATATTCTTTTTGTGGGAGAATATTAAAGACGATCAAGACAATCATTGGTGGACCCCACAATGTAATTATTATTCGGACAAAGAAAACAACAAAAATACTTTATGAAAATAACTACGAAAGTTTTATCGTTAACTATTGAAACACCCGGTGTTAAAAGTAAAAGAATGTCTGGCGTGGTTGCACAAAGAAGCACACGTGATTGATTATTGATGCTTACGTGAGAAGTCACTCGCTTATACTCAATTATTGCTACAAAGAATTGCCGCATCATATCTCTCATATTATTGATTCAATTATTGTTACAGTGTCATCTGCATAATATGATATATTGTTCAATCGGGTATTCAGGACACTTTTTGTGTCGGAGTACTATTTATGAGTTACTATTCATGAGTTACTATTCACAAGTTACTTATCACGAGTTACTATTCATGAGTTACTATTCACGAGTTACTATTCACCCGGTTACTATTCACTCTAGTATTGTGCATTCAGGTATTTGGGTACAATATTATTCCATGAGGAGATGTGCTAATTTTTCAGACCGTTGGTTGAAGATATAATAGTAAGTCAATATGAACCGCTGGTGGAGTTATAATAGTAAATCAATATGGATCGCTGGTTTAAAGTTTTAATAATAAATCAGTATGGACCGTTGTTTTAAGTTTTAATAGTAAACCAATACGGACCGTCCGTTTAATAGTAAATCAATCTGGACCGTTCATGAATTAGTTACTATTCATTCCATTTTCCTATAAATAGAAGCTCATTCCTTAATTATTTCTTATGAATTCACTGAAACTCTAGAGAGAAAATTACAAGAGAACCTATATAAAAGTATTTTGCTACTTCCCTACTCTTATATTCAGTTTCTTTTACGGTAAGGGATGTTATTTGTTGTACTCATGAAGAGAACTTCTGTTATTTCATTATTTATTATCCTGTTGGAATAATATGTATACGCGGGCTACCCTATACATGGTGACATTCTTCTAATATTCCGTTCTTTATTATTCTGTCGGAATATCATGTCTGTACGTTTACGCGGGACCTGGTTCCATTATTTATTGTTCCGTCGGAATATCTTGTCTGTGCAATTAAGCCGGACCTGGTTCCATTATTTATTGTTCTATCGGAATATCCATGCGTGCATTTATGCTTTAATTCGGTTCCATTATTTATTATTCTGTTGAAATATCCTATCTCGTGTTTACGCCTTTGGGACTGGTTCCATTATTTATTATTATGTCGTAATATCTTATGCATGCGTTTACACGGGACCGGTTCCATCCATTATTATTCTCGTTGGAATAACTTTTGCATGCGATCTATCGCATGCATGGTGATTTCTTTTGTTATTCCATTCTTTATTATACTCAGTAGGTTAAAACTTTGACTTCTATACCCATGAAATTAGTGGAATATCTTTGATATTTGCGTTTCATCCAGTATCTTTTCATGGAAATATTCTTCTGAGCATTCTTGAATTTTACTCTACAAAGCAGTATCATGTTGACAATTTGAACGTTATCAGTTCTTGGATAAATTAATTCTTGAACTTGTTTTATTGAATTCTTATATCATTGTCATCATCCTCATGTTTATATTATGTTGAAAGTCATATGTGGCCTATAGTGCATAGATGGACTTGGTATGATTATGACTAGGGATTATTCGGTATAATCATAACCGTAATGTTACAAATGATGTGGAAAAAGTCCTCATTGGCCCGTTGTGCATTGATGGACAGTTTTTGGAATGATTATGACTATGGATTCTCTTTGGCCGTAGTGCAAAGATGAATTGTTTTATGGCATGATCAGGACCGTTGATGAAAACATGAATATCTTAAGCCATAGTGCATGGATAATTCGTGGTCGTGATACTAAAGAATATCCTTGGCCGTAGTGCAGGGGTGATTCGATGGTGTGGATTATTTATTAAGCTGAGTCCCAGCGATAAAAGTGATGAAAAACCTTTTAAATCATAGAAGATAGTAGATTTTATTCTCTACTTGACTCTTCTAATGGATTGTTTGTTCCGCTGCAGTTAAACTTGATAGTTATTATATTTTATCAATTTAACACTGTTGAAGGCTAACGATAAATTATTCTGCATTATCTTAGTCATAATATTTCTTACTAAGCTAGTTGAGCTCACCATTTCTTTCACTGTTCTCTTCAGGAAATGAGAACATAGTTGGGACTAGTCGGGGAACAGAGTGATGGTCCTAGATGGTGCATTAGTAGTCCTCACTATTCTGTGAAATAGTGTGATAATAATTGTAATGAGGACTCCTTTTGAGTTTGTATAATCTCTGGTAGGCAATATTTGTATTCAAACTCACAGTTTATGTTTTGTCGTATTGTACACGACAGTTGTATTATTAAGTTGTATTTGAATTCTGTACCATGTATCTAGTGACTCAAGATGGGTGATGTATACCTAATTTTGGGCGTCACAGTTGGTATCAAAGCTTAGGGATATGATCCCTGGCTAGGATGTGAGAATGGAACTAGGAGGGGAGAGACGGGGAATTCCTTCGCTAGTATGACCTACCTAAGTTTATTTGGTATTTAATTGGTCGGTCAGAATATAGGGATAATATGTTACATGTCAATTAACCTTTGTTTTGTGGCGATTCTGAAAATGACATCCGAGAATGTTGAGAATAGCAATGGAGCACAGAGACCGTTGATTCTCCACGGATCAATAATCAGACAATGTGCAACAGGATGGCGATAATCCTCCGTATACAACAACACCGATCGATCGATGAATGACGATGCGTTTAGGAACTTTTAGAATTCATGCAACATCAAAGAAGGCGACTCCTGCTCATAATGCAGAGGAAACAATAGCAACCTACGGTTGGTCACCACTAAGCAATTCAAGGAGCCGACAACCAAGTTTTGGGAAAGCGTAACTCCTTTAGCGAAGACGTGGTTAAAGCAGATCACCAAGATATTTGATGTCTTGGGATACTCCGAGGAGCAAAAGGTTCCCTTTTCCACCTTTATGTTGCGTGAAGAGGCAGATCACTGATGGGACTCTGTAAAACGTACCCAACCTGACGCACTCAAGATGTCTTGGGAGAAGTTCCAAGAGCTGTTCAATGACAAGTACTTTCCCAAAAGTATTCGTCACATGAAGGAGGTGAAATTTATCAAGTTAGAGCAAAACAACATGACCGTGTCGCAGTACGAAGCCAAGTTTGCCGAGTTGTCCCGATTTGCGTCCCACTTGGTTGATAATGAAGAGAGAATGATGCGGATGTTTTTAAGAGGTTTGAAGCCGGAGATACGTCAATATCTTATTTCTCATAAACTGTGTTTGTATTCAGATGTTGTAAATAGGGCTCAGTTAGTGGAGCGCGATAACGAGTCAAAGCAACAAAAAGAGAGCAGCCGAAAATATGATAATACCGGTGATAACAGTCATCAAAGCGGTGACAATAAGCATGGAGGGAATCAATATACCAGAAATGGTAACCACTTCGGTGGTAATCATGGTCAAAACAATAAGAATGGACATTTCAAGAAGAGGAGATTCAACAATAATGGAAAGACGTCAGTACTAGCACCCGTTGTTAAGGAAGGAGAATGACCACCTATCATATGCTTCAAATGCGGAGGGGAGGGACACATCAGTCCAAACTACGCGATGCCGTCCAAAGCATGCTATAATTGTGGAAGAGAAGGTCATTTAGCCCGATTTTGTCGTTCACCGAAGACAAGTTCAGCTAGGATGGAGGCACCAAAGGATGTCCCAAACAAGCCAAAGCCAGTAGTTTAAGAGAGAGCATTTTTTTCGTGACGAGGAACCTGAATAAAATTATCACGGGTATGTTAGTCATAAACTCTTGCGAAGTCTATACCGTGTTAGATACCGGTTCTACTCACTCTTTTATTGCACCTAGTTGTGTTCAATGTTTGAAGTTAACTCCGGAGAAGTTAGACTTTGATATATCTGTTTAAACTCAGTTGGGAGAAACCTTCGTTACCTCCACTATTTATAAATCTTGTTCAAATCAACACTTTCACGTTACCTGTCGATCTTATCTCTTTGAAAATACTTGCCTTTGATGTGATTTTTGGAAACGATTGGTTAACTACTCATCATGCTTTTTGTAAGGTTGTTAGCTTTCATACTCCTAACCAATCTGTTATGCGAATTCAAAGTAACCAAACCACTAAAGTCAATCATTGTTATATCAAACCATAAATAAAGAGCCCCGATCCTTTCGTTGTTGACTTTCTTGTGTGGAATGCACCAACGCTAGACTTTCTGTAGGAAACATCGTGAATGACGGTGACAAGTTGATAGGTATCAATGTGACATGTTATCCAAGTCTTGGATGAGAGTCACAGTTTTTAATGATCTTTCTATTGTTAATAAATTTCCTGACGTATTCTTGAAGACTTCTTAGCCTACCCCTAGAGCGTGAAATCGAATTTTGTATTAACCCTAGTACAAAACCAATTTCTAAAACCCTCAAATATTTTCTTCACCTAAAACGAACGTGTAATGTGCC